>CM060846.1:122518668-123192954 GCA_030762175.1 Metallyticus violacea | reverse complement strand
TTAGGAGGCAAGTATGGTAACCAATACACCACCAACCGATGTCAGACAGGATGTACCATATAAAACATAAGATGTATCAAAATTAAATTCAGAACAGGACATTTGAATTATGCACAATCCAATTGGATAACAACAATACAAGAATAATTATAATTGATATTTATAGCGCACCGTTAGGAAACTTTGAAACTTTCTTGAAGCTTGAAAATACCTTAAATTTTTATTTAAGCCTAAGCATGAAATAATTATATGTGGGGTAATAAATATTGATTGCTTAATGCCCAAGTGTAAGAATGAATTCACTGAATTCCCTTCTAACTGCATGTAATGTAGTGCATACAATTAACTTTCCCACCAGGATTGATAAAAACTCTAGCACAGTAATAGATAATATGTTTGTAAATTTAGACAAACTGTCATTATATGGTGTGTCTTCATTGATCAATGATTTCTCTGACCATGATGCTCAAGTAATAATGAAAAAAAAATTGTACAATAAAACTCAAAGAATGTTATAGATATATAAAATATAGAGATATTAATGATGCTAACCTCAGTAAAATGGCAGAGACACGTCAACATGAATCGTGCAATAGTGTCTTCAGTGCAAATGATGTTAATAGTATATTCAACAGTTTTTTACAGATTTTTAAATTGCAATTTGAAGCATGTTTCCCACTAAAAATTAAAAAAAGAAGTTATAATTTGAGCAGGAAATGGTTAACCCAAGGAATTAAAAAATCTTGGGAATATAAAAGAAAATTATAATGAGCAAAAGCTCAGTAAAGACCCTAAATTAAAAATACATTTTAGAAAGTATTGTAAGATACTTAGGAAAGTCATAAAAGCAGCAAAAGGCCTCCATTACCAAACACTTATCAATCAGTCAAAAAACAAAATAAAAACTACTTGGAATATAATAAAACAAGAAACAGGCAAAAATTGCCACAAGATGATGCAATCTTAAATATTAACAATCAAGAGATACAACATCCGGCAGATGTAGCAAATGTATTTAATGATTACTTTCTTAAGGTAATAAAAAATTTAAATTTATATTCTAGTGATAAAAGAGATGCTTTGAAAATTTTACTCTCATCAACTCCCCGTCATAATAATGAATTCAAACCAGGTATCACTACCCAACTAGAAATTAGTAATATCATTAGAAAACTAAAATCAAAAGGTTCTTCTGGCTATGATGAGAGCAACAGCAAAAGGCCTGTGGAAAGGAAATTAGTACCCCCCCTTAGTCACTTGTGTAATGAATCTTTAATATTGGGTGTATTTCCTGAGAGGCTAAAATATTCAATAGTGAGGCCTCTGTACAAAAAGGGAGAGAAGATAAATGTCTCTAATTATAGACCTATAGTTATTTCACCTATATTTTCTAAGGTGTTTGAGAAAGTAATGTAAAATAGGCTTTACCATTACCTTGAAAGTAACAATATTCTGATTAGTGACCAGTTTGGCTTTAGAAAAGGAATTTCAACAGAAAATGCAATCTATAAACTCACTAATGAAATTTTAACTGCATTTAATGAAAGAGGACATGTAGGAGGAATATTTTGTGACTTAGCTAAGGCTTTTGATTGTGTCAATCATGAAATTCTGATAGATAAATTAGCTTTCTATGGAATATTTAATATTCCATAGAATTGGTATAATATAATGAATATTATATTATACCAATATTTAAAATGGTTTATATCCTACCTTGACAAAAGGAAGCAAAAAATAGTGATAAAATGTCCCTTCAATAATAAAAACAATGCATCAGAGTGGGGAATGGTTAACCTTGGAGTGCCTCAAGGATCTGTTCTGGGCCCTCTTCTTTTTCTGATATATATAAATGACCTCTCCTTATCTATCCAAGATGTAGGAAATTTTGTTCTATTTGCAGATGACATAAGCATATTGATAAATGGAAAGAGCATTAATGATTGTGCCATTAAATTAAATCTGGTTCTCAGTTAATTTTGTGTATGGTTCAAAGCAAACAAATTGTCTCTAAATCTAGATAAAACAAATATTATGAAATTCGTTACTCACAGATCTCCAGATCCACAATTACAGATAGAATATTATAACAGTGTGCTTTCACAAACCAAATATATTAAATTCCTTGGTTTAATAATTGATAACCATCTGAATTGGAAAGATCACATTGATCTTATTACACCTAAACTAAGCAGCATTAGTAATGTTCTAGTCAATTAAGACTTTAAAACTAGTTTATTATGCTTATTTCAACTCAATAATGAAGTACGGTCTAATATTTTGGGGAAATTCAGTTAAAAGTGAATGTGTCTTCCTGTTACAGAAAAAAGTCATACGAATAATCGCTAGTACACATAGCAGACATTCTTGCAGAAAATTCTTTCGGAAATTGGAAATTTTAACTCTTCCTTGTGAATATATTTTATCCCTCATTAACTTTTATATAAGAAATAAACAAAAATTTGTTCAAAATCAAAATATACATGACAAGAATACTAGTCAAAAAGCAAATCTACACCGCCCAATTTCAGCACTTTCATGCCACCAAAAAGGCATTTATTATGACTGTATTTTAGTATACAATGCTCTTCCCTGTAGCCTAAAAGCCTTAATAAACAATGACAATTCCTTTAAACTTGCTCTTAGAAAATACATATGTAAAAAGCCCTATTGGCCTATTATTCTGTAAAGGAATATATGAGTGACAATAGTATACTGCACAGCATATCTATGTATATGTAAACCTGTATATAATAAAATTTGTAATGATTAAGTGACTTGCCTGTTTTTGTGGTTTGGTTGAGTTGTTCTAGGTGTTCTTTTTTATTTTATTTTTATTGTAATTATTTATGTAGGTGCAGACAAATTTTTGTTAATACAGGTAGAAAGCTACTGTGGTAATTGTATATGAAAAAGTTCAATGTTCGTAGGTAACTGTGACTGCTCCGCAAACTCACTGAATGCTCCGAGAACTAACTAATGTAGCTTTATAACTATACCTGTTATTTAATAAACTACTAATAATTATTGCAGCTCATTTTCAGTGTGTTGTACTATTTTGTTTTGTATTATATGTACAGGTTCAGAGTTAGGTGTTCCTGTAAATAGGTAACAAACAGGAAGGCACAGCAAAAACAAACATTTTGATTCTGTTGGGCAGTGTTTAGAAGAAAATAATGCACTAATATTAATTTGAGAAAAGTTAAACTACAATAAACAAATTGTTCAACACTTTTAAAAGGAAACGATAAAACATTCAATATTTTTCAAAAAGAAGCGTATCATTGAGGAAAATTAATATATACACATCAAGAAGATGCACTATTTATGTAAGCTTTTGAGGAAAATATACATTTTGCATCACAATTAAGAGCTGATTTCTATGCTTTAAACCATAAACACCATTTGTGAAGCACTGTTTAATTTTTATTCAAATTCAGTTAATTCACCATTTACTAGAACACAAGTACCATTTGTAAATGGAGTTGCATTAGCAGGATCATTAATTAATACCTTTAATATAAATAAGAAAGAATTGAGGGCCAAAGAATAGATTCCTAGGAGCGATATGATTTATTGTTTCCCAGTCTAGCATTACACCTAGTATTTACCTCAGCTCTTTGCTTTTGTTTATCTAGTAATGATGTAAAGAAATATAATTACTTTTTACCCCATTGAATTTTAGTTTGACAAGCAATCTTACACAGTCAAATACTTAGCCAAAACATAAAAAATTCCTCTATGAGCATCTTATTGTTCATCAATGTTAATATTAAATTTATAAGAGTATAAGTTGCATTTTCAGTCAATCTTTTTTTATTTTTTCCCTAAAAGTGAGCCTCTTTTTAACAAATACATTAATCCTTTCAAAATTAGCTTTATATAAATTACTTTCAAATATTTTGTAAAGTGTTAAGAAAGATGCAGCAGTCCTGTAGTTGGAGACTTCTCATTCTTTTGGTAGAGTGTCTTAACATTTGAGATTTCAAGCCAGTAGTTATTCATTACATGAGGTTAATTCCATGTTTGATCTACATGGCAATTAACACCAATTTAAATATTTGTGAATTTCTCCTATCCAGGTTTCAGTAAATAAACAAGAATTTGTGATGTAAATAAGCTAGTAAAGTACCAAATTTATGACATGCATGCCTGAACATAGAACACTTCTGTTTTTTACAGAGTTCTTAAACAAAGATAAATGCAGTATAAACTGTGATCTACAAGACATAGAAATTTCATACAAGCAGATAGCAACATTTCAATGTACAAAATCTGCTTATTTGTTGATTACAAAAATAAATTGTAGATATTGCAATATTCACAGATAATGGAAAATGTAACTATAAATGCAATATTTTGAATGTAGGCCAAATAATTCGTTGAAACAAATAAAACATTTGTGAGCTGCTCATCCAACTGAATGTGACCTACACATAAAATGCAAAGCACCTACAAATAATTAGCAGTTTAGAACACTGTTTCTTAACTCAGAAAGTCTGTCCCATGGAAAAATCAGAAAAATGTGTACTGAAAGTCAGCTATTGTAGGCTAATGCAATTTTATCCTGTCTTTCTCAACAGCACTAAATCCTTTAATGTTGGCCATAAAATGTTTTCACTCTTTGAATTACAACATAAAATTTTGATAATAATTATGCTATTTACATTGCTTGAAATCATCTAAACCAAAGATATTTCTTTTTAAGTGACTACCTGCAGTGAATTCAACTAACACCCAATCTGCATTGTTGATAATGCAGTCCTGAATTTCAGACTTTTGTTCTCTGCCTGGAACATTAGGCTCAGTGTTTGTACCTCCTACTTCACTTGTTTGAAAATTGAATATTTTTGAATTTGAATATTGTGTTGTCATTGAATATCAAATCTTGTATGGATACACAGTTATGAAAAAGTGAACCTTTCTAGTATGTGGAATATTGAATTTTACTGTGCTCCATAACTGTTTTAGTTATTCCATTCTTTTGGGTAAATTTGTTTGCATATTAAAAAATGAATGTTCTTGCAGATTCCTTTGGCACATGCATAGAAGTGGTTGGCATTCTGAAGATTAGTTCTCCATGCATTTGTTGCTTCAAGTACCCAACACTTTGGAATACCTCCAGGTCATCAATGGCAGCTTTGCTATGTGATGTTGCATTTTTTTTTTTTTTTTTTTTTTTTTTTGGAAATGATGTTTAACGCCCATTTTTACTACTAAGGCCCCTCAGGTGGGGGATGCGAGTGATGCATGAGATGAAATTATATGTTGGGGAAGGATATTTTTTTTAAGGAATAAGTTTAGGTTATCTCCCTGGCATTTGTCATTTATGAGGACTGAGAAATACTTGGAAAAAAACCTCAGTCAGGAATGACAGTCCTAGTGGGATTCAAACCCCAGGCCTCCCACTCATGCTTCCACACCTTAATGACCTTGGCCACCCATGGCGGTGTGTGATATTGCTGAAAAGCTCCTTGAACACAATATTACTCGGAGTAATGAGCGCAAGGGAAAACTTTTGTTTAAAGTGCTGGGCAGCATCATCAGACTGGAGTTCTTTACATTTCAACAAAAATTTATTATAATGCGAAAATTTGAAATATTCCATTATTACTTCATTGTAAACTGCCACTGAATATTTGGCATGTAGCATATATGGTGATGACTGAAGTTGTGTTGATTTATTTTGACTTATACTTATAATAAACCATAGCAGTATTTATTTAATTTTGAAACTGTTTACACAGAAGAAATTGTATTTAAAATAATACAATGTGGGTAACATTTACATACTTCATTTTTATGCATAGCATTGTTGAATGTACAGAAGCTTGCTGTCCAATTGAAAGACTGAGTTTCATCTTCACACTGGAATAAGTAGTTCTTACTAAAATCCATTTGAAACAAAGTTTTCTCTCCCCAAGTTTTAATTCTTATTTCTTCAAAGTGTTACCGCCATGGGTGGCCAAGGTCATCAAGGCGCAGACTCGTGAGCGGGAGGTCTGGATTTGAATATTGCTAGGACTATTCTCCCTGACTGAGATTTTTTCCAGGTTTTCCTCAGTCCTCATAAATGGCAAATGCCAGGGAGGTACCCTAAACTTAGGCTGGAACGATTCCTTCCTTAAATATAAATCCTTTCCCAAAATATCATTTCATCTCATGTATCATCACTGTCCATTGCCTGTGGTGCCTCTGTAGCAAAAATGGGCGTTAAACACTGTTCATTCATTCTTCAAAGTTTTGTGATGGAATTCATTTCATATATGGCAATTTTTCCTCTAATCTGCTCAAAATTTCTTTCCTCATTATACTTGAAGTCATATGAGAAAAACCTTCCTGTTTCACCTTTAACCCATTGTTTACATAGTACCTCCTCAGTTAATATTTCTTCATCCATTGTATTTACAACATCTTTGAATAAAACACAGTCTTTACATACCATTAACAACTGTAACATATATCTTTAATTCCATCATCACATATAAACTTCTTGGTGATTTTCGAAGAACTCTGAGTTCAAATGGGTACTAAACAGTTAAAAGTGGATTATTCTGTAAAGGATTATATGAATGAGAATATATTATATTAATTCAAAAACACTGTAATGATTTTATTTCAATGCATATATAAACATGTATATAGAACTTAAATGTAAATTGGAACTTGCACAGTGAAGCCAATCATATTAATTGATATCATTGCATGATTCAGTTGAACTACACACTCTTAAAGCTTCACTTTCTTTTCATAAATGTATGGAACCGGTTTCGAGAACATTTAGTTCCCATCTTCAGCCAGGCTAAAGTTCAACTCAAGTGAAGCTTTAAGAGTGTGTAGTTCAACTGAATCATACAATGATATCAATTAATGTATATAGAACATTTTTTAAATGGTGTTTAATGCCCGATTTTACTACTGGGCATCACAGGCGGTGGACACTAATGATACATGGGATGAAATGGTATATTAGGAAAGAATTTTTTTTAAGGAAGGAAACTTTTCAGGCCTAAGTTTAGGTAACTCCCCAGTGTTTGCCCTTTATAAGGACTGAGGATAACCTGGAAAAACCTCAGTCATGGAGGATGGTCCTGGCAGGATTCGAACCCCAGACCACCTGCTCATCAGTCTGCACCTTAACGACCTCGGCCACCCATGGCAGTGTGTGTATATATATAGAAATATATTGTTTTTTATAAATGTAGAAGAATGTATATAGATGTTCTTGTTCATTGGATCCCCAGGAGAGCAACACTCAAGGATGAACCATCATCACTTACATTAACAATGATGCCAGGCAACTTTATAACCATTATCAATAAAGACCCACCACCATCTTAAACAACACTTAGTGCAATAAATTCAATAATTATATTATATTGAAATTAAGATATTCATCCCTATTACAGAAGGCATGAGTATTTAAAAATTCCTTTAATTTTCCTTCAAACATTTGCTCTTCTATAAAAGACTCGCCACCATATTTACAACACTAACTTGGTGGAATAACAAGATAAATTCATTAATTATATCAAAATTAAAATATGCATCCATATTATAGAATATGTGAACATTTAAAAATTCCTTTAATTTAATTTTGAAAAGTGTGCACTTCTGTGAATTACAGTTTCAATGAAGCTAGAAGACTGTAAGATACTTGTACAGTAGTGTAATAGCTGCTCTTTCTAATGAATTTATTGATTTACTCAAGTTAACAGCATGCCTAGTGTTGTGATTATTTACAGATAAGTTCAGTTTAAAGTTATCTAAGTTGTCGGCTACAAAGCTGATGAGATAATGTATGTATTCTCCAGTTAGAGTTAGAATATTAATTTTCTTAAATAATGGTCTATATTTTTGTTAAATTCCAACATCACAGGGATTCTTATTGATTTTTTTTGTTGGATGAAAGTTCTCTTACTATGAGCAGAATTAACCCCAGAAAACTATTTCATATCTGTTATGGAATGAAAATATGCACAATACACTAATCTTAATGCATTATGGTTTATAAGATTAGCCAAACTTCTCAAAGCAAAGCACACAGAGCTGAACTTAGGAACTGTGGTCTTTGTATGCTTATTCCAATTTAGCTCTTTGTCAATTTCTAGCCCAAAGAACTTGGTATGAGGAACTGTCCTAAAGTGTAATTACTGTAACTAATAGTAAGTTTTGCTATTGGTTTATTTTTAGTTCTAATTTGGATAAGGTTTATATTCACAAAAATTAGTGAAACTTATGAACCTCAAACTGATGCTTTAGCTTTTCAAATGTCTTTGGGGCTAAATTTAAAAGTATGAATTCCCAGAAACAAAACACACTGGTATCATCTGCAAAAACCACTGTCTTAGATACTTTACTTAGACTATAAGGTAAATCATTGATAAAAAAGTGGAAAAAGACTAGGGCAGATTAATGAGCCTTGTGATACTCCAAGTTCAATAATTCCAGAAGCTTACTCATAATTATTGATGATGGCATTTTGAGTTCTATTGGAAATATAAGAATTAAGCAAATTTAAAGCTGGCTTATCAACATCATAAAAATGTAACTTTTGTAACAGCAATTTATGATTTATGCTATCAAATTTCTTAACTAAGTCACAAAATATTCCCATAGAAAATTCCTCTGTATTTCAATAATGAGCTGCTGATAGTGCTAATTGATATCCCCTTCCTAGGATATTGTTTGAATCGAGGTAATTCACTATGCAACTATTAACAACTTTCTCAATAACCTCTTAAAATGCAGTTAAGAGTGAAATAGGTCATAGTTGGAGGGTTCATCTGTATCACCTTTTTTAAATAAAGAGTTAATTACAGTGTTTCATCTCTTCTGGAAATATCCCCATTAAGAACAAATGATTGCAAATGTTGCTAAGGGGCTCACTTGATTCATGTGCACTATACTTCCAACATTTTTGTGCTTAACTCATCCCATCCATTCAAATTTTTGTCCTTAAAAGATGAAATCATATGGTCAATTTCTAGTGGTTTAATGAGATTTATTTTAAATTTACAGTGCATTTTGGGTATGATTCCTGCAGTATGTCAAGTGCTGTTAGATTTAACATGGGTCTAACTGCCTTACCCTCAGCTGCAGTTAAGAATTATGAATTAAATGCATTGGCAGTTTCATAGCCATTGTCACTGAAAGCTGTTGTGGAAATTTTGTTTATATTAATCCTATCCATTTCAGTTTGTATTATTTTCATGTTGTTTTTATTTTGTAATCAGAATTATCAATAATATGAGAAAAATAGCTTCTTTTAGAATCAGTGATTACTTTATTGAGTATTTTGCAATATAGCTTATAGTATTTTATTATTAGTACGATATTGCAAATAGAATTTCTTTTTATCTGTGCAGGACTTTCTGGTACCCAAAGTTTGCATTTATTCTTGATTTTGGGGGATTTAGTTACATTTTTCTTAGGAAAGTTAGCTTCACACAAAAATAACATAATATTTAGAAATTTACTAAACTTTTTGTTTACTAGTTTTACTGGAATAGACTGGTAATCAATTTTCATTCCTATATCCTACTTAAAATTTATTCGTTAGCTTTCTATTCATTGTTCTAATAGAAATAAACTTCCGCTTTTTACTGTTGCCATTTATAATAGTTCTTGGTATTACCAACATTTGAGTCATGGATTGAACAGGCCATTAACATAAGGAAAGTTTAAATAAATTAGAGTTTTGTTTTATCTAGAAAAACATTATCTGTAGATGTTGCAGTGTCAAGCAGATCCAAGTAGGAAAGTTAATTATACATTTCAAATTAAAGGTTCCTAGTAGTGAGACAAGCCTAGCTTTTAATTCGTTGTCATTCAGGATGTTCACATTAAAATTCGCCACAAACAATTAAGTACTATCATTATAGAGAGAAGAGATTGTTTTCTCTGACTGACTGTTGAAGGTAGAGACATTTTCCAAAGATCTATAGATTGCTATAATAATGCTAAGTACCCCCCCCTTGATATCCAGCTTCATTCAAAACACTCAAAAACTTGTTCTTCACAAAATAAGTAAACATCTTTTTTATTAATTGATATCATTGTATGATTCAGTTGAATTACACACTCTTAAAGCTTCACTTGCTTTTCATAAAAGTATGAACCGGTTTCCAGAACATTTAGTTCCCATCTTTAGCCAGCTAAAGTTCAACTTTTGGATCATTCATTGAGCTGTGGGAATGTGTATTCTGCTCTGGTGGTGGTGTGATAAACTTGTAGTTCATGTTTTCATCTCCAGCAGTGTTGAAGTTCATTATGCTGTCTTTGTATTTGTAGATGTAGATTTTCTCCCAGGTTGCTAGTTCCGTAGGATTTTAATAATTTTGCTTTATTTATTATGTTGTGATTTTGTGTCCAAAAATGATATGCTACTGCTGATTTCTCTATTTGCTTGCACTTTATGTTCCTTTAACCGTGTGCCTATGTTTCTCTTTGTTTTTCCAATATAGATTTTTTTCACATTCTGTGCAATTTATTTTGTAAATACCTGATTTTTACTCTTGTGGAATGCTGTTATTAACATTATCTATGAGTGAGTTTTAATATTAAATATATAAATCGGTGCCAACCTGATATTAAAATCTTTAAGTATATTCTCAAATTTTTATGTAGTCAATGGATGATATGTGAACTTTTTAAAAATTAGTTTATCTTTTCTTGCTGAAAGTGTTGTGGTTTCTTTGATATGTTTGTGTCTCTTAAATTTCTGCACCTTTTGTACACTAGTTCTTTTTAAAACCATTTTTAAATGTTGTTTCTTCTATTTGTTTGTATTTAAAATATTCTTCTTTGCTAATTTGTAGGTTAACTAGCCAGAGCATGTTAAACTGTTAATTACTGCATGTTTGTGTGCTGTGGGCTAAAACTGTCAGCTTTGATGTGATTATCTGCATGTGTATTCTTTCTGTATACTCCAAATTTAAGATTTTTCTTGATATTTCATTATTTTAATATCTAAGAATGGCAACATGTTATTTGTTTCTATTTCGTTTGTAAATGATATGTTTATATTTTGTATATTCAAAAGTTTTAAGGCATCATCAATGAGTTTTTTGTTAACTATAGCAAATATATCATCTACATATCTGTACCATACCTTAAATATATATGGAAAAGCTATGTTGATTTGTGTTTCAAATTTACTCTTAAAGAGGTTAGCTAAAAATGGAGATAAGGGGCTGCCTATTATAAGTACTGCTTGTTGTTTATAAATTTTCCCTTTGAAAGTAAAAAAGGCTTGGTTTATGAAAATTTCTGTGAGTTTGATGTATTCTTTTATGTGTGTATCCGTAATTCCACTTGGGTTTAGCCAATCATGTAAATAAATCAGGAGTTTTTCTTTTGGTATGCTTGGAAACAGAGATTCTATGTCGAAAGATATGAGAGTGTCAGAGGGATGTAGTTTTATGTCTTTAATTTTTTCTATTAACTGATATGAATTGTTTATACTCCTGCTTTGAAATTTTGGTAATGTCTTGAATCTATTAGCTAACCATTTTGCTAAATAGTAAGATGGAGTATTGATGTTGTTAAAGATGGGATGTATACTATTTCCACTCTTGTGAATTTTAGGTAAAACATATACCTTAACTATTTTAGGGTTGTGCTGTTTTATTTTGTATATTGTTTCTTTTGGAATGACTGCACATATTTTCACAACCTCATTGATGGAATTAACACACCCTTTCAATGGGTCTGACTGGATATGAACATATTCTTTTTTATGTAACAAATTCGGCATTCTATTGTTATAATCTTCTTTATCCAATATTACTATTCTGTTTCCTTTGTCTGCCTTTGTATGAACAAAATTTTCATCATTTAAGGATTTTATTGCGCTCTTCTATGTCTTGTGTACTGCTGTATTCTTTTTAACCATGCCTTTAAAAACTTTTTCTCATTTATTTCTATTTCTTTTTCTTTGTTATTCAGTCCTTCAATGGCCACTTCCAAATCTACCAAATAATCTTCTATTTTAGTGGGGTGGACTATTGTACACAATACAATTTTTATTTTTAATAAAATTACTCACATCTCCATCATTTAAATTACTTGTACAAAAAGTAGAACACAATGTAAAGTTATTTAAGTTAATGCATTTCAGATTACTAGTGTAATCATTGTAAATTATCAATTCTTTTTTGTAACTCCTAATGACTGTTTCACAAACTTACAAAATGCTGTAGAAACTAAATTAATGTTTTCATGATATACATACATGTTTGTTATATCTTACATATCAAAGAGATGTTTTGGGAAGAGAAAGTTGGTTTGGAGAAGTGGGGAAAATATTAGAATTAATTGCAATGGGGGATGTTTGGAGATTAGGTGAAAGTAATAGAAGAGGTTTTTGGAAAGAAATGAGACGGGGTGGAAGATATTGAGAAGTATGAGCTTTGGGCTAGTTTGGAAGATAAAAGCTCTAAAGAGTTGTATACTAAGATAAAGAAAAATAGGGGGAGAGAGAAGTATATAGATAATTGTGACCAGTTTAGAAGAATAGGCATGGCATGGATGCGTATGGGAGTATTATTCGATGAAGGAATAAGAAAAGGAAATCAGATAGGATGCATAATGTATGGAAAAGAAGATGTATGTTTCATTGTTTATTAGAATGTGAAATGTTGAAAAATAGGGGGATAGTATTTGGAATGATAAATGGGATAATATGATATAATATTAATTAAAATACTAACAGAGAAGAGGATAAAGAAAATTAATGAAATTAGGGAATTTTTAGAGAAGGTAAGGGAAAAATGAAGGAGATGTATAGGGACGGAGTTTGAATACACACAGGAGGAGCAAAGTGGGGAATTGTAAGGGGGGTTCATATACCATACATGTAACGAGGTGGTTAAGATATTGATGAACCAAGTTGAGGTATAGGAAATTTGCAGAGATTTGAAGATGTAAAAAACTGATTGTAGATATGAGTTATTTTGCTTTGTTCAGTCCCAAGTCTTCCAGATATTCCAGTCGGAAACCACTGATGAACCGAAGACGAGGGCTCAATAGTTAATTAAATGAAATTGTTAAAATTAAATATATTTTATAGATATAATAGTCGGAGAAATTTGATATAAAATATTGGGAGTTGATATTGTTATGGAGAGCTTGTAAAAGAATATTTGTATGTATATCTGCATGGAAATTGGACATATCCTTTACTCTTTGTGATTCCCTTTCGTTTTTGTTCATATTTGCTTTTCTTTTATTCATCCGATTCTGTTCTCTCTTATTTTCTTTCTTCCTAACTTGGTGTAATTTTCTTTCTTCTGCTTTTTCCCACTGCATATGCTTTCTTTCAGCTGCTGTTTTATCCATTTTGATGATTATACTGCAAGAAATAATAGATTTTTGTGACCAAGAGGAAATTAAATCTTTAAAGTTAAAACATGTTTCCTAATTTATTTCCAGTTATATCAATGTTATATAATTTCATGGAAGCTAAAGAAAGAAAATAAAAAGAATCATTTCTGAATCTCAATCCTTTGACAAGATAAATTCAAACAATTTTTTTATGGCCTACACTAACCTGGCCCCTACATGCTATTAATTTTATTTAGCAGATAGAATTAAATTCAATGCAATAATGTATATTCATTAAATAATGTAAAGCTATTTACCTGAAAAATTACAGTCGGTATATTTCCATTTAGAACATAAATATGTTAAAAGCTGGCATAATCAGCTTGGTTTCCTTTTGGATCCTTAAGTGCTGCCAACCACCCAATACCAACAAAAAAAAACATGAATTCTTATGGGATATTAAGGAGATAAACAATACATAAAGTATAGTTGGAAGCCATATTTTACAAAATGGTCTCTTGAGGTACATTAGCATGGAATTAACCATAAGTAACTTAAAGGGACACAAAAATAAAAGAACATGCTTTTAATACTTTTAACCTAACCTGTACTGATGATAATGTAAAAGTTTGCAACTAAATTACTGCTTAATCTCAACTTAGGTATTCCTTTTTTACATTAAACTCCATTCACTTACATAAAAGTAAGACGCGTTTTGGGAGAATTTCTCCCATCTTCAGTTGCTCACTGAACCGCCGTTACTCGAAACTATGGCTGGACAAACGGATGTTCCTGTGGTGGCCTCTGTTGGTTGAAGTAGGAAGTTGCTGAGCTCATCCATAGGAGGAAACTCGAAATTCATTAGGTATTCTCTATTTTTTAATATGAAAAATTTTTCCCAAGTGGATAACTCCAATGGGCTGTACAGATCTTTCAGCAGTTTCATTCCCGGTTTTATTTCATGGTTTTTAATCCAAAAGTGAGCTACTACTGCTGATTTATCCACCTGTTTAAACTCAATACTCATAAAATGTTCTTTCCTCCGAATTTCCAAATTTCTTTTTGTTTTGCCTATGTAGATCTATTCACAATCTGCACATTTTATTTCGTAAATTTTGATTTCTGTTCTGGTGGTATGGAGTCTTTTACTGTGCAACCTAATAAATTCTTGATGTTGTATCTGTTATTTGAACAGAAATCAGGAATTTACGTAATAAAATGTGTAGATTGTGAACAGAGCTACATAGGCAAAACAAAAAGGAATTTGGAAATTCGGAGGAAAGAACATTTTAGGTATATTCGGTTTAAACAGGTGGATAAATCAGCAGTAGCAGCTCACTTTTGAACCTAAAACCGGGAATAAAACTGCTGAAACATCTGTACAGCACATTGGAGTTATCCACTTGGGAAAAAATTTTCATATTAAAAAATAGAGAATACCTAATGAATTTCGAGTTTCCTCCTATGGATGAGCTCAGCAACTTCCTACTTCAACCAACAGAGGCCACCACAGGAACATCCGTTTGTCCAGCCATAGTTTCGAGTAACGGCGGTTCAGTGAGCAACTGAAGATGGGAGAGATTCTTTCGAAACGCGTCTTACACTTTTGTGTAAGTTAATGGAGTTTGGTGTAAAAAATGAATACCTAAGCTGAGGTTATATTGCCACTCCATTGTCAACAGCTTCGTTAGTGCAATATTTAAATTACTATTTACTTAATGTTTTATTACGCAAGCAAAAAATTCTTTTAATAAAACTTGATAATTTATTTCATTAATATTATACTTATAAAATTACTGTACATTAGAGTGTGTTAGTATACATACTGCCATACATATATAAGATGTATTTTATAAGTTTAAACTACAAGTTTTTATAATCCATATTTCAATATGTGAGCATTATAATACTATGTATAGTAATTATTGCTAAAGGATGGGATTTGGAGTTGGTGGATAATTGGTTTAATTTCAATGTTTTTGATTGTGAAATTCCTTTAGTTTAAGATATTAGTAAAAATGTTTTTTAAATCCCTGCCCCCTACACTTTTTAATCTTCTGTGGAAATGGCATTAAACAAAGTAATGGTTTTCATGCAATGTTTCATGCCCTTCTAGCTTCAAAATTTATCCTAGAGATTTGACATGTTGAAGACCAAAAGTATGTAAAGGCTTTAGTGACAATGCTGTATATATTAACTTTTATAGCAAATATTCATGCAATGTTTCATGCCCTTCTAGCTTCAAAATTTATCCTAGAGATTTGACATGTTGAAGACCAAAAGTATGTAAAGGCTTTAGTGACAATGCTGTATATATTAACTTTTATAGCAAAATAAGTTTAGAGTAAGTATTAACAACCATAGTTGTAATTTTATAAATGTAGTACATTACTCCCAAATACGCAGTTCAATTCCTAGAGCATTTCTGAGTTTGCAAAACAGTCAGAAAGACTTACGAACATAGAATTTGGCATTCACAATACCACAGTAGCACATATTCTTCTACATTTACAAGAAGTGTGCTCGGTAGGCGGGGCATCTCCGCTTTGATAACTGATTGCTTCCGTGTGTTTCGGCTTATTTTATATGTTGAAGTATCGGATGCCAGGTTTTGTTCAGTTTGAGAGTCTCTCCCTTTCTGTTAAAGTTGTTAGGAAGTTTGTAGATTTCTATTGCTTCGCCTTGAAGTCTTGCGTGGTAATACGGTATCGAAGAAAGAATAGTTGTCTCATTAGCAATGTGTTCACCCTCTACCCACATTGTAAATTCTGCAATCGCGGACTTATCTGACTGGCCCAGACGGCAGCATCTCTTGTATTCTGAGAGATGGTGTCAACACTTTGTTGAGTAGTGCCTATATATACCGCACCAAAGGAACACTGAATTCGGTAGACGCCTGCCGAGGCGAGCGGGACCCTAGGATCTTTGACCGAGTGTACAACGTATTGATCCCCTCAGGGGCCCAAATTTTGGGTACGGGGCGTAGTGACTCCGAGACACCCGAGCTACTCCCGCAGGTCCACGCTCAGCGTGTTGGGCTCATTTTTATTTCGCCTCCAGTTTAATTGTTATTCGTTTTACTTCCCTGTTCTTTGTCTGAAACATGCCCCCGTGTTTGACACTGTAAAAGGTGACTGGGTAATGGCGTAACTCCCAGCACTGGGTTATCATATAGGACAGAAGCGTATCCCCTGGTAAAGGACAGGCCCGGGGAGGGGCCTTTGCAAGAGCTGTGAACTTCCTGTAGGCAATTGGGTACCTCTGTCTGGATCCCGGGAAGTTTGACTCTGAGGTAATTTTATCTAGGCCAGGACAGATCACCTGATCCAGGGTGGTGCCCAGGAAGTAACCTGCCATCGGAGACAGTTGCAATGGTGGAGGATCATATCGCTATGGTGATGAAAATAATTTCACACAAATTAAAAGAAAAGGAGTGGATGTAAAAGAAGTAACCGAGAAGCCTTTTCCTCGTTACTTGGCCATTAGTCGAAGAGAAGACGGCCAATCGTTTAACCGGGTAAACCCGTTTATTATTCAGAAGGGCATAGACACTACAGCTGGATCCGTGAAATCCTGCACACGTCTTCGTAATGGATCTCTTTTATTTTAGACAGCTGGAATGTCACAGAGTAACTGATTGCTCAAGGCGACGATTCTCCACGGTTATCCCATCCTGTTGCGCAACATCGCACACTTAACTCGTCGCGAGGAGTTATTTCCACTAATGTACTGGACGGAATGTCTGACCTGGAAATCCAGAGTGGTTTGGAAGACCAAGGGGTCACGTCCGTGTATCGAGTGCAGGCGAGGAAAGAGGGTGAATTACAGCCTACGCGAACTCTTTTCCTCACCTTTAACAGGATTGAATTGCCGCAGAAGATAAAAGCGGGCTACGAGATTATTGAGGTGCGCCCATACATTCCGAGCCCTTTGCGTTGTTTTCAGTGCTAGCGCTTTGGCGATACGCGCATATCCTGTAAGAGTGCCATTT
The DNA here is from genome assembly GCA_030762175.1 of Metallyticus violacea. Classification (NCBI taxonomy): domain Eukaryota; kingdom Metazoa; phylum Arthropoda; class Insecta; order Mantodea; family Metallyticidae; genus Metallyticus; species Metallyticus violacea. The sequence continues at coordinate 123,175,637 of CM060846.1, read as the reverse complement.
CCACCTGTGCAACCTGCGGTAAAGATAGTCACGAAAGAGCATGTTCATCCGCTCCAGTCTGCGTCACCTGCCGCGGAGATTATCCAGCCTTATCCCGCAACTGTCCTCGTTTTGGAGAGGAGCATTGCATTCAGGAAATCCTGGCAAAGGAAAAACTCTCCTTTACTGAGGCCCGGAAGCGATTTCAACCTCGCCAACCCGTTGTGCCAATGAGTGGCATACTGCGCAGCAGCTTCTTCGTCGGTCATGAAGTGTGATAGCAGTACGCAGACCTGCGACCTTGTTTTTACACCGGTCCCTAATGCGCCCAGTCCTCCGAAGCGCTCCACTGAGAAGCCTAAACCAACAATTTTTAATGCTTCGGAAATTAAATTTAAGACCAGCTACAAGAGGACTAACTTCTTGAAAACGTCCACTCCAGGTGAAAAGAAGAGGAGCCCTTCTCTTACACGGAGGTTCCGCTCCCGCGATGGGAGCAAACGCGTTAGGCGGTCGCCGTCACCGCCTATTTCCACATCCAACCGATTCCAGGTGTTGGAATCGGTGGATGTTTCTCAGCGGGAGAGCCCTACCTCTGAGGAAGTGGAAAACCACCTAGTCCCACGCGACTGAAGAAAGGACATTTGATTCGTCCTGAACCGACCAAAAAGTAAGGTGGTAAATTTTTATTTATCTTATCTAATTTAACAATGGATATTCTTACATGGAATGTGCGTGGACTCCACAGTCGAAGACCTGACCTGGAGTTACTTTTACGCTCGACTGACTCTCCGCTTGTGTGTCTTCAGGAGACCAAACTTCGACCTCAGGATTCGTTCAATATTCGCGGTTACTCTTCGGTGGGACTCGATCTTCCTCCCGAATATGGCACTCCCGCGCATGGCGGAGTTTTAATTTTAATCCGAGATGACGTTTACTCTACTGCAATTAACCTCCAGACTCCTATAAAAGCTGATGCAGCTACATTTCACTTTTCTGGCTTTAGTTTTTCTGTCTGCACTATTTAATTGCCTCCATCTGCTACTGTCGCAACAGTTGATCTGGAAAATCTTTTATCTCTGCTACCGCACCCTGTCCTACTTTTGGTGGATTTTAATTCGCACCATCCCCTATGGGGTTACAACAGGGAGTGTGCAAGGGTAGCAAGTTGGCACACTTTCTGGACAGTCGCAATCTTATTCACCTCAATACTGGTCAACCTACTTTTATTTCTGCCAGTACTCATAGCTTTTCACACTTGGATTTATCCTTTTGTTCTGCTACGCTCGCTGTATATTTTACGTGGAACGTCATCTCTGATTTATACTCTAGTGACCACTTTCCGTGTCAGATACACGCACTCTCTTCAAACACACACATTCTCAGCGCGCGCCAAGGTGGCTCATTGAAAAGGCGAATTGGCCTCTCTTTCGATCTATGGCCGTGTTTTCCGGGTGCGAGTTCCCATCCATCGACGTTGTGATCGAGCACCTCGAAACGTTCCTCATTGCAGTCGCAGATCTGGCAATTCCCCGGTCGTCTTGTCACTGCAGACGCTTTCCGGTTCCTTGGTGGACCGACGAATGCCGGGGTGCTTTGCGTGCACTCCGAGGTGCTCTACGAAGTTTTCTTCGCCACCCTACTTCAGCAAACATGTTTCGCTACAAACAACTGCGCGCCAAATGCCGTCGAGTGATTAAGGATCGCAAAGGCATCTTGGGTTACTTTTACCTCCTCTTTAAACCTCACAACGCCTTCATATGTAGTTTGGAAAAGCTACGCCGCGTTGCAGGCAAACCTAGATTTACGCCAATACCCGGTCTTATTATATCAAATCGAGTGCTTACTACTCCGATTGATATCGCCAATGTTTTAGGACGCACTTTCGCTGATGTCTCGAGCTCCGCCAATTACCCTCCTTCATTTCGCACATTAAGGGAGCAGGTTGAGTCGAGAGGTTATTGCTTTGCCTCCGACCATCAGGAGTGCTATAACGTCCCGTTTACCGCCACGGAATTGGAACATCCTCTTTTTACATCTCTGCATTGCGCACCGGGGCCAGATGACATTCATGTTGCTATGCTGCAGCGTTTGTCAGCGGAAGTTAAGTTAAGGCTTTTTTACTCCAGATTTTTAATTCTGTTTGGTGCAATGGAACATTTCCAAGCGCTTGGCGAATGGCCACCGTCGTACCAATACCTGAAAGGAGCCACACCTTCCTTCCAGTTACCGTCCGATTTCCCTCACGAGCTACGTCTGGAAGGTGATGGAGCGCATGATTAACAGGCGGCTTATGTGGTGGTTAGAGTCGAGGCATTAACTTACGAACATCCAGTGTGGTGTTCGACGTCATCGGTCCTCCGTCGACCATCTTGTGTCTCTTTCCACCCATATTATGTACGGTTTTGTACGCAAGTGTCAAACGATCGCCGTATTCTTTGATCTGGAGAAAGCATATGATACTTGTTGCAGCAGCGGTATTCTTCGAACGCTTCACGATTGGCATATACGTGATCCTATGTCTGTTTTTATTCAAGAGTTTATGAAAGATGACGTTTTTAATGTTCGCGTGAGGTCAATTATATCAGCTAGTTTTATTCAAGAGAACGTTGTACCTCAGGGCTCGGTACTTAGTTGCACACGGTTTGCCATTGCCATCAATTCCATTACTGAGTGTCTACCGCCAGGAATACAATCATCGTTGTTTGTGGGCGATTTTGCCTTCAATGCTGTCTAGACCACCTTTAGGCTTGGAGTGTAAATCACGGATTCCGTTTCTCCGCAGAGAAGACCGTCTGCATAAACTTCTGGCGCCGTAAGGAGTATCCTCCACCATCTCCCCATTATGGCCCAGACGCTCTTGCTTTCGCAGACGTAGTTCGGTTTCTTGGCTTGGTATTAGATAGAAAATTCTGCTGGTCATGGTATAGAGCAGAACTCGGAGCAAGTGTGAGCGTTCTCTTTGTATTTTGCGTGCTTTAAGTGGCACATCCTGGGGAGCTGACCGGACTGTTCTTTTACGTTTTTACCGCTCTCTCATCCGGTCCAAACTAGATTATAGCTGTGTTGTTTATGGCTCTGCGCGACCTTCCGTTCTTCGTTTAACCCCATTCATCACCGCGGTATCTGTATCACCATTAGGGCATTCCCAACCAGTGCTGTGTCAAGTTTAGTGCGGAGTCTGGAGAACCTACGTTGTTTTATCGTAGGGATCTTTTACTTTCTGCTTATGGTTGTCGATTAGCTGCGCAACCTCGTCATCTCACGAATTAGCCGTTTTTTAATGTATCGCTCGCTGCTTTTTTCTCTGCTCGGTTTCCCTCCTGGTTTTCGTTTTAGGGAGCTGTTGGGGACGTTGGACATGGCGTTACCTGCTTGTTTCTTAACCGGGAAATTTCTTCACTCCTTGTATTTTAGCAGAGGTCCCCGTTCATCTTGGGCTTACGTCCTGTCCAAAGACGTCGACCGCAGCACCTATTATTCATCGTCATTTTAGCGAGATCATCTCTTCTCTTACTGAACGGAATTTTATATATACCGACGGCTCCAAATCTGGCACCGGAGTGGGATGTGCCTTAGTGTTTGATGGAGCTAGTTTTACGTTTGCTCTTAACGTTGCGACATCTTTTTTTTTTATGGCGGAGCTTTATGTTATTTATCGGGAAATTTTATTTATTTCATTCCTGGGGCTGAGGGGACAGTGTTATTTGTTCCCACTCTTTGAGTGCCATTTAACTTTTAGAAATCTGTACAACCACCCTCTTGTACAGAAGATCCAGGATGTAGTGTTAACGCTTTTTCACGCTGGCGTCAGGTTGACACTGCTATGGGTGCCTGGACATGTGGGACTCCCAGGTAATCAGGCCGCAGATGTCGCAGCTAAATCCGCCCTTTTAGACCCTGTTGAGAGTTAGCGATGTTTTTACTCGGGTTATTTTAAACATTTTTACGTAGAGGCGTTCTCTTGCGCTGGCGCGAGGAGTGGAATTTAATCCCTGGCAACAAACTTCACAAATGTAAATCGCCCCTTTTAACTGGTCGACTTCTTCTCGCGCAGCTTGTCGCGAAGAAGTAATTTTAGCACGTTTGACAATTGGGCACAGCCGTTTTTGTCGCTGTCACATTTTTAAAGGTCAACCAGCTTGCCCTTACTATGACCATCCCTTTACAGTGCATAACATTTTAATTGAATGCCATCATCTAGCAGCGTTTAGGCTTTCTCTGCTTTTGCCCTCCTCTATAGAGGACTTACTTGCAGACGACGAGGTTGCTGTAGAGCGACTGCTCCGTTTTATCCGTGTTTGTGTTTTTTGAACCAAGGTGTGAGGTTATATCATTTTACCCATGACGGCATTTTTAGACTTAAGACTGTCGTGTTTTCAGCTCTTTCTGATGCGTTGTTACCAGTATTTTGTTTGTGTTGACCATATACCCTTGTTATTGGGTTTAATTGTTACAATTTTAGACCGTTATAAGACTTTTGTTTTGAGCTGTTGCAGCTGTGTTTTAATACCAGTCTTGTTTGTTGTTGACCATATTGCCCTTGCTCTTTGTTATGGGGTTTTCGTTACACTTACAGACCATTATAAGACTGTTGTGTTTTCAGATCTAGCAGCCTTGTTTTAGTGCGAATCTTGTTTGTTTTTGATCGTTTGCCCTTGTTATATGTTTTGGGTTTTTTATTGTTATTGCTGTATGTGCTTAATGTCTTTTTCTACATTGGAATGGGGTGTAGATATTTTATTCTGGAATCAGTTTTTAGTTTGTTTGGGCCCTAATGACCTTAGCAGTTTTGTGCCATTTTAACAATAATAATAATCATCATCAACGTATTGATATATCTAGTAGGCTTGAAACTAGTTCTAACATCGTAGCGCTTGAGTAGACGCAAAATTCTTGTCTGTGATATTTTAAAAATATGGTAAGAAAGCAATGCCATTATTCTCGGACAAATCCTGTTTAACATTCGTACGGTGATGTGTGGATGTACGTATCGGTCTACGGACTTCTTATACTGCGTCACCATTCGTAAAAAAATCATGTTCCAGATGTCGGAGTTCCTGTAGTAAAGAGCCAGGCTCTCAAATGCGGGCAGCGCGGTCAGTGAGAATTTTTATCGTTGCGCGTTTCTGCCTCCGGTGGTGGTTGCCATTTTTATTTAAATATCGATCAGTCTGGGTGGGTTTACGGTATACTGTGTGTCCATGTTTTCCGTTAGGATTTTTGGTGACCAGAACTTCCAAGAAAGCTAGTTGACCATCTTTCTCTTTCTCAATTGTGAATTGAATACGTGGATTAATACTGTTAAGATGCTGGAGGAAACCATCAGGGGCTGATTCCTACGTGACTCCATACGACAAAATTATCATCTACATAGTGGTACCACACAAACTGTTTGTCAGCTGCCGAACCCTAAAGCCTGAGACTCGAAGAACTCTATGTATAAATTAGCAATAACTGGTTTGAGTCGACTGCGACCCTGTCGATCTGGTCAAAGAAGGCATGGTCCCACTTATCGTCCGGAAAGAAATCTTTCAACAGTGCGATGGCGTCACTTATAGGTACCGGAGGGAAAAGGGAAAAGACATCGAAACGCACGAGAACATCTTGAGGTTGTAACATGATGGTCTGTAGTTTGTGTACAAAATGATGTGAGTTCTTAATGTAAGTGTCAGTGTAGTCAATATGCGATTGTAATATATTGACTGAATACTTGGCGACAATAGGTAGGATACCCAATGCCGCTGACAATGGGTCGTAGTGGTACCACTGTTTTATGTGACTTGGTCAGACCGTAGAGTCTAGGAAGTAGAGTTTCCGATCTTGTGATACGGTGTTTGTGTTTACGTGGTATGGATGACAATTTATATTAGACTATTTTTTTTTTTCCGTAAAATGCAGGATGTAAGATTACGTTGAAATTTTTGGTAAGTATCAGACTGTGGTAATTCTATGATCTTATTATGATTGTTACACCGGTTCAGGAGTACAGTAGCATTGCCCTTGCCTGCTCAGCATGCATTGATGTCCGTGTTGGCATTCAGTTTCTTGAGGACCGCTCTTTCTGGTCGTATCAGGTTGCTCTTTTGGGCGTTTAGCATGTTGGAGAATCCGGGCGGATTTCTTCTGCAGCTAGATTCGGAAGGACGTGTTTCCTAGATTCGTTGCTGGAGATGATCTCCACCGGCAAGGAAGGTGGGACAATAACGCAATTGCCTCCTTTTGCAAGTAATGAGGTTTCTACAGTTGTTGATTTGTTTTATTTAGGGACGCTCTTTAACGTCTTAAGTCATCAGCGTCCCATTCTATTCAGGGCATTAACGGTCGGTAAATTTTGCTAAGTGGCCTCATTTTTCAGGCGTGAGGTTCTTTATCGTGCCATAAATGTACGACACGGGACCCACGGCTTTACTTCTCTTCCGAAGGAAGCCATGCTTAGGATTTTTACGCCGGAAAAAATCCATCACTCCTGGTCGGGTTTTACCCGCGACCTTGGGTTTAGAGGGCAAGTATGGTTAGCACTTCACCACCAGGACCGACAGGTTTCTGCAGGTGAAAGCTCATAATCAGATGTATTCACAACCGTGCCCTCTGATGTATCGGCCTTCCTGGTGGTTAAAGGGCGTTCAAACTTCTTATGTCTTGTCGTTGCACTGTCTGTGTTGCTAACCATGGAAATATAAGTAATCCTATCTGCACGGTCGCAGTCTCGTCTGTGAAGGTAGTAAACTCAGCGGAAAATGTAAAGAGAGAAGTTGAGCGTTGTTTGCACCTAGTTCACGGCGAGTTTGATATATGCATTCCAGGAGAATAGAATGTTCCGCACGATTGTAAATGCGGTGTGCGGCAACGGTGCGGAATTAGCGCTTCTGTTGTAGAAATCTAGGAATAACCCGAGTGTCCCGAAAACGTAGAAGAAAAGTGATAGAGAAGAGATGATTTTTGTTTTCGTGGTACTTCCTGTGGTACATATCAGTGGATATGTCTCCTCCCCGTAGAGGCGAGTCATGATGAGTAGTCGGAAACTTTCACGGCCGTAATCAGAATTAAACTAAAGGTTTCACCCCGGCTTAGAAGCCTTGGTCTGTTGGAGCTTTGATATCCAAACGTTTCGTCGCGGCCTACGGAGGACAACATCATTGGCGAGGTCTAAGTCTTCTTGGTGAAGGTTCAGGCACCTCTGAATCACTAGCTGGAGGTGTCGTATTTATACACGGGCTGCTCGTAAGGTATTGTCTCGGCTGGAGCAGGGGGTGTGTGCTCGGTGGCCGTGTTATCTCCGCTCTGATAACTGATTGGTTCGCGTGTGTTTGGGCTTATTTTATATGTTCAATTATTGGATGCCAGGTTTAGTTGTAGCGGCGTGTTTGCTTGGGCGATTCCTTCTCGTCTAGGCAGATACATTCTCCAGTCTCATAGGCAGCAGTATCTGCAAGAGGAAGAGCGCAAGGCAGCAGTAGAAAGAAGAGTGTGTACCCTAGAGCAACACTTTTCGGACGTTAGGTAGCCATCCAAAGATGTTGAGCCGGTAGACAGGTGATTGGTACGCCAATCACTGTTTATTAAGGGCGTTCATGAACTGTCCATTCCTGGCAGTCGCTCGATATAGTAAGCCAAGCAAAGGAAACTATAAGCTTGGGCTACACTTAAGCAAAATAGACTGCTTACTATCGTCGATTTTGTTAGCTGTTCCGTGACCTTAAATTCCTCAAAATGCCAAAATTTCACCCCAAACCAAAAATTCAAGAACCGGAATCAAAATCTAAAACCAAACAAACAACTTCACAATACCTACAATAAAATCTACATCTAAACCAAAAACATTGCACAAACCAAATAAAAAAAACATACAAAAGAAGTTTCTAGCTCTTATGATGAAACAGAAAGAAATATTACTGACACGAGTTATGACTGATTTGACAAGTTGGGGAGCAGAATAAACCGTTTGTTGAAGCATCCAAACGAAGAAAGAAACACCAAACACACTCAGGAAATAACTACACAAAACACCCACGAAGTGAGCAAAACTCACTCACAGAAAACAATAAATAAACTCACAATGTACATATTAAACTATAATGAATATCGAAATCCTTTCGACATTACAAAATGATATGAATTATATAAGCTTGATTCAAGTGTAATAATCTAAAAACGAATTCATCAAACCACCTAAAACATATGCCATAAGTTAAAGGGCAGAAAATGATATGTTTAAATATGCTATTTCGGAAAAGATATTTAGAAAACAAGCAAAAGTGGTAACTAAAATTTCTGAACAAGTACATAAACCACAACAACAAATTACAGAAATAGTCAAAGGAGTTTCTATCCACATAATAGATGATGTATCACAAAGTATTAAAGTTCAGCATCCATAAATAATAAAGGCAACCAGAATTATCAGTAAAAATCAAAGAACACTGTTAGTAAGAATTTTCGGTTCAAAATTAAGTACAATTGAAAATATGTTGGAAAATGAAACATACATTCACAACAGAATCTTCGAAAAAAACAGAAGGGCATGTTCCATGCCGAGCCTGTCAGAATTATGGGTACATAAAAGAAAGTTGTGTAAGCAAACATAAATTCCACTATTGCGGAGCATTAGAATGTATACAATTGTATAAACATACAGAAAAAGTACAAAAGATCCTTATTGCGCAACCTATGATGAAAATGGACATTATACGCACCAAACTAGATGCCCTAAATGAAATACAGCTTGCGCATATTTTCCCTCATAATAATCCTCCAAGTCCAAAAAGCCAACATATGCACAAATAATACCTACAGAAGCAATAATAGAAACCTCTAAAATAACTCCTATTGCCCAAGAAGAAACAAATCTCACTCGGAGGGAACCACAACAGCACTAAAAGAAATTATAAAAGCCACGGAAGTGCAGTTTGAAAAAACAAAATACCTCATAAACGCAGTACAATCTACCATGTCCACTTTTGTAAAAGAAATGCTGGACCACCTAACAGATCAAATAGTTAAAACAATACTTCTTATGATTAATAAATAACACATCCTTTTTTTTTTCTTATAGAAAATGCGATTGATTTATATTCACATATAATTACATATAACACAATACATTTTCATTGCTTTGATCACCAATAACATACTGTACATGTCTTCCAGTCTGTTTTACACATGCACACACATGTATTACAGCCCACTTTTGAATGTTACAATTATTAGAACTCAATTGTGTGTGTGTGTAGTTTTTTTTTTTTTTTTTTTTTTTACTGGAATCTCCAAACTCAATTAGATACTGTCCACTGTATCGCAACACCATTCGTGGATCTATTGAGGACCAACTAAATATTGGGGTTCAAAATATTTCTCAGAGACATCCAGGATCTGGAGGATTTTGGGCTACACCCTCCGCCATGCTGATGCAGTCGCACCACATACTAAGCTATGGAGTATGGTATCTTGAAGGCCGCAATTATCACAGTTCGGAGATATCTTCATATCAATACGATGTAGGCACTCATTTGTAGGGAAGATATTATTCACAGTTGGTACCACACATTCCGTTGGTAAGTGTTGAGTGCATAACGTCGAATGTTGGGCCATATTTGGCGCCATTGTATACGGGTGTTGAAGAACTACAGTAGGAGCTGGCAATTGAAATAACCAGGCAGTATACAAGTCTCTGGTTTTAAATGGTTAGTCATGTAGGTCGATAGGAAGTATGAATTAACTAAAGTAACTTCTTAACCTGGGGTGCCTGAATCGGGAACCCTCAAGAGCTGGTCGATTCTGGAGGCGGTGTTCCGACAACCACTGGGTGAGAAACTGAGGGCTATAAAAATCGCCATAGTCTCCTAGGTGTGCCCAATTTGTCCGTAGAAATAGACAATCAGCTTTCGCCTGTAGATCAATGGCATTTAGACCCCATTCAGAGGTTGCAAGGTTGAGTTGAGTTCTAGGGACTCGTAAAAAAAAAAAAACAACTTTCCAAATAAATCATTCTGTAGCTGATTTCAACCGTCAGAGGTGGATAGTAAGGCCAAAACCTGGCTTACAAACCATACTTTGGGTAATGAAAATATATTAACAAAATGAACGCGCTGTAACAAATTAAGGGAACAAAATTAATGCTGTTGAAGAACTTTACGACCACTATTAACAACATAGTTCCAATTATATTGAAATGTCGCCCGTAGCGTAGATAAAAAAGTAACACACAATATTTTAATGGCTGAAGCCATAGATACTCATAAGAGTGGGACTATAGAAGTGGAGCCAAAGAGCATAGATCTTGATTTATTCACATTAGGAATTGCTCCAGAATCTCTTCAATAATTATGCAGAATCTCATGAATATGAGGCAGAAAAGAACCATGTGAGATCATCAGAGTGACAACATCAGCAAGTGCTCTAATAAGACCATCAGAACAAAGGCACTGTTGTAATTTTCGTAGGAGAGGTTCGATTGATAACACAAAAAAAGTGCATAGACATCGGACAGCCCTGACTTACAGACTCTGGAATGGGTGAAATAGCCGTTCAGTAAATCTTAGGAAGTAACGGCTTTTAATGTATTGTGAATGAGGCAGCAATATGTATTATGACTTCTTAAGTGTATCATAGTATTAATGAAATAACTATGTTTAATCTGGTCAAATGCATGATGAAAGTCCATAGAGTTCAAAAGTTTCCAACGCGCGAAATATGGGCGTCTCTAAAAGCGTCACGAAGAGCACACAGGGCATACAGTATGTTCCCTCCACGTAGTATTAACTGTTGTACCGGTGCAAGAATATCAGCTATTATTGGAGATAAGGGGTGTTTAAGACAGAGCATAAACATTTTATAATCAGTATTGAGCATTGTTAAAGGCCGAAAGTCTTGTGCAGTATTGGGATGGCTACATTTAGGCACAAGGACCAGTATGGCATGGACAAATGCAAAGGGAAGTAAGGTGGTACACAGCAGGCCATTGAAAATTGCCAGAAGTGCATCCTTCAGCAGCGGGCAAAATGCAGAGTAAAATTCTGCAGATAGGCCATCTACTCCATTATTGGTGATTTATTTCGGGGACAAGCAGCTTCAGACACGGTAAAAGGAGGAGTAGTATCTGGGCCAGAAGAAGTTGGAACCTTAAGGAGTTCTTCAGGTGTGATATCATAATATAGCTTTTGAAAGTATTCTTACACGACAGATCGAATATCCACTTAGCTACTTACAGAAGCATGGGAACTATTTTGAATGCTATGAATATTTTTACGCTTGGCACGCCGTCGTTCACGAACATGCTATATGTTCAGAAATTCCATATCAATGGACGTATCTCGGGAAAGCACCTGAGCGTCCCCAAATCGTGCACTTGAATTTTAAAAATCCGAGCTTTAATTCCTTTTATCTCAATAGTGCATTGTGTATCAACCACAGGGCGACTGTACTTAGCTCGCAACATCCCATAAAGAAACTGTCGATAACGCTGTTTTCTACCGTATTTATCACCAGACACATATTGAAGAAACTGTTTTACCTTTGTTTTGATGACAATCCACCATTTCAGTTTAGTAGAGTAAAATCGTTGCTGATAAACCCAACATCGCCACCGCTTGGCAAACAGTTCTGGAACATCTTTGTCAGAAAGAATTTGCACATTAAGTTTCCAGTAACCACGACTGTATCAGGGAGAGGACTCAGGTAGCGCAACGGAAGTAAGATATCCAGAATGATCAGAGAGCTCTTCGGACACATCCACAGTGCTAATACAAAGGTCGCGATCAATATAAATGCGATCTAGTTGTGCTCCCGAGAGATTGCGTTGAAATGTCTAAAGCGGACCATTGCGATTCATGACTTCCCATCTCTCGCTTAGCTGAAGTCGAACTAAATCCACTAATGGAGGACAAGCAAGTAAACCCCTGTGCAATCTTAAAGAAATAAAGCAGCATTAAAATTGTCACCTAATAACATGTGGGGAATTAGAAAGCTATTTCTTCAGCAAAAAATTCTGTCTTTCCTTCCGCATATGCGTGCCAGAAGAGCCATATACATTGATAATATTGAGATCCCCTAGGATAAGGCTGATACCTCTAAAATTTGCAGTCATGCGCACATCCGTATATTGCAAGTGATCTTTAAGCTAGATGGCAGTACCACGGGTAACAAAATCAGATTCATTTCAGCATTTCATACACATAAGCGAGTTATAAACGAAGGATTTACCTCTTGAATAAGAGCAAAATCAGCATCTAGGAAATAACAGTTTTTGGAAGAAAACGAAAATTTTCGGGAGTGTGGATATTACTAATATTCAATGTAAGTATTTTATATGTGTGTGACATAAAGAGAGACAAGTGAATCCAAGAACAGTTAAAAAGAAATAAACTAAAGGAGAATAATAAATTATTCTCCGATCGTGAGCTTCAAGATTTCATGAGACATGTCTTCCAACATGGGCTCAATAGGACTTTCAGGTAACGCCAAAATTTCCCAGAGATGTCACTGTTATCAGGACGTTTAGAAAACAAGCCACCGTATAATCGCGGATCTCGGGGTGAAATCGATGGTTTATTACTTAATACAGTCTGAGCGTCAAAATCATTCAAAGTGTTACCGTAAATTAGGATCTTTCGCACACTTTTTGTTTCTTAGCATTTGGTTCTATATATATCTTCATGTGATGACGCAGTAGCTACCTTGTCAGTGTTACTAGTAGGGGGGATAAGAGAGGTGTGTCATGCCGTTGCGACAACAGCAAGGTCGGGTTCATAGGTTCCAATGGAGAAACCGACTGTTGAGAGGGCTGGGTAGGGGGGAGAGCGTCTCCCTGCTGGTCAGGTAAATGGGGATGGAAGCAGAAGTTTCTTGAGGAGTAATAATATTTTTTTCTGAGAATAGATCACTCATTAATGTTGGACGAGGTACTTGTGGGATCTTAGAGGTAAATTTCTTGTAAGGACAACGATCACGGAATTGAGTGGTTTCACCACACGAATTACACGTGAGTGGTTGCCATTTTAATTACAGAGTCATATACTGTAAACCTAGGCGTATTTTATCATTTGATAATTCTGGGGGTAAATTAAACACACGGGCATGGGTGTAGTCTGCACTGGCATCACTAATTGTTACGGAAGTCACTGATCTGTCTTCAGTTACAAAGGGAGTTGTGCCCTCATGTACATTTAACAACTGTTCGAAAACCATTCTACTGTGTAACTTGTTAATACTGCAGTTTGCTTACCAATGAATTGAAGTGTGTCCGATTGATCGTTGGCTATGCGTACGGTAATATGCAACCAGAGATGTATATCTAATGGTGTAGACTAAGGCTTTCTTTTATGGAAGATAGCTTTCAAAGTGCTTACTCGTGTGATCTTGTTTCATGATTACAATGTGCTAGATAACTATCATATCGTCTCCAAAAGGAATGTAAAGAAAAATTACAAGAAGAAAATGACAAAAACCAACGTAACGCAGTCAACTGGAATGTACTCCACGCCATCTGCAGCGAACTGCCACTAGCAAGGCCTCGAACCATGAATACCCTATAAGATACAATAAAGAAAACTCAATAGAAGCTTGCACAAAACCAGAATAGGAAAATAATTAGCTGAGATGATAAACCGACCACAGAGTAACACACACACACAGAGCGGACAGCGCAGCACACTCAAACAAGCCAGCTTAAATTCCTGCATGTCAACATTAATGACACTCGCAGTAAAGTACTACAACTACAAGAAACAATAGATAAACATAACCACACATAATATTAAATGAAACAAAATTAAAACCGCATATCACCTTCAGGTTTCCACGTTTACAAAATGTACAGAAAAGACAGAGAAATGACTATAGGCGAAGGAGTAATAGTGTTCGTAAGACCGGAAATAAATACACAAATTGAAATACTTCCAAATTCCAACAAGAAGAGTTGTTATTGAAAATGAAAATGAACAAAGCTGCAATGTATGCACCACCGGAAAATCCTAATTTGCCTAATCACTTCCCTATTGAGTTATTCATTTATTTATATAAAATTTCATCATTCATTATCATAGGCGACTTGAATGCGCATCATTAAACCCTATGCGATAACTACACCAATAATTATGGGAGTACATTCATCACCTTCATATATTAGACAACCATGCATACAATAGAAATTCCCAGTCCAACAAGAATAGACATAAGAAATAAAAGCATAACATCGCCTGATAAAATTCCAGTAACACAAAACTTATTACACAGGTTGCAACAAATATCAACTGATGCACCGTCTGATACCGGTCATCTCCCTTTTATATTAACAATTGCAACAGCAACATGGAACTTAAAAAATCCCGTAAATTATGCAGTTTTGATTTTCGGAGAGTGGATTGGGATAAATACACAACCATTATAATGCAGAAACTAGCAGTAAAACAAATAGAACAAGACATAATTGAACAAATAGACGCGAAAACAGACAACATAGGAACATAATTAACTTAGCAGCACAGGAAGCAATACCATAAAATAAAATAAATCCAAACAAACACTCCCAAACTCTTGCAAAAGACTTCATACAATTAATAAAAAATAAAAGGAAAATGCACAGAATATATTAAAACCCCACAGTCTAATAGATAAAACTATAGCAAATAGGCTATAACAACAAATAAACATGCAATAAATGATTTCAGACTAAATAAATGGAAAGAGTACTTATAAGCAATTTAAAAAAGTCGAACTCGGGATCCTGAAAAATTCTGGACCCTAATTAAAGTAACAAAAGGAAAAAGGTTACCAACTTATCCAATTAAATAAAATGGCAAGCATATTTGGGCAACTAATGATTTCCAAGAATACTACTCCAAGTCTTTCAAGTACCGCAGAGTCCAGAATTGGATAAAAATTATTTTAAAAGAGTAAATTATAGCACGCAATTATTCAAACCAATACAATACATTATTGAACAAATGATAAATGAAGGAAAATACACAAAACAAATTACAACACAGGAAGTTATTGACATAATACAGTACCAAGTATTAAAGCTCCAGAACAAGATGGAATATCAAACATAATGTTAATAGAAATTCCCATAGAAATGACGAGAGTTATAACCAATCTGTTCAATAAAATCCACGTGCATGGTTATCCAAAACAATGAAAAGTAACACATATATTACTATTTGAAAAGCAGGAAAGGATAGCACCAATTATACAAATTACAGACCAATTTCACTTAACGACAATGATGCCAAAAATATTAGAGAAAATAATCGTAAAAAGAGTGCAATGTTACCTGATTGAAAATAAATAAATACGAGACACGCAAGCGGGTTATATGAAACAAAATCAAAGATACAGGATCAACTGTTCCTTGTAACTTCAAGTCTACAAGATAGCCTAAACAAAAACAAAGCAACAATAGCTACTTTTATTGATGTGTAAGCGGCCTTTGACAAATGCTGGACTAATGCACTGTTATATAAATTAACACAAATGCAAATACCAACAATAACAATAAGATAGCTAGCCAGTTTTTTAAGTGATAGGACAGCATTTATTGAAATTAAACGGGAATTGTCAAACCCAAATTACATAACAGCAGTAACACGTCGAGGCAACGCCATATCTGGGCTTTTATATATATTATACACAGCAGACACACCATAACCAATTTACAGATCAATTCCACTAGCGCAATGTACGAACGATACAGCATATTGGTGTAATGAAATCAAGATAAAGACCGCAAAAGTCAAATTAGAGAAACAGCTACAATTATTCACACAATGAATTAAAAATGAAGATTATCGTTAAGCACAGAATAAAATACAAATTTTAATAATTGCAAACAAAATTAAACAAAATCACCGAAATATAAACAAAAATTAATAATCAAAACTTAAAACCACACACTACAATGCGATATCTGGTAATAACCTGTCATGGCAAACTATCCACACAACGATATTACAGGAATAAGTGTAATAAAACCTATAATTGCAATGCTATTTCACTAGGCAGGATATAGAAGAGAAAACCTAAGTACTAAAGTACTAGTACACTTATGCAAAGTGCTTATAAGGTCAATAATTACTTATGCAGTAATAATACTCTTTCCTATACCAACTTTAGTAACAATTAATAGAATACAACAATTTGAAAGAAGATGTTTTCGAATTGCACTAAAATTATTCCCAAACCATAAAAATTAAGAAATATACAAATTAGCAGAAATAGAAACTATGTATCACCATATAAACAAATTAAGTACGAAGTACATTACCAAAGCCATGGACCTACCTGAATTGGACGCACAGAATTATAAACAATTATCACTAAAATGAATAATATTTCAAGACCACCACCATTACTCAATATAATTGAACAACGTAAAAGAGAACAACAACATTAAATACAAGAAATACAAACCTTTCTACAAAACCTATACAATAAAGTTAAAACGGCAAAAACATCCCTCCAGCTGACGCAGCAGCACAATGCAGAACAAAACTAAACAAACATCCCTATATCACATTTCCTACCAATTCCAAATTATCCTAAATATAACCATAGTTTTCTGCTTTGTAAAAAATTAGAAGGGAAAGGGAAAGGAGAAAATTGACTGAAGAGGGAAGCTGCTCTAAACAGCCATGGGTGGAAAATTATCCTCCCTAAATTACGTCATTCATTCATTGATTCATTCATTCATTCTTTCTTTCTTTGTTTCTTTGTTTGTTTCTTCCTTTCTTCCTTCCTTTCTTCCTTCCTTTCTTTCTTTGTTGGTTTTGTTCAGTTTGAGAGTCTATCCCTTTCTGTTAAAGTTGTTAGGATGTTTGTAGATTTCTATTGCTTCGCGTTGTAGACTTGCGCGGCAATACAGTATCGGAGAAAGAATAGTTTTCTGATTATAATGAATAATGTGTTCACCATCTGCCCAGTCGGTCCTAGTGGTGTAGTGGCAACCAAACTTGCCTTCAAAACCCAAGGTCGAGGGTTCAAACCCGGCCAGGATCGATGAATATTTTCGGGCGTAAAAATCCTAAGTATGGCTTCCTTCGAAAGGGAAGTAAAGCCGTGGGTCCCCATGTCGTACATTTACGGCACGATAAAGAACCTCAAGCCAGAAAGAAGAGGCCTCTGACCAAAATTTGTCGGCCGTTTCATGCCCGGAATTAAATGGGACGACGATGACTTGAGATGTTAAAGAGTGTCCTTAAATAAAACGAATAAAAAAAAAACATCTGCCCACATTGTATGTTCTGCGACCGCGGACTTATACGGCTAGCCCAGAAGGTAGCATCTATTGTGTTTTAAGAACCGGGTGTTTACACTTCGTTGAGTAGTGCCTATATATACCGCACCACCTGAACACGGAATGCGGTAGACGCCGGCCGAGGCGAGCGGATCCCCAGGGTATTTGGCCGAGTGTAACAACGTATTGATCTGTCTGGTTGGCTTGAAGATTTTCACATTTTAGCGCTTTAGTTGGCGCCCAATTCTGTCGGTAACATGTTTAAAATGTGGTAAGAAAGCAATGTCTTCGCACCATCACAGGAAGCTGTTCCCCTGGGCAAGCTCATTGCCCCCGCATGGGCTTCCAAACAAAAACTTTTTACTCAAAAACTGTCTATGTAAATGCTTAACTTATGTATATTATGTACCTGTAAGGCTGCCCCATGTACCAGCCCAGGGAATTATAGTTCAATAAAAAATCAATGAACAATGTCATTATTCTTGGACAAATTCTGTTTTAAGATTGGTAGTGTGATGTGTGGATGGACGTATCGCTCTACGGACTTCTTGTACTGTGTAACCATTCGTATATAAATTATGCTTTAGATGTCGAAGTTCCTTTGTAAAGAGCCAGGCTCACAAATGCAGTCAGTGAGAGTCTTTATTATAGCGCGTTTCTGCCTCGGGTGGCGGTTGGAATTTTCATTTAAATGTCTATATTTATGGGTGGGTTTACGGTATACTGTGTATCCAAGTTTTACGTCTGGATTTTAAGTGACAAAAACGTACAAGAAAGCTAGTTGACCATCTTTCTCTTTCTCAAGTGTGAATTGAACACGTGGATTAATACTGTTAAGATGCTGGAGGAAACCATCAGGGGCTGATTCTCCGTGACTCCATGCGACAAAAGTGTCATTTACATAGCGGTACCAGACAAAAGGATTGTGAGCTGCCGAACCTAAAGCCTGAGATTGGAAGAATTCCATGTAGAAATTTAGCAATAACTGGGCTGAGTGGACTGCCCTATGCGAACCCGTCGATCTCTTCAAATAAGGCTTGGGCTCACTGAAAGTAAGTGGTAGTAAGCACACGAGGAAACAATGTTAATATGTCGTCCGGAGAGTAATCTTTCAACAGTGTGATGGCGTCACTTATAGGAACCACAGTGAAAAGGGAACGATATCAAAACTCAGGAGGACATCTTGAGTTTGCAACGTCATGATCTGAAGTTTCTGAATAAAATGATGTGAGTTCTTAATGTGTCAGTGTAGCCAATATGAGATTGTAATAAATTGGATAATACTTCGCGACAGAGCAGGTAGGAGACCCAATGCCGCTGACAATGGTTGTAGTGGTACGCCTGTTTTATTTAACTTGGGTAGACCATAGAGTCTAGGGAGGAAGAGCTTTCGATCTTGTGATACGGCGTTTGTCTTTAGTTGGTATGGTTGACATTGACATTTTATTCTAGACTAATGGTTTTCCTTAAAATGCGGGATATAGGATCACGTTGAACCTTTTGGTAAGTATCAGGCTGTAGTAACGTTATGGTCTTATTATCATAGTTACACCGGTTCAGGTGTATAGTAGCATTGCCCTTGTCTGCAGAGCAGACAATGATATCCTTGTTGGCATTCACTTTCTTGATGGCCGTTCTTTCTAGTTGTGTCTGGTTGCTTTTTGGGGATTTAGCACGTTGATGAATCCTTGCGGATTTCTTCTGCAGGTAGAGTCGGAAGGACGCATATCCCAGATTCGATGCTGGAAATGATCTGCATCGGCAAGGAAGGTGGCATAAGAGCGCAATTGCCTCCTTTTGCAAGTATGGGGTTTCTGCAGGGGAAACCTCATAATTAGATAAATTCACAACCGTGCGACTAGTATCTACTGATGTATCGGCTTTCCTGGTGGTCAAAAGGCGTTCAAACTTCTTCTTATGTCTTGTCGTGGTAGTGTGTGTGTTATGAACCATGGAAATATAAGTAATCATATCTGCACGATCCCAGTCTCGTTTGTGAAAGGAGTTGCCAGCCGAAGATGTAAAACGAGAAAGATGAGTGTTGTGTGCAGCTAGTTCACGGCGAGTTTCGTGTATGCGTTCCCGGAGCATATAACATTCCGCATGATTCTAAATGCGGTGTGCGGAAGTGGCGCTTTTGTTGTATAAATCTGGGAACAACCCCAGTGTCCCGACAATGTAGAAGAAAAGTGAGATAGCAGAGAAGAGATGACTTTTGTTTTCGTAATACTCCCAGTTGACGAATAAGTATATATGTTTTCTCCCCGTAGAGGCGAGGCATGAGTAGTAGGTAGCTTTCACGGGTGGAGTCAGAAGGCTTAGAAGCCGTGGTCTGTTGGAGCTTTGATATCGAAACGTTTCGTTGTGGCCTACGGAGGACATCATCAGTGGCGAGACCTAAGTCTTCTTGGTGAAGGTTCAGGCACGACTAAATCGCTAACTGGAGGTGTCGTATTATATACGGGCTGCTCGTAAGGGATTGGCTCGGCTGGAGCAGCAGGTGGTGCTCGATGAGTGGAGCATTTCCGCTCTGATAACTGATTGGTTCGTGTGTGTTTGAGATTGTTTTATATGTCGAAGTATCGGATACCAGGTTTTGTTCACGCGGCGTTGAGAGACTTCTCTCGCCCAGGAAGGTTGTCATTTTGAATAGTCTGCACCAGCAGCAGTGAGCGGACCAGTGAGGCCAGCGAGCAGCGGTGGAATGTCTTGGCAGTGGGCTCTGGCCCCTCCAAGCCGGCTCAGCCTTTCCCAGCCGCTACTCAGCGGAGGTGTGTGCAGCAGGCTGTGGATTTTGCTTACCCTGCTAGCCTGTTGATTTCGCATCCCCCTCTTCCCGCCCTGAGCCGCAACCCAGCCAACAGCCGACCGATCTAAAGAGGCCCTACCATTCCGGCGAGGCACTCTTCGCATTCTCCTGTAACCGTCGGCTTGAATATCATCGCCAGAACCAGCGACAAATGAGCAGTAAACAGACTTTTTAAGAAATCTATTTCTGACTTTCTGAGCTGTCCCCCCGAAACGAGTAACTGTGATAGATCCACACATAACCGGGCTCGCTCGATCGCCCCCTCAGGGGCCCACTTTTTGGGTTCGGGGCGTAGCGACCCCGAGGCACCCGAGCTGCTCCCGCACGTCCACGCATAGCGTATTTATCTCATTTTAATTTTACTTCCATTTTAATTTTTATACGTTTTACTTCCCTGTTCTTTGTCTGAAGGATGCCCCCGTGTTTGACACGGTAAAAGGTGACTGGGTAATATCGTAACTCCCAGCAGTGGTTTATCATGTAGAACAGGAGCGTATCCCCTGGTAAAGGCCAGGACCGGTTAAGGGCCATTGCATGAGCTATTGTACCTCCTGCGGGCGATTGGGTCCCTTTGTCAACCCACAGAAAGATGTGACCCAGTGGTTACTTTGTTCAGACCAGAGCATGTAACCTAAGCCGGGGTGGCGCCCAGGAAGCTGCCTACCTCGATACTTAGTGCTTAGTCGTACTAAAGATGGTCAGTCGTTTACAAAGGTTAATCTGTTTGTGATTTAGAAGGGCATAGATGCCATAGCTGAACCTGTTAAATCCTGTACCCGTCTACGTAACGGATCACTTTTGGTGCAGACACTTGGGCTGTGTCAAACCAACTCATTGCTCAAGGCGACACTACTCCACGGTTATCCTATTCGTGTTGAGCAACATAAGACATTGAATATGTCGCGAGGAGTTGTTATCACAATGTACAATGTACGGTATGTCTGACCCGAAAATCCAGAGCTTCCTGGAAAATCAAGGGATCACTTCTGTTTATCGCGTGCAGGCAAGGAAAGAGGGGGAATTACAGCCGAGCGGTACTCTATTCCTCACGTTTAACACGGTTGAATTGCCGGAGAAGATTAAAGCGGGCTACGAGTTGATTGAGGTGCGCCGGTATATGCCGAACCCGTTGCGATGTTTCCAGTGTCAACGTTTTGGACACACTCGCATATCGTGTAAGAGTGCTATTTCCATTTGTGCAACCTACGATCAAGCAAGTCATGAAGGAGCATATGCATCCGCTCCCGTCTGCGTTAACTGCCGCAGCGACCATCCAGCCTCTTCCCGCGACTGTCCTCGTTTTAGAGAGGAGCGCTGTATACAGGAGATCCAGGTGAAGGAAAAGCTCTCCTTTACTGAGGCCCTGAAGCGATTTCAATCTCGCCAACCTGCAGTACCTAAGACCGGACATACAGCGCTGGAGCTTCTTTAGCGGTGAAGAAGTGCGACAGCAGTACGCAGACTTGCGACCTTGTATTTACACGGGTCCCTACTAAGCCCAGTTCTCCGAAGCCTGTAGTTTTCAATGCGTCTGAAATAAAATTCAAGACGAGCTACACGAGAACTGATTTTTTGAAAACGTCAACTCCTGTTCAGCATAAAAAGAGCCCTTCTCCTCCTCGGAGGTACGCTCCCATGGTGGGAGCAAACCCGATAGGAAGTCGCCGTAACCGCCTATTTCCACATCCAACCGATTCCAGGTGTTGGAATCGGTGGATGCTTCTCGGCGGGAGAGCGCTCCCTCTGAGGAGGTCATGGAGCAGGATGTGCCTGCTCCGAATAAACCACCCAGTCCCACGCGATTGAAAAAAGGACGGTTTACTCTTCGGCGCGGTTTGATCTTCCTCCCGAAGATGGCACTCCCTCTCACGGCGGAGTTTTAATTTATGACGTGTTCAATACTTCATTACAAGAATCCTTTACAAGCTGCTGCAGCAACCGTTCACTTTTCTGGCCTTAGTTTTTCAAACTGCAGTTTACTCTTGCCTTCGTCTGGTACAGTTATAACGGCTGATCTTGATTATCTCTTTTCTCAGCTACCACCCCCTGCCCTACTTTTGGAGGATTTTAATGCGCACCAAGCCGTATGGGGTTCCACCACGGTGTGTGTAAGGGGTAGCCTTTTAGCAGACTTTCTGGATCGCCATAATCTTGTACTGCTCAATACTGCTCGACCTACTTTTGTTTCAGACAGCACTCATAGCTCTTCACACTTGGACTTGTCCATTTTTTTTTCTACCTCACTCTCTGTACATATTTCTTGGAACGTCACCTCTGATTCTATTCTAATGACCACTTTCCGTGTCAGATACACGTATTTTCTTCAAACGCACATTTTCAGCGGGCGTCAAGATGGATTGCTGCAAAGGCGAATTGGCACCTCTTCCGATCTCTGGCCGTATTTTCAGGATTGCATTTTCCATCCATCGACGCCGTGATCGAGCACCTCGAAACGGCCATCCTTATGCCGCAGGTCAGACTATTCCCCGGTCGTCTTGCCACCCCTAATCTTACCGGTTCCCCGGTGGACCGACGAATGCCGGGATGCGTTGCGTGCACGCCGAGGTGCTCTACGAGTTTTCCGTCGTCAGCAAACATGATTCGCTATAAAAACTGCGCGCCAAATGCTGTCGAGTCATTAAGGATAGCAAAAAGGCTTCATGTATTGCTTTTACCTCTTCTTTTAACCGCACAACGCCTTTATCTGTAGTTTGGGAACAGCCACGCCGCGTTGAGGGCAAACCTAGATTTACGTCTATACACGGTCTTAGGTTATCAACCCGAGTGCTTACTACTCCGATTGATATCGCCAATGTTTTAGGACGCACTTTCGCTGATATTTCGAGATCCACCAATTACCGTCCTTTTCGAACACTAAAGGAGCAGGCCGAGTCGAAGGGTTTCTGTTTTGCCTCCGACCGGCAGCATTGCTATAATGTCCTCTTTACCTTCAGGGAATTGGAGCATGTCCTTCAGAACTATCGACACTGTGTACCAGGGCCAGATGGTATACATGTTGCTCTGTTGCAGCATTTGCCAGCGAAAGGCAAGACTTTTTTACTCCAGATTTTTAATTCTGTTTGGTTTAATGGAAATTTCCGAGCAGATGGCGACAGGCCACCGTAATACCAATACCTAAACCTGGAAAGGACCCACACATTCCTTCCAGTTACCGTCCGATTTCCATCACCAGCTGCGTTTGCAAGGTGATGGAACGCATGACTAACCGGCGACTTATGTAGTGGTTAGAGTCGAGGCATTTATTAACGAATGATCAGTGCGGTTGTCGGCGTCATCGTTCCTCAGTCGACCATTTTGTGTCTCTAAGCACCCATATAATGGACGGTTTTGTACGGAAGTGGCAAACGATCGCCCTATTTTTCGACCTGGAGAAAGCGTATGATACTTTCTGGAGAAGCGGTATCCTCCGAACGCTTCACGATTGGCACATACGTGGGCGTATGTCTGTTTTTATTCGGGAGTTCATGATAGACCGGGTTTTTATGTTCCCGTGGGATCAGTTTTATCATCTGGTTTTACTCAAGAGAACGGTGTACCTCAGGGCTCGGTACTTAGTTGCACACTGTTTGTCATCCCTATTAATTCTATCACTGAGTGTTTACCTCCAGGAATACAATCGTCATTGTTTGTGGATAATTTTGCCATCTATCTTTCCTCTCGGAGAACTTGTCTTTTGGAACGCCCCCTTCAATGCTGTCTTGACCGCCTTTACGCTTGGAGTGTAAATCACGGGTTCCGTTTCTCCGCAGAGAAGACCGTCTGCATGAACTTCTGGCGCCGTAAGGAGTATCCTCCACCATCTCTCCATCTTGGCCCAGACGCTCTCTCTTTCGCAGACGAAGTTAGGTTCCTTGGCTTGGTTTGTGATAGAAAATTATGCTGGTCATCGCATATAGTGCAACTCAGAGGCAAGTGTGAACTTCTGTTTGTATTTTACATGTTTTAATTTACACATCCTAGGGAACTGACCGGACTATTCTTTTACGTTTTACCACTCTCTCATCCAGTCCAAACTGGATTATGGCTGTGTTGTTTATGGCTCTGCGCGACCTTCCGTTCTTCGTCGCCTTAACCTCGTTCATCACCGGGGTATCCGTGTTGCTATTGGAGCATTCCTGACCAGTCCTTTGTCAAGTTTATGTGCGGAGTCTGGAGAACCTCCGTTGTTTTATTGTAGGGATTTTTGTACTTGCTGCTTTCGGTTGTCGACTAGCTGCGCAACCTCATCATCCCACGAATGGGCCGTGTTTTAATGTGTCGTTCGATGGTTTTTACGCTGTTCGGTCTTTTACTTCTCAGCCTCCTGGCTTTCGTTTTCGGGAGCTGTTCAGTACGTTGGACCTGCAGTTACCTGTTTTATTCTTAACCGGAGAAACTTCTCCCCCTTTGCTCTTAGCAAAGGCCCCTGTTCATGTTGGGCTCACTTCCTGTCCTAAGTCTTCGACAGCAGCACCCATTATTCGTTGTTATTTTACAAGATCAAATCTTCTTTTACTGGATGGAATTTTATATATACCGGTGGCTCGAAATCTGACACAGGAGTAGGATGTGCTTTTGTTTTTAAAGGAGCAAGTTTTACGTATGGTCTTAAGGTTGCGATGTCTATTTTTATGGCTGAGCTTTATGCTATATATTGGGCAATTTTATTTATTTCCGATCAGGGGCTGGGGAATAGTGTTATTTGTTCCGATTCTTTGACTACCCTTTTATCTTTTAAACAGCTGTACAACTACCACGCTTTTGTACAGCTGATCCAGGATGCAGTGTTTACGCTTCTCGACGCTGGCGTCAGGGTGACACTGCTATGGGTTCCTGGACATATGGGACTTCCGGGTATTGAGGCCACAGATGTCGCAGCTAAATCTGCCCTTTTAGACCCTGCTGAATACGAGCACGGTTGTTACTTCGGGGAGTTTAAACACTCCTTACGACGAGGCATTCTCTCGCGCTGGCGCAATGAGTGGAATTTAATACTCACCAATAAGCTTGGGGAATGTAAATCCGCCCCTTTTAACTGGTGGACTTCTCGCACAGTTCGTCGCGAAGAAGTAATTTTAGCACGTTTGAGAATTGGGCATATCCGTTTTATTCGCCGTCACCTTTTTAATGGTCAACCGGCTCCAGCTTGCCTTCACTGTGACCACACCTTTACAGTGCGTCACATTTTAGTCGAATGTCATCATCTAGCAGCGTTTAGACTTTCCCTAGGTTTGCTCTCTTCTATTGAGGAGTTACTTGCAGATGATGTGGTTGCTGTCAAGCGAGTGCTCCGTTTTATTCGTGTGTGTGTGGTTTTTGGAGCAAAGTGTGAGGTTTTACTTTTTTTTATTCATGACAGCATTTTTAATCTCTCTTAGAACTGTTGGGTTTTCAGTTCTTGCTGATGCATTTTAGTACCAATCTTTTTTTTTTTTTTTTTTGTTGATCATTTTACCCTTGTTATTTGTTTTGGGGTTTTATTGTAACAATTTTATACCAGTTTAAAACTGCTCTGTTTTCAGCTCTTGAGGCTGTGTTTTAGAACCAGTCTTTTATTTGTTAACCAAAATACCCTTGTTATTTATTTTTGGGGTTTTGTTGATACATTTTCAGACCATTTTAGGACTGTTGTATTTTCAGCTCTTGCTGATTTTTTATAGTCAGTCTCTTGTTAATTGTTACTCTTTTACCCTTGTTACATGTTTTGGGGTTTTCATTGTTACAATTTATTGACCATTGTAGGACTTGTGTTATCAGCTCTAGGTGCTGTGTTTTAGTACCAGTCCTGTTTGTTGTTGACAATATTACCCTTGTTACTAGTTATGGAGTTTTATTTTATTGCCCAAAGTGCTTATTTTGCTTATTTCAAACACTGATATTGTGTGTATTATTTATTTCTTTAATATTGGCACAGTTTTTAGTGTGGTTGGGCACTAATGACCCTAGATGTTTTGCACCCCTTAAACTATAATCATCATCATCCTATGTTCTCTAATAACCTGCATGTCACATTTCGGTACAACTGCTCTAGAATATACAGAAATTCTAATACTTGAGGAATTAGAATGGTAATCTGATAGATGCACTCCTAGGGAATATGAATGTGGGATTGCTCATTAGAGTTTATTTTTGCCAAAGCAGCAGCCTTTATTCTTCTTATAGCTGAGGTTTGGTGAACACCATGATGTGCTCTGCAGTATTTCAATAAATGCTAACTGAATACCTGAATCTTCTTCATCCATTTCTATCATCAAACTGATTTTAAAACTGTCATCTTCCAGGCATGATTTCTTTATCTGTATACAATTTACAGCAGCTTAGCTAAACAATCTTTTTGTTAATGCAGCTGACAGTTGGCTGAGTAATAGCTCAAGTCCCATTGATAAAATTATGATGATGCAAGCAATTTTATCCAACTGAATGTGGACATGAGTTTCACTTGCAGAATAGAATCTCCATCACTCAGTAGATGTGATTTATTCAACTTGTTCAATTGCTGGTCTCTAGAAGAAGAAGAGCAAGCAAAAGAAGAAAAAGAAGATGAAGAGGAAGAATAATAATCCCACAAATAGCAGCTTATGTTGATGTCGTAAATGGTTTTTGATTATAAAGAAAGTGCAGCTCATTTAGCTATACAAAAATGAATGCTCATGCTAAACAGCAAGTATTAGAGAATAATATATGCACGACATCATTATATCATGAGAAAGGTATTACTGCTACATTGTTTCAAAAAACATGTAAAAAGGCTAAAAATAACTAATTCAACAATTTTTAAAACAAAATCAATTTATAGAAACTTATTGGAATTAATATGAGATGCACTTTTCATTCTGCTAGTGAATACTTCAGCATTATTCATTATATGATATCAAAAGTGTGCTTATTAGCAAGAATGGGGTTTTTAAAGCAAAATGTCTTTAATTGATGAATCAGCCTTCATTATTAATTTTTTATTTATTAAATAGCGTGTAATTTACAATGTATTATTACAATATATGACCTGGCTGTAAATAGGCTCTTCTCCAGGCCATAATTTAACATCAAAGCTAAACATAAAGAATATAAATGAATGATCAAACTATTGCACTAAAAACAGGAGATTCTATAATTACCTCTAAATTTCAGAGAGGAAACTTATCTTCAGAAACCATAAAATAATGGCTTCCCCCTCAGCAGAAAATAGCTAACTTGAAGTACTGACCTTCCCACAATAATATTCATTAACCTGTATATCTCCTGTTTACTACGATCCACAGTATGATCCTTAAATTTTTTTAATAGTGTTTAATGCCTTTATTAACTACTGAGGCATCTCAGGCATGATCCCCTCAGGGGCCCAATTTATTGGGTACGGGGCGTAGCGACCCCGAGGCACCCGAGCTGCTCCCTCAGGTCCGCGCTCAGCGCGTTTGACTCCTTTTTATTTCGCCTCTTTTATTGTTTTATTAGTCCTACTTCCCTGTTCTTTGTCTGATGGGTGCCCCCGTGTTTGACGCGGTAAAATGTGACTGGGTAACGGCGTAACTCCCAGCACAGGGTTATCATGTAGGACAGGAGCGTATCCCCTGGTAAAGGCCAGGCCCGGGGAAGGGCCATTGCATGAGCTGTAGTCTTCCTGCAGGCGATTGGGTCCCTTCGTCAGCCCACAGGAAGGTGTGACCCTGAGGTTACTTTGTTCAGGCCAGAGCCAGTAACCTAAGCCGGGGTGGCGCCCAGGAAGCAGCCCGCCATCGGAGACGGTTGCAATGGTGGAGGAATAAATCGCTATGGTACTGGAAAATAATCCTTTACATTTTAAACGTAAAAGAGTTGATGCAAAAGAAGTAATCGAGAAGTCTTTCCCTCGTTACTTAGTCATTAGTCGTACTGAAGAGAATCAGTCGTTTACGACCGTAAATCCATTCAAAATTCAGAAGGGCATTGATGCCATAGCTGGACCCGTTAAGTCCTGTACCCGTCTACGCAACGGATCACTTTTGGTGGAGACACTAGGCCTGTCTCAAAGCAACTCGTTGCTCAAGGCGACGCTACTCCACGGATATCCCGTCCGTGTCGAGAAACATAAGACCATGAATTCGTCGCGAGGAGTTGTGACCACAAATGTTCTAGACGGAATGACCGACCCGGAAATCCAGAGCTGTCTGGAAGACCAAGGGGTCACCTCAGTATATCGTGTACAGGCAAGGAAAGAGGGGGAATTACAGCCGACCCGGACTCTTTTCCTCACATTCGACAGGGTCGATTTGCCGCAGAGGATCAAGGCGGGCTACGAGGTGATAGAAGTGCGCCCGTATATCCCTAGCCCGTTGCGATGTTTCCAGTGTCAGCGTTTTGGACACACTCGCATATCGTGCAAAACTGCCGTATCCATTTGTGCAACCTGCGGCCAAGCAAGTCACGAGGGAGCATGCCCATCCGCTCCTGTCTGCGTCAACTGCCGCGGTGAACATCCAGCCTCGTCCCGCGATTGCCCTCGTTTTCGAGAGGAGCGCTGTATCCAGGAAATCCGGGTAAAGGAAAAACTCTCCTTTACTGAAGCCCGGAAGCGATTCCAGTCTCGCCAACCTGTCGTGCCTAAGACCGGCACCTACAGCGCAGCAGCTTCTTTTGCGCCCAAGAAGTGCGATAGCAGTACGCAGACCTGCGATCTTGTGTTTACACGGGTCCAACCTACGCCTAGTTCTCCAAAGCGCTCTACCGTGAAGCCCAAAGCTGTTGTTTTTAATGCCCCTGATATTAAGTTCAGGACGAGTTTTACGAGAACAGATTTTTTAAAGTCATCAACTCAGGTAGAGCAGAAGAAGAGCCCTTCACCTCCTCGGAGGTCACGCTCCCATGATGGGAGCAAACCCGCTAGGCGGTCGCCGTCGCCGCCTATACCCACATCCAACCGATTCCAGGCGTTGGAATCGGTGGATGCTTCTCAGCGGGAGAGCCCTCCCTCTGAGGAAGTGATGGAGCAGGATGTGCCTGCTCCTTCAAAACCACCGAGTCCCACGCGACTGAAAAAAGGACGTTTGTTTCGCCCTGCACCGTCCAAAAAGTAAGGTGGTAAATTTTTAGCTTCTTTTATCTAATTTTAACAATGGCTATCCTTTCGTGGAATGTGCGTGGTCTCCGTAGTCGAAGACCTGACCTCGAGTTAATTTTACGTTCAACTGACCCTTTGCTTGTCTATCTCCAAGAGACTAAGCTTCGCCCAAGCGATTCTTTTAATTTACGCGGTTACTCTTCGGTGAGATTTGATCTCCCTCCCGAAGATGGCACTCCCGCTCACGGCGGAGTTTTACTTTTAATTCGCAATAACGTGTACAGCACCTCACTACAGCTCCAGACTCCTTTACAAGCTGCCGCAGCTACAGTTCACTTTTCTGGCCTTAGTTTTTCTGTCTGCAATGTTTATTTACCTCCGTCCGGA
This sequence comes from Metallyticus violacea, assembly GCA_030762175.1. NCBI lineage: Eukaryota > Metazoa > Arthropoda > Insecta > Mantodea > Metallyticidae > Metallyticus > Metallyticus violacea. The sequence continues at coordinate 123,146,198 of CM060846.1, read as the reverse complement.
ACCATCACCACAGTTGACCTGGACGATCTTTTGTCTCAGCTACCACCCCCTGTTCTTCTTTTGGGGGATTTCAATGCACACCATCCCCTATGGGGTTCCACCACGGAGTGTGCAAGAGGTAACCTCTTAGCTGACTTTTTGCTAAATCACAATCTTATACTTCTCAACACTGGTCAACCTACTTTTCTCTCTGACAGCACTCATAGCTTTTCGCACTTGGACTTATCCATTTGTTCTGCCTCGCTTGCTGTACATCTCACCTGGAACGTCATCTCTGATTTACATTCCAGTGACCACTTTCCGTGTCAGATCCATGTACTCTCTCCGAACGCACATTCACAGCGCAAGCCAAAATGACTCATTGATAAGGCGAATTGGACTCTCTATCGATCTTTCGCCGAATTTTCAGGGTGTGACTTTCCATCTATCGACGTCGCGATCGAGCACCTCCGTACTGTCATCATAACAGCCGCAGATAAGGCTATTCCCCGGTCGTCTTGTCAACCCAGACGCTTACCGGTTCCTTGGTGGAACGATGAATGCCGGGATGCATTGCGTGCACGCCGAGGTGCTCTCCGAGTTTTTCGTCGCCACCCTACTTCAGCAAATATGATCTGCTACAAACAACTTCGCGCCAAATGCCGCCGAGTCATTAAGGATAGCAAAAAGGCCTCTTGGATTTCTTTTACCTCTTCTTTTAACCGCACAACGCCTTCATCCGTAGTTTGGGAACGGCTACGCCGCGTTGCTGGCAAACCAAGGTTTACACCAATACCCGGTCTTAGAATTTTAAATCGAGTGCTCACCACTCCGATTGACGTCGCCAATGTTTTAGGGCGAACCTTCGCTGATGTTTCTAGTTCCGCCAATTACCCGGCTTCATTTCGCGCATTAAGGGAGCAGGTTGACAGGAAAGGTTTCTCGTTTGCCTCCGACCATCAGGAGAGCTACAACGTTGCTTTTACCGCCAGGGAACTGGAGCATGCCCTTTCTACCTCTCGACATTGCGCACCGGGACCTGATGACATTCATGTTGCCATGTTGCAGCATTTACCAGCAGAAGGCAAAGCATTTTTATTACGAACTTTTAATTTTATTTGGTGTAACGGCACATTTCCTTGCGCTTGGCGATTGGCTACCGTCATTCCGATACCTAAGCCTGGAAAGGACCCTCATCTTCCTTCCAGTTACCGTCCGATTTCCCTCACCAGCTGCGTTTGCAAGGTGTTGGAACGCATGATTAACGGACGGCTCATGTGGTGGTTGGAGTCGAGGCAATTATTAACGAACGCCCAGTGTGGTTTCCGGCGTCATCGCTCCTCAGTCGACCATCTGGTGTCTTTAACTACCCATGTAATGGACGGTTTTGTGCGCAAGTGCCAAACGGTTGCTGTATTTTTCGATCTGGAGAAAGCGTACGATACTTGCTGGAGAGGCGGTATCCTCCAAACGCTTCACGATTGGAACATACGTGGGCGTATGTCTGTTTTTATTGAGGAGTTTATGAAAGACCGGGTTTTTAATGTTCGCGTGGGAACAGTTTTATCGTGGAATTTTATTCAAGAGAACGGTGTACCTCAGGGCTCGGTACTAAGTTGCACACTTTTTGCCATTGCGATTAACTCTATCACCCAGTGTTTACCGCCAGGAATACAATCGTCGTTATTTGTGGACGATTTTGCCATATATCTTTCCTCTCGGAGGACCTGTCTCCTGGAACGCCGCCTCCAATGCTGTCTCGACCGCCTTCATGCTTGGAGTGTCTCTCACGGGTTCCGTTTCTCCGCAGAGAAGACCGTCTGCATGAACTTCTGGCGCCACAAGGAGTATCTTCCACCTTCGCTCCATCTTGGCCCAGCCGCACTCTCCTTCGCGGACGAAGTTCGGTTCCTTGGCTTGGTGTTCGATAGAAAATTATGCTGGTCATCGCATATAGCGCAACTCAAAGGCAAGTGTGAACGTTCTCTTTGCATTTTACGTGTTTTATGTGGCACATCTTGGGGAGCTGACCGGACTATACTTTTACGTTTTTACCGATCTCTCATCCGATCGAAACTGGATTATGGCTGTGTGGTTTATGGCTCTGCGCGGCCTTCTGTTCTGCGCCGCCTGAACCCGATTCATCACCGGGGTATCCGTGTTGCCATTGGGGCATTCCCCACCAGTCCTGTGTTGAGTTTGTGTGCGGAGTCTGGAGAACCTCCGTTGTTTTATCGTAGGGATGTTTTACTGACTGCGTACGGTTGTCGCTTAGCTGCGCAACCTCGTCATCCCACGAATGGGCCATTTTTTAACATGTCTTTTGATCGTTTTTACGCTGCTCGGTCTTTTACTCCTAAGCCCGCTGGCTTTCGTTTTAGGGAGATTTTACGGACGTTGGACATGGAGTTACCTGCTTTTTTCTTAGCCGGGGAAACTTCTTCTCCCCCCTGGATTTTAGCAGAGGCCCCCGTTCATCTCGGGCTCACGTCCTGTCCGAAATCTTCGACCGCAGCACATATTATTCGTTGTTCTTTTAGCGAGATCAAATCCGCTTTTAATGGCTGGAATTTTATCTATACCGACGGCTCAAAATCTGACACAGGTGTAGGATGTGCTTTTGTTTTTAATGGGGCTAGTTTTACGTATGGTCTTAACGTTGCAACATCTATTTTTATGGCGGAGCTTTATGCTATCTATCGGGCGGTTTTATTTATTTCTGATCACGGGCTGGGGAACAGTGTTATATGTTCCGACTCTTTGAGTGCTATTTTAAGTTTTAAACAGCTGTACAATCACCACCCTCTTGTACAGATGGTCCAGAACGTGGTTTTAACCCTTTTCGACGCTGGCGTCAGGGTAAACCTAATGTGGGTGCCTGGACACGTCGGACTCCCAGGTAATGAGGCCGCAGATGTTGCAGCAAAATCCGCCCTTTTAGACCCTGCTGAGCGCGAGCAGCGTTTTTATTTCGGGGATTTTATACATTCGTTACGTAGAGCCATTTTTTCGCGCTGGCGCGAGGAGTGGGAATTACTCCCAAATAATAAGCTCCGTGAATGTAAATTCACCCCTTTTAACTGGTCGACTTCTTCTCGCGCTGTTCGTCGCGAAGAAGTAATTTTAGCTCGTCTTAGAATTGGGCATTGCCGTTTTAGTCATTCACACCTTTTTAATGGTCAACCCGCTCCAGCTTGCCCCCACTGTGACCACCCCTTTACAGTGAGTCACATTTTAGTTGAATGCCATCATCTGGCAGCTTTTAGACATAGACTAGGTATGCCCTCCTCTATTGAGGAACTACTTGCAGATGATGTGGTTGCTGTTGAGCGAGTGCTCCGTTTTATCCGTGTTTGTGGTTTTTGGAGCAAGGTGTGAGGTTTTCTCTTTTACCGTTGACGGCATTTTTAGACTCTTTTAGAACTGTTGTTTTTTCAGCTTTTGCTGCATTGTGTTAACCAGTCTCTAATTGTTGTTTTGCACATTACCCTTGTTATTTGTTTTGGGGTTTTATTGTTACCATTGTAATCTTTTATAAGACTGGTTTATTTTCAGCTCTTGCTGATTAGTTTAGATACCGGTCTTTGTTTGTTGACCTGTGTTTGCTTTGGGATTTTATTGGTTCTTTTTTAGTCCATTACACGACTGTTGTGGTTTTCCGCTCTTGCGGCTGTGTTTTAGTAACACCTTAATGTTTGTGGCGCCTTATACCCTTGTTTTTTGTTTTTGGGTATCAGTTTTATTGCACAAGTACTACTGTCCGTTCGTTATGCGCAGGATTTGCGTTCTTTGTTTATTTATTTTTTATTTCTGACATAGTACTCGATGTGTTTGGGCGCTAATGACCACAGCAGTTTTGCGCCCTTAAACAATAATAATAATAATAATAATAATCAGGCATGATAAATTGGGAAAGGATTTTTTTAAACGAAGGAAGCACTCCAGGTCTAATTTCAGGGTACCTCCCCAGCATTTGCCATTTATGAGGACTGAGGAAAACAATGGAATAAACATTCAGGGAGAATGGTCATATTGGGAATTGAACCCCAGACCTCTTGCTTACGAGTCTGCACCTTAACAACTTTGGCCATCCATAGCAGTTCCTGCATTTTCATAACCCATTTACATTACGTCAAATAACTTATATAGTTAATCAACTTATATTATTGATCTTCTTTACCAACTAACTACCTTCATTTACTTTTTTACTTGGAACAAAAATTCTGCTACATTCCTACACTGAGAAACATCAATTATATAATTCTTTTCATGTGCATATTAAAGAATGCAAACTTTCTTCTCCAGTGAAACCTTTTCTTGTCTTGAATGAAGAACTAGACCAAGTTTATTCATTGCTTAGGCACTTGGAGTCTTTGGGGACAACAAAGGAAGTAATTCCTATAAAGCTATTCTATACCTGTGACTTGTGATGGTGCTACATTAATGTTGACTATTAATAGAGTTGTTACAAAGCTCTGTAAGGGTAACTTTCCAAATCTCTTGTGTGGCATTGTCACCTGGAGACTGCCACGGGTGGCCGAGGTCATTAAGGCTTGGACTCGTGAGCAGGAGGTCTGGTGTCCCAATCCCGCCAGGACCGTCCTACCTGCCTGAGGTTTTTTCCAGGTTTTCCTCAGTCCTCATAACTGGCAAATGCCAGGGAGGTATGCTAAACTTAGGCCTGAAACGTTTCCTTCCTTAAAAATAAATTCTTTCCCAATTTATCACTTCATTTCGTATATCACCAGTGTCCACCGCCTGTGGTGTCTCAGTAGTAAAAATGGGCATTAAACACTATTTAAAAAATAATCACCTGGGATGGTAAGTAAATTAGACTGTGAATAATGTGACTAGTGTTAAAGAATTTGAGTCTGTAGATATGTTGTATGTTTTAATCTCAAAAACTGTGTGATGGCAACCAGTGGAATGCTGGTATGCTTATCACATACCCCCTGCAATACTGCCCTAAGCCAATGAAGTTTAATGAAGAAAACAAGGATGCACCAGTTGCTGTGGCAGGCCTTAGTGAGGCATAAGGCACCAGAAGAAAGGAAAATAAGTTGTATGAGCCCTATCATGCCTCACCAAAATACTAGAGGACTATAGTCATATGCTGTAATGTTGCAACTTGAGCTACCAAAAATTGGCTGAAATTTGAGCATACCATGGGTAGCATTAAGATTGCAGACCGTCTTGCTGTATGGCATGACTATGAGCCACTTGTACTTCGTTTTCATGAATCAGAAAATGAAAGTTCATGAACAGAAATTAACTTAGTACTTATGAAGACCTCCTTAAGAAAATCAAATCTGTTTGAGTTTTGTTCTTGATTCCAAATTTATGGCTGATGCACTCCGAAAACTTTGCGGGCTAATTCAGATGTATAACAAAGACACATTCACGTATAAAATGCTGACAAGAAAGTAAGAAAAATTTAAAGTACACCAAGTCAAAACTGAAACTTCAGTTTCATATTGTGAAATAACCTTCCAAGTTCAACAAATGTGAACTTTTAAGGAATTTGGGTTCGTAAAAGTGGTAGTAAACATAATCTTCCAGTGAATTAAAATGTCTTATATAATAAACTGAAAGAGGCTATAAAGGACAAGATGCTGATTTACTTGACTGTACCAGAGTTCTTGATTCAGTAAAGTTACCTGAATTTTGTTGAGAATTAGGTTAGAAAGATGACTAACAAATTTTGCTTTATCAAAAAGAGATATGATTAGAGAATTCAGAGACTATCTCTCCAAAAAACCCCTCAGGGGCCCAATTTATTGGGTACGGGGCGTAGCGACCCCGAGGCACCCGAGCTGCTCCCTCAGGTCCGCGCTTAGCGCGTTTGACTCCTTTTTATTTCGCCTCTTTTATTGTTTTATTTGTCCTACTTCCCTGTTCTTTGTCTGATGGGTGCCCCCGTGTTTGACACGGTAAAAAGTGACTCGGTAACGGCGTAACTCCCAGCACTGGGTTATCATGTAGGACGGGAGCGTATCCCCTGGTAAAGGCCAGGCCCGGGGAAGGGCCATTGCATGAGCTGTAGACTTCCTGCAGGCGATTGGGTCCCTTCGTCAGCCCACAGGAAGGTGTGACCCTGAGGTTACTTTGTTCAGGCCAGAGCCATTAACCTAAGCCGGGGTGGCGCCCAGGAAGCAGCCCGCCATCGGAGACGGTTGCAATGGTGGAGGAATAAATCGCTATGGTACTGGAAAATAATCGTTTACATTTTAAACGTAAAAGAGTTGATGCAAAAGAAGTAATCGAGAAGTCTTTCCCTCGTTACTTAGTCATTAGTCGTACTGAAGAGAATCAGTCGTTTACGACCGTAAATCCATTTAAAATTCAGAAGGGCATTGATGCCATAGCTGGACCCGTTAAGTCCTGTACCCGTCTACGCAACGGATCACTTTTGGTGGAGACACTTGGCCTGTCTCAAAGCAACTCGTTGCTCAAGGCGACGCTACTCCATGGATATCCCGTCCGTGTCGAGAAACATAAGACCATGAATTCGTCGCGAGGAGTTGTCACCACAAATGTTCTAGACGGAATGTCCGACCCGGAAATCCAGAACTGTCTGGAAGACCAAGGGGTCACCTCATATATCGTGTGCAGGCAAGGAAAGAGGGGGAATTACAGCCCACCCGGACTCTTTTCCTCACATTCGACAGGGTCGATTTGCCGCAGAAGATAAAGGCGGGCTACGAGGTGATAGAAGTGCGCCCGTATATCCCTAGCCCGTTGCGATGTTTCCAGTGTCAGCGTTTTGGACACACTCGCATATCATGTAAAACTGCCGTATCCATCTGTGCAACCTGCGGTCAAGCAAGTCACGAGGGAGCATGCCCATCCGCTCCTGTCTGCGTCAACTGCCGCGGTGAACATCCAGCCTCGTCCCGCGATTGCCCTCGTTTTCGAGAGGAGCGCTGTATCCAGGAGATCCGGGTAAAGGAAAAACCCTCCTTTACTGAAGCCCGGAAGCGATTCCAGTCTCGCCAACCTGTCGTGCCTAAGACCGGCACCTACAGCGCAGCAGCTTCTTTTGCGCCCAAGAAGTGCGATAGCAGTACGCAGACCTGCGATCTTGTGTTTACACGGGTCCAACCTACGCCTAGTTCTCCAAAGCGCTCTACCGTGAAGCCCAAAGCTGTTGTTTTTAATGCCCCTGATATTAAGTTCAGGACGAGTTTTACACGAACGGATTTTTTAAAGTCATCAACTCAGGTAGAGCAGAAAAAGAGCCCTTCTCCTCCTCGGAGGTCACGCTCCCATGATGGGAGCAAACCCGCTAGGCGGTCGCCGTCGCCGCCTATATCTACATCCAACCGATTCCAGGCGTTGGAATCGGTGGATGCTTCTCAGCGGGAGAGCCCTCCCTCTGAGGATGTGATGGAGCAGGATGTGCCTGCTCCTTCAAAATCACCGAGTCCCACGCGACTGAAAAAAGGACGTTTGTTTCGCCCTGCACCGTCCAAAAAGTAAGGTGGTAAATTTTTAGCTTTTATCTAATTTTAACAATGGCTATCCTTTCGTGGAATGTGCGTGGTCTCCGTAGTCGCAGACCTGACCTCGATTTAATTTTACGTTCTACTGACCCTTTGCTCGTGTGTCTCCAAGAGACTAAGCTTCGCCCAAGTGATTCTTTTAATTTACGCGGTTACTCTTCGGTGAGATTTGATCTCCCTCCCGAAGATGGCACTCCCGCTCACGGCGGAGTTTTACTTTTAATTCACAATAACGTGTACAGCACCTCACTACAGCTCCAGACTCCTTTACAAGCTGCTGCAGCTACAGTTCACTTTTCTGGCCTTAGTTTTTCAGTCTGCACTGTTTATTTACCTCCGTCCGACACCATCGCCACAGTTGACCTGGACGATCTTTTGTCTCAGCTACCACCCCCTGTTCTTCTTTTGGGGGATTTCAATGCACACCATCCCCTATGGGGTTCCGCCACGGAGTGTGCGAGGGGTAGCATTATAGCCGACTTTCTGGATCGTCACCATCTAGTACTGCTCAATACTGGACAACCTACATTTCTTTCAGACAGCACTCACAGTTTTTCACACTTGGACTTATCCATGTGTTCTTCCTCGCTTGCTGTACATTTCACCTGGAACGTCATCTCTGATTTATATTCCAGTGACCACTTTCCGTGTCAGATCCATGTACTCTCTCCGAACGCACATTCACAGCGCACACCAAAATGGCTCATTGATAAGGCGAATTGGACTCTCTATCGATCTTTCGCCGAATTTTCAGGGTGTGAATTTCCATCTATCGACATCGCGATCGAGCACCTCCGTACGGTCATCTTGACGGCCGCAGATAAGGCTATTCCCCGGTCGTCTTGTCACCCCAGACGCTTGCCGGTTCCCTGGTGGACTGATGAATGCCGGGATGCATTGCGTGCACGCCGAGGTGCTCTCCGAGCTTTTCGTCGCCACCCTACATCAGCAAATATGATTTGCTACAAACAACTTCGCGCCAAATGCCGCCGAGTCATTAAGGATAGCAAAAAGGCTTCTTGGATTTCTTTTACCTCTTCTTTTAACCGCACAACGCCTTCATCCGTAATTTGGGAACGGCTACGCCGCGTTGCTGGCAAACCAAGGTTTACACCTATACCCGGTCTTAGGGTTTTAAATCGCGTGCTCACTACTCCGGTTAACGTCGCCAATGTTTTAGGGCGAACCTTCGCTGATGTTTCTAGTTCCGCCAATTACCCGGCTACATTTCGCGCTTTAAGGGAGCAGGTTGAGAGGAAAGGTTTCTCATTTGCCTCCGACCATCAGGAGAGCTACAACGTTCCTTTTACCGCCAGGGAACTGGAGCATGCCCTTTCTACCTCTCGACATTGCGCACCGGGACCTGATGACATTCATTTTGCCATGTTGCAGCATTTACCAGCAGAAGGCAAAGCTTTTTTATTACGAACTTTTAATTTTATTTGGTGTAACGGCACATTTCCTTGCGCTTGGCGTTTGGCCACCGTCATTCCCATACCTAAGCCTGGAAAGGACCCACATCTTCCTTCCAGTTACCGTCCGATTTCCCTCACCAGCTGCGTCTGCAAAGTGTTGGAACGCATGATTAACGGACGGCTTATGTGGTTTTTGGAGTCGAGACATCTATTGACGAACGCTCAGTGCGGTTTCCGTCGTCACCGCTCCTCTGTCGACCATCTCGTATCTCTTTCGACCCACATAATGGATGGTTTTATTCGGAAGTGCCAAACGGTTGCTGTGTTTTTTGATTTGGAGAAAGCGTACGATACCTGCTGGAGAGGCGGTATCCTCCGAACGCTTCAGGATTGGAACATACGTGGGCGTATGTCTGTTTTTATTCAGGAATTTATAAAAGACCGGGTTTTTAATGTTCGCGTGGGATCAGTTTTATCATCTAATTTTATTCAAGAGAACGGCGTACCTCAAGGCTCGGTACTTAGTTGCACACTATTTGCCATTGCGATGAACTCTATCACCGAGTGTTTACCGCCAGGAATACAATCGTCGTTATTTGTGGACGATTTTGCCATCTATCTTTCCTCTCGGAGAACCTGTCTCTTGGAACGCCGCCTCCAATGCTGTCTCGACCGCCTTCACGCTTGGAGTGTTTCTCACGGGTTCCGTTTCTCCGCATAGAAGACCGTCTGCATGAACTTCTGGCGCCACAAGGAGTATCCTCCTCCTTCGCTCCATCTTGGCCCAGACGCACTTTCTTTCGCAGACGAAGTTAGGTTCCTTGGCATGGTGTTCGATAGGAAATTATGCTGGTCATCGCATATAGCGCAACACAGAGGCAAGTGTGAACGTTCTCTTTGCATTTTACGTGTTTTATGTGGCACATCTTGGGGAGCTGACCGGACTATGCTTTTACGTTTTTACCGATCTCTGATCCGATCGAAACTGGATTATGGCTGTGTGGTTTATGGCTCGGCGCGACCTTCTGTGCTTCGTCGCCTTAACCCGATTCATCACCGGGGTATCCGTGTTGGCATTGGAGCATTCCCCACTAGTCCTGTGTCGAGTTTATGTGCGGAGTCTGGAGAACCTCCGTTGTTTTATCGTAGGGATGTTTTACTTGTTGCGTACGGTTGTCGCTTAGCTGCGCAACCTCGTCATCCCACGAATGGGCCGTTTTTTAATGTGTCTTTTGATCGTTTTTATGCTGCTCGGTCTTTTACTCCTAAGCCCGCTGGCTTTCGTTTTCAGGAGATTTTACGGACGTTGGACATTGAGTTACCTGCTTTTTTCTTAGCCGGGGAAACTTCTTCTCCCCCCTGGATTTTAGCAGAGGCCCCCGTTCATCTCGGGCTTACGTCCTGTCCGAAATCATCGACCGCAGCACATATTATTCGTTGTTCTTTTAGCGAGATCAAATCCTTTTTTAATGGCTGGAATTTTATCTATACCGACGGCTCAAAATCTGACACAGGTGTAGGATGTGCTTTTGTTTTTAATGGGGCTAGTTTTACGTATGGTCTTAACGTTGCAACATCTATTTTTATGGCGGAGCTTTATGCTATCTATCGGGCGGTTTTATTTATTTCTGATCACGGGCTGAGGAACAGTGTTATATGTTCCGATTCTTTGAGTGCCATTTTAAGTTTTAGAAACCTGTACAACCTCCACCCCCTTGTACAGATGGTCCAGAATGTAGTTTTAACCCTTTTCGACGCTGGCGTCAGGGTAATACTACTATGGGTACCTGGACACGTCGAACTCCCAGGTAATGAGGCCGCAGATGTTGCATCAAAATCCGCTCTTTTAGACCCTGCTGAGTACGAGCAGCGTTTTTATTTCGGGGATTTTATACATTCATTACATAGAACCATTTTTTCGCGCTGGCGCGAGGAGTGGGAATTACTCCCAAATAATAAGCTCCGTGAATGTAAACCCGCCCCTTTTAACTAGTCGACTTCTCGCGCTGTTCGTCGCGAAGAAGTAATTTTAGCTCGTCTTAGAATTGGGCATTGCCGTTTTAGTCACTCTCACCTTTTTAATGGTCAACCCGCTCCAGTTTGCCCTCACTGTGACCACCCCTTTACAGTGCGTCACATTTTAATTGATTGTCTTCATCTGACAGCTTTTAGAAATAGCTTAGGTTTGCCCTCCTCTATTGAAGACTTACTCGCAGATGATGTGGTTGCTGTTGAGCGTGTGCTCCGTTTTATCCGTGTTTGTGGTTTTTGGAGCAAGGTGTGAGGTTTTATCTTTTACCGTTGACGGCTTTTTAGACTCTTTTAGGACTGTTGTTTTTTCAGCTTTTGCTGAATCGTGTTAACTAGTCTTTAATTGTTGTTTTGCCCATTACCCTTGTTATTTGTTTTGGGGTTTTATTGTTACCATTTTAATCTTTTATACGACTGGTTAGTTTTCAGCTCTATCTGATTAGTTTTGCTACCGGTCTTTGTTTATTGACCTGTGTTTGCTTTGGGATTTTACTGGTACGATTTTAGCCCATTACAGGACTGCAGTGTTTTTCCGCTCTTGCGGCTGTTTTAGTAACACCTTATTGTTTGTGATGATGATGATTATTGCTTAAGGGCGCAAAACTGCTGTGGTCATTAGCGCCCAAACACTTCAAGTACTATGTCAGAGATAAAAAATAAATAAACAGAAAAACGCAAATCCTGCGCTTAATGAACGGACAGTAGTACTGGTGCAATAAAATGTATACCCAAAAACAAATAACAAGGGTATAAGGCGCCACAAACATTAAAGTGTTACTAAAACACAGCCGCAAGTGCAGAAAAACACAACAGACCTGTAATGGACTAAAATCGTGCCAATAAAATCCCAAAGCAAACACAGGTCAATAAACAAAGACCGGTAGCAAAAATACAGCAAAAGCTGAAAACAAACCAGTCTTACAAAAGATTAAAATGGTAACAATAAAACCCCAAAACAAACAACACGGGGTGCTAAACAACAATTAAAGACTAGTCAACACGATTCAGCAAAAGCTGAAAAAACAACAGTCTTAAAAGAGTCAAAAAATGCCGTCAATGGTAAAAGATAAAATCTCACACCTTGCTCCAAAAACCACAAATACGGATAAAACGGAGCACACGCTCAACAGCAGACACATCATCTGCAAGCAACTCCTCAATAGAGGAGGGCCAACCTAGGCTATTTCTAAAAGCTGTCAGATGAAGACAATCAATTAAAATGTGACGCACTGTAAAGGGGTGGTCACAGTGAGGGCAAACTGGAGCGGGTTGACCATTAAAAAGGTGAGAGTGACTAAAACGGCTATGCCCAATTCTAAGACGAGCTAAAATTACCTCTTCGCGACGGACAGCGCGAGAAGAAGTCGACCAGTTAAAAGGGGTGGGTTTACATTCACGGAGCTTATTATTTGGGAGTAATTCCCACTCCTCGCGCCAGCGCGAAAAAATGGCTCTACGTAATGAAAGTATAAAATCCCCGAAATAAAAACGCTGCTCGTACTCAGCAGGGTCTAAAAGAGCGGATTTTGCTGCAACATCTGCGGCCTCATTACCTGGGAGTCCGACGTGTCCAGGCACCCACATTAGTTTTACCCTGACGCCAGCGTCGAAAAGGGTTAAAACCACGTTCTGGACCATCTGTACAAGAGGGTGGTGATTGTACAGCTGTTTAAAACTTAAAATAGCACTCAAAGAGTCGGAACATATAACACTGTTCCCCAGCCCGTGATCAGAAATAAATAAAACCGCCCGATAGATAGCATAAAGCTCCGCCATAAAAATAGATGTTGCAACGTTAAGACCATACGTAAAACTAGCCCCATTAAAAACAAAAGCACATCCTACACCTGTGTCAGATTTTGAGCCGTCGGTATAGATAAAATTCCAGCCATTAAAAGCGGATTTGATCTCGCTAAAAGAACAACGAATAATATGTGCTGCGGTCGAAGATTTCGGACAGGACGTGAGCCCGAGATGAACGGGGGCCTCTGCTAAAATCCAGGGGGAGAAGAAGTTTCCCCGGCTAAGAAAAAAGCAGGTAACTCCATGTCCAACGTCCGTAAAATCTCCCTAAAACGAAAGCCAGCGGGCTTAGGAGTAAAAGACCGAGCAGCGTAAAAACGATCAAAAGACATGTTAAAAAATGGCCCATTCGTGGGATGACGTGGTTGCGCAGCTAAGCGACAACCGTACGCAGTCAGTAAAACATCCCTACGATAAAACAACGGAGGTTCTCCAGACTCCGCACACAAACTCAACACAGGACTGGTGGGGAATGCCCCAATGGCAACACGGATACCCCGGTGATGAATCGGGTTCAGGCGGCGTAGAACAGAAGGCCGCGCAGAGCCATAAACGACACTGCCATAATCCAATTTGGACCGGATTAGAGAGCGATAAAAACGTAAGAGAACAGTCCGGTCAGCTCCCCAAGATGTGCCACTTAAAACACGTAAAATACAAAGAGAACGTTCACACTTGCCTCTGAGTTGCGCTATATGCGATGACCAGCATAATTTCCTATCAAACACCAAGCCAAGGAACCGAACTTCGTCTGCGAAGGAGAGTGCGTCTGGGCCAAGATGGAGCGAAGGTGGAAGATACTCCTTGTGGCGCCAGAAGTTCATGCAGACGGTCTTCTCTGCGGAGAAACGGAACCCGTGAGAGACACTCCAAGCGTGAAGGCGGTCGAGACAGCATTGGAGGCGGCGTTCCAGGAGACAGGTCCTCCGAGAGGAAAGATATATGGCAAAATCGTCCACAAATAACGACGATTGTATTCCTGGCGGTAAACACTGGGTGATAGAGTTAATCGCAATGGCAAAAAGTGTGCAACTTAGTACCGAGCCCTGAGGTACACCGTTCTCTTGAATAAAATTCGACGATAAAACTGATCCCACGCGAACATTAAAAACCCGGTCTTTCATAAATTCCTCAATAAAAACAGACATACGCCCACGTATGTTCCAATCGTGAAGCGTTTGGAGGATACCGCTTCTCCAGCAAGTATCGTACGCTTTCTCCAGATCGAAAAATACAGCAACCGTTTGGCACTTGCGCACAAAACCGTCCATTACATGGGTAGTTAAAGACACCAGATGGTCGACAGAGGAACGATGACGCCGGAAACCACACTGGGCGTTCGTCAATAATTGCCTCGACTCCAACCACCACATGAGCCGTCCGTTAATCATTCGTTCCAACACCTTGCAAACGCAGCTGGTGAGGGAAATCGGACGGTAGCTGGAAGGAAGATGTGGGTCCTTTCCAGGCTTAGGTATGGGAATGACGGTAGCCAATCGCCAAGCGCGAGGAAATGCGCCGTTACATCAAATAAAATTAAAAGTTCGTAATAAAAATGCTTTGCCTTCTGCTGGTAAATGCTGCAACATGGCAACATGAATGTCATCAGGTCCCGGTGCGCAATGTCGAGAGGTAGAAAGGGCATGCTCCAGTTCCCTGGCGGTAAATGGAACGTTGTAGCTCTCCTGATGGTCGGAGGCAAACGAGAAACCTTTCCTCTCAACCTGCTCCCTTAATGCGCGAAATGTAGCCGGGTAATTGGCAGAACTAGAAACATCAGCGAAGGTTCGCCCTAAAACATTGGCGACGTCAATCGGAGTGGTGAGCACTCGATTTAAAATCCTAAGACCGGGTATAGGGGTAAACCTTGGTTTGCCAGCAACGCGGCGTAGCCGTTCCCAAACTACGGATGAAGGCGTTGTGCGGTTAAAAGAAGAGGTAAAAGAAATCCAAGAGGCCTTTTTGCTATCCTTAATGACTCGGCGGCATTTGGCGCGAAGTTGTTTGTAGCAGATCATATTTGCTGAAGTGGGGTGGCGACGAAAAACTCGGAGAGCACCTCGGCGTGCACGCAATGCATCCCGGCATTCATCGTTCCACCAAGGAACCGGTAAGCGTCTGGGGTGACAAGACGACCGGGGAATAGCCTTATCTGCGGCTGTTATGATGACAGTACGGAGGTGCTCGATCGCGACGTCGATAGATGGAAAGTCACACCCTGAAAATTGGGCCAAAGATCGATAGAGAGTCCAATTCGCCTTATCGATGAGCCATTTTGGCGTGCGCTGTGAATGTGCGTTCGGAGAGAGTACATGGATCTGACACGGAAAGTGGTCACTGGAATATGTGTCGGAGAGGACGTTCCAGGTGAAATGTACAGCAAGCGAGGCAGAACAAATGGATAAATCCAAGTGTGAAAAGCTATGAGTGCTGTCAGAGAGAAAAGTAGGTTGACCAGTGTTGAGAACTATAAGATTGTGATTTAGCATAAAGTCAGCTAAGAGGGTACCTCTTGCACACTCCGTGGTGGAACCCCATAGGGGGTGGTGTGCATTGAAATCCCCCAAAAGAAGAACAGGGGGTGGTAGCTGAGACAAAAGATCGTCCAGGTCAACTGTGGTGATGGTGCCGGACGGAGGTAAATAAACATTGCAGACTGAAAAACTAAGGCCAGAAAAGTGAACGGTAGCTGCAGCAGCTTGTAAAGGAGTCTGGAGCTGTAATGAGGTGCTGTACACGTCGTTTCGAATTAAAAGTAAGACTCCGCCGTGAGCGGGAGTGCCATCTTCGGGAGGGAGATCAAATCTCACCGAAGAGTAACCGCGTAAGTTAAAAGAATCACTTGGGCGAAGCTTAGTCTCTTGGAGACACACAAGCAAAGGGTCAGTAGAACGTAAAATTAATTCGAGGTCAGGTCTTCGACTACGGAGACCACGCACATTCCACGAAAGGATAGCCATTGTTAAAATTAGATAAAAAAAGCTAAAAATTTACCACCTTACTTTTTGGACGGTGCAGGGCGAAACAAACGTCCTTTTTTCAGTCGCGTGGGACTCGGTGGTTTTGAAGGAGCAGGCACATCCTGCTCCATCACATCCTCAGAGGGAGGGCTCTCCCGCTGAGAAGCATCCACCGATTCCAACGCCTGGAATCGGTTGGATGTAGATATAGGCGGCGACGGCGACCGCCTAGCGGGTTTGCTCCCATCATGGGAGCGTGACCTCCGAGGAGGAGAAGGGCTCTTTTTCTGCTCTACCTGAGTTGATGACTTTAAAAAATCTGTACGCGTAAAACTCGTCCTGAACTTAATTTCAGGGGCATTAAAAACAACCGCTTTGGGCTTCACGGTAGAGCGCTTTGGAGAACTAGGCGTAGGTTGGACCCGTGTAAACACAAGATCGCAGGTCTGCGTACTGCTATCGCACTTCTTGGGCGCAAAAGAAGCTGCTGCGCTGTAGGTGCCGGTCTTAGGCACGACAGGTTGGCGAGACTGGAATCGCTTCCGGGCTTCAGTAAAGGAGAGTTTTTCCTTCACCCGGATCTCCTGGATACAGCGCTCCTCTCGAAAACGAGGGCAATCGCGGGACGAGGCTGGATGTTCACCGCGGCAGTTGACGCAGACAGGAGCGGATGGGCATGCTCCCTCGTGACTTGCTTGACCGCAGGTTGCACAGATGGAAATGGCAGTTTTACATGATATGCGAGTGTGTCCAAAACGCTGACACTGGAAACATCGCAACGGGCTCGGGATATACGGGCGCACTTCTATCACCTCGTAGCCCGCCTTGATCCTCTGCGGCAAATCGACCCTGTCGAATGTGAGGAAAAGAGTCCGGGTGGGCTGTAATTCCCCCTCTTTCCTTGCCTGCACACGATAAACTGAGGTGACCCCTTGGTCTTCCAGACAGCTCTGGATTTCCGGGTCGGACATTCCGTCTAGAACATTTGTTGTAACAACTCCTCGCGACGAATTCATGGTCTTATGTTTCTCGACACGGACGGGATATCCGTGGAGTAGCGTCGCCTTGAGCAACGAGTTGCTTTGAGACAGGCCAAGTGTCTCCACCAAAAGTGATCCGTTGCGTAGACGGGTACAGGACTTAACGGGTCCAGCTATGGCATCAATGCCCTTCTGAATTTTAAATGGGTTTACGGTCGTAAACGACTGATTCTCTTCAGTTCGACTAATGACTAAGTAACGAGGGAAAGACTTCTCGATTACTTCTTTTGCATCAACTCTTTTACGTTTAAAATGTAAAGGATTATTTTCCAGTACCATAGCGATTTATTCCTCCACCATTGCAACCGTCTCCGATGGCGGGCTGCTTCCTGGGCGCCACCCCGGCTTAGGTTACTGGCTCTGGCCTGAACAAAGTAACCTCAGGGTCACACCTTCCTGTGGGCTGACAAAGGGACCCAATCGCCTGCAGGAAGACTACAGCTCATGCAATGGCCCTTCCCCGGGCCTGGCCTTTACCAGGGGATACGCTCCTGTCCTACATGATAACCCTGTGCTGGGAGTTACGCCGTTACCCAGTCACATTTTACCGCGTCAAACACGGGGGCACCCATCAGACATAGAACAGGGAAGTAGGACAAATAAAACAATAAAAGAGGCGAAATAAAAAGGAGTCAAACGCGCAGAGCGCGGACCTGAGGGAGCAGCTCGGGTGCCTCGGGGTCGCTACGCCCCGTACCCAATAAATTGGGCCCCTGAGGGGTTATTGTTTGTGGCGCCTTATACCCTTGTTATTTGTTTTTGGGTATAAATTTTATTGCACAAGTACTACTGTCCGTTCATTATGCGCAGGATTTGCGTTCTTTGTTTATTTATTCTTTATTTTTGACACAGTACTTAATGTGTTTGGGCGCTAATGATCATAGCAGATTTGCGCCCTTAAGCAATAATCAACATCATCTCCAAAGCGCTCTACCGTGAAGCCCAAAGCGGTTGTTTTTAATGCCCCTGATATTAAGTTCAGGACGAGTTTTACACGAACGGATTTTTTAAAGTCGTCAACTCAGGTAGAGCAGAAGAAGAGCCCTTCTCCTCCTCGGAGGTCACGCTCCCATGATGGGAGCAAATCCGCTAGGCGGTCGCCGTCGCCGCCTATATCTACGTCCAACCGATTCCAGGCGTTGGAATCGGTGGATGCTTCTCAGCGGGAGAGCCCTCCCTCTGAGGAAGTGATGGAGCAGGATGTGCCTGCTCCTTCAAAACCACCGAGTCCCACGCGACTGAAAAAAGGACGTTTGTTTCGCCCTGCACCGTCCAAAAAGTAAGGTGGTAAATTTTTAGCTTCTTTTATCTAATTTTAACAATGGCTATCCTTTCGTGGAATGTGCGTGGTCTCCGTAGTCGAAGACCTGACCTCGAGTTAATTTTACGTTCTACTGACCCTTTGCTTGTGTGTCTCCAAGAGACTAAGCTTCGCCCAAGCGATTCTTTTAATTTACGTGGTTACTCTTCGGTGAGATTTGATCTCCCTCCCGAAGATGGCACTCCCGCTCACGGCGGAGTTTTACTTTTAATTCGAAACGACGTGTACAGCACCTCATTACAGCTCCAGACTCCTTTACAAGCTGCTGCAGCTACCGTTCACTTTTCTGGCCTTAGTTTTTCAGTCTGCAATGTTTATTTACCTCCGTCCGGCACTATCACCACGGTTGACCTGGACGATCTTTTGTCTCAGCTACCACCCCCTGTTCTTCTTTTGGGGGATTTCAATGCACACCACCCCCTTTGGGGTTCCGCCACGGAGTGTGCAAGAGGTAACCTCTTAGCTGACTTTTTGCTGAATCACAATCTTATACTTCTCAACACTGGTCAACCTACTTTTCTCTCTGACAGCACTCATAGCTTATCGCACTTGGACTTATCCATTTGTTCTGCCTCACTTGCTGTACATTTCACCTGGAACGTCATCTCTGATTTATATTCCAGTGACCACTTTCCGTGTCAGATCCATGTACTCTCTCCGAACGCACATTCACAGCGCACGTCAAAATGGCTCATTGATAAGGCGAATTGGCCTCTCTATCGATCTTTGGCCGAATTCTCAGGGTGTGAATTTCCATCTGTCGCCACCGCGATCGAGCACCTCCGTACGGTCATCATTACCGCCGCAGATAAGGCTATCCCCCGGTCGTCTTGTCACCCCAGACGCATTCCGGTTCCCTGGTGGACTGATGAATGCCGGGACGCATTGCGTGCACGCCGAGGTGCTCTCCGAGTTTTTCGTCGCCACCCTACTTCAGCAAATATGATCTGCTACAAACAACTTCGCGCCAAATGCCGCCGAGTAATCAAGGATAGCAAAAAGGCTTCTTGGATTTCTTTTACATCTTCTTTTAACCGCACAACGCCTTCATCCGTAGTTTGGGAACGGCTACGCCGCGTTGCTGGCAAACCAAGGTTTACACCTATACCCGGTCTTAGAATTTTAAATCGAGTGCTCACCACTCCGATTGACGTCGCCAATGTTTTAGGGCGAACCTTCGCTGATGTTTCTAGTTCCGCCAATTACCCGGCTTCATTTCGCGCATTAAGGGAGCAGGTTGAGAGGAAAGGTTTCTCGTTTGCCTCCGACCATCAGGAGAGCTACAACGTTCCTTTTACCGCCAGGGAACTGGAGCATGCCCTTTCCACCTCTCGACATTGCGCACCGGGACCTGATGACATTCATGTTGCGATGTTGCAGCATTTACCAGCAGAAGGCAAAGCATTTTTATTACGAGCTTTTAATTTTATTTGGTGTAATGGCACATTTCCTTGCGCTTGGCGATTGGCCACCGTCATTCCGATACCTAAGCCTGGAAAGGACCCTCATCTTCCTTCCAGTTACCGTCCGATTTCCCTCACCAGCTGCGTTTGCAAGGTGTTGGAACGCATGATTAACGGACGGCTTATGTGGTTTTTGGAGTCGAGAAATCTGTTGACGGACGCTCAGTGCGGTTTCCGTCGTCACCGCTCCTCTGTCGACCATCTCTTATCTCTTTCGACCCACATAATGGACGGTTTTGTGCGCAAGTGCCAAACGGTTGCTGTATTTTTCGATCTGGAGAAAGCGTACGATACTTGCTGGAGAGGCGGTATCCTCCAAACGCTTCACGATTGGAACATACGTGGGCGTATGTCTGTTTTTATTGAGGAATTTATGAAAGACCGGGTTTTTAATGTTCGCGTGGGATCAGTTTTATCGGCGAATTTTATTCAAGAGAACGGTGTACCTCAGGGCTCGGTACTAAGTTGCACACTTTTTGCCATTGCGATTAACTCTATCACCCAGTGTTTACCGCCAGGAATACAATCGTCGTTATTTGTGGACGATTTTGCCATATATCTTTCCTCTCGGAGGACCTGTCTCCTGGAACGCCGCCTCCAATGCTGTCTCGACCGCCTTCACGCTTGGAGTGTCTCTCACGGGTTCCGTTTCTCCGCAGAGAAGACCGTCTGCATGAACTTCTGGCGCCACAAGGAGTATCTTCCACCTTCGCTCCATCTTGGCCCAGACGCACTCTCCTTCGCAGACGAAGTTCGGTTCCTTGGCTTGGTGTTTGATAGGAAATTATGCTGGTCGTCGCATATAGCGCAACTCAGAGGCAAGTGTGAACGTTCTCTTTGTATTTTACGTGTTTTAAGTGGCACATCTTGGGGAGCTGACAGGACTGTTCTCTTACGTTTTTATCGCTCTCTAATCCGGTCCAAATTGGATTATGGCAGTGTCGTTTATGGCTCTGCGCGGCCTTCTGTTCTACGCCGCCTGAACCCGATTCATCACCGGGGTATCCGTGTTGCCATTGGGGCATTCCCCACCAGTCCTGTGTTGAGTTTGTGTGCGGAGTCTGGAGAACCTCCGTTGTTTTATCGTAGGGATGTTTTACTGACTGCGTACGGTTGTCGCTTAGCTGCGCAACCTCGTCATCCCACGAATGGGCCATTTTTTAACATGTCTTTTGATCGTTTTTACGCTGCTCGGTCTTTTACTCCTAAGCCCGCTGGCTTTCGTTTTAGGGAGATTTTACGGACGTTGGACATGGAGTTACCTGCTTTTTTCTTAGCCGGGGAAACTTCTTCTCCCCCCTGGATTTTAGCAGAGGCCCCCGTTCATCTCGGGCTCACATCATGTCCGAAATCTTCGACCGCAGCACATATTATTCGTTGTTCTTTTAGCGAGATCAAATCCGCTTTTAATGGCTGGAATTTTATCTATACCGACGGCTCAAAATCTGACACAGGTGTAGGATGTGCTTTTGTTTTTAATGGGGCTAGTTTTACGTATGGTCTTAACGTTGCAACATCTATTTTTATGGCGGAGCTTTATGCTATCTATCGGGCGGTTTTATTTATTTCTGATCACGGGCTGGGGAACACTGTTATATGTTCCGACTCTTTGAGTGCTATTTTAAGTTTTAAACAGCTGTACAATCACCACCCTCTTGTACAGATGGTCCAGAACGTGGTTTTAACCCTTTTCGACGCTGGCGTCAGGGTAAAACTAATGTGGGTGCCTGGACACGTCGGACTCCCAGGTAATGAGGCCGCAGATGTTGCAGCAAAATCCGCTCTTTTAGACCCTGCTGAGTACGAGCAGCGTTTTTATTTCGGGGATTTTATACATTCGTTACGTAGAGCCATTTTTTCGCGCTGGCGCGAGGAGTGGGAATTACTCCCAAATAATAAGCTCCGTGAATGTAAATCCGCCCCTTTTAACTGGTCGACTTCTTCTCGCGGTGTTCGTCGCGAAGAAGTAATTTTAGCTCGCCTTAGAATTGGCCATTGCCGTTTTAGTCATTCTCACCTTTTTAATGGTCAACCCGCTCCAGCTTGCCCTCACTGTGACCACCCCTTTACAGTGCGTCACATTTTAATTGATTGTCTTCATCTGACAGCTTTTAGAATTAGCCTTGGTTTGCCCTCCTCTATTGAGGACCTACTCGCAGATGATGTGGTTGCTGTTGAGCGCGTGCTCCGTTTTATCCGTGTTTGTGGTTTTTGGAGCAAGGTGTGAGGTTTTATCTTTTACCATTGACGGCATTTTTAGACTCTTTTAAGACTGTTGTTTTTTCAGCTTTTGCTGAATCATGTTGACTAGTCTTTAATTGTTGTTTTGAACATTACCCTTGTTACTTGTTTTGGGGTTTTATTGTTACCATTTTAATCTTTTATACGACCGGTTTGTTTTCAGCTTTTGCTGATTAGTTTTGCTACCGGTCTTTGTTTATTGACCTGTGTTTGCTTTGGGATTTTATTGGCACGTTTTTAGTCCATTACAGGACTGTTGTGTTTTTCCGCACTTGCGGCTGTGTTTTAGTAACACTTTACTGTTTGTGGCGCCTTGTACCCTAGTTATTTGTTTTTGGGTATATTTTTATTGCAAAAGTACTATTGTCCGTTGATTATGCGCAGGATTTGCGTTCTTTGTTTATTTATTTTTATATCTGACACAGTACTTGTTGTGTTTGGGCGCTAATGACCATAGCAGTTTTGCGCCCTTAAACAATAAAAAAAAAAAAAAAAAAAAAAAAAACCACCCCCTATGGGGTTCCACCACGGAGTGTGCAAGAGGTAACCTCTTAGCTGACTTTTTGCTTAATCACAATCTTATACTTCTCAACACTGGTGAACCTACTTTTCTCTCTGCCAGCACTCATAGCTTTTCGCACTTGGACTTATCCATTTGTTCTGCCTCACTTGCTGTACATTTCACCTGGAACGTCATCTCTGATTTATATTCCAGTGACCACTTTCCGTGTCAGATCCATGTACTCTGTTCAAACGCACATTCACAGCGCGCGCCAAAATGGCTCATTGATAAGGCGAATTGGCCTCTCTATCGATCTTTGGTCGAATTTTCAGGGTGTGAATTTCCATCTATCGACATCGCGATCGAGCACCTCCGTACGGTCATCTTGACGGCCGTAGATAAGGCTATTCCCCGGTCGTCTTGTCACCCCAAACTGTTACCGGTTCCTTGGTGGACCGATGATTGCCGGGATGCATTGCGTGCACGCCGAGGTGCTCTGCGAGTTTTTCGTCGCCACCCTACTTCAGCGAATATGATTTGCTATAAACAACTTCGCGCCAAATGCCGCCGAGTCATAAAGGATAGCAAAAGGGCTTCTTGGATTTCTTTTACCTCTTCTTTTAACCGTACAACGCCTTCCTCCGTAGTTTGGGAACGGCTACGCCGCGTAGCTGGCAAACCAAGGTTTACACCTATACCCGGTCTTAGGATTTTAAATCGAGTGCTCACCACTCCGACTAACGTCGCCAATGTTTTAGGGCGAACCTTCGCTGATGTTTCCAGCTCCGCCAATTACCCGGCTTCATTTCGCGCAGTAAGGGAGCAGGTTGAGAGGAAAGGTTTCTCATTTGCCTCCGACCACCAGGAGAGCTACAACGTTCCTTTTACCGCCAGGGAAATGGAGCATGCCCTTTACACCTCTCGACACTGCGCACCGGGGCCAGATAACATTCATGTTGCTATGTTGCAGCATTTATCAGCAGAAGGCAAAGCTTTTTTATTACGAACTTTTAATTTTATTTGGTATCATGGCACATTTCCCAACGCTTGGCTATTGGCCACCGTCATTCCGATACCTAAGCCTGGAAAGGACCCACATCTTCCTTCCAGTTACCGTCCGATTTCCCTCACCAGCTGCGTCTGCAAAGTGTTGGAACGCATGATTAACGGACGGCTTATGTGGTTTTTGGAGTCGAGACATCTATTGACGAACGCTCAGTGCGGTTTCCGTCGTCAACGCTCCTCTGTCGACCATCTCGTATCTCTTTCGACCCACATAATGGACGGTTTTATTCGGAAGTGCCAAACGGTTGCTGTATTTTTTGATTTGGAGAAAGCGTACGATACCTGCTGGAGAGGCGGTATCCTCCAAACGCTTCAGGATTGGGACATACGTGGGCGTATGTCTGTTTTTATTCAGGAATTTATGAAAGACCGGGTTTTTAATGTTCGCGTGGGATCAGTTTTATCGTCTAATTTTATTCAAGAGAACGGCGTACCTCAGGGCTCGGTACTTAGTTGCACACTGTTTGCCATTGCGATTAACTCCATCACCGAGTGTTTACCGCCAGGGATACAATCGTCGTTATTTGTGGACGATTTTGCCATCTATCTTTCCTCTCGGAGAACCTGTCTCTTGGAACGCCGCCTCCAATGCTGTCTCGACCGCCTTAACGCTTGGAGTGTATCTCACGGGTTCCGTTTCTCCGCAGAGAAGACCGTCTGCATGAACTTCTGGCGCCACAAGGAGTATCCTCCACCTTCGCTCCATCTTGGCCCAGACGCACTCTCTTTCGGAGACAAAGTTAGGTTCCTTGGCTTGGTGTTTGACAGGAAATTATGCTGGTCATCGCATATAGCGCAACTCAGAGGCAAGTGTGAACGTTCTCTTTGTATTTTACGTGTTTTAAGTGGCACATCTTGGGGAGCTGACCGGACTATACTTTTACGTTTGTATCGCTCACTTATCCGATCGAAACTGGATTATGGCTGTGTGGTTTACGGATCAGCGCGACCTTCTGTCCTTCGTCGGTTTAACCCGATTCATCACCGGGGTATCCGTGTCGCCATTGGGGCATTCCCCACCAGTCTTGTGCTGAGTTTATGTGCGGAGTCTGGAGAACCTCCGTTGTTTTATCGTAGGGATGTTTTACTGGCCGCGTACGGTTGTCGCTTAGCTGCGCAACCTCGTCATCCCACGAATGGGCCGTTTTTTAATGTGTCTTTTGATCGTTTTTATGCTGTTCGGTCTTTTACTCCAAAGCCCGCTGGCTTTCGTTTTCGGGAGATTTTACGGACGTTGGGCATTGCGTTACCTGCTTTTTTCTTAGCCGGGGAAACTTCTTCTCCCCCCTGGATTTTAGCAGAGGCCCCCGTTCATCTCGGGCTTACGTCCTGTCCGAAATCTTCGACCGCAGCACATATTATTCGTTGTTTTTTTTAGCGAGATCAAATCCTCTTTTAATGGCTGGAATTTTATCTATACTGACGGCTCTAAATGTGACACAGGTGTAGGATGTGCTTTTGTTTTTAATGGGGCAAGTTTTACGTATGGTCTTGACGTTGCAACATCTATTTTTATAGCGGAGCTTTATGCTATCTTTCGGGCGGTTTTATTTATTTATGATCAGGGGCTAGGGAAAAGTGTTATATGTTCCGACTCTTTGAGTGCAATTTTAAGTTTTAGAAGTCTTTACAACACTCACCCTCTTGTGCAGATGGTCCAGAATGCAGTTTTAACCCTTTACGACGCTGGCGTGAGGGTAACACTGCTATGGGTGCCTGGACACGTCGGACTCCCAGGTAATGAAGCCGCAGATGTTGCAGCAAAATCCGCTCTTTTCGACCCTGCTGAGTACGAGCAGCGTTTTTATTTCGGGGATTTTATACATTCATTACATAGAGCCATTTTTTCGCGCTGGCGCGAGGAGTGGGAATTACTCCCAAATAATAAGCTCCGTGAATGTAAATCCGCCCCTTTTACCTGGTCGACTTCTTCTCGCGCTGTTCGTCACGAAGAAGTAATTTTAGCTCGTCTTAGAATTGGGCATTGCCGTTTTAGTCACTCTCACCTTTTTAATGGTCAACCCGCTCCAGTTTGCCCTCACTGTGACCACCCCTTTACAGTGCGTCACATTTTAATTGATTGTCTTCATCTGACAGCTTTTAGAAATAGCCTATGTTTGCCCTCCTCTATTGAGGAGTTACTTGCAGATGATGTGGTTGCTGTTGAGCGTGTGCTCCGTTTTATCCGTATTTGTGGTTTTTGGAGCAAGGTGTGAGATTTTATCTTTTACCATTGACGGCATTTTTTGACTCTTTTAAGACTGTTGTTTTTTCAGCTTTTGCTGAATCGTGTTACCAATCTTTAATTGTTGTTTTGCACATTACCCTTGTTATTTGTTTTGGGGTTTTATTGTTACCATTTTAATCAATTTTAAGACTGGTTTGTTTTCAGCTTTTGCTGAATAATTTTGCTACCGGTCTTTGTTTATTGACCCGTGTTTGCTTTGGGGTTTTATTGGCACGATTTTAGTCCATTACCGGACTTTTGTGTTTTTCCGTACTTGCGGCTATAATTTAGTAACATTTTAATGTTTGTGGCTCCTTATACCCTTGTTATTTGTTTTTGGGTATAATTTTTATTGCACAAGTACTACTGTCCGTTCATTATGCGCAGGATTTGCGTTCTTTGTTTATTTATTTTTATTTTTGACATAGTACTTGATGTGTTTGGGCGCTAATTGACCGCAGCAGTTTTGCGCCCTTAAGCAATAATCAATCAATTGACCGTTTTTAGACCATTATAGGACTGTTGTTTTTTCGCTATTGCGGCTTTTTTAATACCAGTCCTTTGTTGACCATTACACCCACATGTTACTTGTTATGGGTTTTTATTTTGTTGCACAACGTGCTACTGCGACTTGATTTGTGTTAACTATTTATTTTTTAGTTTTGACGCAGTTTTAGCATGTTTGGGCGCTAATGACCTTAGCTGTTGTGCGCCCCTAAAACAACAATCATCATCATCTCCAAAAAATAAATGCCTGATAAACCTTGTACCCTGAAATATGCACTAAATACTATTACAATTTCATCTATTGCATTTGAAATAGGATTTTCATAAATGAACCTTGCAGGATCTTTTTTTGCTCACCAAAACAACTATTGCGAATTGACAAAATTATGTAAAGTATAAATTAGTGAGAATACCTTTTTTTTGTTTGTTTGTTTGTTTTTGTTTTTTTGTAAAACTAAAAAACATAGTGCATATATTGTAGCTTTGTTGGTGCAACTGTATTCCATTAGTTGGAAATAAAGAATCAGAATTGAAAATTTTAGGTCATGTTCAGGATTCAAACTACGGATCTTTAGCCTTCCGTGCTGATGCTGTAATCAACTGAGCTACTCTGTGGTATATGACAAAATCAGATGAGAAGTTTTATGGTTCCACAATTGGAAGAGGACACAGAAGGCTGAAGATCCATGGTTTCATGCTGGCCATGACCCAAATTTTTCAAGCCTAAGTCTTCATTTCCAACTTATATGAAATGAAATTCATTGAAATGCTAAGAAAAATGCAAACTACAAAGGGGTCTCCACCTTTTAGGTGTAACTCCTCACAATTACAAAAAATTTTAAAACAATAACGATTTTATATAACCCTTTATCTAAATTCTAAATAATTAAACAAAGAACAAAATTTTGACCTTGATTGCATTAGTCCCCAGGACCCAGTTCATCAATATACCACATATAACAACAGTTTATCTACAGGCTGAAGATGGGAGGGATCACTTCCGAAACATATGTCCAGATTTTTGTGTAAGTGAATGGAGTTAGTGTGAAAAAAACTGTATTACATTGTTTATATATATACCACTCCATTGTCAACAGCTTCGTAAGTACATTTAATTAATTACTTAAATTATTTTTTCGAAGTGATAATTAAAACTTACTGCCCCTCATAAACATGAAGATTGTACTTCACTGGTTGATTCAGAGCATTGTGCTACGTAGAAACAAAGGCAGGATATACCCAACATATATGTCAGTAAGGCAATGAAAGTTAGTTCTTCTGTTTTATATAGTAAAAATAAGTCTAGATTGATACAGTTTAGATTAGAAATAGTTCTTCCATTTTCTATAATAAAAATAAGTAATACACAATTTTTATTAATGCTTCAAGAAATCCATTGCTAAATACACATTTTTTATTTATGCTTCAAGAAATCCAGTACTATATTTGACATTTTGTGAATATTGCACCTGTTGCTTCTGGCTGGCGGGACTCTTCAAGAGCATTACCTAGTATCTTGTCACTAGGGCAGTCATGTAACACCCTTTGTCAAAATACAGTTACAAAATAAGAATAAATATGTACCACTGATGGTAGGTACATAAATTGTACAATATTGTCAATATGCTGTCCAGAATATTGCATAACTGGTAAATATACTTTCAATGTGAAATCTTTTATTATAACTGAACATTTTATTCTGGTTATTTCATTATATATAAACCCATATTGTTATTGAATAACACACATGAATGTTACTGATTATAGAACTATTTTACAAGGGAGTTAGTGCAAGTTGTGATTGCAATTGCAAAAATGTTCCGGTAATGGGTTTGATGTGTAGATAACAAACATGCAAAACTTATGTGTTGTAGTCATTTACACTGCACTACATGGCCATGTAAATCTTCATGTACCAATCTGAAGCAAGGTTTGTTTGCAGTAGGAGGATAAATGTGTCCATAGAGTGCAGAATGCCAGAAACAAAATTGCTGATCATAGTAGGACACTTCACACTTGCTTCAGGCAATCTTGTCAAAACTCTGTTCTGGCAATATTTTAAACCCCTGGGCCTTAAGTAATCATTTCCAGGTATTTTTAGGAGTATTAACAAAGTCTGGGAGAAGAGAACCAATTGATGATTATTGTTTTAAGGGCACAAAACTGCTAAGGTCATTAGTACCCATGGGAACTGATTATATATATTATAATGCACATCAACAATGGAATCCCTCATCGATGGTGTGAACTGAAGATGGTTCAGGTTAATGTGCTCTTCTATCCTCTTCCGCATTACCTTGAAGTGACAAAAATATAGCACATCAAGAGGCTGAAGGTAAGGTGTGCATCCAGAGGAATGACTTTGATCATATCATTTATTTAGGTTTGATGGCATTTGTATGTTCTGTCAAAATAAGTGCTGAACTGGTCAACCATAAAAAGAGACTCTTGCTGTGTATAGGAAGAAGACATCTTGAAAGAATTAATAATGATTTATTTTATGATTAGGCTGGACCACGTTTTAGGTTCCAATGTGTGTTGTGAAATACTCTAAACTACTTTATGATTCTTGATAATAAATTTTTGGGAACACATATCCACTAGCCGAAGTAACTGGTTGTATGGTATAAGAATGAGTTACTGCATACAGGCTCCACACCAAACTTCTTAATGATTTCTCTCCCTTGTAATAGAGTTTGCAATGATGAAGCACTTTTTGTATACCACTTTGATTGATATTATATATCTGGTTACATTGCATGGCATTCATTATTGGTATCACATCATTGCATCTTTTAATCATGTTGCCTTCTTTATCCCAGATGTTAGTGGTCATGCATTTTCTTATCATTTATGAGCCAAGATTGTTTCTTTGTTTGAACTTTAACACCCAATCATGCATAGATGCAAACCTGATGAGTCCAATGTCTTGAGATTTTTCCAGACCCCAAGCTCCAAGATTGTCAAGAACATTTGCACCTAAAAGAGATCTCAGGATCCTAAATTTTTCAATCACATAATCACCAGTTATGTGAAGGCTGATCTTCCTCTCCTTTCTCTTCCTGGTGATGGTGATATCATAGATGATCTTGCACCATACAATAGTGTTTATGAACTGTATTGAAACTCAGTCATTATAGTTTCCGAGAATGCTGAAACACAGTGATGCCCTTTACCTTTCCCAGTGGAATATCACACCACTTCTTTCTCTTCTGTGGACTTGGCACATAATTGGGCAGCTGGCTTTCATCACTTACATCTCTTCAGCAGGTTTGGGATCAACACTTGGATCACCATCATTTTCTTTCTGGAAGATCTTCTGCAAATTCATATTCTTTAATTTGGCCTATTGTATGTTCCTGACATATGTTATGTCTATTGCCACTATTTTCAGTTACAGTGATTATGGATTCTGCTGCCTTTCTCTTCTGTTCCGTAATTTCTGTAGATCTTCTTTTGTATTTGTATTGAGTGACAATTAGGTTCATGATGTTCGCAGGATTCATAGCACATGAGTCAGTTAGTGACACTTAACTGTCTTAAGTAATTGGTCAAAGCACAGAAAGGAATGATAGTGCAGCTGTCCCAATCACCATTTGAGAATGTGCTGGTTGTTAAGCTCACGCAGAACATTACAGTATACATTACTTGTACAGGTACAACTACATGTTGCTCCAGCAGCATTATCATGAGTTAGTCCTGGTGGTTTAGTGGTGACCATACTTGCCTCCTAAACCCAAGATCATGGGTTCAATTTCAGTCAGAATTGATGAATTTTTTTCTGGCATAAAAATCCTAAGAATGACTTTCATCAGAAGGGTTCCTGTCGTAGATTTACAGCGTAAAAGAATCTCAAGCCTGAAAAAAGAGGCCTCTGAGCAAAATTTATTGGCCATTTAATGCCCTGAATTGAATTGGACATTGGTGGCCTGAGATGTTAAAGAGTGTTTGTAAATAAACCAAATCAACAAAGCATTATCCCAAGACCTTGATTGATCCTGTATTGACTGCAGAAGATAAGCAGAAATTATATTATGAAACAACTTACAATCAAATGTTTAAATTTATAAAGTGACTGCAATTTGTGTTTATACCCTTTTAGATCCATTACAAACTTTTATGCATAAACAATTTTATATTTCAACTCAGAAGAGATTATTAATATTATAACTTAACATTTTTTTTCAACTCCTACTGAACACTTGTTTTTGGCTGGTAAGCAGTTCTCTACTGGAATTCCAGATAAACTAGATCTCTACTATAATAAATACCATTAAGATTAAAATAAAAACTAAATCCTAAACATATATAAACAAGTAGTTTTGAATAGTGGAAATTTTCACAGTGAAATATAATATAAAATGGTAAGTTACTTATTAGAAAATCATTGAAATTTCACTAAAATGTTTCCACTTACCTTGGACATATTTCAAAGGGTCGGTCCTGGTGGTGTAGTGGTTACCATACTTGCCTCCTATGCCCAAAACGCGGGTTCGAACCCGGCCAGGATCGATGGATTTTTTCGAGCGTAAAAATCCTAAGTATGGCTTCCTTCGGAAGGGAAGTAAAGCCGTGGGTCCCGTGTCGTACATTTACGGCACGAAAAAGAAAGAGAGGCCTCTGAGCAAAATTTGTCAGCCGTTTCACGCCCTGAGTTGAATGGGACGCTGATGACCTGAGCTGTTAAAGAGCGTACTTAAATAAATCAATCAATCAAAAAAAAAAATATTTCAAAGGCTGTTGCCTTCATCATCAGCATGGTTCCACTGTCAGTTTCCCAGTGTAGTATTAAGATGTTGCTCTGTGGATTTTACAAACTTAGTGATTGATGAAGTTATTGTTGTTTGGGAGAACAAAATTAACAAACTTTTCCTTGTTTTTGTTAATGAATATATGTTCCCACACTGTTGACCCTATGGGTTTCTGAAGAGCTTTTAAGAGTTTTGGTTCCTTTTGGAATTTGTGCTTCTTTTGCCAGAAATGTCTGCTATTTCTGATTTTTCTGTTTGTTTATATTTTACATATCTCATGTGTTCCTTACACTGTATGGTAATGTTTCTTTTTGTTTTGCCTATGCATTTCATATTGCAGTCTTTACAACTGATTTCGTAAATGCCTGACTATTTACCTGAGAGAATTTTGTCTTTTGTGCAGGTTTTAGGAGGTTTTTTCAAATGTGTTTGTTTACTGGAACCAAAATAATGTGTGCCTCTTCAAAACTTTTCTGGAATATTTGGTGTGCCCGTGGATGGAATTTAAATTTATATATATATATAATCTACTTTTTAGCCTTTTAGTGTGGTGAATCTTTTAAATGTTTTTGTTTTTTGAATTTTTGAATTTTTTTAGTTGACCAGGTCTATTTTATAGGCATTTTTCTGTGCACTATCTATGATTTTATGATTCTCATGGGTACACCAAATATTTCAGAAGATTTTTGAAGTGGCACACATCATTTTGGTTCCAGTAAACAAATACATTTAATAAAACCTCCTAAAAACCGACACAAAAGACAAAATTCTCCCAGGTAAATAGTCAGGCATTTACAAAATGTGTTGTAAAGACTGCAATATGAAATACATAGCCAAAACTTAAAAAATGTTACCCTACAGTGTAAGGAACACATGAGATATGTAAAATATAAACAAACAGAAAAATCAGAAATAGCAGACATTTCTGGCAAAAGAAGCACAAATTCCAAAAGGAACCAAAACTCTTAAAAGCTCTTCAAAAACTCATAGGGTTAACAGTGTGGGAACATATATTCATTAACAAAAACAAGGAAAATTTTTGTTAATTTTGATCTCCCAAACTACAGTAACCTCATTTATCACTAAGTTTGTAAAATCCACAGAGCAACACCTTAATACTACACTGGGAAACTGACAGTGGAGCCATGCTGATGATGAAGGCAACAGCCTTTGAAATATGTCCAAGCAAGAATAAAAATTTTAGTGAAATTTTAGTGATTTCCTCAAATTACTTACTATATTAAATACAAAAATTTTACATTTTTTTGTGTCCTACCCTTCCACTTCACCTACTAAGGAATATGTAGCTACAGACACTTCAGATACTACTTTAAGCAATGGCTCCAGGCATTATGCTCTCTTTTTTGCTTTTACTGTTAACTATCCATATCCAGTTACTTTTCGCATTTTACAGAAATTTCCCAAATTTCCTATAATCCATTTTTAACCTCTCCTTTATACCAACTCATATGTCAATATTTCTCCATTTCTTCTTAATAAATTTATCTCTCCAGTACTTTGTTTCATTATATAAAAATATTCTATCCTCTGTCTTCCTTATCCCCACATAATGAACATATACTTTGTTAATTTCTTAATCCTTTCAACATCCATGCACCTGCCCTTATCTGTGCCAATCCTTCTCTTTTTCTTTACTATGTTTATATGTCTTTTCCTCTCCCAATTTTGTTTCATTGATTTGTAGATGGAATCTTTATTAAATTACTCATCAACTTTGAAATTTCTGTTACCTTCAAAAGGACTCTTTACTTCCTTCTAAACACCGTTGAGATTCTTTTACCCTAGCTTCCATATATCTTTAAGCCATTTGTTTCTCATTTACTTTGTAATAACTACTTCGTAATAATACTTTGTTAACCATCTCACATTTTGTAAAGATTTCTCCTGAATTTTCAAACACTCTTTTAACATATCCTAAACTTAGGTATTCATTTTTTTATACTGAACAAATGATTTATAAATTAGTGTTTTTATTTTGTTTAAAATATCCTTACTCTAGAGGATTAAGTTTAGTATGCCAATTATTTTCCATCATTCTTGATTTTTAATTTCAGACTAGCTACTTCCATCAACTTCTGAAATGAATCCCAAATATCTAAATTTATTGACATTTTCAATTTCTTTTTGTTCAACCTCAAGCTTTTTGTCATCATCCATCATTAAGGTTAAATATTGAATTTTCTAAAAATTAATATTTAGCCCTTACCCTTTTTTTATACTTTTTAACAAATTTCCTTGTCATATATTATACATATTCAATATATTAAGTTTTTCTGACTGGTCATCTGCAAAAAGTAAGTGATATAGGATGTATTGTGGATTATACTTTCTTCACCATTCTCTTATACATACATAAATATACAGCTTAAAAAGTAGTGACATAATACATCCTTGTAACAAACCCTCTGTTATGTAGAATTCTCTTTATAGATGTTTTCAAACTTTAATTTGACATTTGTTCTTTGAATTTATTGATCTTAAAGTTAATGTGTCTTTGCTAACTGTTGCCTCTTTTAAACCTTGCCAAATATATTACTGGGCACATTATCATATACTTTTTCTAGATCAATGAAAACCAGTGCTATTCTTTTTTATCTTTCCCTACCTTTGTCCAAAAGGAGTTGTAGTGTAATGATGTGATCTATACAGGATTTTCCAGCTGTAAAGCTTCCTTGTTGCTTTGAATTGTGATATTGTTCTTTAAAATTAAGTTTTATAATTCTTTCAAAAGTTTTCCTTATGGGATTCAATACACAAATTACTTGATAGTTCTGACAACATTTCCTACCACTCTTTTTGTACATTGAAGTATTCAAATTTCATCTCTTTTGGCATTTCTTCCTTTAGTAATACCTTCTTATATAATTTTGTCAGTAATGTTGTTAACTTAGTCCTCCATACTCAATATTTGCAAATGAATGGCTCCTGGGCCAGTCACGATACCATTCTTCTATATTGATAAAAAGTACCTCGCATCTTCTTTGACAATACCCAGCCCATATATATCTGTAGATGAAATCATTATAATCTTTATATTTAGAACTTTCTTCATTCAGTAAATTCTCGTAATGTTCTAAAAATTGATTGAATGTTATCAACTAAATATTTTTCTCCAGTATATGTTTTCCTCTCATTTCCCTGAAAATTTTATATGCTACAGCTGATTGTTTAAAATCTACCTCACAGTTTATATTGGAACATAATTTTTTCTATTGATTGTTTTTTGCCCTTATAATTTCCTATACTGTGTTCTTTTGATCTATATATGTTTTACTTTCCTCTTCTGTCTCTAACTATCTTTGATACATTTATATTTCTCTTCTATGGTAAATTATTAATTATTATTATAAATATAAATGGAAATTATTAAATTATTAGTATATGTTAAAAATTATGTAATACTGCAGTAAGGGTTGCTACTCAACAAATGCTGGGCAGTAATAATGATAGTAAACACATTTGCCATGTTACAACCATCAAATCTATTTGCTCTTCCTTTTGTATGTGAATAAACTAAAGTAAAATAATATAGATGGTAAGAAAATTAGAGAGGAAAAAGAGATTTTTGCTTTTCAATTATATAGCATGAAAAACTGCTTCATTCCCACTTTAAATCCAATTCAGTGCCAAGTTGGTCCTGGTGTTGTAGTGGTAACCATACTTGCCTTCTAAACCCAAGATCATGGGTTCAAACCCAGCTAGGATTGATAGATTTTTTGGGCATAAAAATCCTAATTATGGTTTCCTTCGGAATGTAAGTAAAGCCGTGGGTCCTGTATCATACATTTATGACACAAAAAAGAACCTCAAGTCTGAAAGAAGAGGCCTCTGAGCTAAATTGTTGGCTCTTTCATGCCCAGATTTAAATGGGACCCTGATGACTTGAGATGTTAAAGAGCTTCCGTAAATAAACTAAAATCAAAATCAAGCCAGTGCCTAAAGTACTACCTGTTAATAGTCTACCATGCCTTGGCAGGAATGAATATTTATGACTCAAATGAACCAAAAAATAGTTCGCTCCTGTGGTTACCCAGCATTCAGAAATTTTAACTTTGAAGAACAACCATGGAATAAAACCTGAATCAGGCAATTTTAGCCCATTGGAAGCTGAATATAAGATCATTAATTCAAGAGAGAACATTTTCACAATATTCCATCAGTTTTTTTCATGCATGTAATTGTAGTGTAAGATAATTATGGAAAAAAAGGGAAAACAGTGTATAACATATAGCTAATACTCTTTATCTAAATGTCAAAATGCATGCATTGGAAGATAAACTGGTTCTGTTGCATGAATTATGTATGCATGTTTATATGTATCTGGTTCCATGATAGTTCACGCTCCTAATGGATGTACAAAAGTCAAAAAGCACTGCTATGGCTCACGCTCCTAATAGATGTACAAAAGTCAAAAAGCACTGCTATGCTGTCCCCAGGTACTTTATTTGATGACTGTATGGGGTTCATTGTCCAGATCCTTCAACAATTAACTGCTTATCCTCATTCACTCATGGTAGCTGCCATGTGCACAACACTATATGTGAGTATGAGAAAATTCTGCTCCATTTCTCAAACCTACAGTCTTTGTATTCAAATCCTGGTCACTTACCCATTAGGTCCACGTTTCCATAGCAAACCTTTGCTTTGTTCTGCAATAAAATACTGCTATAACCAGTACAGTGACCTGCACTCATATATGTAATCAGTTAGCAATTTTATTGATTCTGTTAATACTAAAATTTAAAATACTATTAATGAGTTATTAATTATAAGGTTCCCTTAAAACATAATAAGGTGCAAAAGCTTTAAAAATAATTGGTGCCCACATAAATCAGAAATGTGATTACCAGAGCACTAATAGCACTAATTCCACTAATAGCACTAACTCAAATTTTATGTTTAACAAGGGAGTTAACAGAAGTTGTGATTGCAATTGCAAAAAAGTTGTGGTTCTTTTGAACAGGTAAAGTGTTGTATAGATCACAAATATTCCAAATATGTCTATAAATTGGTTGGAGAAATTATATGAAGTAGTAGTGGAATCAAAACTTGTTATATGTAGTAGAAGTACAGGGAACTTCAAAGGGATGGTTGAAAATTGATTTAATTTGTAGGATGTTTCATAGAGAATTGTTGGGATTGTCTAAAGCTTCACCAAAAGGAATAGCTGTAACTTAGTTAGGGTGGGTAGGGAGGAAGGGTTTGGTGGTGGAGAAAATTTTAAAATATTAGTACAAGATTTTGAAATTAGAGGACCACAGTGTCCAAAAAAGTGCCTGAAATATCAGAGGGAAGTAATGAGAGGTAACAGCTGGATGGGAGAAATGGAGGAAACATTGCAAGAAATTGGGATGGGAAACTTTGGGAATTTGGAGATAAAAATAGAGAAGGGTTTTGGAAGGAAGTAAGGCAAAGAATTGAGCTAGTTTAAAAAGTCTTTAAAATTGTACAGAAGGATTGAAAAGGAGTAGGTGAGGGAGAAATATGTGGATTGTTGTGATGAGTTTGGGATGGAAAGACTGACCTGGATGCAAGCAGGAGCATTGCTTTGAAAGGGTTTCAGTGGAGATGATGGGGAAGGGTATGTTATGTGTAGAGAGCCTGTAGGAATATTTCATTGTTTATTAGAGTGTAAGGGGTAAAGAGATGGAGGGAATGTATGTGGAAAGTGAAATGGTATAAATTACAGAAAGAAAATTATAATAAAATGTTACTGATTTGGGAACAAAGAGAAATATAATGATTGGGGAACATTTAGAAAAAGTAAGGGAGAAATGGATTGGAATAGTTAAGAAGGATGAGAAAATTGGGGTATGATTGATAAAATGGTGCTGACAAGGGAAATATAAGAATAGGGAGGGGCTCATTATGCAGATAACCTGGGAAGTGTGTATAATGAGGGCTCATATAGATGGGTGTCAAATTTATTTATATTATAATGTGGGTCAATTATGTTAATTTATAATTGTAATGAAATTGGAACAAAATCAGCACATAATTTTATAAAATATATTTTTGAGAAACTTCCTGCATTACCTCATTATTGATACATTGTTTCCCAAAAGACGTAATTTTTTAAACATGTGAAAGAAATCCAATTAATACCTTATAATTTGTGATTTTGTTCAAAACTGCTAATTTATATTGTAAGATGTGAAAATTCAGCTCATTGAAACAAAAATGGTTCAGAATGCATAAAGAAATAGGCTGTAGAAAATTTTTAAAAAATGAAGGCCTTGGGGGATTATTAATTGAAAGTAAAGAATAAATGGGCTTGATCAATTTATAAGAGGTATGTGTGATGAATGAATTAAAGAAGAATTAAAATTTGGATACAGCTAAAGAGCTTAAATAGAGAAATAATGAACAAAATAAACTGAGAAAGGATATCGAAACATAATCCTCTGGTGTTATGAAATAGCTATCTAAAGTGTTAGCTGAACCTCTGTCTTCTGGAATTCCAGCAGGAGACTAACTACTGATGAACTGAAGATGGTGGTTAGCATAGGATAGTAGGTGTTAGTCAGGGTATACACTATTTTATTTTGTTTTGATCTAGGAATTGGAATGAGAATAATTATGATAAGTTTATAATTTATTAAAGAAATTTTTTAAAACAATTGTATTGTGGGGGGTCTTAACTATGAATGGCCTGGGCCAGATAGTTGGAGGCTTTCTTGTACTTTTCTTAGCATTTCAGTAAATATTAAATTTTAATACATTGTAAGATCATGTCCAGGAATTTTGCATAGGCCACTTAAATTCTATTGTAGTATATTACAAACAT
The DNA here is from genome assembly GCA_030762175.1 of Metallyticus violacea. Lineage (NCBI taxonomy): Eukaryota > Metazoa > Arthropoda > Insecta > Mantodea > Metallyticidae > Metallyticus > Metallyticus violacea. The sequence goes on along the minus strand of CM060846.1, from coordinate 123,108,583 downwards.
GATGCAATAAAACAATATTATTTATGTAATTAGACCTAAATGCATTATTCATAACAGTTTGCTATACACCTGTTTCAGTAGTTAATAATGTAGCTCATGTAGTGCCATTTTCCTCATAAATTTGTGATAAGACCATGTCCAGGTATTTATTGGAACAATGCATAGGCCACTTAAATCCTTTTGTAAAATATTATAAACATAATGCAATAAAACAATAAATATTATTTACATAGACCAAAATGCCTCAATCATAACAGTTGCTGTACACCTGTTTCAGTAGTTAATAATGTAGCACATGTAATGCCATTTTTGTCATAACCTCATGCAAACATTTTACTTTTATAATGGGCTCACAGTTATAAGAAGAGTATCTGATGTATATAATAGATTTTGACATCTAAGTATAGTACCATTTCTTCACTATTTCAGATGGTAAAAAGGCAAATAATGGAATGAGGATAATATACTGTAGTCTTAAAATAGTTTGATACCTGCTTTACAACTGGTATGAAACAAATATTAGATTAATACATTTTTCATTGGTATAAATCAACAGAATATAGAAGGAATCAGAATGAAAGAAAGAGCATTAGCATAAGATGTAACTGGTACTTATAAAACTGCATGACTTAATGTTTTTGAATAAATACAGAGTACTGGTAAAGGCTCATTCTTTATAATAATAAGAACTAGGGAAGGACCAAAATATAGGATTCCCCCCCCCCCCTCAGAGGCCCCTTTTTTCAGACTTGAGGTTCTTTATCGTGCCATAAAGTATGACACGGGACCCATAGCTTTACTTTGGAAGGATTAAGATTTTTACACCCAAAAAAATCCATCGGTCCTGGCCAGGATCAAACCTGCGATCTTGAGATCTTGGGTTTAGGAGGGAAGTATGGTTACCACTACATCACCAGGACTGACTACAATAAAGTAATGATATTGCTTTAGAAAATGCTAACACAAAATTATTACCAACTTGGTGGTTAGGGTGCCTTAAATGTAAATGAACAGACACAAGAAATAAAACTTAGCTTTCTGCATTCATATCTTTTAGCAATCCTTCATCAGCCAATATTCTGTAACTTCATCATTCTGAATTTCTGGCCAAAGTTGATCCAATCTTGCCAACAGGAAGCATTTATATTTGACAGTTTAGGAAATTTCAGCAGTCAATAAAAGAATAACATAACCATAAGAAATATATACAAATGAACTAAAGTAACATTAAAGATAATATTTTTGTGAAATTGTAATACATCCCTGTCATAAAATTTCTGAGGTGTGCAAATGGATACTCAGCTTAAAACATTTTTTTTAAAAAAACTACGTTTTTTGAGATTTTAAATTTATACAAAAGTTGTTTTAAAATTAGAAAAAATTCACATGATCTTACCATAAGCTATATAATAAGAAAGACTATAAGCTGTCCATTGAAATTAAAGTTAATATTACAAATTAATATATATATGTGTGTGTGTGTGTGTGTGTGTGTGTGTGTGATGGGCTTTTTTTTTTTTTTTTTTTTTATCTATAAATCCAATATAACTGATGTTATGCTTAATGAAAAGTTGCTTGATGAGCTAGGAAATGAGTATTTTCTGCTTTTTGAACCCATAATTCTCAGAAAATACTTGGTTTAAAAATATAAAAATTTATGCCATAATGTACCACTCCATTTACTATACCAATTTATTACCAAATCAGAGAGTGTATGGTTGAAAATGAAAATATTTTGGTTTATTTAAGGGAATGAATCAAAATACTTAACAAGTTTTCACATAGTGTAAGATACAACATTTCCATAAAACATGTTAATTTCATTTTTGTATTACATACACCAAAAAGATATTTCAAGCTAACTTGAAAAGAATTATTTTCTTTATGCTATATTGGTAAAATGAACAGTAACATTTTTATTACCATGTTTTATTTTTTTTAGTTTTATGGAAAATGTCAGGATCTCAGCATTCATTCCCTTCAGGATATTCCAATGCACAACAAGCACCAATGAGAAATCAATTTGGAACAAGTCCTCAGATGAGCTTAATGTCTACATCTCAGCCAACAGGTATGATATATATTTAGCTTCACTTGTTTCTGGTAAAATGTAAGCTAACACAAAAATTCTGAGGTTCATTTTTTGATCATCACAAGAAGCATTCTATTTATATAGACATATGATGGCAATGTATGTGAGTAGTGAGATGGTACATAGTTGTGTATTCATTTAGCTGATTCATAAATTGAAATCACTGTATGCAAACAGAGAGACTGGGTACATATTACCATAATTATATGGGTCCAATTCAGGGCATATTCGTGATAAACTCTTTACTGCTGGATTTCTTGTTATTTTTTTCCTACTATTACAAAAATAACTTGAAATGAAAATTGTAACATTTGAAGCAAAAAAATGTATTACATGACAACTGAGCAGCTAAGATAGAGAGTTAAAAACTTAAAGAGAAGTAAATTTGAACTTTTATTGAAAATGAAATATTTAAAATATCAGTCTTGCAGGAGCTGTGTAACTAAGTGTATTCCTCTGCAAGCTGAATGAATAGTGATGCCATTAAATTAAAAATTTCAATTTCAAAATCATAAATCACTTTCCATAAATGGGCTAAAACGGTGATTACAAGAGGTAGATAAATATTGTATAGAATGTGGCTTAAAGGTAAAAAGAGAGAAAACCCAAATTGTAGTATATAAGAAAGATACTAAATTGAGTGAACATGAGAAATGGAAGAAGAGAAGTATAGAATCTAAAGTTGTGCATGGTTGTACATACCTGGGAATAAGAATAGATGTGGGAGAAAAATGGGAAAACAAATGGAATCAGTATTGGTAAAAGGAAAATATGGTTGGAAAGGGTGAACAACTCTGAGGTTGAGGCCCGAATGCTTTATGGTATTGAAATTTGCGGACTTGAGAATGACTGGGAGGTTGTAGACCATGTTTATAAGATCTTGTTTGAGGAAGTCCTAGGGCTCTGAATAGCAAAAGTAAATGAAGTTGCTCAGATTAAAATGGGAAGAGTAACAAGAAAGGGAATAATTATGGAGAGAACATTAAATTACTGGTACAAGATTATGAACTTACATGATGATAATTTATTAAAACGATGTTTAAAATACTAAGAATCAAGTTTACAAAACACAGGTTGGATTAGTAATCTTGGATACAATTTAGAAGGTAATGGTTTAGGGGATATATGGAAAAAAAGAGAAACAAACCACAAAGGTTTCTGGAAGGAGGTAGGGAAAAGATTTTAGGATATAGAGATCCAAAATGGTTCAGCCAACTATCTGAGAAGAGGTCACTTGTTTTTTGTGTTTCAATGAAAAATAGCTTGGAAAGAGAAAAGTATATAAACAACACTAATAATGAAGAAAGAAAGGGGATAGCTTAGCTAAGAGCAGGAATATGGAGGTTAAAATGTCAAAGAAATGATTATCACAAGGTGAGTGTCCATTATGTTCAGGTAGAAATGTGTAGAACACAATATTTTAATGTAAGGAAACGGAGACTTGGAGAAAAGAAAGTATAAGGATAAAATTAGGGAAAAAAGTAATGTAAACAAACAATAGAAAAAAATTGTAAGGATGTAGGGAAATTTTAGATGAGCCAACTCATGAAGCAAATTTTTATGAGCATGTAATCGGTGATTTGATTTGTTTTATTTACGGATGCTCTTTAACATCTCAGGTCATCAGCATTTAATCAGTGATGTACAAATAGATTTTGTTCCAGGTAGATTAGAATTACATGGAGTGTAAGAAGTGATAGATGCATTTAACTACATTACTTTGTTGCATCAACATCGCAAGAATGATGATGATGATTAGAAATGGAAAACCGCGAAAAATTTAAAAACTTAAAAAATGGTGGGAGACATCAGTTTGTTAATTTTAGCATATTTTGCATGTTTTGATGCTGTAGCTTCTTACAAATTTTTGCAATTCTGTCTCTATAAACAAATTATGTTTACTCAAGAAATTGAATAGTATCTAGCAAAAAAATAGTAAATTAAAGTCATCTGTCTTTTGGTTCACACATCACTTATACCACTCTCAGCCCGCCATAAGTGCAAATTAATGTACACACTGTACCCATGGTGACAAAATGAATGTAGCCTTTCACACCTGCACATGATCGCCAAATGAATACCGCTCTACTACTTATTATTCTATCATATAACGAATATATATGGGAACACCCAAACACGCAGAAGTGATGCTTCATCTTGTCTTCTCTTGTTAATATCCAATTCCAGCATCAGTAGCCGCAGTATCAAGGAAGCTTGTATTTGTGAAACTTTGTACAAAGTATCATCAATCATATTGCTAAAATTAAGTTTAGATGAGCGAATGAAGATATAACACTGTGCAATTCTGCAAAGAGCATGTTACAAGGGAAACTTCTGATGGCTTTAAAAACACATTGCACACTTATATTGTCCTGTTTTCTGCAGTGGGGCTTTCCAGATTCCAGGAGCAATATGTGGCTGCAATCACTTCAGTGAAAGTAGTAAATGGATAAAGTTGTGCTCAAGCCATTACAGAAGCTTTGCAAGATGTGGAAGTGAACTTATACCAGTAGTAGCATTTATCAGTGACTCTGCAACATACATGACATCTTTGTTTTGCAGGGTTGTTACTGTTCCAGATGATGCAATCCACATCTAGTACTGGGCACATAAAGTTAATCCTGTTGATTTCTAGTTGCCAGATGGTTAGTAGTCACCATGAAGCAAACTTTTTGGTATGCTAGAAGAATTGGTATGCCTTACTACTATAATTCCTGCAGGAGAGAGGTACTAAGGCTGGGATGTTCTCCATTTTTGTACCCACATGGTGCAGTTCCTATTTGGAAGCAGTTAAATTACTTGCAGACAACTGGCCCACCCTTTTCCAGTTTCTTCATTCTTATCTTGGCAAAGAGCCATTCAGCAATGCATCCTCAATCCTCCAGAATATTGAAGATGATGAGTGGCAGATGCTTCATATATAAGCTCTGAATGTAAAGACTGTGGCATCTATAATAAAAATATTGTTGGTGTTGCTAGAAACAAATTCTACACCATTTGTTGCAGAGGTGTACCCAAAGTTGCAGAATCTGAAGTGGCTACAATCTTTTGTAGGGGGAATCTTCAACAATGAGATGAAGGAGAAGCTTGATGCCTTGAAAGGCAACCTGAAGGGCAGAACAATGGAACAAATACAGAAGAAGCAAGTATTATGCATACAAAATTGAACAAACTTATGGTGTTATTGCTCATATGTTTCTGGAGCCTGTGGCCAATCTTTTTATAGATAGAATGTATTGTCACAGGCAGCAATAGGGGACAAGCTGAAGTCCCTTTTCAGCAAAGTATCTTCATTAAAGAATATTTTTCACAGTGAAGGTGTGCATTCCAACAGGGAACAGCTTGTGAGGAACAATGCAGAAATGTCAGTGGAGGAAGCATTTCAGCTACCATGATAGGATCATTGGCTCTTCATTGATGGTCCACTAAGAGCACTGTGGTTTCCTGTGTTAAACATGAATAGTGAAGGATTCTTTTAAAAATGAAAAATTTAGCATTTTAACTAGCCAGAAGACAAATTTAAATATGACAAACTTAAGAGTTCCTGTCAGCATATAATTATGAATGTAAACAGTAAGGTTTTCAGAATGTAGAGTAAGATTTGTACATTTATTTTTTGTAATTGAATAGTCGATAGGTTAACTGTATATTGTTATTTTTTTTTGTTAAATGTTATTTTTTTGTAATTAAAAAATTAATATATGAAATTTTTGCAACTCTTTTTAACTGAATGACCTATACTCAAGAATTTTCCTTTTACACCTAAGAATTTTACTTTTTCATTTTATCTTATTATCCAAGGAATTTTAAGACATTTTATTCAAGAAATTTGAGGGTCCCCAAAGATGATTAAGAAGAGTGCATCAACCAAAAGGAAGGAAAATGAATCACAACCTAACCTAACCTATCTAGGTTAAAAAAAAAAGTACTTTTTTGAAGATGTGATCAAATTAGTGTACACACTAAAAATTGTAGTCCTTATTGAAACTTTGGAAAGTTGTTTGTTCTGGTATTCTAACCCATATTGTAAAAGAAAGGATGAAGTGTGCAATTTCTGGGCATATTTACGCTTCCAGTGTATCAGCAGGTTTTATATTGATCATCAACAGAGTATGTTGGAATTCGTGGTTCATGAAGCAATGTCCTAAAATCACTTTAGGCAATTAAAGTGAATGCTTCATTTGAGTGACAAAGATGATTTGATTGTGCCAAAAGATAAATTTGACAAATGCCTTATAATTCATTCAGTATTGGAAATGCTATAAATACTTTTGTAATTTTTTGTGAAAAATTGGCTGTGGATGAAATGATTATATAATTTTATGGTCACCATGGGCTAAAATAATTTTATTAAAGGTAAACCTTTAAGATTTGTTTAAATTACAAGCTTTATGTGGTATTTCTGGGTCCTGTTATAATTTCTATTAGTACATAAGCAAAGCAAAGGGCTAACCTGATATTACTAAGAAATTAATTTGAGAAAATGTGTAGCTGAAAATCTGCTTTCAATAATCACTGATCCATTGAGAAATATAGTCTATTCTGATAATTATTTTACTAGTAATTCTCTGTGTAGTGTAGGATTTCGTGCTGTAGATATATGTACTGGAAGAAAGAATGGCCGCATTCTCGGATGGCAAAATATGAATAAGTCCCATTCGAATCATGGTCCCTACAGATGATGACAGATTTCATAGGGAGAGTGGTTAAATAAGAATCTATTACTCCCTGCAGCTAAACTCCAAGAAACTACAGCTGTGGCTGAGTGGCTCATATGACTTAACTGTAATGTGATGCAAGTTTGATTCTTGCATCTTCATGTTACACTTGAACTTCCATATTTCTATCCATTTTTTTTATTCTCTTTGTTTTTATGAACAATATAATTTATCCAAAATTAAATATAAAGTGTTATTTTAAAATAAATTATGTATAAATCATCATCATCTTTTTTTTTTTTAATGCTAACATTTTTCCACTGAATAAGAAAGAAAATGTGTTTGATTTTCCATTTCATTAATATAAAATATTTCTGTGTAGTCATTTAAAATATATATATGCATGTGTTATTCGGTGTTATTCGGTATACTTATAATAATTTCTATCACAATATTTAAATGACAAAAATGTTTGGTTTGATTCAGTGCCCGAGTGCTCATATTATTTCTTTTATTCTACTCTAGAGTGAGCCATTCAGCATATGTACTATGGCATACTACTACCCCACAGCAACCGGCGGAACTAAAGAATACTATTTTTACTATTAGGTCTGCTTGCTGTTGACATGTTTTCTTTTAACTGAAATATGACTGCCTTGATGGACAGACCAAGTGCTCCACTGTGAGTAATGCAGGTTTTGGCCATCTGAGGCTGCTCATATACATGGCATACCAGAACGAACTGGTAAGCATTGCTCAGCAATATAGAGAAGACCTACAGATAGAAAAACAACATAGCACAGGTCATAAAAAATGTTCTACTTGGGAGGATCAGTCTCTTTGGGCCGAGGTAGAAAGAAGACCCTTTTCTTCTGCTGCCCACTTAAATGCAGCTTGTCTCTTTTCTGGTTCTTTACAGACCGTAAGGAATCGCTATAGAGAGTTTGGTTGGTATAACAACCACATGATCACCAGTATGATTGATGTGCTACTCATGCTCACGGTGGTTGTGTAAGCATTGTATTTTATAGCTGGTTTTCATTCAAAGGTCCTGGACACCTTTAGCTAACACGTGAAAGGTTAAACTTTGACTTGCCGCAGCTTTTAGAAATTCAGTTTAGTCCCATCGTCCAGAGAAAGGTATCCCGATGGAACGATCCTATTCCTGCAGGATAACCATTGTGTTCACAAATCAAGTATAAGTTTTATAAATTTGATGAATTCTCATTGATGCCTTATCCTTCCAAATATGTTTTCTGTTTTGTTTGTTTATTTTAATTTTTGATAGGGGCCGCATTGTGTCTGAAATGTAAACATTTAATTTTTAGGGCCAAGGTGAAAAGGTCTTAAGACAACAATATAAATTTTAAGCAGCATGCATTAAAACTTCCTCTTATATTTAAAAATTAACTATATACTGAGTTGCTGCTCATGCAAACAATGAAAAATTGAAAATAAAAAGTGTACAGTTTGTGCAACATATATCTATCATGTAATGCTTTTAACTGCCCAGACACTTTGAGGTTGGTATGTCAAAGCTGTTCTTTTCAATATGATTTCACATTACAAACAGCTCCTAACTGTATTCTGTGTAATCAGTGAAAACCAATACTTCTATACATTTCTGGTTTTAATTAAGAAAGTGGTAAACTTAAATGGTTTTCATGAAAAAAACAAATGTTTAATTGAAGGTTAATTTATCTCAATACTTCTTGCAATCACATTATGTAATGTACTGTAATAACATTACTTTTAGGAGCCTGCCTGCAAATTTAGGTATATTCTGAAGTACAAAGTGATCTTTGTTTCTGACAAGGGCCATTCATTATTTGAGTAAGTGTACCATTAGAGAAAATGCACTAAGAAATATCCTTTAGCTACAAGTAAGGAAATTGAGATTGAGGGATTTATGATTTTCATTTTCATAAACAACAAACACTTTTGATTTTGAAATGGAATGACAAGTTTTGTAGCTATGGCAAGTAATCATGAGCTTGTTCAACTAGTGGTAATGTAAGGGGTTTTAGCAACAAAGAGGGAAAGAGAATCTATAATCTAGAGCAACAAATAATACTGCAGTTATCTTGGGATGAGTTGATAAGAATGATTGATAAATATCTAAATATATTATCTTCATATATGTTACAAAATGGCATATTGGGCACTTTGTATAAGAATCGTAACATGAACTTGATGAATGCCTGGATAATTCATATGTAGCAAATTTACAGGAAAAAAGTTAATGCCCCTCTTGGAGCTATGGAGGCAAATTAGTATTCTTATTTAAAAGGAGTTTATCCTAGGCAAGTTTAATGAATAAAGCATAGCAGGCCTTTACTAAACATTGTAAACTTTTGACATGATAAAAAAAAATTATATTATTGGCAAGCAAGTTAAGCAAAAAAGAGCTTGTAAAAGAAATATGGAATATTTCTCTGTGTGATGGTTGCTTTGGACCGTATCATATACAGTAAAATAGCAGTTGTTGAAACAGAAATCTTTTTCTCTTTTTCTTGTAATTTAAGATAATAATTAAGATTGTGTCCCCATTTGAGAATGAGGTTTTAACCCCGTTTCTTGTATAATAAAATTAAATAAAGATGGAAGTATACTTTGGAAAAAATTTTTGTCATTCCAAAAACATAACTTCATTTATATGAAAAAAATAATTTGGCCACTAATAGATTAATCAGATGACACATAGCTAAGTGGTTAGACTACTCACCTCCAAGCAAGTGGCTTGGGTTCAATCCCACCAGCTGTAAGTGGAGTTTGTGGTAGACAAAGTGGCACCAGGCCAGATTTTCTATGTGTACTCCAGTATCTCCTGCCAATCATTCCAATTTGCAATGGGAAGCTACCACAGTATCTCTTTTCAGAAAAGCTGTAAACATGGCATAATAATGCTTGGTGTGCATTGAAGGGCCTGCCCTCAGGCATAACACTGTGAATAAATAAATGGGGCATTCTTTCAAAGTAATTGGAATGTTTTATACAAAGAGATCAGATGTTTTACAGTTCTTACTAATAAGGTATGATGATTTTTTTTAATTGTATGAATCATAATAACTACAATATTGTGTATTTTGAATTAAACAAAATATTAATTGAAATCAAAACACTATCCACTGCTGATAGACAGAATATCACATAGAGTAATCCAGTACTACGAAGACTTAATGCACTACCTAAAATACATAAAAATGATAACACCATGAGACCAATAATCAACAATAACAATTCACCCACATACCAGGTGGCCAAAAATTCATCAAAGTTTTCAATTCTTTTAAGAGATTCCAAAGTTTGAACATCAAAAATTCAGTTGATCTAGTTGAAAAACATCAAAATAGCAGAATTACAGCTGGAAATATAATGGTATCATTTGACATAAAAGCCTTATTCCCAAGCATACCAACAGAGAAACTTATATCCTACATTGTCTACACCTTTGTATTACTTAATTATACAAGAGAAACTTATGCTTATGTTAATGAAATGGTTAACATCAATAAATGTAAAAAAAGAAGAAATAGAAGACTTATTGAAACTTACTGATATTTGCATTCAACAAAATTTCCTAACTTCAACAAAAGATATTACCAACAAGTTTCAGGCATAACTATGGGGAAATCCTTTGTCACCTTTTGTAGCAGATTTATTCAAGAGTTCATTTGAAATACATATCACAAACGCCTTCCCTTTGATTTTCAAGTCATGGTATAGGTATGTGGATGCTATTTTTGCAAAAATACTAAAGAAACGCTCAACAGATGTCCTGAAACTTCTTAATTTGCAACATAAATCTATACAGTTTACCATAGAGGAAGAGAGAAATGAGTGGCTACCATTTTTAGATTTAAAAATTATAAGAAATTGAGATTGTTTGAATTTTGGAATTTACAGAAAAGAAACACATACAGAAAACTAAATAAATGAGAGTTATAACCCCATTCCACATAAGTATGCAGTATTTCACAGTTTGGCACACAGATTGATAAATATTCCACTCACAGATGCAGAGTACAAAATAGAATATAAACAAATTGTAAAGACAGTTATAATCAGTGGTTTCAACAAAGTCAGAGTGATAAAAATTATCAATAAATCTAAAAGACAAAAAGTGATGAGGGAAGTTTCCACAATGAAAAACACAAAAGAAGGCTAGAAATTCAAAAGTTTCACCTTTGATCCAGTTTACCACAACAAATTCAAGAAAATTTTCAAAGAACATTGGATAATGTTAACCTCAAAGAACAGATATAATAACAAGAATTTATTAGGTTGCACAGTAAAAGACTCCATACCAACAGAACAGAATGCAGAAATTTATGAAATAAAATGTGCAGATTGTGAGCACAGCTACATAGGCAAAACAAAGAGGAATTTGGAAATCCAGAGGAAAGAATGCTTTAGGAGTATTCGATTTAAGCAGGTGTATAAATCAGCAGTAACAGCTCACTTTTGGACCAAAAATCATGAAATCAAACTGCTGAAACATCTTCACAACCCAAAGGAGTTATCCACTTGGGATTGGGGGAGGGGGAAGCCATACTAAAAAATAAAGTAAACCTAATGAATTTCAAGTTTCCTCCTATGGATGAACTCAGCAATTTCCTACTTCAGCCAATAGATGCCACCACAAGAACATCCGGGTGTCTAGCCATCACTTTGAGTAATGGCGGTTCAGCGAGCAACTGAAGATGGGGTAAATTCTCCCAAAATGCGTCTTATTTTTATGTAAGTAAGTGGAGTTTAGTGTAAAAAATGAATACTTAAGTTTAGGAAATATTACAACTCCATTGTCAACAGCTTCATAAGTACAATATTTAAGTCTAGTTATGTTAAAAATGTACTGGTAGCTTCACTACAAAAGAAAAATGCTAATACACAAGTCCACAAATTAATTTCATTTCACATAAATATTAGTATGAACTTTTAATTGACATAAGATGAATGTCTATGATTTTAGGATAGGTAGTACTGTGAAATTCTCTACACCTCCAAATCTGCGGCTCTCTATTCTTTCCTCTTGTGTATAGTTAGTAAACACATACACTTATTTGCTTCCATGTCCTTAGAAAAAAAACACGAATAGTGTTATAAAATTACTATGGCAGGGAAGCAAGTTTTACTTACCATAATTAGTCTGCATTATTCCTTCAGAAAGTACAGAGTAAACTTATTTTTTTTATATTAATTCAATTTGGATTTCAACACAGTGAAACACGCATTAATAATCTCTTCTGAGTCACAATATTAGAACGCTCTTTATGGTTTCACTTAAATGAGGTTTACTCATGAAGTATGTTTCTTGGACCTTTTTTTCCACATCATCAGCTGTTCACAACTAATGGATCGTTCATAGAAGTTGGGTAGGTAGGCTTATTTTTGCTCCTTTTTTTGTAAAAATGTAATATCATGCCAGCTACCAAGACCCTTCAAGATTGAATTTGAAATTTATTTAAATGCTAAGAAAAATATAAAATGGTCACCTTATGTTGCCCCAGGCCATTCTTAAACTGTGGCCATGAGAACTTCAATATAATATTAACAACTTAAAAGGGTGCATAATTAACTATATGTTACAATTAAAAGAACAAAAGAAAATATTCTAATTATCTTACATTAATCCTGCATGTGCTTCATTACTAGTTTTCTACAGGAATATCCAGGAGCAAGGGAATCAGTGATCACTGCACACTATCTCAACATTACACCAGAGGTATCTTTTATTATTCAGTTCCTAACTCTTTCCTTTTTTTCCCTCACTCTCCTACCTCTTTATATGATTTAATCCACAAATATTCAAATACATTCTAAATAAATATAATAAATATTACATTTTAATACTTAAATTAGAAGCATGATTTTAGCCTTTCCTCCTGTCGGTCCTGGTGGTGTAGTGGTTACCATACTTGCCTCCTAAACCCAAGATCGTGGGTTTGAACCCGTCCAGGACCGATGGATTTTTTTTGGGTGGTAAGTGTGGCTTCCTTTGGAAGGGAAGTAAAGCTGTGGGTCCCATGTTGTACATTTACGGCACGAAAAAGAACCTCAAGCCTGAAAGAGAGGCCTCGGAGCAAAATTTGTCGGCTGTTTCACGCCCTGAGTTGAATGGGACGCTGATGACCTGAGCTGTTAAAGAGCGTCCATAAATAAATCAATAAAAAAAAAAAAAAACTTTCCTCCAATACTATTTTTCTAACAGAAATGCATAAACATAGACTCAAACCACTTGTCCTATAGCTCTCCACCTCATTCATTTCCTTCATTTTGTTCTTGATTTATAGTCACTTCTGGAGCTCACACTTTTAATGGACATTAAAATTACAAACTTTCTATATTATTGAGTCCCTACTCCTTATCCACTAACCATTTCCATTTTATTTTAAAATTCCATAAAACTTTAACCAAAGAACCTTATCCTCTGAATATTGAAAGTTTTTTTGAAAATTGTGGCTCTGTTAACCCTTGAGTGGTAGTTATATGAGCATTTTGCTATTGGTTATTTAAAATCTAAAAATTTTGGTTTCTCATGTTATAAGTTTGCTATTTTTTCTAGCTGATTTTATTCTTCCTGTATAAGCTGATATAGTTTGAAGTTCATGCATTACCACATCTGCCCATAATTAGAGCCTCCTTAAAACCCCTGTGATATTATGAGCATTGCTCTCATTGGGCGATCAAACACATAGAGGTTTTATCTGGAGGTACTAGATAGAATTATCAGAACTGAAATGGATGTTTTTAGAGTGAAAGTTGCTCTTTATTTGAAAGTTCATTGTCCTCCAAAGTCTTCTTTTATCCTCAAAATTCCATTTTTTTTTAAACCAATGTGTACTATTAGCCTAAACATTGACACCACCATCCTGTTGAGGGTATTTTCCATTTATTGACAAGACTTGCATGGTTTGGTTTTTTTGTTATTTTTTAATGATATACAAGAAATGATAGATTATAATTTTATTTTGTGAGAATGGGTAGAGTGGAAGGAGATGACTTTAAATTGGTACCATGACAAAATCAAGATTTAGTTCTACAATTTCCTAATTTTTCTCATATTTCTATTATTATAGCATTATCATAAGAAGTGATGAACTCTTGTACATGACTGACATAAATATAGTTGTTTAATTTCCTAGAATTAAAATATCCATAAAAATAAAAATTAAATTGTACCATGAACACAATGTTCACTTTTTGCCTAGTAATCACTCTTTGGTAAACTTTTTCCATTTCTCTTTTATTAATATTTTCCTTCACTCATCAGCTTCAGCACAGGCTGTCAAAAAATATGAATTCCATCCTCTTCACATATTGGGCATATACCCTGAGGAACATGGACCCTTAAGCCTCTTAACCTCCACATACCTGATCATTTGATTTGATTCCTTCCCTCTCCTTCCTATTGCATATATATTTCTTCTCATTCAATTCTGTCTTTAGTATCTCAGAAATTTGCTGCTTAATGCTGAAGTGTTTAGATTTTAAGAGCCTCTGGTGCTTCAGCTCACTTGTGAGGAGGCATCCTTTCCATTCATTTAAGAACTTTAGAAAAATAAGACATTTTTAAAAAATTCTGTTGAAACTTACACAGTGAAGCTTGTTAAATGTAAATTATAATTAATCTGTCATCTAACACACCCTTATGCTTCACTTACTTTTAAATATGGTGGGACCAGTTTTGAAGAGACATCCTCTCCATCTTCAACCAACTTGATGACTGGTATGAGAAACTAACATCTATGAGGACCTGTGGCTCTGTCCTGGTGGTGTTTTTTTCTTTATAAACTGGAAATTGGTATTACATTCTCCTATAATGTCAAAATTCATAAGATGATCCCTACGTTTATGAATGTAAATTCATGTGACCGCCACGGGTGGCCGAGATCATTAAAGCACGGACTCGTGAGCGGGAGGTCTGGGTTCGAATACCGCCAGGACCGTCCTCCCTGACTGAGGTTTTTCCAGGTTTTCCTCAGTCCTCATAAATGGCAAATGCCGGGGAGGTACCCTAAACTTAGGCCTGGAATGATTCCTTCCTTAAAAATAAATCCTTTCCCAATATATCATTTCATCTCATTTATCATCAGTATCCATCTCCTGTGGTGCCTCTGTAGCAAAAATGGGCATTAAACTCTATTCATTTCATTCTCCCATGTGTCCAATTCTATATGTCCGTGTGCTTCTTTTAGTAACTTTATTTCTCTTTTTATGTCGTGATTATCTTTCTAAAATTTGTGCCACTGCTGACCGATCAATCTGTTTGCACTTAATGTTCCTGAGATGTTGCTTTAACCATGTTCCTATGTTCCTTTTAGTTTTTCCAACGTATATCTTATCACATTCTTTACATGTTATTTTGTAGATGCCGGACTTTTTCTCCTGTGGAATGTTATTAAAACTGTTGTTCACTAAAGCATTTTGTCAGAGTGTATCTGTTAAAAGGTGCCAATTTAATGTTAATATCTTTAAACATTTTTTGGAATTTATTCACAGCTACTGGATGGTAGGTAAATTTTTTAAAACCGGTCTCTCTTTTTCAGGTAATAGTGTGGTGGTATTCTTGATCAATTTCTTCTTTAGGAATCCATTAAGTTTTTTGTTTACTACATTTTTGCTAAAACCATTTATAATGGCAATCTCCTGTATGTTCTCAAATTCTTTTTTGTACTTCTCTTTACTGATTGGTAAATTCACCAGTCTATATGTTAAGCTGTTGAAAATTGAGTGTTTGTGAGCTATGGGGTTAAACCCATTTGACTTTATATAGTTATCTGTGTGCGTATCCTTTCTATAGATTCCAAATTCTAAATTTCCATAATTATTATTAATCTTTATATCTAAAAACGGCAACATTCCCTTTGTTTCTGTTTCCAGTGTGAAGGATATGTTCATATCTTGTGTATTTAAAAGCTTCAAAGCATCTTCAACAAACTCTTTTTTCACTATACTAAAAATGTCATCCACATATCTGTACCAGCATTTAAAAGTAAGTGAAGCATAAGAGTGTGTTAGACGACAGATTAATTATAATTTATATCCTTTCCATTGTTTGTAAGCACCACATCCCATGTCACTGCTTAGTGTGCGAGACAAAGGCATTTTAGAAAGTATTTTCAGCTCACAAGCAATCACTTACTGTCTCTGTATCAGATTTCTTTGCAAATGTGCCCCCACTGCTTTCGCCAATTCTGGAATGTGCACAGTGCATTGTCTTCCATGCCTGTGGTGGTTTTTCAGTCTCAAGGAAGTGCGGCACACAAACTTGCTTATTTTCAGTTTCTGGAGAATTTTAAAAATCTCACCTGGAAATTTGCCTATCTTGTGCAAAGTTACAACAACTATATGATTTTTGTAATTGCCCCATTCCATCTTGAATAATAGCAAAAATTTAAATAAATAAATAAAAATAACCTAAACTTAAGTATTCATTTTTTACACTAAGCTCCATTCATTTACACAAAAGTAAGACGCATTTCAGGAGAATCTCTCCCATCTTCAGTTGCTCACTGAGCCGCTGTTACTCAAAATGATGGCTGGCCAAACGAATGTTCCTGTGGTGGCCTCTGTTGGCTGAAGTAGGAAGTTGCTGAGCTCATCCATAGGAGGAAACTCGAAATTCAGTTTCCTCTATTTTTAATATGAAAATTTTTTCCCAAGTGGATAACTCCAATGGGTTGTAAAGATGTTTCATCAGTTTAATTTGCAGTTTTATTTCATGGATTTTGGTCCAAAAGTGAGCAGCTATTGCTTATTTATCCACCTGTTTAAACCAAATATTCCTAAAATGTTCTTTCCTCCAAATTTCTTTTTGTTTTGCCTATGTAGCTCTGTTCACAATCTGCACATTTTATTTCGTAAATTCCTGATTTCTATTCTGTTGGTATGGAGTCTTTTACTGTGCAACCTAATAAATTCTTGATGTTGTATCTGTTCTTTGGGGCTAACATTATCCCATGTTCTTTGAAGATTTTCTTGAACTTGTTGTGGTAAATTGGATGGTAGGTGAAACTTTTGAATTTGTATTCTTCTTTTGTGTTTTTCAGTGTGGAAACTTCCCTTATCCCTTTTTGTCTTTTAGATTTATTGATAATTTTTATGATTGTGTCTTTGTTGAAACCATTGATTATAGCTGTCTTTATTATTTGTTTGTGTTCTATTTTGCACTCTGCTTCTGTGAGTGGAATATTCATCAATCTGTGTGCCAAACTGTGAAAAACTGCATATTTATGTGGAATGGGGTTATAACTCTCATTTTTTATGTAGTTTTCTGTGTGTGTTCCTGCAATAATAAATATATAGGTAAAACAAAAAGGAACATTTCCATATGATTTAAGGAACACATGAGAAGTGTAAAATATAAACATATGGAAAAATCAGCAGTAGCATACCATTTCTGGCAAGAAAACCATGAGTTCCAAAATGAACCAAAACTTTTAAAAGCTTTTCAAAAACCGATAGAATTATCGGTGTGGGAAAATATATTCTTGAACGAAAACAAAGAAAATTTAGTTAATTTTGATCTTCCAAACAACAGCAACCTCATCAAAAAGTTTATAAAATCCAAAGAGTGACATCTTAATACCACGCTGGAAAGCTGACAGTGGAACCGTGCTGATGATGAAGGAAATTTGCCTTTGAAACATGTCCAAGCAAGTGGAATAAAACTAGTGAAGTTTGAGTGACTTCTTCAAAAATAATTTGTTATAAGACAAATTTTTGTTTATATAACTCATAAAATCTCAGTCATCTCTACATAAACTCTTTATTCTCAATTTATACAATAATGCTTCTCTTATAATTTTATCATAGACGTATGTAAAATATACAAATATAATATGTAACCGGCCTGTTTTAATGATAAATATTTGTCATTTAATTTATTAATAATCATAACATTATTCCCTGTTCTTCTACTCATTCTAAATCCTGATTGAAATGGTGATATTCTTTTAGTTTTTTCTGTCCTGCATTGCATCTCTCTTGCCAAAATCCCTGTAAATTATTTTGAAAATTTGACAGCAATATGACTTTCCTGTAGTTATTAGGATATTGCTCACCTTTCTTCCCTTTGTAAATGGATTGAATTATTGCCGTCTGCCATCATGGGAATGCCCTTGTTAGTCTTAATTCCATTTGAAAGCTGAGGGCATCTGAAAAAATTCCTGCTAGCATTCCATCAATGTGCACTGCTTTGTTCTTTTTGAAAGAACCTGTTTTAGTACCTCTTGCTCTGCAAAGACCTATCAAATTCCATAGCATATAGCTTCTATTTTATAGAAATTTATTGAAATGCTACAAAAATACAAAAGTACAAAGGGCCTTCTCCTATGTGGCCCAAGCCATTTTATATGTAACCCCTCACTATTACAAAAGTTTTTAATGCAATATTTAATTTTGTAGTAACCATCTTTATTTAAAAGATAAAAAATTAAAGAAAAAACAAACTTTTCATTATGATATCATCAGTCCCCAGTGCATCAGCCTACTGTAATTCCAGAGGACCAGGCTCCAGTCCAAGGCACCAAAATAAAAATATTTTAATAACTTTATACATAATTATTTTCTCAGCTAGCTACAATCTCTACAAACTACTAATATCTTTATTCATTGTCCATTTCCATTTATTTTTAACTCTTAAGTAAATACTGTCTCACATTTGTGCTCTCTTTATGAATATTTTGTTCAGCATTATTCTTTTATCCCCTTTTAAACTTAAACTTAATGAATTCATTTCTCCATTTTTCAGTTTGCTTATAATCAAACACTATGTGTTCCAGGTCCTCTTTCCCTCCTCATAATGGACATTCCTCTTGAGTAAAGCCTTCTCTTTCACCTTTTAACATCCACACACCTGTTCTCGCCAATGCTACACCCTCTCTTTCTTCCTTCTAAATATTGTTTATAACTGGCATTTTTTTTTTTCGTATCTTTTGCAATATGTCATTAATGTATAAACTAAACAGTACTGGACTTAACTTACATCCTTTTCTTGTCTTCTCTAGTTATTGACTCTTCCTCAAACCTTATAGAAAAAGTATCTTCCTTATATAAAACTTTTAAAACTTCTATCTTGTGTCTACTGACCCCTTTTTCTGAACGCTTATACCACTTTGACTGCATTTGAATTCGATCAAAAGCTTTTCCAAATCCACAAAAGCCAGTTATAATTTCCCACTCTTGTTTTTTAAATATTTATGTATTAGATTTTTTAAAATGAGTATGTTGTCCATAGTTCTTCCTTTTCAAAACCCATTGATATTCAGATAAAATATTATATTGTTTTATCAATTTTTGTAATCTGCTGGCAAAATACTAGTAAAAATTTTTCCTGAAGATAATAAAGCCATGCCCCTGTAACTGTTAGGTTTATCTATACTGGCTTTGCATTTATATATTGAGTATATAATGCTTTTCTCCAATTTTGCAGTATTTATGTTTTAATTTTCAATATTTGTAAGCACTTCCACCCTATCCCCATTAGTGCACCATTTCTTTAGAAATTCTGTTGGTGTACCATCTATTTCAGTTGCTTTCAATATTTTAACCTGTTCTTAACTTCTTCCTTTTTTGTTTCACTGTCCAAAATTTCTACAAAATTATTATCAATTTCTACAATATTCCTAGCCCTCATGCACTCTGCTATTTTTAAAATAATCTAGCCATTCTGCGAGATATACTGGGTGCATTGATATATTTCTATACATCAATTTTATAACTTTCCATACTTATTTGTTTTTTCACCTTATTACATTAGTTACTTTATTAGCATTTTCCAACCTTCACTTATTTTTCTTATTTTCTATCAGTTCATGATAGTATTTCTTACATTCTAGATAATAATCTTTAGAGGTATCATCTCCTATCTCTCTTCATGTTAGTAATGTTTGTTTCACTATCATTTTATTTACTGTACATTCTTTGTCAAACCACACTTATCTAATTTAGTTTTTTCTCTTTTTCAATAGCATCTCGTCACCTGCCCATTGCATTACAAAATGTAGTATGTGTATTGTTTTTTCTATTTCTGCTTCTATTGCCATACTTTTTATTCCAAGATGGCAGATTATGCCTATGTTAGTGTCCAGCAATTGCAAAAATTTACTCCTACATTCTTCCTTCCATTTAAATTCCTTATATTTGTGTTTACAATCATTATGTTCTAAATGTTGCATATCTACTTATCAACTTTACAACTTTAGCCTTAATATCCACTACTAGTAGAAAGTGACCACTATTTGAATATAAGCTTAAAACTTTAAAATTTTTTACTATTTAGCTAATATTAATAGGTCATAAAATATACTTAAAACTTTAAAATTTTTTACTATTTAGCTAATATTAATAGGTCATAAAATATAGCCTATAACATTTTGACTATTTTTATTTACAAATGTAAATTAACCACACTCATCCTCTCCATATTTTCCTTTTAAAATATGAAATGAATTTGATTCGCAAAACTCTTTCAATTTTTCATTGCCTCTATCTGCAATTTTATCTTTACTGCATCTGAGATTTTTGCTTTAGTTCAGTGGTTCATCACTATGCCAATCTTCTAGCTCCTGTACCTCCACTTCTCCTATGTTTTTATTAAAATCTCCCATTATAATAATTTGGGGAGTGCTAAGTTAGCAGTGGAAGAGAGAGGTTGTGTTTCTTAGGAGCTGCAGGAAGAAGTTGAAAAGTTATATATGTAACAATGGGAATCAACATAGACAGTTATAGAGCAAGAATAGGTCTATTCAATGGTATGAAGTGGAATCTATTTAAAAAAAAATGCAGCATGGAGAGATGGGGAGTATTTTTGCTGTGGTGTATGTAATTGATGTGCTACTAATCATTGGAGAAGTAGAGATCAATACTGGGCCTAATGACGATTACGGAGCAGATGGAGAAATCTGAAACATATTGCAGGGTATGGAAGAAAGGCTGAGTAATGAAATGAATGAGGTGGGGAGAGAAATTAAAAATAAAATCAAAATTGAAATGCAAACATGAAAACAGAAGTCCAAGTCATAAAAAGAAGAGTAGAAAATTTGGAAGAAAGATATCGGAAATTTAATTTGGCAATATCAGGTGTAGAGGAAAGAAGAGGAGTGTGGCCCATTCAGGAAGTGAAAAGAGATTTTGGAAGGGAGATTGCAGATGGTTCTGAACAAATGGGAAATTGTTGAAGTTTTTCCAGTTGGGAAGAATAGAGGAGGAAGGATGATAGTGGTTAGATTTGTAAGCATGCAAATTGTCTATGAGGTGTTGAAAAGATCTAAGAAATTAAAAGGGAGGAATTTTTTATTAATAGAGAATTATCAGTGGAGCAGAGAATCTTGAAGAAAGAACTAGTGTAAGGATGAAGAAAGCAAGATCGGAGGGTAGTAAGCTTGTCTATACACATAACCTATGGCTTTGGATTGATGATCTGCCAGTTGATGTATTCGAAAAGGATTTAAGAGACATCGGCTGAAGGAATGAAGAGGAAATGAGTTGGCAAATTGTAACAAAAACAAAGGGAAATGGAAGGACAGGAAGTCCAAGGGTCAAAGTGGAGCCAGATCAATATATTAACAGAGCGAATGGAAGTCCATGTACGGATGATGAGGGGGGAGGATGACGTTACAGATGAGAATATCACCGGATAAGAGGGAGTTGGCCTCTGCCATCCAGCTGGTGATAGAAAGTAGGTCAAGAGCATGAGTGTGGAGTAAGACGGTACAGCTGAGTCAAGGTCAAGTTCGTCTAGCGTCATTTCCACTTCAAGAGGGAGTTTATTGCAAATTGGAGATATAGTGGAGCATCAGTATCAGTCATCATCCAATAGTGGAAGAGTGCTCATGAGCAAGACCAGGTTGTATTCATTTAGGTTCCATTCTGGTTCGCAATAGGGTGAGGAAGAAAGAGGGAAGGTTGTGAAACTTGGTTTTTGGAACTGTGAAGGAATACACAGAGGGATGAATGCGGGTTATTCCAAGCAAATATTGAATAAGGTCCATCTGTTAAAGCTAGCTTAAACCTAGCTAGAGAGCAATAAGTGCATTAATGTTCAAGTGTATGATTTCATTGGCAAACATGGTTTAAGGAAGAATATTAAAGGGTGAATTTCTGGAGGTTTAGGTTTGCTGCTGAGGAGTAATCTTGCAGGCATTGCGAAGGAGAGGCAGTCAAAAATTAGTGAGGCCATGTGGGTGCTAATGTGAAACTGGAACATATACCTTGGTGTATTGTACAATCAGCCCTTGAATTCCAGCTTTCACAACTCTTTCGACAATTAGAAATGGAATAAGTAAATATAAAAAAAAATTCTCTTTAATGGAGTTTATGTTAATAGGAGATTTGAATGCAAGAGTTGGAGAGTTGGAGATCAAGGAATTAAATGTGTGGGAAGATTGGGGGAGAGATGTATCTAGCAAAATATGGATTAGGTATAGTAAAGACAAGGTTGTGAATGAAGAGGGGTTAAAACTAATTCATTTTGTGGGAACAATGGCTTTGTAATGCTGAATAGTTGCTAGGGGGAAAATAAAACTGGTAAATTCACGTATACAAGTTCATGGGGACAAAGTGTCATGGATTATGTATTGCATAGCGATAGTATTTTGGTTAAAGTTCGGGAATTCAAAATAATGAACATGGTTGGGTCAAGTTTTCATTTTCCATTAGTAGTGGCATGGTGCAGTGAAAAGTGGTTTGACAGTAGAAGAGAGGATGTGTGTGAATATGGTAAGAAGATAATTAGCTATAAGTGGGCTTCTGGAATGGCTGATGGGTTTTATGAGATGCTGGATTCAGCAGTGGCTAGGATGTGCCTGCTTAGAATTAATTTAATGATTTATGTAGGTATAAGTAATGATGCTGTAGAACTGTGTGAGTTTATACTTAAATGAGCAGGAAGTGATATGAGCATAAGCAAAAGAGGGAAAAATAAAGTTTATGATAATTGGTTTGATGAAGAATATAGAGGAATGATATATATGATACAGGAGGCAGTTTCAAGATGGAGAGAGAGAAATGATGAAATGGATAGGGGCATAATGATCCAATTGCATGAGAAATATAGACAGCTGCTGAAATATTAAGTCCAAATAAATGCATTACATATTTTCAAAGTTTGTTTCTTGGGGAAACTAAGGGAAAGGGGAGTCAGAATATTGAGGTTTTTAATAATTATATGGAGGAGCTGGATAGACCATTTTCACAGGAAGAAGTTAATAGTCAAGTTCATAAATTTAAGAAAAATATAGCAGTAGGAATCAATGGTTTACCTACAGAGTTTTTTGAAATTTGAGGTTAAAAATCAAATAGACTAACATGTTTAACAAGGCTTTTGAATGTAATTAAAGAGAAGAAGGTGCCAGAAATTTGGCACATGGCAATTATACACCCCATATACAAAAGTAAAGGGAATGAAAATAATCCAAACAATTATAGAGGAATTGCATTATTATCCAATTTTGGATACCTTTTTATAGGAATGTTGGCGGAAAGAATTAAAAATTGGTCAGAAGAATATCAAAGCATATTGCCCCACCAAATTGGGTTCAGGAAAGGAAAGAGAACAGTGGATAATATATGTATAATTAAAATAATAGATAAATATTTAGCAAAGAAAAGAGATTGTATGCTATATTTATTAATTTGAAAAAGCATATGATAGGGTGGATAGAGTAGTTCTATGGCACAATTTAAGTGAGAATATGATCAGTATATTACAGGAGTTTTATTATCAAAACAGATTTTGTGTTAAATGGGCTTTGGGGAAGTTCCTAATGCTGTGGGACAGGAGAGAGGACTTAAGAAAGGTTGCAAATTAAGTCCCATATTTTTTAATTTATTTATTGATGATTTTTGGATAGCTTGAAGCATGTTTATACTCATGCCTACAATTAATAATGTAGATATTTCTGGGTTACTTTATGCAGACGATTTGGTGGTATGTTCAACATCAGTAACTGACTTAAAAGTTAGCTATAGGTGAGATCAATAAGTATTGTGAGGTTTGAAGATTGAAAGTGAATCAGAATAAAACTGAAATCATGGTTTTTAAGAAGGTAAATAACTGCATAAGGATGAGAAATGGTTCATGGCAGATAAAGAAATTCGGGTGGTTAGTGAATACTCATATCTGAGCATAGAGTTGAGCAGATGCAGGTTGGAATAAAGAGAAAGAACTGCATTGGCCTAGGGGAAAATGGCCATGAGAGCAATAAGAAAATTTTTATATAGGATGCCACTAATGAATATCAAGGGGTTTGAAAGGCTTTATTCTGCCATGGTTGAATCAAAATGGATTTATGGAGGGGAAATTTGGGGTATAGAAGGGGGATGGTGTAATATGGATTTAATACTAAGAATTTTTTGTAAATTAATTTTGGGAATTCCCAATAATACTGCAAATGCAGGAGCATTGATAGAGTTAGAAATGGTAAGCATCAGAGAGTTAATTGGAGAAAGTATTGAAATATTTATTTAGGTTTCAAGAGCTATTGAATATTGACATTGTGAAAATATGCCTGAAATACCAAGAAAAAAATTGGAGTATAATGACTAATACCTGGTTGAATAAAAACAGTTATTTAGAAATGAGTTAGGAGTTTTTTGGATTAAAATTAGATATTTTAGAATAGGTTGTTCAAGGGAAATGAGATCAAGAATGGAAGATATCGATAAACAAGTTTTATTTGCCCAGATTAGGGAGAAAAGTTCACTAGAATATTATACGAATTAAAAGATGATCCAGAAAAGGAGAAGTATATTTTAATTTGTAAGAAAAATGAAAGAGATGAAAGAAAAATGGTTTTGATTAGGTGTTTGGAAATTAAGGGAAATAAGGGGAGATATTATCCCAGGAATGTGTCCCATCTGTGGGGAGGAGGAAGATGAAATCATATTAAAGCCACAAATATTTGGAGGGAAAGATTAATTAGTAAGAAATGGTTAATGAGGCATAAAGGAATTGTATTCAGAAATATCTTTGAAGATCATGAGCAGATACCCAAATTAGGGGAGATTTTATGAAAGGTAAAAATGAAATGGAAATGGCCAGTTGAAAGATATGTTATTTAGAAAATCTTAGATGATAAAGAAATACCTTTATGATTATAAAAAATGTCATTGGTCTGGGAATGATTGGGAGTGAAATTATATTAAATTTATTGAATTATTGAGCTTTGAAATTAGAAATAGCTCTAGAAAGTGTATAAATGTAGCATTATAGTTGGTATTTGAGAAATAAATGAATTAGTAGTTAATAGGGAATATAATTAGCTGATAAAATAATTGGTACAGGTAGAGTAAGTGAAATATTTATTTTATTGCCTTGGTTGGGTCGTAGCCTGGTCCCCTGGAATTCCAGCAGGCTGCTGCTGTTGAACCGGGGTCTGGGAACTGACGCATTCAATGTGGAAATTTAGTACTTTGTTTTAACTATCTAGAATTTAGGTAAAGATGTTAGTATAAATGTATTATTGTATCAACAATTGAGATTGTGAGGGGTTAAACTTATAGATAGATGGGGGTCCCATTGTAGTTTGTATTTAAATATTACTTACTTCTTTATAAAATTCAAATTTCATTATAGTAGATGTTTGAGAAATAAAAGAATTAGTAGTTTGTAGAGACTAGCTAGCTGATAAAATAATATTATAGTTAGAATAGTTGAAATATTTCATTTTAGTCTCCTGGGTTGGGTTGGAGCATAGTCCCCTGGAATTCCAGAGTAGGCTACTGCTGATGAACCGGAGACTGGGGTCTGATGCAATCAGGGTGGATATTTTGTACTTTATTTAATTATTTAGAGCTTAGATAAACTGTTAGTAAAAAATCATTATTGTATTAAAATTTCTGTAATCATGAGGAGGTACACCTAAAATGGCTTGGGCCAGATAGTTAGTATTTTTCTTAGCACTTTCAATTAATTGCAAATAAATTATAATAATTTCTAGATTCATGTCTAATTCTGTTAAATATTCTATATCTTTTTCTAAGTGTTGAAACAATAGAATTGTGAAATTGTGAGGTGCAGGGGGGGGGGTTCCTATAGAAATTATGGTGTCTATTTGTTTATCATACACTATCACCCAAAATATTTCTTTATGCCTAGATCAGATTTTTTTGATCATTTTTGTCAATGACTTTTTAATAAACACTTTTAATCCTACTGATTTTCATTTCTTAGCTAACTATTCCTCTTCCCTCCCAAAATAACTATAATCGTTTACATTTATACCTTCCTTTTTTAGCCACATCTCTACCACCGCCAAAATGTCAATTTTACCACTAAATGGTATAAAATTTCATTAGCTATTTTATTCTTTAACCCTTTACAATTCCAAAAATCAAATTGCCTTCCCTGCTCTAGCTGCTATTGAGAACCCATTCTGTTTCTAAATATACCCAATTAATTTTTACTTCTTAATTGAATTCCTTCCGTGTTTGCAGCTGGCAACTAATTCAAAACTATTAAAGATTTGCACTCTGATGTTACCACACTTTCTTCCCCTTGTGTGTTTTTCCCACTACTGAGCTGCCATGCTTTCAAACCGCTATTTTTGATTGCTAGACTCTGAGCTGCTAACCCTTCTTTTCATGATAGTGACACAACCTTCATTGGTGAAGTCTCCCAATGGCCCTGACGTATCTTGTGACTTTATCCTTGCTGAAGGATCACCACTCAGGTGATCATGTGTATCCTTGACCTTGACAATGCACTGCAATCCACACTGCATATTTCTCTCCCTTTCTTTGATTTGTTCCCCTTCCTTTGTTTATCTGCTCTTCCCTCCTCCTTTATCTGTATGCATTATCTTATGCTATAACTGCTAAGCACATCTAAATTTCATTTACCCGCCACAACTTCTATCTCCAATAACTGCTCAAAATAGTTAACCTACTATGCAGATTTGATACAGACCACTTTAGACCATTACCTTGTACATTTTCTGATTAGTTGTCATACCTGCTGTAACTCACCTGTAATTAATCAAGCTTCATTTTCATGCACTCTTATCTTCCATTTCTGTCTCTTCATCTCTAACATTGGCATATAAGCCTCTCTTAATTCAACATTTTTTCCCTCTCCTCCTTTACATTTCTATCTCTCCATAACAGCACTGCCCTCCTCACTAACTTTTTCATATACTGCTCTCATCTAACCAATCATTTTGCCTCATATTCACTTTTATATTTTCATTGCACATGTTTTTACCTGCCCATTTTATAACAAATTCACATATTTATAGTTCTGTTCTTTCTCTAAACATATTCACCATTGTATTTATCCTATATGTATATAATTTAGTCATTTCATTATTCACAATTTTATAAAACTCATTACTCTTCACATTATTTCAGTTAAATCACTCTTATTTCTGTTATTAAGTTACACCTCAATGAATTATTCACTTCAGTGTCACACTTCTGTATAACAGAAATGCTATTAAAGGAAAATGCACACTGTAACTGATATCAATTGAAGCATTAAAATCAGATACCATAGTCAACAAAGCTTCACTGCATTAAACAATCCATCACACTTTGACCCATTCCTGCCACACATGTATACTTCCCTGCTTGATCCTCTCCCAGTAACCTTTTAATATAAAATAACTGTTGCTTTTGCATAATTTGATCTATTTCAAGTCTTCCTCATTTACTCCTTTTTCTTTGCTATTCCTTTCCCAGACAATTTGACCCTCCTCTCCTAACTCATCTCCCTCCCTTAATTTGCAATCTCTAACTGGAGACTCCCCTATCTTGCATTAAAATCACAGACTATCATAAAATTTATTAAAGGATGTTTGTTTATGCACTTTATTTCCTCCGTTTTATTTTTCTTCACCGACAGAAGCTCAGGCTTATCAAATTTTAATTTTTTTTTGTGGCCTTTAAATATCTCCAAACAAATTTCCCAATCTTGTAATATCAAACATAGAATTCCAGTTTCTCTAGACTTTCTCTCTTTAACTTTGCTTCTCGTTTCATTTTTAAAAATTCCTTATTCTCCCTTTCACTTTCCTTCTCACCATCTTTATACTATAAAATTCAACATTTATTTTTATTCCTCCCTCAGTCTCTGCCACGTCTAATATATGGACTTTTTTTACCATCTCCTTAAAATAACCTACATAAAGCCCTCTACATAACCCTTCGCATTTCCAAAAAATGAAAATTTAAATTCCTCTCTCATTCATTGGGAATTACAATGCACTAATTTTATAACTGTCAGAACATGACTAAACTGCTATCAGTTTATTCCAAGAACAGCTAATATTGCAGTTTATTTTGAAAGAAAAATTTAGATATAACAAAACTATGTTCTTTTCAGATAGAATTACAAGAAAAGAACAAACTTTTGTAGGTTATAGTAATCCAATCCTACTAAAAATGAGGGTTGTTCAATAAAGAATGATCATAATTTTTTATGGGTGTAATTTCTTAAATTAAAATTTAGTGGTACAATATTTTGTTAGCTTAATGCGTAATGTGCATGTAGTACTTGTTTCAATGTAGTCACTTTTGGTTCCTGCCTGTGAGATGTATGCTGGTTGAGACATGTTCAGTTCTGCCTGCAACAAAATGGAGGTGACATGTGACTAACAATATGCTGCTCTGAAATTCT
Source organism: Metallyticus violacea (assembly GCA_030762175.1). NCBI lineage: Eukaryota > Metazoa > Arthropoda > Insecta > Mantodea > Metallyticidae > Metallyticus > Metallyticus violacea. The sequence goes on along the minus strand of CM060846.1, from coordinate 123,080,214 downwards.
GCTATTGTCTCAAAATATCTACAGCTGAGGCCTGTGTGTAATTTCCTATGGCACAGCTCAGAGATTGTTTAAAGAGGGTAGGCAATTAATTTGAATGGAAGGTAAACTCAGCATTCCAGTTTGTGCTCTAACAGAAGAAGAAAACATTAACACCACTGCTGTCATTGTAATTGAGGATCATTGAATAACTTTAAGAGCACAGGGTGCCAACCATATATTGCTAAATGCCATGGGTGGCCAAGGTGTTAAGGTGTAGACTCACGAGCTGGAAGTATGAGGTTCGATTGCTGCCAGTATGCCCTCCTTCACTGAGGTTTTTTCCAGGTTTTCCTCAGCCCTCATAAATGGCAAATGCCAGGGAAATACCCTAAACTTAGGGCTGGAACGTTTCTTTCCTTTGAAAAAATCCTTTCCCTCTTTATCATTTCATCTCATGTATCAACCAGTGTACACTGCCTTCTAATGCCTCCGTAGTAAAAATGGGCATTAAACACTATTAAAAAAAATTGGTAACTTAGGGGTTGCATGTGAGATGTGTTTGTGTGCAGTGGGTTCCAAGACAGCTAATTTCCAAACAAAAGGACATTTACTGCATGTTTAGAAAGATGATTTTACAGAAAGATGCAGAGTTTCTATCAAAGATAGTCTCTGCTGATGAAACGTGGCTATGTAATTTCGATTGTGAGAGCAAACAGCAAAGTTCTATGTGGAAATCTCCATCATAGCAAAAAAAAGAAAGAAAGAAAGAAAAAGAAAAGAAAAGAAAAAGAAAGAAGAAAAAAGGTAAAGTTGTGGCCTTTTGGGGGGGGGGTTGATATTCAAGGAATTGTTTACCAGCATGTTGTACCTGCACACACAACTGTAACTGGACAATACTACTTGAAAACTATTCAAAGCCATATCACAAGCAAAAGGCCTCATTTCTGTGCAACAAGCTGGATGCTGCACCATGATATTGCACAGCTGCATATTGCAAGTTTTGTTGCTGAATATTTTACAGAAATCAATGTGAAATGTGTTCTTCACCCTCCCTGTAGCCAATTTAGGCCTGTATAACTTTTTCCTTTTCCCCTAATTGAAGAAACACCTTCATGGGAAGCATTTTACATCAACAATAGTGAAGGCTGTGGAGGCAATTGTGAAAGACTTGTCAAAAATGGTCAGCATATCTTTGAAGACTGTCAGAAATGTTGGGGCAGGTGCATCAAATCCAATGGGAACCGCTTTGAGAAAGATCATCTAAAGTATGAAGATGTGTAAAGGTATGTTGTCAAAAAAATTATGAACATTCTTTTAATGAATAGCCCTAATAGTATAACAAAAAAGAGCATTGTGATGGAAAAAGAAGTAAATGTTTGCTATGAACCATCTTTAAACTTTTTATGACATTTTTTTAATGCCTCAAGTTCTATGAATGAGTACAGAAATCAGGAAATACAGACATCTCATTAATGCAGATTGTTAAACAGAAGAAAATTGAGTTTAAAGTTTTCTTAGTGCAAAAATAATATCAAATGTACAATCATATCATGCATTTTCACCAAAGATAAGAGCAAAAGTGTGTTCTAATGAAGATACCATAGGTTCTGTTCACATATAAAAAGTATTTGCATGAAAAATGACATGGCTGATGGCCTCTGTGTACTTAGGACAATTGTTTAAATGTTAATGAAATTAATAATTAACATTATTCAAGGTCACACATATCTTCAGATTCAGCTGAATAATTGGTAGTCCTAAATGCAAAATTATTTAATATGTATTCCACTGGTTCTTTGCTATGAAAATGTTGAACAATCAAAGTTATTTATGAGAATTCTCAGAGTGGCATTTTAAAAAAAAATACCTTAATATATAGGATGTTCATTTTTCTGTTTAATCAAATATTAATATTGAATTTTCTGATTAACCAGCAAAATGAATTCTTTTCCAAAATATATAAATATCATCAAGATTATTAACATTTTAATATTCAATGACCATTAAAAATGTTATTCAATTTCCTTCAAAATGAAATAGAAGAAAACCGCTGTTTATGCAAATAGTAAATGCGATACACAATAAAGTTTAATTGAAAACCTATTGGTAATTAAACTATGTGGGACAAGTAAGCAGAAGATTAATGGCTTAGCTAACTATATGATAGCTGTTTCAGGCATGGTAAATCAGCAAGCTTATGGAGTTGGAATGCAGCCAAATACCCAGCAAGGTCTTGCACAACAGCAACAACAACAAAATCAACAACTACAAATGCAGCAACAGCAGCAGCAAATACAGCAACAACTACAACAACAAGTGCAGCAGCTGCAACAGGTAGATACCACTAGTATTGCATTTTTATTTGTCCTATGTCCATAACTTTTAAAATTACATTTATTTTATGTATATTATATACAATTTCTTTTCTTTTCTTTCTTTCTTTCTTTCTTTTTTGAAAAAAAGTTGCTGGTACTCACGTTGATGTTATTAAAGCAGTTTTCACACCTTTAACATATTCCCTATATACTCTCGTTGTCTCTAGTTTGTTTTTTGCTCATGGTATCAACTGCAGAATGATATCAGAGAAACCAAGAGTCCACATTTTGCTAGGGTTGAATTGATTGAGAGGTCTCATCATCCAGATGAATATCAGTGCAAAATTGTCTGTATGAGCAGAAATTATAGATTAAGTTACATAAGATTCATATAAGAGATTCCCTTTTCATCTTCCCTGGAAGGTATTGTAATTATGCTCAAAGTATGCTTTAGAGAAAGTAGTATGTCCAGGAATTTATTTTGTTAAATATATTCACAGAATCTATGGGCTTCTTCTCTTTCATTTGAGCAAAATTTGCTTGATAACTTTCTAATTTCAGTTTCACCAAATGTTTAGTACTTCCCAAGATTTTCTGGCTAAAGCTTGAAATATAAATTTTTGGCACATTCAGTCAAATCATCTCCCTGAAGCAGAGGATTTATAACAGTTTCTCTCAAGCTTTTACAGAAAGCAAATTAATTTATTGTAGGGCTGCGTCTTTCATTTTTATGGGGCTAAACCACTTTTAACTTCATATTTTTCTGACTTTGAAGAGAAATATGTAGAACAGACCTGGATTTTCAGTTCTTTTCTCAAAACAATGAACTGTATTCTGTATCTTCCTCTCTGCTTTGTACAAGTCAACATTTCTCACTTGTAAATCTAAACTTAGTTCATTAAGTTTTGAAGAACATCACATCTAAGCCTCAAATCAAGAACAAACTTGCATTTCATTATTTTTCTTAAAAGGCCTGTATAAAGAGAATAGTCTGTTTTGCTTCTTCTGCTATCTTTTTTGTATTCTTAAAGGTGATGGGTAAGAAGATCAAAGTTTTACCACATAGCAGAAACAGTGCAAAAGCTAGATACAACTCAGTGAGTGCTAAATATTCTGCCAATTTTAAGAAGTTTGAAGTTCTAGAGTTGCTGCTCATTCCTGTAGTTCCTTAGCATTTTAGGTGAAGTATGATAAGTCACATAAAGTTTATCCATGAAAATCTTAAAGTGAATCACACCAGCCATCTTTTTCACTGTGTCAGTAACAGTCAACCCAAATTGAAGGTTAGTACAATACCAGAGCATAACACTAGGAACTTCTCTTGCACTAGCTTCCTTACACCATTATATGCATAACAGCTGCACTGTTACAAAATTACAGACAATAAGTACTCCTTTAAATAATCTTCATATAATCCTAAATACTGAATATCACTAATTAAAGAGTTTATAATTCCCCTTACAATGAAGTCTGTCTTGGTGGTGTAGTGGTAACCATACTTGCCTCATAGATCCAAGATCTTGTGATCGATTCTGACCAGGATGAATTTTTTCTGGTATAAAAATCCTAAGTATGGCTTCCATCAGAAAGGAAGTAAAGCTGTGGGTCCCATGTCGCATTATTTACAGCATCAAAAAGAACCTGAAGCCTGAAAGAAGAGGTCTCTGAGCAAAATTTATTGGTTGTTTCATGCGCTGAATTAAAAGGGAAGCTGATGACCTGAGATGTTAAATAGCATGTGTAAATAAACCAAATCAACAACTACATCTGATAATTCAATAAAATTAGCAAAACACTCACTGGAGCTGTAAATTCAGGAAGAACTACAAAAACAACTATAAAGTATTCTGTAACAGTTGTAGATTCATTAAATGGCTGAACAATAAAGATGTGCTATCAACTCTTAATGTATCTTTTATGTATAAAAATTATGTGGATGCATTAATGAAACATCATCTCTTACAATAAATTTTTATGATCAAGGCCTATAACATGCTTTGTTCAGGAGTTTCAGATCTGAAGTTTAGGATAGACTTTTAAATTTCAGGAGCTTTAACTGGATCATTTGGAGTGGAAATGAGCATTCCTTCTTGTGAATCTTGTAAGGTGACTGTGTGTTTGTGTGGCCATGTTTACAAGAGTTAAAATAAGTAACTTCAGTAACAGTAAAACCTCGGAGTCATAAAATGAGAATTTCCTGGCTTAAACCATACCAAACATTAAAATTCTACCAAGCTAATGAGGAGGGAGTGTCAAAAATTATCTGTATTCATATCATTATTATGGGTTATCTGATACCAAAATTTATATGCTGAAAGAGAAGTTCATCACACAAGCAAATGGAAAAGCAAAGAAATCCAAGTGAAGGTTCAAATGTTGCCAAGTATGTGTGTTAAGACATCTCTTACTTGCCTGCCAGTCTTATCCATAAAAACTGAAGAGGAAACAGGAGGGGAGCAGCAGGAGCTTTCAGAAAGTCATTTGGTGACCTTGAGGTGATGTGATGTCACAAGTCTAGTCTAGATTTTGTGTGCTAGCATGATCTTTAGTGGCAGTTCAGAGAAAGCAATTACCTGTCCTTTCTATTTAAAAGAGGATTTTATATCTTATTTTCATGATAAGAAACTAGAGTTGGAGGAATAATATGGTAAAATAAAAATGGCTTAAAATTAGGGAAGAACTAGCATTAAAGAAAATATTTAAAGACCATCAACAGTTAGGTTTTGGGAAATTTTAATTCAATATTGGGAACAAATGGTTGTAGACACTCAATGAGGAGAAGTAGGAAAGAGAAGGTTAACCATACTTTAAATTGTCATAATTTAAATTATTTTTATATAATGTTTCCTATGCCAAAATGTTATATAAACATGTAAACTGGTTTATGGAAATAGAGATTATTATTATTATTATTATTATTATTATTATTATTATTATTATTGTTGTTGTTGTTGTTGTTGTGTTAAAATTGAAAACCTCCAGGCTGTTGTGCCATGAACTTTGTTTTAAAAATTAAAACAGAGCTTTTGCCAGCCGACTGTGTCCTACATCATCAGTGAAGTGAGAAGTATGTGGTCATATGGTGCCACGGCTAGCCAAACATGGAACATCAATATCGACACAGATGTAGGGGCAGATGGAGGGGAAAGGGGAAGTTGTTTGTTATGAAGGACAGGTTTCCAAGTGTTGCTAAGGCAAAAAGCACTATTTCTATTTATAGTGTAAGAATGCTGTTGTATTTCCACACTTCCCCTTCTGGCCAGATTAAAATAACCTTTTGTTTTAGTAACCACTTGTCTTGTCAAAATAAATCCTGTGGCATTCATTGAGAGCATGTTTTTCAACTCATTTTTAATTCATCTCCCAGTCATACCAATATACACTTTTTCACATTCACAGGGAATTTGTAAAAACCAGTGACATCAAGGGGATCTCTAGGATCTTTTGTGGGGAGTAGCATATGTCCTAATTTTGTGGTAAGGGTGAATGTGGTTTTTATGCTCTTCTTCTTTAAGATTCTTGCGATATATACTGTTATGTATTTTATGTATGCTAGAAAGGTTTTTGGCTCTTTGCTAGAATCAGAGGCATTAGAAGTGGTACATATAGGATGAATGACATAATTAATATCTCTGTTGTTGTAGCCATTGGCAGTTAACACTTTTCAAAGATACTGAAGCTCAGTTTCAAGGGTTCCGGTTCAGTAATGGACTTTGCTCTATAGTGTCTTGATGACAGTTCTTTTAAGCACAGGGTAGTGATTAGATATACCATTTAGATATCTGTCTGGGTGTGTAGGCTTTCTATAAACTTCATGGCCAAGGCAGTTTGATGATTTTTTTCAAACTAGAACTTCTAGGAATGGAATTTGATTCCTTGTTTCTTCAATATGAATGTAATATTATCATGGAGATCATTAAGATATGTTGTAATTATTATTATTATTATTATTGTTGTTGTTGTTGTTGTTGTTGTTGTTGTTGGAGAGCTTTTTGAATTTAGAATATTATGTTCAATAGTTGTCTTTTGTATATATACTATTACACCATCACATTGGGTATGTATAAATTGGAATATGAGTAAATTTTTTTTTTTTTTTTGATTGATTTATTTATGGTTATGGACGCTCTTTAACATCTCAGGTCATCAGCGTCCCATTCAACTCAGGGCATGAAATGGCCAACTAATTTTGCTCAGAGGCCTCTCTTTCAGGCTTGAGGTTCTTTATCGTGCAGTAAATGTACGACACGGGACCCATGGCTTCAGGAAGCCATACTTAGGATTTTTACGCCCAGAAAAAATCCATCAGTCCTGGCTGGGTTCGAACACATGATCTTGGGTTTAGGAGGCAAGTATGGTAACCACTACACCACCAGGACCGACTAAATCATGGTATTATATAGCAATATAGTAACTAGTAAAAAGTTGGGAGGCACTGTTCTTCTGGATATCTGAATGCATGATACCTACTGGCTGCTGGGGTGGGTAGTGGTGGTGCATACTGGATCTTCCAAACATGCTGAACCCACCTAACCATTATAAGATATCAATTTTTTTACTCTGAATTTGTAAAAGCTTAAAGCTTCTGTTAAAATGTATGTACTTAATAGATATTGTAACATTTTAATATGACTAGCACAGAGATATAGCTAAAGCCAAGTCAATTTTTTACTGTGATATGCTTAGGACAAATTAAAATAAAATATTAATTCTGGGTTGAAATTTAATCTTGAGAGCCAGAGTTCATTTCTGAATACTTATATAACTAAGTTTTTGTGGGCTAAGACTGTGCATCATTACATAAGATATCATGGAGAGTTATGCATAATACTAGACTTTTGAACAAGAAGGTACATCAGTACTTAACACCACCACAAATAGATATGCATGTTAATTTTTGCAGCATCAATTTCAAATTATTGCCCAATTGTTTTAAAAATTTGATTATATTGTAGGTATGAATGAATAAATGAATGAATGAATGAATGAATGAATGAATGAATGAATGAATGAATGAATGATTGTATATATTGAAATTAACATACATACTAATAAATTTACAACTTTGCATGGGTTCACAGGACCACACATGCCTTTCATAATACACAAAAAGTATTAAATAAGTAAGTAAATACACCATACCTCCATTGCTTAATGCAGTTAAAATAACAACCACCACCACCACCACCACCACCACCACCACCACCACCACCACCACCACCACCACCACAACAGCAGCAGCAGCAGCCAATCCCTTCCCAGGATTTCAGTCTTTTGAGACCTGAGCTGTCTCGCCTTCAACATGAATTTGCCTACCTGCTCCACATCCTTGCTGCCAGCAGAGCCCAGCATGCTCCTTGTCCTCTGACAGAGTCAGTAAAGGAAGGTGGCAGAAACTTTTTTTTCTCAATACCTCAGTGCTACTACATTTGCTAGAATGTGCGACCATGATTCTTCCTCTCCATGTAAAGGGCAAACTCTTAGTCCATTTTTACCTGAGATCCTGATCTGCTGCCATGCTCCAAGCCTAAACTATGCGAGCCCCTGTTTAATGAGTCTGGCCCCTGTTCTGATGTACTGCTCCATCCCCCATCCAGATTTTAATCCTGTTTGCACAACTAACAGATCTCCTCTGCACATTGTGCGATTGTAAACTGCCTGTCTATATCCTTCAGGCAATTCTTGACCTTCCTCCTTATAGTTCTCCTGTTACCTTAACTTGCTGTCCAAATATTTCCCAATCCAATGATTTCTAATCCCTTTCTCACTTTGAAGGCCCATGTCTTATTGCCTTCCAATCTAAGCTGTTCCTTGAAGCAGATTTCTCTAATTAAAAATTGATCTCCCAGAATAATTTTTAGCCAATATTTCACTGCTCTAATTTTACTTTCTATTGTCTCACTATGAGCCGCAAATTCCCTTTTAATTCTGCAGTTCACCATACCCCTCTCTACCCCTAAAATCTCTTTCAAAAACGTGATCTGGCCTCATCCAAATTCTCCATTTGCTCCCACCCCAGATTTCCATGCCATATGTCATTGTGGATCTAACCAGAACCCTGTAAACAGTTTCCAGTAAACCTAGTGACAGATCTGGAATTCTGCTGCATATATGGCAATATCTGTGGCATTCATTCCCGCCTTGTGTTTCACCATGTTAATATGGTTTGTCCACTTTCTATTCATTGTAAAAGTAAATTCTAGTACAGGAAGCTCTTAAACGTATGTCCTCCGTACGTCAAGTCTCTTCTCTGCTATAGACTGCTCCATTCTTGAAAGTTTTCATTTTATTTACGTTAACTGTGAGTAGCCATTCTTTGCAATATGTCTGTAGTTTGTTGAGTCCCAGCTGCAATCCGTTTATCATCATTGAACATAATACTGTCTGATCTGCACATAAAATATCTAGAACCTGAAAATCACCTAGTAGGGGGGAGTTGTATATTCTCCTTTGCCATTATATCCACTAAGTCATTTACAAATAGATTAAATAGCAAGGGTGTCAAATTTCAGCCATGTCTCACACCCCTCTTACTCCAAAAACTCTCTGATACTCTATTTCTGTCGTATTTTATGCAGAATTTCACACTGTCACAAATCACCTGTAATGCTCTTATCACTTTCTGTGACATTCTCTTGACCCACAATTTATACCATAGTGCCTCGTGGTTGATGGGATCAAAGGCCTTCTGAAAATCTACAAAGGCACAATGTAATTTTCCCCATTTTATTAACATTTGTCTCACTCTTAAGTGTTTCCAAAATAAATACATCACCTACAGTACCGTGTCCCTCGCGGAAACCAATTTGAAGTTTTGAAATCTTGCCAAATTCCATTTGCCAAGCTTTTATTATATTATACAGTAATCTGCAATATATTTTTTCCATGATTAGTACGTAGAAAAGAAATGCAGTTCCATTACTAGAAAACAATGCTTGTACTTCATAAAATACTAAGCACAAAAACCAACCAATAAATTTTACATTGAATGTGAAGTAGACCAATGCACTTTCTACATATTACAATATATGATTTTGCCTAAGGAGCAAGACAATTGTATCTACTGAGATTTTATGTGATGCATAAGTAGATAACTGTGATATTTTTATTGAGGTAAATTGCTACAATATATGGGGGAAGTTCAATGGCCTTTGTTTTCTGCTTGTAAATTATGCACATACTAGCAACAATTAAAGATTTTGAGATTTGTTTGTAAAGGGGCCTTCACTGCCTACAAATTTCTCAGCTTAAAGGGGACTGTTTTAGTTCATGTAAAGTTACAATATGAGGGAGAAGGGCAGAGCATTGTGTATATATCAGAGTAGAATCACAGAGTTTCATACAAAGTTTGATAGAGAGATAAAAGCTCAATACTAAGAGCAAAATGAGTAGGTTTTATTGCACTTGCCTTATCATTGCAGATCTTGTAAATATGATGGTCTCTATATTGATAGGTTTATAAATAAATGCCAAATAAATAAATTGAGAGGTGCCGCATTAAATTCATTTTGTCATTGCTAGAATCTTATCATGCTGAGCTGCCACCTACCTTTTGGTCCAGTACTCATAAGTAACATATTCAATTGACAACTCACCAGTTTTTAGCTGACAGTGGTAGTGTGCAGTTATTGTTGTGAAACAAGGAAGGTTATTAATTTGAAAACAATTGTTGTATAAACTAGTGATCAAAAAGTTGCAAATATAATTTTTTCTTATGGAAATTGTTTTAATACTGTCTTAAGTTTGAGAATGAGTAGAAGGAGAGGAGGTATAACCTTTGTGATCCAAATGATTAGAAGATTGTGCAAAGTTTCATAGAAGAAGTAAATGATGATAACAATGATTATGAAATTGATTGGAATAGTGATGCTGAAGATGATGTGGAGTCAAGTGAGCCTACTAATTGATAAAGAAGCAGACATTGATGATGAGTATAGTGAATGTGATAAATATTTCCAAGGGCAAGATAAAGCTTCACATTTATCTGGTGTGAAAGCATATGCAAAACAGATAAAATCTCCAAAAGAATTTTGGGAGATATTTTTAATGAGAATATGGTATCTTACATAGTGAGATGTACAAATAAAAAAATTGAGATGATCCAAACTAACTATAACAGAGAGAGATGCTCAGTCTACAGATATGCATGAAATAAATGCCCTATTTGGAGTTTTATATCTTTGTGTTGCTAAAAAAAATAACCACACACACACAAAGAATATATGGGCAAAAGATAGGATGAGCATAAATTTCTGTAGATTGGTAATGTATAAAGCATGCTTTAGATTTCTGGTTTACTGCCTGAGGTTTGACAATACTGACACAAGAGAGGAGAGGAAAAAATTTGACATTTCTGTTGAAGAGTATTGCACATTGTATGAGAAATTGAAGGTTTATGTGGAAACTGCTGTTCCAGACAGCACCTTCTGAGCAAGCCTACTAAATATGACATAAAAATATAACCTCTGGTCAATGCTCGAAGATATTACAAAGTAAATCTAGAAGTTTACTTAGGAAAACTGTCAGAGGGACCATTTGAAATAAGCATCATTGCTAGTGATGTAGTGAAACATCTAACATCAGTTATTTGTGGTACAAAAGAAACATCACTATTCCATAATTGGTTCACAAGTATCAAGATTGCTAATTATCTGTATGAATGCAAGACTGACTATATTTTCAATGCTATTGGCTGTGTTGTTGATAATAAGAGGAATAGAAGTGAATCCTGACCCGAGGACTTGGCGATGCTAAAGATAATTTCAAAAGATATGATTGAGTTAAACAAAATGGAGAAGAAAATTTAGAGTTGATACCTGGATGGAGGGAGTTAAAGGATTGTTACAGAATCTAATCAGAGAGGTGAATAGTGAATTGGCAGATTGTAAGAAAAAAATGGGAAAAGAATGATCATGGTGGAACAAAGGAAAGTGAATCTTATTATATTTGGAGTTAAGGAGGATAACAAAGATGGTTAATACAGTTCGTGGAAGATATATTTGAGAGGAAATTGGAATTGAAACTAGTCATATGGGAGATGGTTGATTGCTTTAGATAGGAAGGAGAAAAGATTAATATAGAGGTGATAATTAGAAAGCTGCTACAATGAGTTTTAAATGGCAAGTTTTGAGGAATGTAAAGAAATTAAAGGGAACAAAAATTTTTGTAGGCCAAGATTTTGGTAAGGAAGATACAGACTGATGGTCATTTTTATTTGAATAATGAAGCAAGCAAGAGGTGAATGGAAATTGGTTTGTTAGAGAAACTGAGTTGTGGATCAATGAAAGAAAACAGGACATGAGTCTGCATATGGAGTATGGAGAGAAAGAGGAGATTGCTAACTTAGCAGTGCACATGGAAAGCAGAGTTATAGTGGAAGGAGAAGAAAGGAGTTGGCGGGTATTGGAGAGATCAGGTGAGAATGGGAATGATGTAGAAGAGGTGAGTGGCATGATGTCACAAAGAAGACTGTGGTGCCAGATGATAAAGAGAATCAGGAGGCAGCAACCTTGAAATCAACAGATAAAGAGAAAAGGAGCTAATATTGGCAATTTTAGCATTGTTTCTACACTGGGTAGGGGAGGATAGTATATTAGAGTGATTGATAGGAACAGGAGGGAAGATTTAATAGCAGGAGATTAAGTAACAATTAGATCAAAGCAAATTTGGACAAATTTAAGGAAGGGGGAAGTGCAATTAGATAGGGAATAGGGTTGAGTGTAGTTCATTGAAATATGTAGTGTCTAAAAATGAAAATTAACAGAGGCAAGGTATTTAGAGTGTTAAGACTGGATGATATAATAGCAGTTGTTGAAACATTACTAGATCAAGGTGACAGTGTGGAGTTATACTATTTTGTGTTTATGGGGATGTGTGATTTAAGGAAAAGTAGTAGGAATAAAGTTTCTAGTGGTATTGGTCTATTTGTTAGGAAATATATCAAACTTAAGGTGTGTGAGGAGTTTGAGGGAAGATAAACAAGTAATGTGGGTAAAATTAACAAGGGAATAGAATGGACAAAAGTATTGTGTTGGGTGTGGTATATAACCTTCCTTTGTCATGAATTTTATAATAAGCTATTTGCTGAACTTAGTGAAGGTATGGTTTATTTATGGATCCTCTTCAACATCTCAAGTCTTCAGTGCAGTGAAGATATGGATGATATAAGGAGAATGTATGTTAAAGTGAAGTTTATTATACTGGGGGATTTTAACACTAGGCAGGGAGAAAATCACATATCTGTGTTTATGGAAAGTGATTGTGATAAAGAAGTAAGGATAAGAAGAAGTTGTGACAAAATGTGTAAAGCAAAGGTGTTAAATTTACTAACTTTTGTGAAGATAACAATCTGATATTATGTAATGGTGTTAGAGGAGCAGATTTTGGTGGTGAATTCATATTTATCAATGTAAATAGTCAAAATGTGGTTGATTATTTGTTGTGTAGTAAAGTAGTGTAAACTGAGTGATTTTATAGTGATTGATAAAGTGGTTATTAATAGTCATTTCCTTTGTTAATGAACATAAATTTAGGAGCAAGTAGTAGAAGTGATGAGATATTAGAGGAGTTAAAATTTATAAGCAGATTTAATTTGAGAGATGAGCTAAGTGAGGTTTTATGGTAAAGATTAAAATTGGTAAATAACCAGTTGATAAAATATGGATTAGAAGAGGCTCTGAGAATAGGAAATGAGGGAATTGGAATTGTAAAAAAACTGGTGCAACAATGGAAGTAAAACAAAAAAGAGACAAAAGATGTACAAATTGGTTTGATGATGATTGCTTAGAGGCTGGAAAAGAAGTATTTGGAGATTTAGCTAGATGGAGAACAGAGTATGATAAGGGTAGGCAGCGTTTTTGTTAAAGAAATGGGAATATAAATGTGTACTATAGAGGAAAAAGGAAGAAAGGTAACAAAAGATGAATCATAAAATTAAGAAAACAATATGAGTTAAAAATAATAAAGAAATATGGACTATTATGAAGAGTGTTTACAAAAATAAATGGGTGTATATAATATAAAATGAAATTGCACCAAATGAATGCAGAATGTATTTTGCAGGCTTAGTTGGTGTAAGAATTATAAAAAGTAGTGTTGATATTTAATAAAACAGTAGAAATGTTGAATGTTTAGATAAGGAAATTACTAGTAGTGTGATTGAATATCAAAATTTTAAAAGAGAACAAGGCAGCAGGGATCAGCCTGTAAGTTACCACCTAGGAAAGGTAGAAGGGCTGTTCATAACATAATCATTCAAACTATAATAAACAAGCACCTAAGAAGCAAACGAAGTAGGGTATATATGTTTTTTGCAGATTTTGAAAAGGCATTTGATTCAATTGGAAGAGATGTACTTGCATATAACATGAGGTGTAAAGAAGTATTTGATGAATTATTTAGAGGAAGTTCAAAAATGGTATGATAGAGTTGAGTTTTGTGTTAAATGTACAGGAAATAGGATCACAAAGATGGTGGAACAAAATGTAGGTTTGCAATAAGACTGTAAGTTAAGCCCAGTTTTGTTTAATTGGTTTACTGATGATATCTTGGAAAGAATCTACAAGTGTAATTCATACTCTCCAGTTGTTGGAAAGAATCAGGCTTGCCATACAGATGATTTAATGGTAGGTTCAATTACAGAAATTGAACTGCAACAAGCTATAAATGAGATAAATGGATTTGTTGCAGAATGTGGATTAAGAGTAAATGTTAGAAAATCAAAAATAATAATGCTTAAGAGAGGGGTGAGTTTCAGGTGAATGTTCCTTTACATGTTCTTAGGGAGTTAGTAAGCTGAGATTTAGATTTTTAGAGTATATTAAACAGTATTTATAAATCTGTAGGAGTTCATTTTTTCTAGCTTTATAAGTATTTAAAACCTTATTCATATTAGAATGGATGTCTGCTCCTTATTATGTTTCATCTAATGTGACAGCTTTTCACATAAAAAATAGTGCAGACAGTTTTATTACTCTTTTTGATTATGCATTCAACAATTTTGTATTAATTCTGAAATTGAATTATGGGATGCAGATAAATTGTTCTGCACCTTGAGATGTTTTAGTTGCACATTAATTATACATAAATAAAGTTAATTTACTTTCAAAAATAAAAATACCTTAATTCAGTACAAAGTATTATTTGCATTATAGGAAACTATGATGATGGTGATGATGATGATGATGACCACAATCATCATCATCATCATCATCATCAATGAAAATGAGCACAGTGTGCAAAAATAAACTGGGTTAGATTATTCTAATCCTAGTTTAGTTATTGACATATGTCTTTTCCCACATATTTGGGCATTATACCTTTCACAGCTTTTTTTGGACAATTCACATGCACTCTTCATTTGGCTGATGGAGTCTCTTGTTTAGGTTGAACTTGTGGTGAAAGTTATGTATTGCATATCGAGTTACTACTGGCCAGAGCTCGTAGTTTTCCTGTTTCCATTCATCGTTAATCATGGCATTGGTTGAGTAGAAGTCATTCCAGATATTGTTGTTCTTTTCTAGGAATATTTGGCATGTGCTCTCGTAGGCCTTGGTGTTTGACAGGAGTATTTGCATTCTGATGACCTCTATGAAGAAAGTTTCTTTCGTTAAGACATGAGTCAATCTTGATGGCACTGTCTTCCCGATACCCAGGATTTGTTTCATATAGCAGGCTTTGAATTTCTCTAGTGTTATGAGGTCATTGATTTTTAGCTTGTTCCAGATCATGTGGATCCCATAAGTTGCTATTGGTGCTATGGCTGCTTTGAATGGTATCATTGCTGTTTTAATTGAGAATTTTTGAGACTGTTGCATGTTGTAAATTGCTTTTATTACCACTATTGCTTTTTCTTTCATGTGACTGTTGAAGGATGTCAGTGTTGTTTGGAAAGTAATTCCAAGATATTTGAATATGCATACTACTTCTAATGGTTTATTTTGAAGGATCAGTGTGTCCTTTGGTGTGAGTTTACAACCTTTTCTGAAAATCATGTATTTTTTTTTCCATGATTTATTTGCAGGTCCTTTTCCAGGGCTCATTAGGTAAGTCTGTTTAGCACAATTTCTAGCTTTTCTTTGTTTTCTGAACTTATTACCATGTCGTCTGAGTAAAGTATGAGTGTTGCTGGTGTCCATAATGATCTTCGTGATGTCTGCTCTCATGATGTTAAATAGGGTCGGACTGGTCAGATCTCCTTGTAGTTCTCCATTTGTTTGGATTATAGTCTTAGATAGGGTGATATCATCAGATATTTGAATATGATTATATCAGAGGATGTCTGACAGTACTTTTGTTATTTCGTGGGTGCCACCAATTAACCGGCTGAGTTTTCTGATGAAAGATGCTCTACTGATAGTGTCAAAAGCTTTGCAGTAGTCTATGAAGACTACAAAATATTTTTTCCCTGGATATCTTAGTGCATCCTGGGCCTTCTCTATTAAGCAGTTCACAGCATGTAGGGTGCTTCTGTCCTTTCTGAACCCAAGTAGGTTTTCTGGAATATGGGCATCTGCTTTTATGGTAAGCCTGCTAGTTAATATTTCCATGATAATTTTGAAAGACGTGGTTTTTGAGGGCTATGCCATAGTATGAGTCCTCATTGCAGGTTTCTCCTTTCCCTTTGAAAAGGACTTTCGCTGTCAATATTCTCCACCGTTCAGATATTTTTTAGGAATCTATGATATACTGGTAAAATCTCATTTTGGACATACTTACAAGACAATCAGTGAGAGGTATCATTGACTGAGCTGTGATAATTCAAAGAACTGTAATCAAATGATTACCTGAAATGGAGCATTAAATATGACTTGTTATTTCCATTGCTAAATTTAGTTGTTTACAGGAAAATGGAGAGCATATCAATAGAAGAATTTAGTAACTAGCTAATGAAGTTTTATCAGCATGTTCTGGAAAATTGTTTGTAGACCTGGACAAACTTGTTCTTGCATCATATTTAATCTGTAGCTCACAGTTGCATCTGAGTTCCATTAGCTCATACTGTAATGCAATGAATACATCTTAAATTCTTAGGGATCATGCATAAAGATCAGGAAAAAATGTTGAAATGTTTCTCATATACTTAACTTCTGAAATTATTTCTGAAATTCATGAGCAAAGGTCTGGAGATTTTCTATATATAAATTTAGGTGTATGGGTCCTAATGTATGCATTTCTGAAAAGAGTCTGGGAAAGTGAAAAATGTCTGTTCCTAATAATAGTAACTGCCATAAGAAATTTTAAATTGAAGATTTTGGTTCTGTCTGCAAAAAATGTTAATAGATTGTACTTGCCATGTAACTGAACATAAGTTTGTTGGCATATTCATTTAGGCCAAACAAGAACACAATTCAGAATGTGGTGATCAAAAAATATAGGTTAATGGTATTTTATGATCATAAAATGTATTCGAGCAAATCATAACATTTGTTTTAGCATATAACCAGAGTAAACCAACTAGCTTCATTGCGATGTCTCTAAATTAGAAGTTAAAATTTCCCCAAAAGTTTTCAACTCTGTGTAAATAAGGCCATGACCCCTAATGAAGTTTAAAATCTAAATATAATATTCATTGCTTCACCCTTTTCCACTCTTCTGGCACAAAGATTTCACATGTTCAAGAATATATACTTAGGTAGTAATGAAAGTAAGACTGGCAGTTAGCACCATAGTTTTCAAATCTCCTGAATATCTAAACATTCACTTCAGTCATTACTGGTGAAGTTGAAAATATTTTTTTTTATGAAAGACTAAAGTGATAAGCTACATCTATGGCTCAATTAGAAAGAGCATTGGTTTAAACCAACTGCAAATTGCAGGTTCAAATCCTGCTGAGCTGAAAATGACTAGATGAGTTTTCTGGAGTTTGCCTTAACATAAAATATATCATTATTCCATATTTTATTTCAAAACTAGTTAGCATGGAATTATTAAAAAAACACCATTCTGATTGTAATATCAGCATTTAGGAAAAGCCAGGTAAGTACCTGAAGTAAAGTTTTGCAGGAGACAAATAAAGTTGGCACATTGATACACTAAAATTCATGCATGCAAACATACCCATTTTTACCAAATGTACTATTATACTAGCCAACAAAATTTAGTATTTTCTTTCTGTCTTTGATGGAAAAAGCCAAAATGTTATGTTTTTGAATGTTATGAACACAAAAACTAAAATGGTCATATGAATACAATTTTAGCTTTTTTTCTTCTTTTTCTTTTTTTTTCCTTTCTTTTCAGAATTAGCCTTAAAAACATTGTTCTCTCTCAGGGGAAGGTCACTGAAGGTGCAATTGCTTTGTCTGCCATTTGTATTCTATTGCTAGAGATTCTCATATGATTGTCCAGAGTAATCGGCTAACATCGATTCACTCCACTTCACTGGTACCTTTCTTCCATCTTTCTTGTTGAAGGGTTTCCCATGTTTTCCGCTAACAGCACCAGAGTTTTTGGGAAGAAGTCCAAGTGAGAATGTAAGAAGTGTAAATTTAAGGACATGTTAAACCCCAGTCTCTCATAGCCCTCTCATGCCCTGCAGAAGATTTTCCATTAGATGCTTATAGTTTCAGCCTTTGTACTTCTATGGAATTTGGTGGACACTTGAACAAAGGAATTCCCGGCTAACTTCTCTTTAACTGTGGGAATACTATTGAAATGTTAATCCTTAAATAGTTTGCAATTCAGCAGATCAATGAAAATCCCTTCCTCTATTTTGACTTCACTCAGATTTGAAAACCTTTTCAAGTTAAGTCTCAACCTTTTCATAATGCCCAGTTTTACATGAAGAGCAGGAAATAGAACTTTGTTGGATTCTACAAGAGGTTCATTAATACATTCTGTTTTCCAGGTTGAAGTGATTGATGCAAGGGCAATCTTTCTGTTTGAATGAATAAATGGTGTTTAATGCCCATTTTTACTACAGAGGCACCACAGGTGATAGACACCGATGGTACATGAGATGAAATGATATTTTGGGAAAGGGTTTATTTTTGAGGAAAGAAACCTTCCAGGCCTTAGTTTAGGGTACTTCCCTGGCATTTGCCATTTATGAAGACTGAGGAAAACCTGGAGAAAACCTCAGTCAAGGAGGATGGTCCTGTTGGGATTCAAACCCCAGACCTTCCACTCATGAATCCGCGCCTTAGCAACCTCAGCCACCCGTGGCAGTGTTTCTGTTTGTAGTGACATGCCTTAGCACAGAGTCATACAGACACAAGAAGCAACAGAATTTGGTGTAACCCCTGTTGCAAGTCAAACAGTATGGCAATGACTTTGAGATCACTGGAAATCTGCCTCTTAATCTTGTCATAGTTTACTCTGCATAACAGTTGCTTCATTTTGTAATAAGTTTCGTTTATATAGGCTGCGTAACTAATTAGAACTGATGAAAACAAGTTGGTATTATGCAGAAGGACAGCCTTTAGACTTAACTTTGTTAAATCTATGAATAATTTCAAATCATCAATTTTGTAGTCAATTTTCAGACCTGCCATGAGATCCTCATTTTACTGCAAAATACCAAGTTATTTTCTTTTGTGAAAAATGGTAGGAATGGAATATGGTGGTTTTGGAACATAGTCAC
This sequence comes from Metallyticus violacea, assembly GCA_030762175.1. Lineage (NCBI taxonomy): Eukaryota > Metazoa > Arthropoda > Insecta > Mantodea > Metallyticidae > Metallyticus > Metallyticus violacea. Next base: position 123,061,341 of record CM060846.1, on the reverse strand, counting down.
ATTTATCATCTGGTCAAGACAATTCCATTGCTGTAATCCAGATACCAACAGTTCTTTACTTATAGGCAATTCTAGATCTCTATGGAGATCATTCAACATCTGGTCAAGACAATTCCATTGCTGTAATCCAGATACCAACAGTTCTTTACTTATAGGCAATTCTAGATCTCTATGGAGATCATTCAACTCATACTGTGCTATTTTATGTTGTTATATAGTCTCTTCATTACAACTAAAATCAAGATCAAGGTACTATGTTTAGAAAGTGATGGAATAACACTAGATGCACTACTGTCCTCATCACTTACTCTATAATACTCAAATGGGATCAGAACAGGCAGTCTGACTTTATGAGACTCTAACCACATAGCCGATGTTATGTTAGGATTTTTTCTTATTTGAAATACTGTGTGTTATTGAAGTTGTCATGTAAAAGTGATGATCTTTTATGATGCAACCACTAACGAAGACCTGAGGCCCAAGATATGCAACATATAAGAGTACCAGGGCCTGTCCTGGTCTCCAAATTTGTATCTAAGTACAGACTGTACACCTTCTTAATCATTGACATTATTGTTCACTTTTATGATTTCAAATTTTTTTGTCCACAAATACAGCAAAAATTGTCAGCAGAATATACTGATTTGTGAGTCATAACGAATTGCATGTCACTTTATACTTGCTATACACAAATTAAATTAAACTGAAGCACTATTATGCAACTGTTGTATCATATCTTTAACTAACACTCAACAAACAGTCAGGCATTCTTAGACAGAAACTGCTCTTCAATTCCCCAACCAACATAGCCACCATAGGCTGTATGCTATACCCCTTCCTCTGTTGTTATGCACCCAGGCTAAAAGTAGACTAAAAACAATGCATCCAGCATGTTTCTTGAAGGGACCAACATCATGCTATTTGCCATATGCATCATTTCAAAGACAGTCAAAATGACTGCCTACCATTAACTGATATTGATTCATCCCCCATATCTTGTAAACTAGAGTTAATTGGAAATTTTCATGGTTGTTTTTGTGATCAGCATGGTTAATGTAGTAAAGAACGGTTCATTTTGTTCAAAATACATTTGCATTGCTGGCTAGTGTAATGTATCACAGGAAGTAAAAAAAAAATGTAACTAGACTTGTTTGTTTCTTTTCCCTGTTTCCTTTGATTAAAATCAAGAAACTTGACTAATCTATATAAATGCATACTAATTTAATAAATAACAACTTTCTATATTTTTTGCATGATTATTTACCCATTTTTACTCAACATGGATCTGACCATGAGTAATCACTTTGTATTTTTGACTCATTTTTGACTAAAAGTGTGGTTACCCAGTTTATCCTAAATGCCATAGTATATCATTACTTGTAGTCATTCCCCTCATTAGAAAAGTCTACCATTCTTCCTTATTGCCAAGTTTTCATCAACTCTCATGAAAGTAAGAAGCTAAATGATGTTTGATAAGCCAGTGGTCTCATTGAAAACAAAGCTGACTGGTTGATATGTCCTGGAAAATATAAGATGCAGATTCTGGCAAAACACTGGGATTCTTACAATCTGCTTGAACACAGCCTACAAGTTCAAAACATGCATTAAATTCATTCTCTAGTTACTGACTGTGAAAACTTCAGTGTTTATAAGTTAAAAAATCTTTAGTCATAGATAGTGATATGGAGAGGGTTTGTGAAGCACTGGTGAAGTCTAAATGTGATAGAATTACAGGTAAATTGAATAGGGATGGGTGAATATGGATGTGATTGTTAGTTTGTGTTATAAGATGACTTAAATAATCAAATGGAATTCAGCTAATGCAGGAACACTTTTTGAAATGTTAAAAATCAATGTGAGTAGAATGATGATTGAGAGGATATTAAAAACCTGGTTTAGATTGTTACAGTTTCCTAATGAACATATTCTTAAAGATTGTTTCATTTATCAAGAATATTATTTAGGAGAGAGGAGTTGGATTGGCAAGATTAAAAACCAGTTAGAGTAGTAGAATAGAGGATGTGAGATTAGGGAAAGAATATTTTGTACAAGGATTATAGGGAATAATGAAAATAAGGTTAGCAGATAGGGATAGGCAAATGGCATGGTCTTTACTGAAGGAGAGCAGCTTCCTTACTTATTCAGTGACAGTATTACAGAAAAGTATATCACCATTGGTCGTTTAGGCTCATACTCATGAGTGGGAAGTCGGGGGTTCAAATCTCACCAGGATCGTCCTCCCTGATTGAGGTTTTTTCCAGGTTTTTCTTAGTTTTCATAAATGGCAAATGCCGGGCAGGTACCCTAAATTTAGGTCTGGAACATTTTCAAATATCCTTTCCTGATATATCATTTCATCTCATGTATCATCAGTGTCAACTGCCTGTGATGCCTCAGTAATTAAAATGGGCATTAAACGCTATTAAAAAAAGTATACTGGTAAATGTAATAGAAATGAAAAGTAGAAAATAGGGATTTGCAGATTATCAGAATTAAATTAAAAGATGGGAATAGCAGATGGTGTGGTCTTTACTGAATGAGAGAAGCTTTCTTTCTCATCAGTGGCAGTATTGCAGAAATGTATATTGATAAATGTAATAGAAATGAAAGGAAGAAAATAGGGATTTGCAGATTAACAGATATTAGAGGTGATGTGAAACAAAATGATGCCTTATTTGTGAAAGGGCAGAGATCATTATCCTTTTATAACTTTAATGCCAAGAAATTAGGAAGTGGAGGGAAAATTTGATTCATAAAATTCAAGATTGGATAAGTCGTAGCTTTAAGGAAAATATTTAGTTACCAACACCAGATTAGAGGATTGGGGGAATTTTTATTTAAGGTCAAAAAGAAACGGATGTGGTCATTTTACAGAGGAATTACTTATTTCTTTTCTTAGTTTGGAGTTAGTCTGTAGGTCAGATCAAATATGATGAAATTTATTTAAGAGATAGCTAATGACATATATAGGATGGTGGTTCAATGAAGCTTTGAATTAATTTATAATAAAATATTAGGGTAAATTTTGATTGAGTACAGAAAATTAGTTAAAGGTTTTAGTAACTAAGTACTGTGAGAGACAATACTTACTATAGGAGCCAATAATGAGCATTCTAATTAATTATGAGTGTTAGTAAGTGATTTAACACATTCAGTATGTAGATGGCAAATGACTTTTAAATCTCCCCTTATGTTATGTGTCATGGATGATATGCAACATTTAATGCCACATTTGAAATAACTCTGTTTATATTCCGTGCCTGGGCATTAGTATAATTTAGTTAGTGTTGTTTCTTATAGATGGATGTAGCATTGACATTCTCCTGCCATATAAACATTTATCACGTGACAGGATGTCTGGTTTATCCCTGGTGTTCATAGAATAAATATCTCAGCTTCACCTTGTGCCAATGTCAGATACTTGAGATTGCAATGCGTATCAGCATTTCTATGTAGTGCTTGTGTAGGTTTATTTATAGCCATGGCTTATAAAACAAAGGAGTTTCTTACAGACGAAGAAATTTCTCCCACTCAAAAATAAAACTATCTCTTATAGGAAGTGCACAGTGTGCATGAAAAATAAAACATCATGGTGCTGTGGAAAATGTGGTGTTCCCCTTCGTCCAGGAAACTGTGACACCAGACATCACAGGTCATTAGAAGTGTGTATAAAATTTCATGTTTTACTTGCAATTCAGGACCAATGCTTTTATGAAGTTTTAATGCCATTCCTGCCCTCTATACGCCACTTCATAAAAGTGGTGTATAGAGGGCAGGAATGGCATTAAAATAGCTTGTCCAGATATTTAAATGCTCTGCTGAGAAGCTGGTACTGAATGTGTTAATAAATAGATGAAAATTGAGGGATCAGGAAAGTGGCCAAGTCTAATTTAAATGCCCAGAGAAAATGGTTAAAGATTGGATATGCATAGCTTTAAGGAAAATATTTAGTGACCAACTCTAGATTAGAGGATTTGGGTAGTTTTTATTTAAGGTCAAAAAGAAATGGATGTGATCAGTTAACAGAGGAATAACTGATTTTTTTGTTATTTCCATCTATATCCCAATGTAAATTATTTATACTTAGCATTTAATTTAGTTTTAATGTATAAAAGGATGTTGAACTTTTGGTTCTAGAGGAAAGAGGATCTGCAGAATCTTTTTAGCTATGAAAGAATAGAGCCAATGCCTTCAGGATGTACAAAAGTTTAGGGCTCCATGGATCAGATAACATCAATTGTTAATTGCCTGTTTACATGTAATACATTGAAAAATTGTAATTTATAACTATAATTTTTAGTTTTTCATAAAGTAACTAATAAATTTCAAATTATAACTTTCAAAAATGTTATAATTCAATTTAATTGCACCTTTTTACTAAAAAGAAATCCAATTGTCTTAAATTTATTATCAGGTGGCTAATAAAATTTCTGTGTCGAGCAGGAGCAGCAGGGACTGTTCATATAAATTACCTCCTTACTCTTCGGCATAAATTTGTTTTCACATTAGAAGCATACATAAACATTTTGTTCGGAACTGTACATATGTAGTGGAATTATAACAGCACTAACACTTACTTGCACTTGTCATTTTACTGTTATCACCTTAGCAAATGAGTTCAATCCCAGCCAGGGTTAATAGATTTTTTTCAGGTGTAAAAATCCTAAGTTTGGCTTCCTTCAGAAAGAAAATAAAGCTGTGGGTCCCATGTCATAAATTTATGGCATGAAAAGAACCTCAAGCCTGAAAGAAGAGGTCTATAAGCAAAATTTACTGGCCATTTCACGCCCTGAATTGAATGGGACACTGATTACCTGAGATGTTAAAGAGCATCCGTAAATAAAGCAAATAAAATAAAAACCTTAGCAAACTACACCAAAGTGAATATAACTCTTACTTGAATGCAACACCTCTGCCCATATCAAAGTGCTATTCAAATTGAGTTTCACAGTAGTATCAAAGCTAATGAGAAACAGAAAATGCATGCAGTCAGGTGCCTAATTCTAATGGCACAAGGACCACCTGACCATTGATAAATATGTAGAGATATATGAGGCCATTAGAATAGATGAGTACCTGCCTCTCTTCATAGCAGGAAAACATTGCACAAGTTTGAACTCATTTTTGACAAAACTAAAACTGGTACATATGCCCCTTTTATTGTATAAGCCTTATAATTATATCTATATCTGTTTGAAGCCTGTTTACAGCTCATGTGGGCCTGAGCTTTACGGCTGTGATCGCTGTATTATCTACCTCCATTACATGATTTCATTGGTACAGTGCAGTATTGCAGGGGGGCATGTGATCAGCACACTGCATTCAGCAGATCACTATATCAGGGCTCACTAGATTGGAGATTGCCACCTCTGCATCAGGCAGCTTCCCAGTTGACCTCATGAGGCTGGGTGGACCCCATTCCAGACCTCCCCATCTTAGAAAAATTCCGAAGTAGGTACCAGGAATCAAACACGGGCCTCCCTAGCAGCAGTCAGCAATGCTAACCACTAGACCAAGAAGGTGGTCAGTTATATATATACATGAATGATCAGGTTATAGTGAATTAAGAGAACCAAAAATTACTGAAAATTTACTGGTGGCAAAATTTATTGCATCATTATGTGAAAATGTATTCTTAAAAATTGAAAAATATTACCCATCGCAAATTTTCTTTAAAGGTGTTGCTATAACAACAATTTAAACACTCAGAGCCATAAAAATAAAAATTAAATAAAAACTTTTATTTGTAATTTGAAATTACTTAATTTAACATATTTATTACACAGTATGGGGTGTCTTTCACTCTATTGAATGTGTTTTGGTAGCTGGATATGCTGTTAAAGCACATCTTGCTCCTTAGTATTTGATGGACCCCCACATGTCCAGATTATTGGCTTACATTGTCCAGGCATTGATTTAACAAGTGTTTTTTTATATAGTCCTCTGATAGTTCATGATATCAAAACATGGGTAATACTTTCTGCAGCTCAAGTTAGTTTCTTGGCTTCTTTTTGGCAACTAAGCAGTTTTTTTTATAGGGTTTAGGTTTGGACTGTTTCCAGGTCACTCTAGAACTTTAACATCGTTGTTTTCAAGAAATAACAATCTGTACTGTTTTTAAGCTAAATGTGCTAATTTTCATGCTAAGAAACTCGTGCTGAAATAAGCATTCTGTTGGGTTACCAAAATTATTCTGCATACTTGGCACCAACATCTCATCAAGAATAATAATTGTACTTTACTGCATCAACATTGCCATTTACAATGTACAGGCAGTCTATTTTATGACTGTATGTACACCCTTTGACAAAAAAATTAGTCATCTCTTGAATACAAAATTCTTTTAAGTCCTTCTCATTACACCAACAGTTTACAAGGTAACCAGCAAGGCTGTGTAGCCATTGCAGCAGTTGTGTTATATGTCATGCACTAAAGATGCTGTCAAATATGTGTGTTCTGTTAGCTCTGTGGCAAAGTATGCAGTGATGTTGTGGTTAAGGGCACAGATTTGCCTCCTGGTATGAAGCACTTATTTTATATATAAACCTTTGTAACATATGAGATATTAGCTTTATAATATTGTTACCCATACACAGTAAGCTCTAATGTTAACATATGTTAACATTTAAATGTAAATTGGAACTTGCACATGAAGCCAATCATATTAATTTATATCATTGTATGATTCAGTTGAACTACACACTCTTAAAGCTTCACTTACTTTTCATAAATGTATGGAACCGGTTTCTAGAACATTTTGTTCCCATCTTCAGCCAGGCTAAAGTTCAACTTTGAGTTGAAGGAAGGAAAGGAAAGGAAGGAAAGTTGAAGGAGGAAACTCAAAGAAATATTTTCCAAGTGGATAATCCCATTGGGTTGTGAAGATATTTCAGCAGTTTAATTTAACAAAGAGAAATTTAGAAATTTGGAAGAAAGGACACTTTAGCAATATTTGGCTTAAGCAGTGGATAAATCAGCAGTAGCAGCTCACTTTTGAACCAAAAACCATGAAATAAAACTGGAAATTAAACTGCTGAAATATTTTCACAACCCAATGGAGTTATCTACTTGGGAAAATTTTTTCATATTAAAAATAAAGAAAACCTAATGAAATTTGAGTTTCCTCCTATGGATGAACTCAGCCATTTCCTACTTCAGTCAACAGATGCCAAACAGAAACATCCGGGTGTCTAGCCATCATTTTGAGTAACTGCGGTTCAGTGAGCAACTGAAGATGGGAGAGATTCTCCTAAAACACATCCTATTTTATGTAAGTAAATGGAGTATAGTGTAAAAAAATAAATAACTAAATCTAAGATATAAACCGTATAAAGCTGGGGTTAAGCTATAAGTCTGTGTTATAAGAACTCAACATTATGAGCCACCTCTTAAGGAATTAATTACTCATAGTAGAGAAACCTTAAGGAAGTCTCCAGGGTATATAGAATCAGATGAGAGGGTTTTGCAGTTCTGTGTGTGGAGGAAGGCATGGTAGCTCACTTGGTTCAGCATCAGCCAAGAAGGTGAAGATCTTTGGTTTGAATCCTGGCCAAGGCCCAAATTTTTCAAATCTGATTCTTTATTTCCAATATATGTCCTACACATGTTTAGTTTGAAAGAACATTGTTGATATATAAGTTTTTCTATTTGTCCTAAGTTCATTAAACATGATCCTTAGTTGACCAGAGATGCAGTTTCGCTATTTTATTTTATTTTATTTATTTATTTATTTATTTATTTTTGCCAGTAGGGCATTTTTGAAGTTGCCAGCTTCACATAGCCTCCTTTTAACAGATGGGTTACTGACTGCAGTATCAAGTACTTCCTCCCACTCCTGTTTCAATTCCACAGAGGAAAGACCACAATCTCTAAGTCTTGTATGCTTCATAATTCAGTTTTTTACCTCTCCCTACCTTCCCGCTGGTCAACATTGCTACTGAAATGAACTTTTTCATAAGTCACTGTTGATTGATTAAAACCTACTCTCAGTGTAATTTGCCTTCTAGAGAGGCTCACAGATGATCATGTAACAGTAGGACTCTGCTTATAAGGAGTTAAATCTGCTACTTTTCCCATTTTTATGAACTTGACCTGCACATATGTAATGTCATTTCCACATTGGAATGATTAATCGGCTCATCAAAGCAGAAAAACCAATAATGATGGTGCAAATAATAGTCAAACAGATTAATAATGCTGCAGAGTATGCTACAATATAACTTTAACAACTATTATAAAACCTACAGAATAAAAATATGTTATGCACTTGAAAGTTTTGGATGAGTTGTTAATGATGCAGTAAATTTGGCCACCACTGTAGATATTTTTATTCATGAACAATAAAAGCTTTAAAGTGTATACCAAATACCTTCTCTTAATATTCCTGGAACTCATTGGCAATCCCAGTGTTGTTCGAAAGTATCACATACGTAACTGATATTCTCTTTGAAAATCCTACTTGCAATCAAAACTTGAAATCATTTATATGGTTTCTTAAATCATAAATAACATCTTTTCTGCCAGTACATTCTGACTAAGGCAGTATGCCTTAGGAATGGAGACATATTATAAACCAAAGAATGTGACTGATAGAAATTCTGTACTTTTGATTTTAAAATAATATTCTGCATTTATGTATATACTAACAGATATGGTTTAATTTATTATTATTGTGACTGTATTAATTTGAAGTCATTATTGATGATGAACATATATTGCTTGCAGAAAAACCGGAGCACAAAGCTAAGAAGAGAGTGTCTAGTTCATATAAACACATGGGGAGCATTACCTCATCCATGCAATTTAGTCTGTGATATAATATAGCACTGTAAACAGTAATTATGCTTGAAGCCAATAGAGAAAATTTCAAGATGAACCACAGTTCTAAATGATGAAGATGGTTTCTTTTAATTCCTAAATGGAACATAGGGCCGAAACAAATTTATGCCATTGGATTCTATTTCTTGACAGGACACAGTTCTAAATAATGACTTTGAATTTGATTACAAGGAATGTACTAAAACTACAGCTAGGTCTGTATATCCAAATGACATGAATTAGTTGCAATTTAATTGAAAATACCATGCCTTCCATTTACTTGTTAACATTCTCTGTATAGTATATTTGTCAACAGTAGATTGCAGCACATCTATCACATGAGAATCAGCACAGCCAACTCAAGGCAGCAATGAGTAACAGGAAGTACATAGACTGTATTCATTCTCTGCAGTTCTATTGCATGTAGTGTCCAGTTTTACTCCTCTGCATATATGTTTTTTCACTTCAGAGATTTAGTATGAAACAAAATTTTAGTTGATAAAAGTATAAAAATAATTAATCACCAGCTCAGTGTAGTAGAGAATTTCAGAAACATTTTTCTGGGGTAGATCAACCTAATCAGAGCACAGTTCATAAAGCAATCAACAAATTTAAATCAATGGGATGAGACTGAAAAAGAAATCAAATCCAAGATATCGCATTTCAAATAGGAAAAGCTTGATAATATATTGCCATAAAAATTGCTTTAAAGTTAGCTGAACAAATCACACAGCACATTACAAAATGTAATGACTAGGGTCAGAATCTGTAGACATTCATAACATTAGCCTTCTTAGTACTCAATAAAGCACTTAAATATACATTACAAATAACTAAAACTTCACCCATAAAAGTTTACACAAATACAAGGCTTAGAACCGAGGGACCTGCTGAGCACTAAAAACCATTTGCAACTGGTTTCTTTATTTTCTAAATTGTGACAACTTGGATCCCGAATGCTTTCGTGGCAAGGGCAAGGAATTGTTTCACTTGCTTGGAAAAGTTAATTAACAATCAAGGGAATAAATAATGCATGCGATAATCCGTTACATTACACTAAGCTTGGTGTGCAGTATGCCATAAGTGCATAATTAACAATTGACTCTATATTTTACCATGAAACTATAAATGCTGACAAATAGCTTTAGTTTTGGAGCAGATTTTCTAAAATTAATTTAAGAACAACGAAAGTATGGTGTGTGTTCCAGTAAGATAGGGCTAGATCTCATACAGCTCAACTTTTATTGCATGCAATTACTGAAGTCTTGGATGAGAGAATAGTAAAATATTGAGTTTATAAATGAAATCAACAAGCATTATATGAACTACAAAATTACATAAAAGAAGCAGTAGTTAATATTTTTTAAGTACAGTTGCAGTACATGAATCAGAATTTAAGATGCTGTAACACTTTTCTTGGAGGAAACAGTAAAAATTTGCAGAATATTTTTTGAAAGGGTTAGCATTTTTAAGAAATTATAATGTTTTTATGTGTAAGAATGAGCTCTATCTATTCTGTATTTTCCTGATTACATTGCAGGCTGAGTATGGACTATTGCACCATGTAACACTGCTTCTGCAAGCCTTGCCAAGCCAATGCAAGGCATTGTATAATCCACTCATAGAGGCAACAAATGAAGTCTTCTTAAGTACAACTTCTATGGGGGTTGAGGGGTTGACAGATGTGAGATATAGACAAAAAGTGTCTAGAAATAAAACTGAACAAAAAAGTTGAACAAATCAGTGATGAAAAGTTAGTTACTATCCATTAAATCTAATATTACATAATTGTTTAATATTTTAATTCTCTCTTATGAACTGAAGATACGCCCATTTTTAAGGTTGAGATTAACTATATATAATCTCATGAAACCCAATGCAAATGGCATTGGAAGAAGTGATTTAGTGGTTAAGGATAGGAGTGTGTAAGTGCAGATATTAATGCTGAAAGTATGAGATTTCCTAGAAGGCTTATATTTTGTAAATGAAATTAATTCTGATTTGAGATTTGTAAAAAGTTATCATTTACTAGAGTTTATCTTTTGTTATACGTGAAAATTTGTTTTGCTGTTTTAAACTTTTATGCAATAAACAGGTAAAATAATCCATTTTTAATAAATATGCAGGCACATTAATTATGTAATATTAAAATATTAAATTAGAGTTAAGTTTTTTGAAGTAATTGATTACTGAGGATCAAAAACGAATGATGTTTTATCTGACCACAGGGACAGAGACAAATAAAAGCTACCCAATGTCTTTTGAAAGGAGAACCATCCTTAATCAGAGTTAAAATGTGTACCCTCTGCATTCATTGTTGATTAATCTACTTTAACCATTTGGCCATTAGAGTTAGGTAAATTGGCATTTCTAATAGCTAGGTTGCTTATATTCCAGTTTCTGCACTTTCTACTGATAGAAATGATAGCTCATTTTTGCTCTTTTTCACATCTGTATTACACAGCAGCAACAAGCACCATCACAGCAGTCCAATCCACAACCACAGCCAAATCCATCTCAACAGCAGCAGCCAGCAAATAAAGAATTCAATACTGCATCATTGTGCCGTTTTGGACAAGAAACTGTACAAGATATTGTTTCCCGAGCACAAGAAGTTTTCCAGACTCTCAAAACAATTCAGGTAAAATCTTGTACTTACGAAGCTGTTGACAATGGAGTGACAATATACTTTAACTTATGTATTCACTTTTTTACACTTTACTCCATTCACTTACCCAAAAGTAAGACGAGTTTCGGGAGAATCTCTCCCATCTTCAGTTGCTTACTGAACTGCCATTGCTCGAAACTATGGCTAGACAAATGGATGTTCCTGTGGTGGCCTCTGTTGGTTGAAGTAGGAAGTTGCTGAGCTCGTTCATTGGAGGAAACTCGAAATTCATAAGGTTTTTTCTATTTTTTAATATGAAAATTTTTTCCCAAGTGGATAACTCCAATGGGCTGTGAAGATGTTTCAGCAGTGTTATTTCTGGTTTTATTTCATGGTTTTTGGTTCAAAAGTGAGCTGCTACTGCTGATTTATCCACCTGTCCCCAAAGAACAGATACATCAAGAATTTATTAGGTTGCACAGTAAAAGACTCCATACCACCAGAACAAAAATCAGGAATTTACAAAATAAAATGTGCAGATTGTGAACAGAGCTACATAAGCAAAACAAAAAGAAATTTGGAAATTCGGAGGAAAGAACATTTTAGAAATATTCAGTTTAAACAGGTGGATAAATCAGCAGTAGCAGCTCACTTTTGGACCAAAAACCATGAAATAAACCAGGAATAAAACTGCTGAAACATCTTCACAGCCCATTGGAGTTATCCACTTGGGAAAAAATTTTCATATTAAAAAATAGAAAAAACCTTATGAATTTTGAGTTTCCTCCCATGGACAAGCTCAGCAACTTCCTACTTCAACCAACAGAGGCCACCACAGGAACATCAATTTGTCTAGCCATAGTTTCGAGCAATGGCGGTTCAGTAAGCAACTGAAGATGGGAGAGATTCTCCAGAAATGCGTCTTACTTTTGGGTAAGTGAATGGAGTAAAGTGTAAAAAAGTGAATACATAAGTTAAAATTCAGGTAAAATTTATAAATAACCTTGCAAAGGTTTTTGTTTACAGTTAAATTTAGCTTCCTATTTCATTTACGGGCATTTTAGCTACATCCTTATTTTTCCATTTTTTGCTTATTTTCTTTGCCCTATAGTATTTCCTGTTTACATCCTACACTCTTTGCTCTCTTTACCTCTCTCCATATTGCACTGTTTTATGTACTCATTCTTTCTTTTTGTCTTCCTCTATATATGTGGTAATCCATCCCTGCTGCCCTTTTTCTGTTTCTGTATTTCAGAATTTGGACAATTATTTTTAAATGTGCCCACTATGTTGTTGCATTAAGACCTCACATGGAAAGTACCAGGGATATTTATTTGCAATTTAACAGTGAGATTCCTAATGTGAAACAGATGTATTCTGTAGGCTATGTACCTATATATTGCAACATTCTCTCTCCTTAAATTTAATGCTTTTTCTCCATTCATCCACATATTGCTAAACACTTATGCTTTGTTCATCATGATTTCATAGTTACCAAGTTAGAATATAGCAATAAGAATGTTGGTTCTATACACATTTTTTATCTTATGATGTATACTTCTAATGTAAAAAAAAGTTTAAATCTTACACATTCAGTATTTAATCTTCTTCATTTATCATTTTTTGGCATTTTATATTTGAACATGAAAAGATTTCTTCCAATCCTACTCAGATTTTCACAGTGAAATGTGGTATATGTAATTAGATAATTAGAAAAATCACTCAAATTTCACTAAAACTTTTCCACTTATTTACTCATAAATAACTTAATGTATTAGTTTATTGGATATTTTTCTTAAACAACACCAGTAACAAGGATGGTGGTGGCGGGCGGCGGCGGCGGCGGGGGCAGGGGGGAAAGAAATAGTGGCATATGGAAAATTAGGAGGGACATAATAATAATAATAATAATAATAATAATAATAATAATAATAATAATAAATATGCTGAAGTATGAGCAAGGGAAAAAATGCCTTTAACAACTATGAAAGTATAATTTATTTTTGCAACAATGTACACAATAACCTCAACTTGGGTATTCATTTTTTACACTAAACTCCATTCACTTACACAAAAGTAAGATGCATTTTGGGAGAATTCCTCCCATCTTCAGTTGCTCACTGAACCCAAAATGTGTCTTACTTTTGTGTAAGTGAATGGAATTTAGTGTAAAAAATGAATACCTAAGTTCAGGATATATGCCACTCCATTGTCAACAGCTTCGTAAGTACAATATTTAAGGTACACAATATATAGCATATTGTATGTTTAGCATTTGAAGAGAGTTTTATGCCTATATTGTTCGGAACTCAGGGAAACAATGATGACACATAACAGGGACATATTCAGGATATAATATGCATATTTATTATATACTATGCATATTGATTATATATTAAGCATGAAGTTAGTGTGCATAATATGTATACTATATTGGTATACATTATGTTACAGAATATCAGTAATTTTAAGTTAGCTCTAATGATTAATAAGTTATGGGTTCAAAGAAGAGCAGAAAGTTATTATAACAAAACAGTTAAATCACTTACAGTTACAAGGAGTGTCCATTTCATGATTAATTATTTTTACTTTCTTACCAACCTCTTGTCATCTAACCATAACTTTTCCTTTTCTTTAGCATGGTATTTAAGCCCTCTTCTAAACTTGTAAATATTTCACAACACTTGAAATGCAACTGACAGTACATTTTTACTATTATAAAAGTAAAATACAGAATAACATAAAAGACCAACAATGATTTAAATAAATAACAATCATTGACCAGAAACACAGTCTTGTTATTACAGCAATAGGAGTGCCATCAACAGGAAATTGGCTTAACCTGGCTCTTTCCTAGTTCTATTTGACTCCCCTGGTATCTTACAAATTCACCAAAACTTTGAATACAAATAACTCTTGAACAATCTAATTTTTTTCCACATTTCATGTATTTAAGACAAACCTCTTTTCATTTTGAATTGAATGGTATAATAATTCAATTTTGAGAGGAAACTGAGTTTACTTTTTTTCCCCTGTCCCTTCAGATGTGCTACACTTTTCTTTCATGCTTCCACAGCCATGGTCATTGTAATTTTCTGGAAAAGCTTATCCACTTAAAGTGTGGGTAAGCTTTTTTTTTTTCTTGTCACAAAACATTTTCACTTTTATCAAATTAATCAGTTATGCTCACTATCATCATAACTTGATCATTTAATGGCACTCCTTTCCACATGGGATTGCTGTTTTATAATTGAGTTTTTTTCATTACTTTTTTGCTAGCTAACTTTCTAAACAGACACTTCCTACTAATATCCCACAAGGAGTTGTTTTCAGTAATTTCAATATAGTATCAGCATTTTCAGTAGTACTCTGTTTAAAAGAGGTGCAGGCAATATGTTAGAAAACACATGGCCTTTAGAGGAAGTGTACGACAATACTGCATCCCTTTCAGTCTTCTCTCTTATGGCTGATCTCAAAAATAGCAGCAGTCAGTCCTGATGGTCTAGTGGTAACCATACTTGCCTTGTAAACCCCTGATCATGGATTCAATTCCAGCCATGGATTTTTTGGGACTTAAAAATCCTAAATATGGCTTCCTTTGGAGCATGGGAGCAGTGGGTCCTGTGTCATAGATTTACAGCATGAAAAAGAGCCTTAAGCCTGAAAGAAGAGGCCTTTGAGCAAAATTTATCAGCTGTTTCATTCCCTGAATTGAATGGGATGCTGATGACCTGAAATGTTAAGGAGTGTCCATAAATAGACCAAATCAACAATCAAAAACAGCACTCTTATCAGCTTAGAAGGAAATTATTAATATGTTGTGATGAGTCAAATTAAACACTGTTGCAGCTTTGCTAAACCTTACTGTTTCATTACAGCAATTTTATGAATCTTGTCCACCTCAGCAGCTATATACTTGTCAACAAGATTGAGAAAAATTCACAAAACATGTTTTAATGAAATAGCAAGTTAGCGAATATCCAAGAGTATTAATTCAACTTATCACAACATATTAATAATTATGTGATTTGCTTCACTATAAGAATTCCAATTGCATTGTATGTTATAAGTAAATATCGACACCCAAGAGTGAAAAATTTGTAAGGTGACTATTTTTAAAAATAATGAGATTTTCATACTGTTTTAATTATAATTATAACCACCAATGTTAAAATTATCATTTATCTTTGTTTTGTGTATTACAAGAGTAAATTTGAAAAACATTTATCTCAGAAGTTTGAATTTATAAAATGAAAATCTCTGATCTCTATTCTACTATGTATTTAGCAACTTTTGAAGTATTATATAAATGTGAAAACCATAAGTCAGATGTTAATTTTATTTATTAATTTATGTGAAAAAAATAATAAATCTGTTGACAGAATGGTGTAATATTCTGTTGTCAAATGATTCAGTAATAAGAATGAAAATGTACAACAAATTGATGGCTAATTCACTTTAAAAGATTTACTATTTTTCATTTGAATTAGTAATTTTTTATACATTTTATGAAAATCATAATTTACATCCAAACCAAAATATGTGTATGATCAATTTTACTTTTATTTCCTTTAATTATCATTAACTTTGTGGTTAAAATGTTTTTAATAATAAATTTTTGTTATAAATTCCAGGATAAATAATTGTGAACATGCTAAAAATATGACAAGTTCATAATTGATTCATTTTACTTATATTTATAGTTAACAAAGATATAGGGATGTGGGGGATGGGGGGTTGGCAAGTTAGTCTAGAAAATTATTTCATCAATATAAAAAATTTTTATTTGGAAATGAAATAATGGAGAAAACTTTTAAAAGAACAACTTGCTACGGACTATTTATTAGGTTGAATTTTCATTTAAAATTTATGTATGTTTACCATATTTAACCCTATTCTTAATTATGGAATTATAAAATGATCCTGTGCACAAACTCATGCACTCTTTTAAAGTAGAATAGTGTATAACATTTCATTTCATGTAAAGCTACAGGTCCATTTCCATTTCACTTATGATAGATGTATACTTATTCAATTGCATTTTAATGCATTTAGTAGGTATATTTCAATGGTTTGTTGAAATTTGGATTTTCATTTAGAATTTATGTACTTTAATTTACTTAAATATATTCTTAATTATGGAATTATAAAATTACCCAGTGCCTAAACTTATGTTTTCCTTTAAGGTAGAATGCTGCATAACATTTCATATAAAACAAGAGGCCCATTTCATATTATGTTATTTGTGTACTTATTCTATTGCTATTTAATGCTTTAGTAGGTACATTAGTAGTTTGATGAAGTCTACATTCAACTTTTTTTTTTTTTTTATTGATTTATTTATGGACGCTCTTTAACATCTCAGGTCATCAGCGTCTCATTCAACTCAGGGCATGAAACGGCCGACAAATTTTGCTCAGAGGCCTCTCACTTCATCCAACAGTTACCATTTGTTTGCATTTATTTACTTACAGAAAAAATCTATAATTAAATTTCAATCAACTGCACTTTAGAAAATTGCTATAGAAAATAATACACAGTATTAGTAGTATCTGCCGGGAAGGATGCAATACAAATGTAAGGCAATTGGCCATATGGAACATTAATGAATTTGATAGAAATAAAAGAATTTATTCAGAAAATGCAGCACTTTTTTTTTATTAGTGTTTCTGATGCTCCCAGCACTGTTTGTAAAGCTAATATCATGGTATGTAATGATTTCATAATAAATATTGTAAAAGTCATAAAGAGAATGAATTTAAAAATGATAAATGCAAGAAACAAATGCCTATAAAGGAAAAGAAATGCTAAAAAATGAAAGTAGAAAAGTGTTCAGGAAGAGAAAAATCTGACTACCAGGAAGTAACCTTTCATGTATCAAAAGAAGCAAGGAAATTAAGACCTTCCTGTTCTTAAAATTCTTGCAGAAAATATTTAAGCTTAAAGGGGTCAAAAATAACATGATTATGGAGTTTCTTATGCACAACAAATGGAAGAAGGAAATGGCTATCATATTGTATCTATCACCATTTTCAATGACTTGGATTATTTTTACTGCAAAAGTGCACAATTGGGCTTCAACAGAATAGCCCAGACTTAGCCCCTAGTAAAAGAGAGACCAGTGGGACATATGATGTTCAATTAAAAAAAGAAAATAAATGAATATCACTGAAGAGTTATGTGTAATCATATTCAAAGAATAGAGCAAGCAAGAACCAAGAAACAGAATGATAAAAGATAAAGCAGACAAATCAAGAACAGTTCTGATTTTATAATTGCAAGCTATAGTCTTTACTCTATTTCATAGAGCTTTTTCATTGTACTGTAACACTAAGCTGAAAGTACATACCTTCACAATCTAAAATATCAATGCACTGAAGGGTATTGCTTTCTATTGGACATCTGAAAATGATATAACAGCTGATGAGTTCACCACAATAATTTTGAATTTATCAATAGGATTCAAATAGTCCAAATGTGAAAGAAATAAGGCTCTAAAAGTAAGGTATGTAGGGAAAAACTGATAATCATTCCTGAATGACAAAGCATAAATTATGATTGTCCATTAAATCTGTATTGGAGTGCATCAATCATATATTTTCTGCTCCTGTGGAGTTAACACTATTTTTTTACATGAGAGACGTTGGAGTTAAGTTAAAACAAAGAAGAGGCCCCTGCTTGGAAGGATGAGTGATGTTAAGCAGAAATTATTATGTAGTACTTGTGAAATTGAACCCAATTGTCATTGCACTTGTTTGAAATGGTTTGAAATGATACTCTGACAGATAACAAATAGCACACTGATGCTGAAGGATAATTTAATGCAATGGATAATGTTGATGCACAAAACTGCTACCTAGGAGGTTTAATCAATGTAAACTTTGTCATGGTGAAGACCAAGAAAGAATCAAGATGAAGCCAATTTATACTGGCATTCTTACAGCTATAAAGTCTGTGCTATTAAAGATTATGGAATAATTGGAATATTTATTTGTTATAAGACATTTATGACATTTCATGGTATAATGGCAAGATGTATTCAGACAAATCAATCTGGTTGGTTGGTTGCTAGTGGCCATTGGGGATGCTGATATTTATAATTTTTCCCTAGCTTCCCAATAAAGAGCTTCCAAACTATTTTTCACTTGTTTGTTGCTATCAAGTTGGCTGCATTTCAGTAGATGTTCTTTGTTTAAGATAGTATTCATATCCTTACACAATGGGCAGTGACTGTCCTTGACTAATTTCATCCTGAAGAGAAGTTCTGACATCAATACTATTTCTATATTTCTGATCTGGATTGTATGATATAGTTTTCTTATTTCATTCATAGTGATGGTTGGTGGTTAGCTGTAATTCATTATACTTTGTAATGCTACTTTAGAGTCAATTAATTCATTATACTTTGTAGTGCTGCTTTAGAGTCATTTAAGATAACAATTTTGTTTATTTATGTTAAGTCTACACAGTAGATTTTCTAAAGCTTTTTGCCATCAAAGTTGTTAGCATATTATTCCAAATGTGTATATTGAGAGAATTCTTAACAATTTATTTCAAAACCTCCTCCTCCATTTTTAAGAGTTTCATCTGTATATACTCTACACCATGTATCAGTCAGATAATAGTTATTTAGTTTACTAAGTGCTGTTAATTTTAATACCTCAGGTAGGTTGTTTTTATTAGAAACCAATGTATTCAGATTTAGTTTCATGCTAATATCTATATATTGCAAAGGATCAATTGATGTAATGCCAGGTTTAGTGCTTATTTTTAAAAATTTGTCTAAATCTGCTTTCTATATGTGATTTTTCAAAGTCTGTAGAGTTTGTAATCCTGTGCTATCAGGAATAAAACCATTTATACCTATTTGACACCTGCTAGTCTTCTTAATATATTTTTCTTATTCATTTCTTTGTTATATCATTGATCTGTCCAGAGAAGGAAAGATATTTGTCAAGTGTTATTCCAAGATATTTATTGTGTTCTTTTTCTTGTATTATATTGATTTTAATTTGTAAATAATCTGTAGTGTGTTGAAGGCTGAAAAGCAGGAAAATTGTGTTATTAGTATTTATTTTCATACTGTTGGTGGGTGCCCATATTTCCATGGTATTGATAATTTTCTGCACTTCATTTTTTATTTTTTGTAATGTTGTTTATTCTGCTTATTTTTTTGGCTAATCCTTATGGCAATATCATCTGCAAACAATCTGATATTTGACTTTGGGAAGTCAGCTAACATTTTGTTGATGTCACCTATGAAAATATTAAAAAAAATTGAACTGGATATAGCATGTTGAGGAAGGCCTACTTTAGCCATTTGCCATTTAGAGAGAACATAATTCCATTTTACAGTCATGTACCTTTGTGATAATAGATCCATAAACCATGTCACATCTACCTTTACCAACATAATCCATTCAAGCTAATTTAGATTGATTAAAAATGCCTTCAACAAAAATGAAACAATACGTACCTTCTTTTTTGACTTCAAAAATGCTCTCGACAAATACCCCCATGAAAAGAGTACCTTAAAATATTGCAGGAAATTTAAGAAAGTGTGACATGCACGAAGTTAGGCCAAACAAATTAAAGCAGGATACTCTGAATACCATTCTTTCTCATACTAAATCACTTAAAGACTGAGTACCTCGTTACAGCCTTCATGATAACAAACATATTTATCTACCATAAGAATTAAATATAAAGGAATATAATTTTATGTTCCTGGAAATGACCTCTGCAAATCCTATGTCATATGAAAGCTTACGATCACACCCTCAATACAAAATTCAACTTCTCTTTTGGTTATTCACATATCGATACATGCAGTGTGTGTAATATGTTTAAAGTTAATAAGGTATTCATAGAAACTATACTCTACAATTCCTAGAGAAGATTAAACTAAATTCAAAGTTAAAGCAGTTGAATACACTATGAGAATTACTTTTCTTTAGTAGAAAACATACCTTGTCCACATTTGCAATTATTTCAAAACAGTCACTGTAGTCTATTTAATCAGGAACCATTACTGTATGAAGTGTGATCAGAACATGGCTCTTATTGCCCAAATAATTAATGCAGAAGTGTCTGCACATTAGAGAGACCATATTAGAGCTACATGACAGAAACCAAGCTCCATGTATTGTGGAAGAATGTGATCAAATTTTGTTCAGAAGCTAAGGGGATCACATTAATGAGAGCTTTAAACCTAAATGTCCATTCCCCACAAGACCAATTTGTGAGCTTCAGATTATACATACTCAACTGCAATTATTTTGCGTCAAAATAAATATGACAACGCATGGTCTTCAAGTGTTATAACACTCCCATAGAACAAGAGAAACATTTTCAACCATATTTATAAGAAGGAAAATTTCTGCACCCATCAACAAATTATAATGAACCACTCTTTATTTATCACGAAAAATTTAAGGACTTGCAAGGTTTAAAAAAATTCTATGAGAAAACTGCACATAAGTTTTGTGATAATCAAAATGAGTATTTCATGTGTTGTATTAACAGTGTTATGCAACTTTGTGAAATACACATAATTAATGTTTGCCTGAAACATAAACATTAATACAAACCAGTTTGTAAAAATGGACAATCATTTCCTTAGCTCTTTTTGTGAAAAAATGGACATTGATCTTTTTTCCCCAATATATCATGCACTTAAACAATTTTCTACAATAAGTGTCCCTGAATTTTACATTGTTAAATAAACTGTTGGATAATTAGCTAACCAGGACAAGGTATTATATATTATATGAGCTTCAGACTGCTGTAAGCAATGTTGTATGAGTTTAATGTTTCAAAAATTATAATTCATTTATCTCAGTTTGTACTTCTTGTGACACTTATCATTTTTGTCCTATACCTTTCATATGCTTAATTATAGCATTGTGTAACTTAAAACTTAGCATGGGTTCAGACAGAAATGGAATAGTAAGCACATTTGAAGAAATTTGAATGAATGCTTTATTTCTACATATTTCCTTTACATTAACTTTTACAATTTGTACAACTGTTCTTACAGTGCTTGTTATTTTAGGATCTTATACAATTAATATTCTAGTTGTATCTGTAATAGATCTTACTTTTCCTTTAACTACACAAATACCAAATTTTCTAAAATACTTCTTATTGCCAATTCCAAAAAAAATTTAATATCCAAATTGCCAGTTGTAAATTGTTCCATTTCTCAATCCATACTTCCCCTCAGGGGCCCAATTTATTGGGTACGGGGCGTAGCGACCCCGAGGCACCCGAGCTGGTCCCTCAGGTCCGCGCTCAGCGCGTTTGACTCCTTTTTATTTCGCCTCTTTTATTGTTTTATTAGTCCTACTTCCCTGTTCTTTGTCTGATGGGTGCCCCCGTGTTTGACGCGGTAAAATGTGACTGGGTAACGGCGTAACTCCCAGCACAGGGTTATCATGTAGGACGGGAGCGTATCCCCTGGTAAAGGCCAGGCCCGGGGAAGGGCCATTGCATGAGCTGTAGTCTTCCTGCAGGCGATTGGGTCCCTTCGTCAGCCCACAGGAAGGTGTGACCCTGAGGTTACTTTGTTCAGGCCAGAGCCAGTAACCTAAGCCGGGGTGGCGCCCAGGAAGCAGCCTGCCATCGGAGACAGTTGCAATGGTGGAGGATGATATCGCTATGGTGAACGAACATAACCTCACACAAGTTAAAAGAAAACGAGTGGATGTTAAAGAAGTAATCGAGAAGCCTTTTCCTCGTTACTTGGTGATTAGTCGAACGGAAGACGGACAATCTTTTACCCGGGTGAACCCGTTTATCATTCAGAAGGGCATTGACACCATAGCTGGACCTGTGAAAACCTGCACCCGACTTCGTAATGGATCACTTTTGGTTGAGACCACTGGAATGTCTCAGAGTAACTCGCTGCTCAAGGCGACGATTTTCCACGGTTATCCCATCCGTGTTGAGCCGCATCGCACATTAAATTCGTCGCGTGGAGTTATATTTACTAACGCACTGGACGGAATGTCTGACCCGGATATCCAAAGTTGCTTGGAAGACCAAGGGGTCACGTGCGTGTATCGCGTGCAGGCGAGGAGAGAGGGTGAATTGCAGCCTACCCGAACACTTTTCCTCACTTTTAACAGGGTCGAATTGCCGCAGAGAATAAGAGCGGGCTACGAGGTCATTGAGGTGCGCCCTTACGTACCGAGCCCGTTGCGTTGTTTTCAATGCCAGCGCTTTGGCCACACCCGCGTCTCTTGTAAGAGTGCCAATTCTATCTGTGCTACCTGCGGCCAAGTGTCTCATGAAGGAGCATGTACATCCGCTCCCGTTTGCGTTAACTGCCGCGGAGATCATCCAGCCTCATCCCGCGAATGTCCTCGTTTTAAGGAGGAGCGCTGTATTCAGGAGATCCGAGTAAAGGAAAAGCTCTCCTTTACTGAGGCCCGGAAGCGTTTTCAATCTCGCCAGCCCGTCGTGCCTAAGACCGGCACATACAGCGCAGCAGCTTCATCATCGATCAAGAAGTGCGATAGCAGTACGCAGACTTGCGACCTTGTTTTTACCCGGGTCCCAAATGTGCCCAGTCCTCCAAAGCGCTCTACTGAGAAGCCCAAGCCCATAGTTTTTAATGCACCAGAAATCAAGTTTAAGACCAGTTACATAAAGACCGACTTTTTAAAAACATCCACTCCTGCTGAAAAGCAGAAGAGTCCTTCTCCTCCTCGGAGGTCCCGCTCCCATGAAGGGAGCAAACCCGCTAGGCGGTTGCCATCACCGCCCCTCTCTACATCCAACCGGTTCCAGGTGCTGGAGTTGGTGGATGCTTCTCAGCGGGAGAGCCCTCCCTCTGAGGGGGTCATGGAGCAGGATGTGCCTGCTCCTGAAAAACCACAAAGTCCCACGCGACTTAAGAAAGGACGTTTGATTCGTCCTGGGCCTAGTAAAAAGTAAGGTGGTATCTTTAACTTTTTTATCTAATTTTAACAATGGCTATCCTTTCTTGGAATGTGCGTGGACTCCGCAGTCGAAGAACTGACTTGGAGTTAATTTTACGATCGACTGACTCTCCGGTTGTGTGTCTCCAAGAGACAAAACTTCGACCACAAGATTCTTTTATTATCCGCGGTTACTCTTCGGTGCGATTTGATCTCCTTCCCGAAGATGGCACTCCCGCTCACGGCGGAGTTTTACTTTTAATACGACAGGATGTGTACAGTACTTCATTACAGCTCCAGATTCCTTTGCAAGCAGCTGCTGCTACTGTTAATTTCTCTGGCCATGGTTTTTCAATCTGTAGTATTTACCTTCCTCCGTCTGTTACAGTCATTACAGCTGATCTAGATCATCTGTTTTCTCAGCTACCGCCCCCTGTACTTCTTTTGGGGGATTTTAATGCGCACCATCCTCTATGGGGTTCCGCCACGGAGTGTGCGAGGGGTAGCATTATAGCCGACTTTCTGGATCGTCACCATCTAGTACTGCTCAACACTGGTCAACCTACATTTCTTTCAGACAGCACTCACAGTTTTTCACACTTGGACTTATCTCTGTGTTCTGCCTCACTTGCTGTACATTTCACCTGGAACGTCATCTCCGATTTATATTCCAGTGACCACTTTCCGTGTCAGATCCATGTACTCTCTTCGAACGCACATTCCCAGCGCGCACCAAAATGGCTCATTGAGAAGGCGAATTGGCCTCTCTACCGATCTTTGGCCGAATTTTCAGGGTGTGAATTTCCATCTATAGACATCGCCATCGAGCACCTCCGTACGGTCATCATCACAGCCGCAGATAAGGCTATTCCCCGGTCGTCTTGTCACCCCAGACGGTTACCGGTTCCCTGGTGGACCGATGAATGCCGGGATGCGTTGCGTGCACGCCGAGGTGCTCTCCGAGTTTTTCGTCGCCACCCTACTTCTGCAAATATGATTTGCTACAAACAACTTCGCGCCAAATGTCGACGAGTCATTAAGGATAGCAAAAAGGCTTCTTGGATTTCTTTTACCTCTTCTTTTAACCGCACAACGCCTTCATCTGTAGTTTGGGAACGGCTACGCCGCGTTGCCGGCAAACCAAGGTTTACACCTATACCCGGTCTTAGGGTTTTAAATCGAGTGCTCACTACTCCGACTGACATCGCCAATGTTTTAGGGCGAAACTTCGCTGATGTTTCGAGCTCCGCCAATTACCCGGCTACTTTTCGCGCATTAAAGGAGCAGGTTGAGAGGAAAGGTTTCTCATTTGCCTCCGACCATCAGGAAAGCTACAACGTTCCTTTTACCGCCAGGGAACTGGGGCATGCCCTTTCCACCTCTCGACATTGCGCACCGGGGCCGGATGGCATCCATGTTGCTATGTTGCAGCATTTATCAGCGGAAGGCAAAGCTTTTTTATTACGAACTTTTAATTTTATTTGGTGTCATGGCACATTTCCCAACGCTTGGCGATTGGCCACCGTCATTCCTATACCTAAGCCTGGAAAGGACCCCCATCTTCCTTCCAGTTACCGTCCGATTTCCCTCACCAGCTGCGTCTGCAAGGTGCTGGAACGCATGATTAACGGGCGGCTTATGTGGTGTTTAGAGTCGAGACATCTATTGACGAACGCTCAGTGCGGTTTTCGTCGTCACCGCTCCTCAGTCGACCATCTCGTATCTCTTTCGACCCACATAATGGACGGTTTTATTCGGAAGTGCCAAACGGTTGCTGTATTTTTTGATCTGGAGAAAGCGTATGATACTTGCTGGAGAGGCGGTATCCTCCGAACGCTTCAGGATTGGAACATACATGGTCGTATGTCCTTTTTTATTCAGGAGTTTATGAAAGACCGGGTTTTTAATGTTCGCGTGGGATCAGTTTTATCATCTAATTTTATTCAAGAGAACGGCGTACCTCAGGGCTCGGTACTTAGTTGCACATTGTTTGCCATTGCGATTAACTCTATCACCGAGTGTTTACCGCCAGGAATACAATCGTCGTTATTTGTGGACGATTTTGCCATCTATCTTTCCTCTCGGAGAACCTGTCTCTTGGAACGCGCCTCCAATGCTGTCTCGACCGCCTTTACGCTTGGAGTGTATCTCACGGGTTCCGTTTCTCCGCAGAGAAGACCGTCTGCATGAACTTCTGGCGCCACAAGGAGTATCCTCCGCCTTCGCTCCATCTTGGCCCAGACGCACTCTCTTTCGCAGACGAAGTTAGGTTCCTTGGCTTGGTGTTTGACAGGAAATTATGCTGATCATCGCATATAGCGCAACTCAGAGGCAATTGTGAACGTTCTCTTTGTATTTTACGTGTTTTAAGTGGCACATCTTGGGGGGCTGACCGGACTGTTCTTTTACGTTTTTATCGCTCACTTATCCGATCGAAACTGGATTATGGCTGTGTGGTTTATGGCTCGGCGCGACCTTCTGTGCTTCGTCGCCTTAACCCGATTCATCACCGGGGTATCCGTGTTGCCATTGGAGCATTCCCCACTAGTCCTGTGTCGAGTTTATGTGCGGAGTCTGGAGAACCTCCGTTGTTTTATCGTAGGGATGTTTTACTAGCTGCGTACGGTGGTCGCTTAGCTGCGCAACCTTTTCATCCCACGAATGGGCCGTTTTTTAATGTGTCTTTTGATCGTTTTTATGCTGTTCGGTCTTTTACCCCTAAGCCTGCTGGCTTTCGTTTTAGGGAGATTTTACGGATGTTGGGCTTTGAGTTACCTGCTTTTTTCTTTGCCGGGGAGAATTCTTCTCCTCCCTGGATTTTAGCAGAGGCCCCCGTTCATCTTGGGCTTACGTCCTGTCCGAAATCTTCGACCGCAGCACATGTTATTCGTTGTTCTTTTAGCGAGATCAAATCCTCTTTTAACGGCTGGAATTTTATATACACAGACGGCTCGAAATCTGACACAGGGGTAGGATGTGCTTTTGTTTTTAATGGAGCATGTTTTACGTTTGGTCTTAACGTTGCGACATCTATTTTTATTGCGGAGCTTTATGCTATTTATCGGGCGATTTTATTTATTTCTGTTCACGGGCTTGGGAACACTTATTTGTTCTGACTCTTTGAGTGCAGTATTAAGTTTTAGAAATCTGTACAACCACCACCCCCTTGTGCAGAAGGTCCAGGATATTATGTTAACTCTTTTGGACGCTGGCGTCAGGGTTACACTATTATGGGTACCTGGGCATGTGGGACTCAAAAGTAATGAGGCCGCAGATGTCGCAGTTAAATCCGCTCTTTTAGACGAGCACGAGCAACGTTTTTATTTTGGCGATTTTAACCATTTATTACGTAGTGACATTCTCTCGCGCTGGCGCGATGAGTGGGATTTAATACTCGCCAATAAGCTTCGGGAATGTAAATCATCCCCTTTTAACTGGTCGACTTCTTCTCGCGCTGTTCGTCGCGAAGAAGTAATTTTAGCTCGTCTTAGAATTGGGCATTGCCGTTTTAGTCATTCTCACCTTTTTAATGGTCAACCCGCTCCAGCTTGCCCCCACTGTGACCACCCCTTTACAGTGCGTCACGTTTAATTGAATGCCATCATCTGGCAGCTTTTAGACATAGACTAGGTTTGCCCTCCTCTATTGAGGAAATACTTGCAGATGATGTGGTTGCTGTTGAGCGAGTGCTCCGTTTTATCCGTTTTTGTGGTTTTTGGAGCAAGGTGTGAGGTGTTCTCTTTTTATCCATGACGGCATTTTTAGACGCTTTTAAGACTGTTGTTGTTTCAGCATTAGATGCATCGTTTTTAGCACCAGTCTTTTATTGAGTTGTTATATATAACCCTTCTTATTGTTTTGGGGTTTTATTGTTACCAGTTTAGACTTTTACAACTCTGGATTATTTTCAGCTTTTGCTGATGCGTTTTACTACCAGTTTTTATTTGTTGCAGTGTTGTTAGATATTGGGTTTTATTGACCTTTTTTAGACCATTATAGGACTGTTGTTTTACGCTATTGCGGCTTTTTTTTTAATACCAGTCCTTTGTTGACCATTACACCCATTTGTTATTTGTTATGGGTTTTTATTTTGTTGCACAAAGTGTTACTGTTATTCACCCTAAGACATTATTTGTGTCAACTATTTATTTTTAGATCTGGCGCAGTTTTTAGTGTGTTTGGGCGCTAATGACCTTTGATGTTGTGCGCCCCTTAAACAATAATCATCATCATCATCAATCCATACTTCTTCTTTTCATGCTTTGGTTTCTAAACATTCACTTATAAAATGTTTACCGCCACAGGTGACTGAAGTTGTTAAGGTGCAGACTCGTGAGCAGGAGGTCTGGGATTTGAATCCTGCCAGAACTGCCCTCCCTGACTGAGGTTTTTTCCAGGTTTTCCTCAGTCCTCATAAATGGCAAATGCTAAGGAGGTACCCTAAACATAGGCCTGGAATGTTTCCTTCCTTAAAAAAATCCTTTCCCAATATATCATTTCATCTCATGTATCATCAGTATTCAATGCCTGTGGTGCCTCAGTAGTTAAAACGGGCATTAAACTCAATTAAAAAAAAAAGTAAATTCTTTTCTATTTCTCCATGGAGTGGACACTCTTCCTTTTTCCCTTTTAATCCACTTAACCCTATTGTACCTGCCCTATCCCAAGCAAATTCCTTCCTTCCCCTTTTGTTACTACCTCCACATATTCATAAATTTCCTGCAGTATTTCAAGGTACTCCTTTCGTGTAAACTACTCCATATTTCTTGCTTTTAAATATCATGTATCCTTTGTTTTGCTTTATTTCATAATCCTTGTCTATTAATTATCTGGTGTTCATCTAAATTGCCTATTCCAATCACTTGGACTATTCTCTTTATTTGAGCTAACCAACTTCTTTCCCCTTTTACGTTCTCTTGCATCCATAAACAATTTTTAACTGTATCTCCTTTCCTGGATTCTATCTTATACAATATTGAAATATTGGTTTAACTACCATAACTTTCCTGCCAACTCTTTCCAATTCAACTAATGCTACCCCATTTGGAGCTGCCCTTGGTAATCACAACACCATTTTACAAAATGGTCTATAAATATGATTATACTTCCTCCCTTTCTCCATGCCCCAAATTTCAACCCCATTAACAATTTTCGATTCAACCATAGCTGAATAAATTCTCTCGAACCATGCTACACTCATGCATGGTAACTTCTTTAAACAGGTTTTTCTTATTAATAGTTTTTACATTCTTTCCCTGTTCTGTCCATCTTCCATTTTTATTTAGCCATAACCCTAAATAGTCCAATTTCTTTACTACTTCAATTCTGTTTCCTTCCAGCCACCATTTCTCATCTCTTTGAGTTTTTTTTACCTTTCTTGCATACCATAATTTTTTATTTATTTTTACCCCCCATTCTTTACAATATCTCAATATTGCTTCTATGGTTTTATTTAGTCCTCTTCTTGTTATTGCAATTGCTGCTAGATCATTTGCAAACAGTATTCCTGGGACATTTTTATTATTAATCATTTGGCAATGTGTGTTCTACTTAATTATTTCCTTTAATGTGTCACCTATAAAAAGATTTAATAAAATTGGGTTTAGTTTGCATCCTTGTCTTAGCCCCATATTGTTGGGTATCCACTCCATGACTTTATTTTCTGTATAACTAACACAACATATATTTCCCATATACAAACTTTGTAATGACATTATGAGCTTCCTACTTACTCCCTTTCCCTGAACTTGATCCAAAGTGCCTCCCAGTTGATGATATCAAATGTCTTTCATAAATCTGCAAAAAATGAGTATACTGTTCCTGTTTTATTAGCTAGATATTTATCTACAATTGTTCTTATTATGAAAAGATTTACTATGATGGATCTCATCCTCCTAAATCCAGTCTGCAATTTGGATAACTTTCCTTTTTTCTCATCCCAATCTTGTAAGTGGTTAGCTAGCAACAGGAGAATGCTTCTATAATTTGAAGGATCATTTACTTCCCCTTTTCGATTGTAAATTGGCACAATTACTTCCAATTTCCAATCTTGAAGAAAAAATGAAAATCATGTAATGGATGATTAGGTTAGCAACTTGCAATGCCTTTTTTTCTGGTAATATGCAATAATAGTACATTTTTTTAATGTTTTCAATCCCCAAGATTTAACGTTTATTTCAATTTTTATGCAAAAATTTTTTCAGTTTTGAGTATTTGTAATTTGGAATCAGAGTCAGATTTGAAAAATTCAAAATCATGGCTGGGTCACGAACAGCAAATCTTTGATTTATATTGAGGCTCTAACAATCAAATTTACTGTGCTCTGCCCAACCATATATGCAAATCTCCCCATATCTGAGTCTGTTATAGTGTAGGGACCCCCAGGCTTATCTCATTGCAGAGATTTTATACTTAAAAAGCAATTGAAAACTTTCGTATTTGTAGCCCAGGTTTCATAGTTAGACTATTAGAAATTATTTATAGTTAAAGTTTCATCATGGTAGGTTAAAGCTCTGTGGTTGGAGTCCTCATCTGTGACTTTGAATTTTTCTTATCTGACTCTTAATTTCAAAATGTTACCTAACACATGATTTGTATGAAAAAAATCACGTTCATATAAATTAACCTATGGCATGGTTAACTGTGAAGCCTGGGCCACAAGTACTGAAATAATTTTGAATCACCTCTTAAGGATAAATTGAATATAACAGACTCGGATGCAGATATCTGTGACCATGGTCAGGAAGGAAGGTGGTTAGAACATCAGCAAGGTAAGCCAAAGATCCATGGTTCAAGTTTTGGCATGACTTTGAATTTTTTCTATCTGATTCTGATTTATACCTTAGCCTAACAAATGACTTGTGTGTTAAAACTACTTTTGAATCTCAAGTCTATCTATATCTGGAAGATGTAATTGTAAAATAAATACTTTAGTTAATAAGTCATAAATATACTCATATTTCTCCACTTACCAACTATAATTCACTCATTAAAAAAATTATATAATTTATAATTATATCTCAACTTTGGAAGTACTACAAAATTATATTTATATAATATAAGATGTAATTATGTTTACTATACAAATGCCTGCAGCAATGTAGTAAATCATATAGTAAGTGAAATTAATAAACAGGAACTGCACTTTTAGACCCATTTAGGAAAATCTGCAAAACACTAATAGTCAAAATAAAAACAAAACATTTGTTGTTTTTGCGTAACAATCAGAGAGATGTATTTATTTTTACCTAAATATCTTGGCAATTCTATAAAAAGGGCTTAGTAGTCTGCTCCCTATTAATATGCCATAAAGTAAACTCTAAGAACAAAATATCTTTGATTATTAATGAGTAAACTACTGTAACAAAACAACTTTGTACAAATTCTAAAATAGTACAAAATTTTGACAAACAATTTTGATTGTTATTGTTCTTTTAAGGCGGCACTCAACAGAAAATTTGTAGCTTTTGTAATACTGTGTCTATTGCAACCAAATTTTAATTGTTTATTATATAAATACATACCAAACTGCAGCATTTTAAATCCCAAATTATATTGGTTTTAAAAATAATTAGGATTATTTTGAAAACCGATTTTTTACCTCAAGATTTCAATTTTTAAATTCTAAATTTGCTCTTGTATTCATTGGACATAGGGCAACTATTTTGCACATTCAAATAGTGAAATATTTTCTTTATTTGCTTAAAATTATTTTTTGAAATTTAAAATATAAAATCATACAACAAATGCAATAAAATAAGTAAGCAACCTTTCTGATGATATTAATTGATAGAAATATTAAGATACCTTATAACTACTTACTGCAAACATTTAATTAAGAATGATTAATATTTGGTATAAAAAGATTTTATTCAATTAAAAAATAATGGAAAAATGGATTTGAAAGTTTAAGTGAGTTTGGTTGACACACACATTCATTAAAATTCTCCTTCACGTTATCCCTTCCTGCTCCTGAAGAAGTTCTACTTCAGGCAGTTTCACCACCAATGCTGCTTTTCTTGTGAATTTTCCTTTTTGAGGCTGCATCATACACTGTGCTTTATTCTGCATCAATCCCTTGATATGCAGATCATCATCTTTGAGGAGGACAAAAGAGTAATGCATTTTCTGCTCTTTTCTTTTTTCAAATATCCCCTCTTAAACAATTTCCAAAAAAAGCCAAAAGTTTTCTTCTTTTTAAATACAAACTTCTTTCTTTCTTTCTTTCTTTCTTTCTTTCTTTCTTTCTTTCTTTCTTTCTTTCTTTCTTTCTTTCTTTCTTTCTTTCCTTCCTTTTCTTTTCTTTTCTTTTCTTTTCTTTTTCTTTTCTTTTTCTTTTTTTTTCCCCCATTTGGATTAAAAAATGCCACTAGTTTAACTATCTTGGGGTTGTTCCTAAATTTTACTGTAGACACACATACAATCACATATGTGCTTTTATATTTATATGCACTATAATCACATTAGAGTCACCATTTTCTTAATATTTACAATGACAGAATAGGAAAAATTATTTAAAAAATTTAGGCCAATATGGTACAGCCCATGTGGTTATAGTATATCTACACACAATAAATAAAAAATATATTTGCATGCATATACTCATTTTTACACGAATATAACATAATATACTAATTATTTTGATAAAAATATTTACAAAAGAATGCACAATGAGAAAATGAAACAAATTACTTTCAAAACCAAAAAATAACAATTCTTAGGCAAACTTTGTTTTCATCTTTACTCCGACTAGGACTATGTCTAATAAGTCAAGTGTACCAAGATTGGAGCAAAATATTACCTGATTTGTGAGAGAAGCTAATTCTGCATAGATAAAAAATTAAAATTTATTTTTGACAGCCGGAGAACAGTCATGTCCCCCTTGCATGTATTATTTAGAATATTTTTAAATGATTTATAAGGAAATTCAAACAAATCCTTTTGTGGTATGAAAATATACTTTCTAAAGATGTTAAATAGCCAATAAAATATTGAGAAAATTCTGATAATTTTTTTTGAAGTTCCCCTTGAATCCTTCTTAAACTTTTGGCTCTAGTAAAACTTTTTTTTTTATTTATTTGAGTTACATGATGTTATTGCAAGAGGAATTTTAAGTTCATTAATCTTGAATGCTGAAGATTATATAAAAGAATAAAGTGAAATAAACTGTCACTTGTGATGGTACCAAGTGTTGCTGGGTCATGTAATGGGTTGATGAAAGAAAGATGGGTAGGTGTTGTTTTTTGAAATTTTGCTTCCATTGTCTCAAATTATCTGTCAGTGATATAGTAAATAAGGTAGCTAAGTAAAAATCTATAAGCTTTATTGCAGATGATTTTCCATGCTTCACCCAAGGCAGCTTGCAAACTGCAGGAATGTGCAGCAACTCTACAGCTTCAGCATCTGAAAATTGGAAGAATTTTAAGCACCCACTAGGTAGCTTTAAACTTTTGCATATTTTATGCATCGTGACAGAATAGTGTAGCAAACAAAGCAAATTGATTGAGTTTCATGGAAATGACAAGAACAATTCAATAAGTTTGTCTTCTTTTTATAAAGTCTGAAGTGTTTAAGGCTTTTTTTGAAGATGATGATAGATGCACCAAGGTTTTTGCTTTTCAGTGATTGAATTCACAAAATCATGAAACACCTATATTAGATCTTTGCCATTTATCAGGGCTTTTGCACTTAGTGCTAGTAAACAAAGAACTCAATTAAAAAAATTATTTAGCTTCAGATATGAATGTGTCCTAAATGTACAATAATCTAATGGAATGAATTCATTGTTTATCATTATCTTTACATAATCATATTTATAATTTCTTTAATTTTAGTTAGCTAAGCATTCACCCTCATCTTTGGCTCATCAGCAGTTTCCTTCTGGAATATCTAGAAGACTTGGGTTCAGTTACACCTAAATTTGAAATTTGAAATTTATTAATATGCAAAGAACAAATACAAATATAAACTACCAGGGGGCCTCCACCCATCTGGCCCAGGCCATTTTGGGTATGTCCCCTCACTATATATATAGCAATAACTAGAAAAGCAGAAAAGGATAAATCACTAAGAAAAAGTCACAAGATTAGTAATGGCTATATTTCGAACTGCTTGAGTTCTTCTTGTCTTGCCATAGAAGAACTCAAGCAGTTTGAAATATAGCGATTACTAATCTGTTTCATTTTCTTAGTGTTTTATCCTTTTCTGCTTTTCTAGTTATTGTTATTTTAGTTACATTGTTAATAGTGTTACATTATTTTTCATTTATATGTGTGTGTATATATATATATATATATATATAGTTTATGGTTTTGTACTATCACCTTTATCTAAGTTCTAATATAAATAAACAAACATAGTATTTCTACCTTGATTGTATCAGTCCCCAGTCCCTGGTTCATCAACAGCAGCCTACTGGAATTCCAGGGGACCAGACTCTGACCCATTCCAAGGTCCTAAATAAAAAAATGTTCCATTGCTATACCAATACCCTTATTTTGTTAGTTAGCTACAGCCAGTACAAACTACTAATGCCTTTAAAAATTAAAATGTAAATTGGAACTTGCACAATGAAGCCAGTCATATAATTGATATTATTGTATTATTTAGTTGAACTACACACTCTTAATGCTTTACTTGTATACTTGTACAAGTACAAGTAGTACTTAAGAGTGTGCAGTTCAACTAAATCATACAATAATATCAATTACTAATGACTTTATTTCTCAAATAAATTCTCTCTTTATTTTATTTATCAATACACTTCTCTCTTTCCATTTATTTTTTATTGGTATATAAAATACTAAAGATCTTCTACCTGCTATTTCACTAAACAGTTTTTGTAATTCTATGTCTTCTAATCTATTTCCATAAACTTCTAATCTCTTTCTTGCAACTTTCCAAAAACCCATAAATTTTTCTCCAAAATTATCCTAAGCCCATTACTCTACCCATTGCACCTGAAACTGTTTTTTTGAAAATCTAAACATTTTCTTAACCAGTTTCTTTCATCTAAGTTTAGGATTCTGAACCAACATTTGAGAGCTCTTTCCATAATTACACATTTCCTTGCTAAACTTCCCATTTCAATTTGTGCAACTTCCTTTGTTGTTGTACTTGGTACACCTAAAATTTCTCTACAAAACATCCTATGCACAACATCCACAATTTCCCATCCTCCTTCCAGTTCCTATATTGCAATATCATGCAACATTTTTGGCTCATCCACCATACTATATATTTTTTCTAACAAATTAACATTTATTTTTGGTATTTTATATTTACAACCTCTAACCACTGCCATTGCTCCTTTTACTTTTGCCAAAGCTAGTTTTTTCTGCTTTTCACTTTTGCTACCCATATTTATTTTAACGCCTAGATTAATGCAATCCCTAACTATCTTATATTCTTTATCTTCTGTCCTCCACTTCTCACATTTACTGTATTTTGCTCCTTTCTTTAATACTACCATTTCACTCTTCTCCTGATTTACCTTCAAGTTCCAATCATTACAGTATTTGTCTATGTGCTGCAAGGATTGCTTTAAACCAATTATTGAGATGTATTCAACAACTAAGTCATCTGCAAATAATAACCACAGGATTGTGTGACATTATTAATAGCTGGTAATGAATTGTTGCTCTTTCCTATCTCTGTTAAAATATCATCAATAAACAAATTAAATAGCACTGGGCTTAACTTACACCCTTGCCTTAACCCCTTCTCTTGAATTATTTCTCTTGTTACCATTCCATCCCCTGCTTCCACGCAGAAGGTATTTTTCTTATATAATGCTTTAAGTATGTTTCACCAAATGAAAACTTACTCCCTTACTCAGTAATTTATCCATAGCAATTGTGACTTTATGCAAGTGTACGCTTTCTCTAAGTCAGCAAATGCCATGTACAGTTTTCTTGTCTTTTAAAAATGTTTTTATAATGAGTATATTATCCATTGTGCGTCTCCCCCTATGAAATCCCATTTGGAATTCTGAAATCATTTTATATTCCTCAACCCAGTTTTGTAACAGATTTGTTAAAATAACTGTAAAAACTTTTCCAATTGTTTGATAATAATGCAATACCTCTGTAATTTTTTGGAATATCTACACTTCCCTTGCCTTTGTATATTGGGTAAATGATTGCTTTCCTCCAGCTTTTTAGTACAGTTTCCTTTGCCATAAAAGTTAAATAGTTTTGTAACTTTGTGTACATCACAGCACCATTCTTTTATAAATTCTGGTGGAATATCATCCATTCCTTTTGTTTTATTCTTTTTCATTTATTTCACTTGTTTAACTACTACTTCATCCCTTACCTCACTATCCAACATTTCTATATAGCCCGTTCCAACTTCTAGCCGTAATGTTGCTTTTAAACCACTATGTTCACTAAAAAGAGTTCTAAAATAGCTCATCCATTCCCCTGGGGTTATGTTGGATTTAGTTACAAACTTACTTGTTATAAGTTGCTTTTAACATTTTCCATATCCTACTAATACTTCCTTCAATTAATATCCTGATTAATTTTTTCTCATTTTTCCTACTCCACTAATATTTCTTGCTCTCCATCAGCAAGTTATAAAATATTTTCCCCTCTAAATATTCTTTCTTTGATTCCTCATCTCCTGCATCTTTCCATTTTATCAGCATTTTTTCAATACATTTTTGATACTTTACAGTCATCATTATACCACTCTTTGCCCCTTTCCCCAACTCCCGTTCCCTTTTACTTCCTGTCTCCAACACTTTGCATTAATGTATTTATTTTATTGCTTTCTTTGTCTACTTCATAATTTTTTAACACATAGCTTATTCCAAATTGGTATATATGACCATATATTAATTCCAGAGTATGTTTAAATTTATTTCTCTGATCCTCCTTCCATTTAAATGTAGTACATTGCCTAGTACAATTCTTCCCTTCCCCTAAATTATCCACTACATAACCTGATTGAATTTTTATATCCACTACCAGCGTAAAATGACTACTACTTGAGTTAATATTAAGTGTCTTAAAATTACTCAACAATATGCCCCATGTTGACTGGCCATAATATATAGCCAATAATACTCTGGCCATTATTATTAACAAAAGTAAATTCCCCGAACATATCTTCACCATAATTACCATTCAGAAAATCTAGCGCATTCACTTCAAAAAATCCAATAAATTTTCAACTACCTGTATCTCTGTACTTACCTTTGCTATGCCTTGCTGTATTGTTTTAGTCATTGTTTCATTGTCCCATACCATATCAATCCCAAATTCCACATATCCCTCACCTACTCTGATATTGAAATCACTCATTATTATAATTCCTGCATTCATATACTTCTCTCTTAAATTCTCTACATCACTTTAGTTGCCTGGATCAGGGTTATGGTACTGCCAGGATCTTGATAGATTATATCTACTCCTAGGCATATGATATTTTCATCCATCAGTTTATCATCCATTACAACCCACAAAGCATTTTTTGATCTTTCCCATGTTTCTCTTATTACTTTTCTCTACAATTTCCTAATAAAAAAGCCCAAGCAAGCTTCCTGATACTCTTCCCTTCTTTGCCACCATTTCTCCTTTTATTCCAACATATGTAAAATCATCCATCTCTGCATTCACTTCCATTAGCTATGTTTCTACTACTCTGAAATAATCTAGTAGTTGTTTCAGCTTCCCTGCATAAATTTTATTTTTTAAACGCTCACAGTTCCAAAACCCCAACTTCCTTACTTCCCCCATGCTCTATTGTGGATCCTTTCTGTTTCTGAATTTTTGTAACATTTTCTTGCTCCTTAGCTTGATTCCCTCTCTTGGATATGCTGCCTTGTCTTTGTCTAGCATGAGTATGCTGTCATTTGGAATCAATTTGAAGCTATCCTCTTCTGCCCTGCCCTCACCGCTCTCCGACCATGCCTTCTTCCCTCTCTCCGCCAGTTCACATACTAGCCATATTTCCTCCTTCCTTGGTGATACTACTTTTCTTGTTTCTGCCTCTCTAATGTCATTCCTTCATGACATACCTGCTACATTAACTTCCACCCTCTTGTCTCTGTAATGTTCTCTCCACCCGCTTCCTGTCACATGCTTCTCCTAAACTCTCAGACAGTCCATCCTCTCCAGCTGAATGAACTGCTTTCTCCCCGACCTTTGGACTTCATGTCAATGTTGTTAGCAGCCCCATAGCTATAGATGTACCTAGCTGATTCATTTCCTCTTGATGCTAACTTATATCACTTTGTTACATAAACACCATCTGCCCATCAATCCACAAATGTAGATTGTTTTCCCTCTGATCTTGCTATTTTCATTTGTTGAATTAATTTCTTCTTAAGGGCTGGTTGTTCCACTAATAAATCCTTGTTGATAAAATTATCAGTTCCTCTTATTTGCTTGGCTTTACTTAGGGCTTCATACATGAACTGCACGGGTTTAAATCTCACAACTATCATTATTTTTCCTCTTGATCTTCCAACTCTGTAAGCATCACCAATCCCCATCCCTGTAACACCATCCCTAATCTTCCTTCCAAAATCTCTCTACCTTCTTTTATAGGCCATACTCCACTCCTTTCTTTAACTCCCGCAATAACTAAATTAAACCTTTGATATCTCTCCTCCATACCTCCACTCTTCTTCTGACATTCTGCAATTCTGTTCTTATGTCTTGCACTTCATGTCTTTATATGATCCTCAATTACTTCTTTTTCTACTCCATTCAGTTTGTTTCGTAATCTTTCATCCATATCCTTTACTGTAGATAAAATCCCTTCCATAAAAGCTTGGTTCCTATTACTCACTTCCATTGTTACTTAATCCATTTTTCCTTTAACCCCAGGAGCTAACTTTATGCATAACCTCTCTCTACCACTAATATCTTTGCACTCTTACACGTAAATATTATTTCATCTAAACCAAAATCAGGAAAATATAAGTTATTTATGTTAAGATAAAAAAAAAAAAAACATAGTAGAAAAGGTATCCACAAATCTCAGCATACTAATTGAAAATTTATTTCTAAGTTGTCTATATGTTCCTATATTTATCAATACAGCATAACGCCATGTTATTTTTTGTATTGATGAACTCATTATATCCTTGTCTTTAAATCTATATTTGCTGGAATCCAGTAAGCCCCCAGCCCCTACTTTAGTTATTCTTATTTATAATGAGCAAATTCCTCAAATTCATACGTCTTAACTTTCTCAACCATTTGTCCCTTAACCTTCCCAAGTATTCTCCTACCAATTATATGTTGTTTCCTCCTCCTATATTTAATATTCTTTTCCATAATATCTCATCCTTAATATTATCCCTTTTCTTTTGCCATATGTTTTATCTCTATCTTTTAGTTTTTCACAGTGTAACAAATAATGAAAGCTGTTAGGGCAAATATTTGCATTTCCACTGCCTCTCATACTCCTTAAATTAATTATTGCTTTTCTAGCCCATGCAAATCCCTCTTTACCCATTTTATCACACAAATTTATATATTTTTTTCTATTCCATTTTTATTTCATAACTTGATATTATTGCACATCTATATCTTTGATTCTAAATCTTACCTCTTTCTCTCTTTCTAAAAGCTGCTAATATTAAATATTTGGCCTCCCATACATCACACATTCCAATTTTTTGTAAAATTTCTATTGTTTGGACAACTCAAATTTATTACACATGCCTTTTTCTTATATTAAAATATTCTTTTTCTATATTGCCTTCCTCTAAGGTTATATAATTCTTTCCACTACCATGCCCTTAGTTGTAACCTTTACATAATCTTATCAAAGCCACCCCATTATGTGATGCTCTAGGTTACATAAAAAAATTCATATGTATATGCTCAACATCTGCACTCACACATCACACATCTCACTCTTCATCTGCACCCGAAACTTCAACTCAACCTAACACCTAAATAATTATATATTTTCTTATTACTTGTAATTCTTCTCCTTCTAATTTTAAATTTCCATCCTTTCTTGACTTATAACCCTTTTATAAGACCATAATGTTTTAATTTTTTTCTTATTTATTTTTAGACCCCACTCTCTGCAGTAGGTATTAATCACTTGATTTGGTTTTTTCAGTCCTATACTGGATACAGATCTGACTACCAAACTTCAACCTCAAATAAATTAAATCAACAAAATCATTGTTAGTTATCTCTTCTAAGATACCATCTATGGATATATCAAATAAAACTGTATTTAACTCATTCTCCTGCCTCACTACATTTTTTTTTCTGTATATATTCTGTCACTGTGTCCCTAGAATATTTGATACCAAATTAGTTCTCATAATATAACTTTTGTAGTACACTTTTGAATCCTATATGTAAGTTTTAATACTTTTATACAAAGGAATAATACTATATGCATATGTTCTCCTTGCAAGTTAATTCATTTCTTATTTATGTGTGTGTATTCTTTTTTCTCAGGATATATAATTCATATATGATCATGTAGTGTTCTAAAATTGCTTTAAGTGTTTATTTATAGTTCACTTTTGTCTATTGCTCAGGATCCACCTGATCTCAATTTTTATGAAGCTTTTCTCTTTTGCACTTTAATATTTGACATCCCCATAATAATTTGTCCATTTTTGTGCATTATGATTGCATTGACATATAGGGCTTGCCATTATTTTAAGCTGGTGACAATAGGCACTGAAAATTATGGATTTGTATTTAGTTTCTTCCTTACCTTTGAGAATTATGATTTTATGGTATCGCTTTTTGTTGTTTCTTGCCACAGTTTTTCCCATAATAAAATTGTACACTTTCTTCTTATATCTTACTTCTGAATTCTGGTTTTGATATTAAGTTGAATGTGACTCATGTCATTACTGCTTGCTGCTTCTTTCACAAGTCAGTCTCTATAACCTCACCCACTTCATTACCAACATGAGCTTTCGCTCACATAAAATATATTATCCAGTTTTGTTGTTATAGGGTTAGTAATTTCTCTATTTTTTTCTATTAGGCTGTTGTGCTTGTACTTATTTTTCAATAGGTATAAGGTGACAGTGTGAATCACCACTGTTTTCTCATTCAATGAGTTTCTGATTTTTAATTCAAAGAGAGATCAACTTTATTCCTTATATTAAAAAATCATTCTTTTTAGAAAGGAAAAAAAGCTCAATTATAAGAGTTCAGAGATAATCACCCAGAACATTTATGAGACCAATGGTATAATTTGAGAAACACTTTGTATGTATAAATTACAAAATCCATAACTTTAAAATCCAAATAATATTGATATGAGTTTAGAATAACTGAGTCGACTTTGTAACACTTACATCACTAATAGCTTTTAAAAGAGGAAAATTAAGTTTCTGGAGCTAATCGCTCCCATGTTCAGTTCCAGTTTGACTGCCGGCATTGTTCTTCATGGTGGTTAGGTTTGTCTCTAGTGGAGGTTGGATGAACTTCTGTATTAAGACATCACTTGGTGGGATTTCAAAGTTGAAAACGCTAGATTTGTTCTTCCAGATATAAATGTTTTTCCAAACGGCGAATTCTGTTTTCCCTGTAATGTTTTAAGTAGTTTGGGATTCCTGTTTATATTATGTTTTTCATTCCAAAAATGCCAAGCTACTGCTGATTTTTCTTCCTGTCTTTGTTTTATGTTCCTGATGTGTTGTTTTGCTCATGTTTTAATGTTTCTTTTAGTCTTTCCTATGTAAATTTTTTCACAATCAAGAGAAACCAAGAGAAACCCTTCATGATACTAATTTCTAATGCA
Organism: Metallyticus violacea; assembly: GCA_030762175.1. NCBI lineage: Eukaryota > Metazoa > Arthropoda > Insecta > Mantodea > Metallyticidae > Metallyticus > Metallyticus violacea. The sequence continues at coordinate 123,020,247 of CM060846.1, read as the reverse complement.
CTCATGAAGAGATCTGCTAATAATGGTGATAATGGGCTACCCATTGTTAAGCCAGAATTCTGTTTATAGTATTTTTCATTGAAAGTGAAGTAATTTTGCTTTATGCACAGGTTAGTTAAAGTAATGTATTCTTCAGTTTCTTCTATTGTTTTCCCTGCTTTTAGCAACCAATTTTTTATATAGGTGTGTAGATTTTTTGTAGGGATGCTTGGAAAAAGAGCTGTGACATCAAAAGAAACCAAGGTACCTGTTTTTTCTATTTCTATATCTTTAATTTTTTTAATTAATTCTGAGGAGTTTTCTGGTTGTTCAAAGCATGGTATCGCTATGTTGATGACATCTTTGCAATAGTTCCAGAAAAACACTTAGAATATGCACTAAAGTTACTCAGTCTACAAGAAAAATCGTTAAAATAAAATGCATGGAAAGAGAATGCAATGGACAGCTACCCTTCTTGGATCTTAAAATAATTAAGTTAAAAAACCACTTAACATTTGGCATATATAGAAAACCTACTCACACTAATGGCTACATTAAATACAACAGTTATAACCCAGTTCCTCATAAACATGCAGTACTAAATAGTCTTGCTCACAGGTTGGTAAATGTCCCCATGAACAAAGAAGAATATGATTTAGAACTGAGCAATATAATAAATATAGCTATAGAAAATGGTTTCAAACAAGAAGTGGAATAAATAAACAGAGCTAGGAACAAAAAAAAGAATCAAAGACGTCAGTACTCTTATTCCTAACAAGGAAGAAAATAGAATGTACCAAAATTAACATACTATATATTAACTCCAAAAAACAGTTACTCCATAAAAAATATACTAAATTCTAAACTAAAAGAGGACACTCCTCAAGAGAACAAATCAGGAATATATCAGATGGAATGTATCGATTGTGAAAAAATTTACATAGGAAAGACTAAAAGAGACATTAAAACACGAGCAAAACAACACATCAGGAACATAAAACAAAGACAGGAAGAAAAATCAGCAGTAGCTTGGCCTTTTTGGAATGAAAAACATAATATAAACAGGAATCCCAAACTACTTAAAACATTACAGGGAAAACAGAACTCGCCGTTTGGGAAAACATTTATATCTGGAAGAACAAATGTAGCGTTTTCAACTTTGAAATCCCACCAAGTGACGTCTTAATACAGAAGTTCATCCAACCGCCACCAGAGACAAACCTAACCACCACGAAGAACAAGGCTGGCAGTCGAACTGGAACTAAAGATGGGAGCAATTAGCTCCAGAAACTTAGTTTACCTCTTTTAAAAACTATTAGTGATGTAAGTGTTACAAAGTCGACTCAGTTATTCTAAACTTATACTAAACATCAGTTACAAACGTCCACCATATTTAACTAATATTGATACAAGTATACAACAAAACATGTGCATGGACTTAGTTCCTTTCAGCATGGAACAAACTGAACCTGTGAAGCAGAGAAAATTTCAGCAAAAATTTTGTCATATTTATTCCAAAATTAATATAAATCCAAATATAAGAGTTACAGATGCTAAAACAACTGTTATATAACTTGCTCTAACACCATAATTTTTTGTTATTATTAGTATTTTCATACCTGTTGAATCTTTTTCAATTTTCCCAAAAAAAACTCTGAAATATAAACAAATAAGTAAATAAGTGATGAATATTATATCTAAGCCGTTAACACTGAAAAGAGCTAGTTGGTTTGATTGCATCTTGATATAGGGCTCACGATAATGTAACAATAGTATGAAAAACTATTCTAAAAATCTGTGTAATCACTTACTTCACCAGCCATATACTGAATGGTTTGACTATTTCGATATTTTGTCATACTCTTTACTATTCACAGAAGAGCAGTGATCCAGCAATAAATTTTCCTCTTCATCTGATTTTTAGCTGATTTGTTTACTACTTGTCCTTCTGAAAAGGTTTTCATTAGTTGATTGACAAAAGGACCACTTTTTTTGGATTTGGGAAAAGTGAAAATTGTAATGGACTGGATTCCCAATGAACGGGCAGCAAAAAATCCTATCAGGATAATCAGCAAAATACTGGAACTTGATAAAAGATGCAAGAGCCATCTTCATACTTCTATTATTCCATGTTAATTAATCAGTCACAGTTGTTTTTCTATAGTATTTAGGCCACTGTTTGTCCATATCAGTAATTACAATACTTTCTAACACTTTTGTTATAATGTTCTATTTAGCTATAACAATGATGCTGCAGTATTCTTTAGGACGATAGATTCCATCACATTTGTCTCTTGAAGATGCCAAAACCCCTGTCAAAGGACGAGAATGAATATCCTCGAATGGGAAAACAGCAAATAATCACTCTAGTATGCACTATGCCAATGCAAGAACAAATAAATAAATTTTATTTCTACTTTGACCAGAACATGCATATCAGAGTGCAGGTGAAGTTTTTTAATCCTTGGTTTGAGTTTTTTGATTTTTTTGATTTTGTTAAAATTTGTTTTGTATTTTAAAATAGTGTTAAATGCCAGTTTTAACTACTGAGGTATCACACGCAGTGGACACTGCTGATACTTAAGATGAAATAAACTGGGAAATGATTTATTTTAGAGGAAGAGAATTTCAGGCCTAAGTTTAGGATACTCCCCAGCTTTTGCTATATACAAGGACTAGGAAAACCTGGCAGAATTCTCAGTCAGGGAGGTGGAAATCAAACCACAGACCTCCTGCTTATGAGTCTGTGCCTTAATGACCTCGGTCACACCTGGTGATAGTTTTAAGATTGCTAGTGAGATAATTCAAAATAAAGGAGCACACTAGTCTCTTTTTTTGGCCTCTCCCTCATCATACATATGTGCTTTACAACTTTTGTGTTGAAGATTATGAATAATAAAAATATGCACCCATAACTATCTTAAATTACTTCTACTTTGTGAAAGATTAAGTCCTTTATTGCTGATAGCTTTAATAATTTAGGACAAGTGTGGAGACTATAATTTAGTTCAAGTTCTTCATGTTTAGTACTTATAACTATCTGGAGTCTGCCAAATGTATATTACAAGTTCTTATTGATTCCATTTAATTAGTCTTTGTAAATGGATATCAGGCCCAAATGCTCTATGGTATTGAAATTTGGGGACTTGAGAAAGGTTGGGAGGTTGTAGATCACGTTCATAGGATGTTTTGTAAGGAAGTTTTAGGGCTGCCAATAACAACAGCAAACGAAGTTGTGCAGATTGAAATGGGAGGCCCTGATGTATTTTGTATGCATAATTCTCTTAGCACTTAATAAACATATCATATCATAAATGGATATCTGCTCATTTTGCTTCCAAAAATCATGGAAAGTGCCAAATATTTGCATCTTTTCAATCAAAGCAGCAATGTTTATATCTAAAATATGCATACAAGTCTGTTTTAAGATCTCTATTAAACTTAAAAAAAAATTAATAAATAACCATAACTTTAATCTTAATGAATGTTCCTACATGAAGCAGAATTTTTTTGAATTTCTTTGATAAATGTACATTGCTCTCATCTTTCATGACTGTGATTGGCACTTGCTAATTTTTAATGAGCCTTTTAGGTTTCATATTATAATGTAGCATTGCTGATCCATACTGTCTCTTTAAGAGAGTTTACCCCTATTTATTTTATTTCATTATTGTCGAGCCTTTTAGGTTTCATATTATAATGTAGCATTGCTGATCCATACTGTCTCTTTAAGAGAGTTTACCCCTATTTATTTTATTTCATTATTGTTTTCACTTAACAAGCTTGTGTTTTTGGCCTCCCTCTCCCTTCATTCATGTGCTCTGGTAAACCCAATGGAAAAAAAATTCCAATTTGCAGCAGAATCAAGGCTACTTCATGGTACACTATGTTCATATGATTTCATTCCTCTCTGTTATGTAGGAATTTTACACTTTGACATATTTTTCAAAGTTTCTTAAAATTTATGCAGTAGCATTTAATATAAATACCTATTCAGGGACATGTATTGCCACCATATCTTACTCCTGCTCCTCACAAATTCATACTCTGTTGTAAATATTGTTTCGGTTACTTCAAGATAATACAATTTCATGTTAATGAAGCACTCAGGCAGGAAGAAGGTGAATTTTGTAGTATGCTATCAAAACTGCATGTTTTATATTAAGTAGTTTTCCTTATAAAGATGAATATTTTTTCATTGAAGCTGACGACCAAGTTGTCCACAAAAATAATGAACATAAACTTCAATTAGTCTCATTTCAGTTTAGTAAAATAATGTCTATATATAATTTAATAATATCAATGGAAAAAGCAAATGTGAGGTATTTGTTGGAAAATATCAAAAGCAGTTCAAAAATAATAATCTAATCAAATATGTAAAAATTTTTAATTATTTGGGATGTGACATGTCTCATGATATGATAAGGGTATAAAACAAAAAGGTTTATAAGCTTCAAAATATGTTTTGTGCCATTTAAAAATATTAAAGAATAAAATTAGAAAAAATACACTTTTAAAATTGTATAAAATAATGGCAGGTCAATATTGACTCACGGATGTAACAATTGAACCATAAACCAAAGTGGTAAATGAATTACACAAATTGCTGAAAAGACATTTTTAGATATGTGGCTGGCTGTACTTGGAAAAACCATATTAAGAAAATTGAAATAAGAAAAAAATAATATCTTTGCTGTAAATAGCAAAAACAACAGAATAAAGAAAATCAGATGGAACATATTTAAAAAATGTCAAACAAATATTAGTGAAGCAGGTATTAAAATATCCACTGAAAGGAAGACAAGAGTTAGGAAGACTTAAGTACCATTGGTAATGTTTATTCTGAAGCAAAAGAGGTCAATTTTGTCTATTTTGAAAGATTATGATGATGATGATGATGATGATGATGATGATGATGATGATGATGAGATGCATAACTCTACCTGTTGGTCATAACTGGAGTACCTTCTGGAAAACTTTGTAAAATATACCTACCAACTTTTGGTGCATTTCTAGATGAGAAAATATGCCTACTAACTTTGGATTCATTTCTGGATTAGAAAATATACCTACCAACTTTGAATTCATTTCTAGATTAGAACATATACCTACCAACTTTGGATTAATTTCTAGATGAGTTGCAGTGTATCAGATTCTTTCACAGACCGTGGTTTTCTCCCCTTTATGATAAAGCAGTCTTGAAGTGGTCATAAATGCAATATAAACCAGAGTTTGACTGATAACATACATAAAGCACTTATGCTTCATAAATTCAAAACCATATATAATGAGGGGGTATGACATTAGCTAATCTAACAAGAAGTGAGAAGTTAAAGAGTAACAATTATAAATCCTTCTTTGATGTATTTTGTGCAGTGGTATTCAGTAAACCAAACAGGGTTGAATAATGAATTTAATGGAGATAGCATTCTGAAAATACAGGTATTTTTATAATGGTACTGCTAGTGGCCTTTTGTTCGTTTTGCTGTCATCATATTCATTTCCATTGATAGGTAGTTTATCATTATCACTGTCTTCATCATCCATGTCCTGTAAACATAGAATTATAGATTCTAAAATTTCATCACATCCTATTTCTTTACTAGCAGTAGTGATGGTGATGGTGGTGGTGGTGGTGGTGGTGGTGGTGGTGGCGGTGGCATTTATTTCTCCTGCATCACATATTTTTTTTTTAAATACAAAATAGACACAAATAAAAAAAACAAATCATTACTTTTAAATATAACAATTAGGAACAGTGCCTTCAGCAATTCCAGAAGGCACTGAATCCAATAAACATTTATTCTAATTTGATTGGCTCAGCCCCCCAGTCCCAGGTCCATCAGCAGCTACCTACTGTAATAGCCAGGGGACCGAACTACGATCCAACCAAAAACAAAACGCAACATTAGAAGTAGTTTATAAATTCAATACAATATTAAGTTATATTTCTTACAATACTAAACCTTTCTTCTTTTTTAATTAAGGCCATTAGGCCAAATTTCTATCCTTTAGAGTTGCTTATTCCTTAGGGCCTTATACACACTAACACCCAGGTTATTGGTGTATAAGGATCCTGTTTAACTAATATTAGATAACTAGCCTCATACCTTCCCCTACTGATTTCATCCTCCTTTCACTATCTGACAATTTTATTCTCAAGCACATTACCTAAGTATTTTATACCCATAACTATTTTTGTCTTACCTTGCCTATGTATTTTCCTAGTTCCTTAAGGTTTTCATCTGATTTTAAATTTAAAATTTTTCTCCCTCTTATTTCATCTGGTCCTATTTCTTTAATGAAAACATTATCTTGTAGTTTTTCAGCATGTACGAAAGATTCCCAATCTTTCTGTGTTATCTTGTCAATTTCTTTCTTTGTTAATAAGTTTTTATATATCATTATCTTGTAGTTTTTCAGCATGTATGAAAGATTCCCAATCTTTCTGTGTTATCTTGTCAATTCCTTTGTTAATAAATTTTTATATATCATTATCTTGTAATTTTTCAGCATGTATGAAAGATTCCCAAACTTTCTGTGTTATCTTATCAATTCCTTTGTTAATAAGTTTTTATATATCTTTTAGTTTAAAAGTACTGTTTCTATGTACAAACCCCATTTTGTATAAGCCCCCAAATTTTAATTCAATCATTCATTTTGGTAACAGCAAGCCTAATTGCTTAATATAACAAGTAATTAATTAAGTTGAAAGTATACAGAGGGTGTAATAAAATGCTGTCCAATAATAACAAACTATTAAAATGAGGAAGAGTACAATTAAAATGAGGAGATGAACCTACTCTCTAACTTGCCATTTTTATACAAAGTTAAATGGAGCAAGTAGCGTAATGTAATTTTAGGTAAGATCCTTGGCCTAAATACCCATTGAAATCCTTGGAAGCCACCACCCAATACTTTTTTCATGACTAACAGTGATCATGTATGTGTGTGTGTGTGTGCATGCATGTGTATGTGCATGACAACAAGAGGTATTGCTGGCCCATGCTCCACATTGTACAAATCAGCTAAAACAAGCACATGTAGTGTTAACCATTCGAAACCACAAGTAAAAGGCAGGATCAGCTCATCGGATTAGTAGTGGTAGTGGTAGTGGTAGTGGTAATCATTTTAAAATGTCTGCACTGTTTGCTTGCCATATTGTCTGGACTTCATTGTGATGGATTTTATCTTGGATGATAGGAGCTTCATCCCTACATGGCCAAAGCAATATACTAGGTAAAATATCCTATATGCCTGAGTTGCTATATGCTTGAAAGATTGGAAAGATGAATGAGGAAAATGGGTATGGTCACCATCCCACCAATGTCCTGTTGTTGATTTTTCTAGAGCTTGTTGCACACCTCAATTGGAGGAGAGGGTAGTAATAATGATCACAGGATGAATGTGCCAGATTGCACAAACACTTCAAGCGCATCACAGTCTTATCCACGATATTTTGCAGGAAGGACAATTTGTTCTCATAACTGCTCTTTTTCTTATAGAGGGTGATCATCCACATTGCACTCAATGATGTAATTGGCTGTAATAGGTACATGATAGAGTAGAGGACCTTCTAACAAGAATATTGTGATTCAATGATGCCACATTTACAAGGAATAGCATTGTAATCTTAAAAGAAGTTAGGAACAGTGAAGTTGTTACATATACAAATGAGTCAGTATTAGGTGACACTAAAACTTCACTAACTGGTTAATTCTTCAGAACATGTTTCAAGAGCATTTGTTCTCATCTTCAGCTGGGGACTGACTAGTGTATAAGGAATAGCATGTTTAACTCCCACAAAAACCATAGGTAGAGCCCACACAAACCCGCATGCTGTGCAGGAAAGAATTCACCAAGCTTGCTGGAAGGAAAATGTGTGGGCAAGGATCCTGACAGTGTCATCATAGTCATATACCGTCTACCTGAATATCTGAATGGCATAAACTATGCCTTGTTTCTTACACATATCTGCTCATCCTCCTAGAAGATATCCATTATGCTGATGAAGCATGACGATACACCACCCCATTACTCACTGCCTGTGGTACTTCAATAGTAAAAATGGCATTAAATACTATTCAAAAAATCCCATTATTCTTATGAGACATTTCAGAAGTTGAATGCAATATCCACGACAATAGGTTGGTTACATGGAACCTGTACCTTGGCCCCTGAGGTCACCAGACTTGAATCCCTTGGACTACTACCTATGGGGTCACCTCCAGAAGCTGGTTTTCAGGCTGTCCTGGAAAATGAAAACTTTTGTTGCTCACCTACTAATGGTGGTTACTACCAGTAAAGAGGAGCATGTATGTGGGCCAATCTATGATGTTATACATCAAATGAGGCAATGCCTTGAGATGAGGGATTGGACATTTTGAGCAGCTGTTTGGGTAGAACTCAGTTGTCCATTCCCATATATATTACACAGTATGTAACATAAAAGGTATAAGATTAATGAGTAAAATCATTATTAAGTCCCTCTCATTGATTTTGGTAATGTACCCCATTTGATCCAACAGATTTGTTAAGAGATCTCTATCATTATGGCCTATGGAACGTTATTTCATATGCTTATATTAATCTGTGTAATGCCCTCTATCCTACATGCTGTTGTTAAAAATATTTTTCTTACATCCTGCATTAAATTATTTGTATTATAATTATCAGGAATGATAATAAGTTAATGATTAGTAACTGATGTTGCACGAGAGTAAGAAAGGGGGATTAATGATTTGACAATGTTCTGCCAATATTTACTTCTTATTTGCTACTATCTAAATCTTCTTTCCATTTGCAAGCATTGTAGTGTATTTCAAATATGCACTCATTATGTATAGTAGCTTCTCTATGTACACTTACACAAAGAAAGAAAGGCTGCATTCTTGGATGGCAAAATAAGAATAAGTGCCCTTCAAATTGATGTCCCTGCAAATGATGATGGATTTCAGAGGGAAAGTTTTTAAAGAAGACACTAGTACTCCTTACAGCAAGCCCACAAGTAGATTGCAGCTGTGGGCTGAATGGCTTATATAAATCTAATGGAATAAATGATTTTGGAAACTATGCAAATTTGAATCTTGCATCTTCTTTTTACACTTTAACATATATTTTATCCATTTTTCTCTTCTCATTGTTTTTATGAACAGTATAATTTATCCAAAATTAAATATATAGTATAATTTTAAAATAAATTATGTATAAATCTTCTTCACATTTTTTTTCAATGCTAACATCCACTGATTAAGAAAGAAATATTTCATTAATATGAAATATTTCTATATAGTGATTTAATAATACAGCTTACAATATAATAAACTTATTCGGTACACTTATAATTCTTTCTGTTACAGTATTTAAACAATGAGAATGTTATATTTGATTCATTGCTATGAGTGCTCATATTATTTCTTTTATTCTAATATAAAATGTGTCACTCAGTCCATGTGCTATGGCACCCTATCCCATATGGCTTCCATGATGGACAGACATACCAATGTATTTACTTTGAATAACTCTGGATTTTTGCTATCTGAGGCTTCTCATAGATATGACAATGCAGAATGATCTGGTAGCCGTTGAGCTCAGCAATACAGGGGAGACCTACAGGTAGAAAAGCGACATAGCACAGGTCTTAAAAGACTTTCTACTTGGTAGGATAATGAATATCTTCAGGTTGAGGTAGAAAGAATATCTTTTTCCTCTGCTGCCCAATTGAAGGCAGCTTGTCACTTTCCTGGTTCTTTAGACTAAAGAATCGCTATAGAGAGTTTGGTTTAGGCAACTACTTACCTGCTTGTAAAGAGTACCTGTATGTTGAACATGTTGTGGGCCATGTTGCAGCATAGGCCATTGACACTATGAACAGGTGAATAATATTTGCGAACAAAGTTGTAGTGTCATCATATAATGGGCCATTGTGTGTGTACCGACCACGTTGGTCATTGATATGATAGATGTGCTAATTGTGCTCACAGTGGTTGTGTAAGCATCTCAGTTGGGGCTGGATTTCATTCAAACCTTGAACAAATACATGGAAGGTTAAACAGTTAGAACTACTGCTACTTTTTGGAATTCATTTTAGTCCTGTTTTCCAGAGAAAGGTATCCAGATAGAACAATCCTGTTCTTGCAGAATAACCATAGCATTCACATGTCAAGGATAGTTCAGCATTGGTTTGATAGGCAAGAGGATATCTGACTGTTATCTCACCCTCCCAAATCACCTGATCTATTCAGAATGTCAAGTAGAAATAAAGGAGACTCTTCAAAATTCTCATCTCCCATCTCCCATGATGGCTGTTAAGCTATGGCACAGGGTTGAAGGCATGTGGATTTCCCATGCAGAAAGGCCAAATTATTTTTGCAGACTAATTGACTACATGCCAAAAGAATCAACATGCTTTTTGAGCATGAAGTATATTGGAGACTGAGTATTAAGATTTTTTTTTTTAATAGAGACCAAAATATATCCAAAAATAAAATACATTTAATTTTTAAGGCCCATATGAAAAGGTTATAAGGCAGCAATATACATTTTAAAGCAACAAGCATTAAAACTTCCTCAAATTAACTATATACTGACTTGCTGATCATGTATATAATAAAAGAATTAAATAAAAATTGTGGAAATTGTGCAAGATTCTAATCCACATTACTTCATGCATATAATCTATCAACTAATGCTTTTAACCACTCAGACGCTTTGCAGTTGTAATGTCAAAGCTTTATTTTTCACATCAGAAAAGAGCTGCTGAGTATATTCCATTTAATCATTGAAGAATCAATAATTCTTTACATTCCTGGTTTTAATGAAAATAGTGGTAAAACTTCTATGGTTTTTATGAGAAACAAATGTTTCATTGAAGGTTAATATGTCAGTACTACTTGACATCACATTATTAATGTACTATAATAATATTGCTTGTAGGAACCTACCTGCAACTTCGATTATGTTTGAAAGCACAATGTGTTCTTTGTTTCCAAAAGTGGTCATTCATTATTTGAGTAAGTGAACAAAAGTATCCCGGTAGATAATCTTCAATCATTTACTCAACCCATGCTTATGTAATCTACTGCAATGTTAAATAGCATAGGGTTTATACATTTATTTTATTATGTGATTCTATTGTCATGTAACTTTAGAATTCATTAGAAGAACTATGATTTCTTAATAGCACACTCCCATTGATGCCTTGCAAGCGTTTAATTAACAAAAGTGACCAGGATGGCCAGGAAAGGTAGTTTCCAAGTAAAGGAGAATATGATTGCTTTATATTTATTACAACAATAATCATTAAACTGGTCATAAGAACATACAATAATGCTTTTAACAACAGATAAATATTACATATTGTGATTTGTCAAATTGCTTGAACATTCACATAAAAATGCAGTAACCTGGCAAGCACTTTATTAAATCCATTGAGAAAAGTTTGTATAGCACATATATTTGCCTGAACTAAGTTTAGGATACATTACATTTGCTGCCTTGATCACTGATGAGGCCTGGGAGAGTGTAACGACCCTAAAATTTTGAAGTAGTGTCCAAAAGTGATCTAACCCTGATGAAAGCGCTACTCCCTCTGAAGCAAGAGGCACACACTTGACAGGATAATAATAAAGTTATGATATCATGGTACTTCCAGTATATTTGACATTAGTGTAAGCCAATGAAAAAATGGACACACAGAGCAGATTACAACATGAGTAGGAAGATGAGAGGAAGGAATACAGGTATTTGGCACAAAGGTATATACAGGTGCATGAACCAATGGCACAATATAAAAATTACTAGGCTACTGTAATGCCCATCTAATGTTCTGGTTTGAAAATAATTTTCTGTTCTTTTCTGAAGCTTCAAATGAAAAATTATACAAAAAAAATAACTTTTTAAACTAGTAGAAAATTTATAAATTTATACTTTTCTATTTGTTTTCTGTACTTCAAACAGTTTAAAATTCTAGTGAAATGCATTTTTACCACTTTGGCCTATGAATGAATATTTTTTTGGAATAAATTTTTGCAAAAATAATTTCATGTCAATGTGAACAAACTGCTAGTATCCAATAAATAACATTTTCTGGGTATTTTAACAAAAAAAATTAGTTGTTTTTATGTAATTTTTGTAATCATTTTCTTTAAATTTTAATGCCATTTTATGGGTTATTTTCCAACATTTTAGAGCATCAAAATCCAAACCCTTATAATAAATATCTCCTAAATATGATGGTTGCCAAAAATTTAACATCTTCATGTAATGCTTTAATTGTTGCCACAGTTAAGTATATTATGGCTTGTTAGAGTCGTAAAGGTCATGGAGCTGCAATGTTTTATTTGCTCTCAGCTGGCTCTTCTTCCTATAAAACATGATTAAGCTAATATTACAACATTAATTATTATTTCCAGGCACCAAATGGAACAAGTCAAGGCTTAAATACCAGCAATGAGAAAAAGGCAAAAGTGCAGGAGCAACTTAGAACAATACGTCTCTTATTTAAGAGACTGAGATTAATTTATGAAAAGTGCAATGAAAATTGTCAAGGAATGGAATACACGCACATAGAGGTAAGAAATAACTGTTTATAGCAAAATGTATAACAAAAGTTCTGTTCTTAAATTTTGTTTTATAGTGCACATGATGAATATGCCTAACATACTGTGGCACTGGTATTCATCGTATCTTTTCCTTTTTCTAACAAAATATAGTGATTCCCCACTTCTATTCCAGCAATTAAAAAATCATAGATGGAAATATTCATTTTTGCAAATAATTGACATTGGGGTAAATGATTATCATGTAGTTAATAAATAAATGAATGAATATTTATTTCATTTTTGGATATCATGATCCCAACTAATAAAATTTACAAAATTTATAGCTTCCTATATTTATTAGTGTAACTGTTACTCCAGTTTAACAGTTCCCCTATTACAACAATAATGCTAGGAAAACTTCCTTTGGCATTCCAGTAAACTGGATTCTTCCTAATATATGTCAAACCAATTACCAAAATATTCAAATAGCTACCTAAAAACAATTTATTTTATCCAATGCCAGCTCATTGTTCTCATGCTCTTATCTTCATATTTTTTATATAAATTTTTTCCCATATTCCCAGCTCAATGGGTCAATCTATGAATTTCAATAATTTCATTCCCATTTCTATACCATGTTTATATCTTATCAGGTAGATAAATCAGCAGTTGCACATCACTTTTGGAGAGATAAACATGATATAGAAATGGGAGTGAAATTATTGAAATTCGTAGATCGACCAGTTGAGAATGAGGGAAAAAATTTATATAAAAATATGAGGATAAAGTTATGAACTTTAGATCCCAACAGAAGACAAATTAATCCAGAAGTTCATAAAATGTCCACCAGAGCTACACCAAGTCCTCCAGCCAAACAACAACGAAGCCGACAGTCGACTCGCAACTGAGGATGGAGGCAAAAGCCTGCGAAACTAGTTTTGCATAATTCAACAGTAAGTGGGGCATAAGATTATCAAATCGACTCGGTAGATAATTAAGAACATATTGTTGAACACTTTGGCACCTAGAAGTGTGAGTAATATTTAGATATTTTAAGCTGCTAAGAAAAAGGTATGATTTTTTTCAGTGCCAATGGATGCATTAAAAGGCAACAGAAAGATGTTTTCATTTGGCATTCACTACTTAGATCCACTGAAAGGAGTATATAATAAACTCTTGAATTTTAATGAAAATGCAGATGAAACTTCTTCTGGAAAGACATATTTAGTACTGCTGATAATGCAAATGTTAATTTTGTTATCAAAAATTCAGTATTTCAGCTACTTCTGAATAATAATGATAATATACTAAAGGCCAATTGCACTAATCACATACATCATAATGTATAAAACTAATAATGAGACCCCAGCTGTAAACAGTCCTCTCCAAAATTGGGATGCAAGCTAGAGTTTCTTCCAAAATATTGGTGAGTACCCAAAATTTTGAAAACTCTTTTCCTCAGTTATGACCCTGAGCAAGAAATTAATTTTCATTTTGTGAACAATGTTGAATACAGTTTACAAAAATTGGAAAGTTGTCATTTGAGTGTCTTGGAAGCTTTCAAACAAATGTATCTTCAAATGAAATTCTTAAACAGAAAATAAAAGACAGTATTTATGGCAGCAAGACAAAGGAAATTTTAAATGAGTTATCTCTATTGCAAAAAAAGAAGAAAAAAAAAAAGAAAGATGACCTCAACATTTCTACGCTTTAGTATCTGGAAAAAAGGTTTGATGTTACTGTCATCAATCTATATGCATCTTTAGTGGCTTTTGCTTTGCAGAAAGAAATTTCATATAAAGACTAAAACTGCAATGCAAATTCTTATACTAAACAAGATCATGTAAATTTTAAAGGAATATATTGAAGAGTTATGGGGCTTCTAGTACCGTATGTAAAATTGTAAACAAAGATAATAGTGATATACCAAACTGGTTATTTTTTCTTCTTCTTTTCTTTTTTCCTGAGCATAAATTTAGCATGCCAAGATCCACTACTTTTGTTAAATGAATATTATTAGTGAAAAACAAATGGAATGATACAAAAAAGATAAAGTGAAAAATTAATGGAGGTGGTACTGCAGTTTATGATCAATTTTGACAAATCCTGCATCAAATATAATATTTTTGTAAAAAATTATGCAAAATTGTTGAAAAATGCCAAATCAGGAAACTGACATTTAGTCACTGGTGGTTATAGGTGCTTAGATAAATCATATTTAATTTTAATTTGAGCAGACAATAAGTAGTTAGAGTTTTGTGCTTTGTATCATTTCTATAATCAGTGATTGACCCTTTCCAATAATTTCTCTGAATATGAAGAAATTTTATTATTTTAAATGCATTTTAATTAAGTATTCTGTTAATATAGTATAATAATAGTGGATATTTTTTCCCTCTCTCTTTACAAAAATCTAGTAACCTATCTTACACTTTAATATCCAGGTTCGTGATAAAATAATAGGTTTATATTTATCTACCTTGATTTCTTAACATTATGTTAACTTTATTAAATATATTATATACTTATCATCAATCATCTTATCATTTACAGATATTTTCAAAATTTTATCAAGTCATTATTTCCTCAGTGATCAAATATTTTCTTAATTTAATTTCTGACTTTAAATAATCTCAGTTTTGGCCACACTTCATGTCTCCAACTAAGCTATTTAGTTTCTCTACCTACCATCACACAGTGTAATTCCTTTTCCATACTTTCACTTAATGAAATACAGTTCTATGCTTATTTCTGTGAATCTTTTAATAAGAAAGGTGTATTTATTGAGATTGCTTGATTATTATGAAAGTTTGTTTTTTGGCTAATTTGAGGCAGTTGGTTGCAGTATTGACAATCACTCATTTTGGAAAATATCTGATTTTGAGTTATTAACAATAACAAATGTGGAAGGTTGTTCTACTTTTAAATGCAAGAAGGCAATGGCTTCACATGCACATTCTGTGCACATTTGAGTAAGCTCAGTGACCAAGTGTTTAGAACAGTTATGTTATCAGCTGCTCTTCACTGGTGGCGTAATACATATGGAGGTAAGGAAGAGTGCTTGGAGGATTCATTGGCAGGCTCTTAAAATATTCATTATATATATTTAACAAAGACAATATATAATTCATAATATAGTTTATAAGTATTGCTATTTCATAATTTAATATGATTTGTAACTCTTCTTAGTGACTAACTTACCAATGTTGGGTTCTATAGTAGATACAGTTAAAAGTAATGTAGAATCCAAAGTCACAGCACTAATTCTAAATTTTTGCCATTCATGGAATTGTTCATAACTGAGAAAAACAGTTCACAACTATAATTTCCTCCAAACATTGTAGCCCATGCACGCACTGAGGAATTTTAAAGTAGAATAATGTCTTAGTTAAATATTTTGTATAGTTCAAACCTAGATTTGCCTCAGCTATTCAAATTTATATTGTACTGCAGGTCTCTAATGTCTAATTGTAAATATGATGGCACTTCTTCTGTATTTATGAAAAATGGATTATTTAATATCATTAATTATTCCATGTCCATTCCCTTTATATCACTAAATCCATCTTCAAATTTGGAATACAGGTTTTCCAGAACTTATTGATATTTGTCTTATGTGTGAAATGCAACATTTAAATCTAACTTCAAAATAGGAATGTGATATAAATCTGCTTTTTTAAGCTGTTGCACCCATAGTTTCAATTTGGTCATAAAGGTGTTAATAGCACCCACAATGTTCATTATGAAGTGATCTTTCCCTTGTAAGATGATATTCAGATGATTGCATAGATCTGTTATGAAAGTAAGATCCATGATTCATTGGATAACTGTGGGATAACAATAAAAAATTATATACTACTGCCAGTATCAATCCCTCTAATGAATACAGCTAATTGAGTAGTATATGTATGGTTTGTATAATTGTCTGGGACTAAAGAATATCATACAAAGCTGTTTATTTTCATTTTCAATTGTTCTTCAATGTTTGAAGCCATTTCTGATATTCTGGAAGTTATTGTTCAGCTTCCAAGGCTTAGCTTTTTAAACGATTCTAGCATACTGGAGCAAATGTCCTTGGCTACTGTTATCATACATTGTTTAACCTTCCATCGATCAATGTGTATCACATTGATAAAAGTAATTGTGTTTCTTCCGCCAAATTTTCACTTTAGATTGCTATAATCTGGCCATTATAATACGTACCTATATTCATACTTAAACCAGATCATTATTGCAGTGACACTAAACTAGTAGCCTGTGTGTAAATTTTCATGTCTTGATTCATATTAATAAATTATGACCTAACATGTTACTGCTTTATCAACTGATTCTAAATATTTTATTAGTTAAATGAAATGGCGCATAAGCAACAGTATAATGTAGAAGGTCCAGCAGATTTAGAAGATGTTTTAAAATTATTCGGCAACAATTCCCCACTATTTTAAAATTCTGATAATGAGACAGATACAGAATATATACCCATAAAAGAATGTGAGAGAGATTCAAATTCAGAAGATAGTGGAATTGATGAGGAACTTGACCCAAAGAGCAACTTTCTTTATTTTGGAAAAGATATTGAACTGCAATATATTGCAGGAACTTAACATGCTAACAGAATGATGCTGGAAAACTTGTCAGGGTCTGATGTGTAGAAATATTGCAACTGATTATGAGTCTTAGGAAATTAAATGTACTTTTGAGGCGTCCTGTTTCGATTACCATTCAACAATAAGTAGAGGGAAAGCTGTTGACAATATTGTACAAATCTGTGAACTTTTTCAAGACTTAGTGCTGGAGGAAAAGTTATTCTGCTGGAAAGTCACTGTTGATAAAAAGCGTGAGAGTTTCTGCAGCCGTTTCTGTTTCGAGCAGTATATACTGTCAAAGCCTGCAAAATATGGCATGGAATCTACTCATGTGGGATTCAACAGTTTTCTGTACATGTAACTTAAAAATATATGCTAGCAAACAGCCTTTTGAACGTTGTGAGCAAAGCAATAAACCTATCTAGGTTGGGAACAGATTGGTACAAAAATATATAGCACAGGAAGAAATGTAACTGCTGATATTTGGTTTTCAGATGCAGGACTTGTAAATGAGTTGAAGGATAAACTAATCTTATGCGTAGAGACACTAAAAAAAAAAATGAATAAAAAAAATGAATAAAAGAGAAATTCCAGCAGAACTTTGGAATGTGGAAAAAAGACCTGTTAATTGGAATGTTTTTTGTTTTGAAACAACTTGTACAATTGTGTTCTATGTGCCAAAAAAGAATGAACATGTTCTTTTTTTGTCCACACAGCATTTTGATGATGCCATAAATCATGAAATTGGTGAAGCTGCCAAAGGTGGGATAACTTATTACAAGACAAAATAAGGGGTTGACATTATTGATAAACTGTGTGCAGCTTATAATGCTGCTATGATCACACATTGGTGGCAATAGTGGTCTTCCTTTCCATGTTGAAAATTGGAGGATTAAACTCTCAGGTAATCTGGATTCGCAGTAGCCTTGAGGACACAAGATGTCGGCTGTTTCTTAGAAAGCTTGGAAATGAATTGACACTAAAACATCTTAAGAGAAGAAGCCTTAAGACATATGGCATGCCTCTAACTCTTAAGAGATTCTATAAGCCAGTTTAGGCCAACTGCAGAACCAGTTGAAGCCAGACCATCAGAGACTACTCCTGCAAAACTTTGATGTTGCACCCTCTGTACAAAACCCATAAGACCAGGCTGACATAAACTGTGTGTAAGAAATGTAAGCAGCAATGTATCTGTAGTGATCATAATACTGAAGTATGTACCAAATGTTACCAGGCTTTTAGAAGAAAGATATTTTGAGTGATAACTACACCTGCAGGGATGTACAATATGAGTTTAAACAGGAGTGATTCTAGCATACTTCAAAATTAATATTATTCTATATGACACTTATTATGAAGTTGAACATTTTCATTACGTTTTATCAGTAGGAGCAGTTTTTGCTAATGTTCCTGTTTTGAGGTATATAATGAAGTAGTTCATTGCAGTTTGTATTTATTCCTGATTATTTTTCACTGTGTGACGATTCATTTGAAGCTTTTGTGTCCTATGTGATATTTCTTTGTGCTATCAGTTTAGTGTTTGAATATCAAAATATAATTAATAATTACTCATGACATTTGCTGAATTATGTATATTATATACTTTTTAAAATAATTCATGTATCAGTTTGATACACTGCGACCAATGGTGTTATTAAAATTTTAGTTAACTTTTGCATGATTTCTCTCATAAAGTACTAGTGAATGTTAATGTGTATCTGTAAAACTTAAATCCATCAGAATTTCATTGGAGATATTTGTAAGTATTAAAATAAAATAAATACTAATAAGTACATCCAATACTGTGGGATTTATTTTAGGTTAAAGTAAAATGTATCATTTTGATACACTGCGACTGATTCTTACCATTATAATGTTGCGACCGAGGGAAGGTTAATAAATTCCCCTTTGGAAAATGGCTTAGCTCTTTCAGCTGCTATTAGTTTTGCTTTTCTCATCATCAATGAGTTAAAACTTCAATGATGCCTTAAAACTTCTAAATATACAAGATATAAACATATCATTTACATACAAAATAGAAACAGATAACATGCTGCCATTCTTGGATATTAAAATAATGAAATGCGAAGGAAATCTTAAATTTAGAATACACATGCAGATAATCACATCAAAGCTGACAGTTTTCCCCACAGCGCACAAACATGCAGTAATTAACAGTTTAACACACCGGCTAGTTAACCTACAAATTAGCAAAGAAGAATATTTTAATGAATACAAACAAATAGAAGAAACAGCAGTTAAAATGGTTTTAAAAAGGAACTAGTACATAAAAAGGTGCAGAAATTCAAGAGACAAAAACATATCAAAGAAACCACAACACTTTCAGCAATAAAAGATAAACTAATTTTTAAAAAATTCACATATCATCCATGGGCCACAAAAAAATTTCAGAATATTCTTAAAGATTTTAATTTCAGGTTGGCACCGGTTAATAGATTTAATGTTAAAAACGTACTGATAGATAATGTCAATGACAGTATTCCACAAGAAGAAAAATCAGGTATTTACAAAATAAACTGTGCAGAATGTGAAAAAATCTACATTGGAAAAACAAAGAGAAACATAGGCACACGGTTAAAGGAACATTTCAGGAACATAAAGTACCCGGAAATAGAGAAATCAGCAGTAGCATATCATTTTTGGACACAAAATCACGACATAATAAATAAAGCAAAATTATTAAAATCTGTACAAGGACCTATGGAATTAGCAATCTGGGAGAAAATCTACATCTACAAATATAAAGACAGCATAATGAACTTCGACATTGCCGGGGATGAAAACATAAACTACAAGTTTATCACACTGCCACCAGAGCAGAATATACATTCCCACAGCTCAACAAATGATCCGACAGTTGAACTTTAGCCTGGCTGAAGATGGGAACTAAATGTTCTCGAAATCGGTTCCATACATTTATGAAAAGTAAGTGAAGCTTTAAGAGTATGTAGTTCAACTGAATCATACAATGATATCAATTAATATGATTAGCTTCACTGTGCAAGTTCCAATTTACATTTAAGTAATTTGAGCATTACTAATTATGAACAAATGAGTGTAGTTTCATTATGAATATTTTGTCTCATAACTTTTCAGCTGATGTATGTTTTGTAGCTTCATTTCTGAAAGAATCTTCAAGTATGCAAATTGCAAGTTTATACTTCTAAAAAAATTAATTTCTAA
This sequence comes from Metallyticus violacea, assembly GCA_030762175.1. Lineage (NCBI taxonomy): Eukaryota > Metazoa > Arthropoda > Insecta > Mantodea > Metallyticidae > Metallyticus > Metallyticus violacea. Next base: position 122,999,936 of record CM060846.1, on the reverse strand, counting down.
TGGTAGGAAGTAAGGTGTAGTTTTTGGAGGAATAGCTTCTATGTGAATTACTTTGTCATTCATAGATCATTCTATATCCTCACACATATGTTTGTCTTGCTTCAGAAATATAAAGTTTATACAGAGCATGTTTCACAGGCCATTGCCTGCATTATCAGCTATGAGTCAACTCACCAATTAATTAAGAATAAATATTATGTTCCTTTGCATTCAGATTAAAAATGTTCATCAGCCAGCATTTAAACTGGTTTCAAGTCAGTTTTCCTGAAAAACTAGCATCAAAAATATTGAAAGGAGTTTGTTGTTCTATTGCTTGTTTTTCTTATTGTGCTTTTTGTTTTGATAACAAATACACTTTCAGTACCAACAGCATGTTAATATGGACAGTATATGAATGTGTGACAAATGCCATTGATTGAACGGCTGCATTTGCCAATATGTATTTGTTAGAGCACTTCTACTAGTCATTTCATATTCAAAGTTTGACTGATCTGTATTAAAAATACTGTCAGCACTGTACTGCTCTTTTTTAATAAAGGTACAAATCATTGTGCTATGAGATATATATCTTTTTATTCTTTATTTCACTCTTGGAAACATATTTGTTATTTTTCTTGAACTAATTTTGTATTCTGCAGGACAGATTTTTACCCAAGAAAGTTGAAATTGTAATTATTTGCAGCAGGAAGAGCCCAACTTTTGAGATTGTAGTCATCAACAGTCAAGCCTATTATCAGTATTTTTGAAATGAATTAAATACTTCTTTCTTTATTATAAATGCCTTGGTTATGGATTTTTATCAAAATAATTAGTAACTTTATGTATAAACTTTGACTGCATTTGAACTTTTCCCTACATGTTATGAAATGTTTATTATTTCTTTCAATGGTTTACAGTTCCTACTCATGAATTCTCTTGTACTTATTAATTATATCATCTGCAAACTTAGTTCTTCTAATTTTTTCAGAGGAAAATAGTTCATCTTGTGGACCTTCTTCATGTTCACTTTTACTTATAGGTTCCTCACAAATTATTTCATTTTTACTGTCAGAGTTATTGTCAATATCTAGCATTTTGGTTATAGACAGTTCAAATAATTACTTGGTAAATGTCAAGTCATTTGTTCCTTCCACAACCACATTGCCTAACGTTTTTACTACATATCTTTTAAAATAGATATAACATCATTTGAGTTAATTTGCTTCACGTTCCCTGTAAATATAAAATTCAACCTGTAGATCATTTTATTGTGCAGAAAATATATTTTATTACTTCATCCTTTTCCTCTCATCCTCACATAAGCAAGGATATAATTTATTTTATGTTGTACAAACTCACCTCACTTTGTAATCGGTAGCAAAGAAATAAACCAATAGCGCTACAGTGCACAGTGAATATGTCCACCTGGAAAGTCATGCAAGGGAGTCAGGTGCAACTACTGCACTGAAGCTGCATGTAAACATGACCTATGCAATAGTATTTCAGGGCATTATTTTTTAAAAAATCTAACATTTCTGAAATGAAAGACAGTCATCATTGTAATCAGTAGCATCAAATTAGTGGATTAACAGATTTTCATAACAGTGAAGTGATCCCAATAGAGGCACTTTCCTTGTAATCTTCATTACTTACATTCTTGTCCATGCATATTTTTCCCTACCTACTCTATCACAAATTTCTATAAACTTCTTTCTACCCACTTACAATTTTAGCATTCTGTATAACGTCAGGGATTTTTTATCTATTAAACTACTTACAAGTTTTTGCTTTTCAATATATTAAATTCTTAATCATCTTTTTTCTAAAACTCTGGCATGTTATTTGCCCTTCTGTACCATTTGTCTGCTATCCCCATTTTATTTGTCATCTCTTTAATTTGCAAAATGAAAGTTATTCATTTTATTTTATTTTGTAAGTTAAGCATTAACATTACCATCATTTAGTGATTTTATCCTAAATCAATACTTTAATAATACTTGTTCAATCAGCTTTCCCTTACTTCCTTTCTTCCCCGTTCTACTACTGAATCGTATTGGGGTGTTGCTTTTACAATTCTGAAGTAAACTTGCAAAATTCTCAATGAATGGTATAAATTGTTTCTGAGCCCCATGCTGCACATATCACCTCAGCTTTAACATTGATTAATAAATTCTCTCTAGTCTATCTACTTTCATCCTGTTATTAGACAAAACCTTATGCCACTCATTGCTAATCCCACCCTTACCCAATAAGAGTTCTTTACTGTTCTATACATCTGCTACTGGTCTAACACCCAAATATAGCAATATCTGCTTATTACTGGTATTGCTTTTGTTAATGCTCCATTTGTTATAGATCCTGCAATCATGCCAACTGCAAGAACAAACCTGGAATATCTCTATTATTAATGATAGAGCAATGTTGATTATCTTTTTTTTTTAATGGTATTTAACACCCATTTTCACTGTGTTAAATAGGTGATGATTCTCTTTCTGAATTTTATATATATCATAAATCAATAGATTACATAGTATTGGACATAATTTACATCTTTACCTTAAACCTGTTGGATCCCAAGCACACCAACATTGTGTCAAGGCTGTTAAGGCACAGATTCATGAGTGGGAGGCCTGAGGTTCAGATGCACCAGGAACATCCTCCCTGATTGATAAACCAATGTATCAATTTTCAGAATGAATGAAACTAAATATTTCTTAAAATAACATACAATTGGAAATATCACAATGAAGGAAATAACATAGTAATATATTGTGGTGAGTTGAACTAAACACATTTACAGCTTCATTAACTTACTTTTTCTTAGAGCATGCTTTGCAGACCTTTGTCTGCCTCATCAGCTACTTGTCAACTTCAGAAGCAGAATGTATCACTTGGCTTTGATGGATATCTGATGAACCTAATGTAGGTGTTTTCTTCCCCCAGGATATCAAATCTCATTAGCTGATTATTGAATTTATGGATATACATTTTTTTCCTACTTTTACTTCATTTTCCTGACTTTCTGTCCAAAAAATGAGCTGCCACAGCAGATTTCTCTATATGCTTATACTTCCCTATGCTCTTTTTGTCAGGTGCTAATAATTCTTTTTATTATTTTTCCAGTATGATTTTATTGCAGTCTGCATAATTTTCTGACATTTTTAGTGATTTACTATTAAATGTTTTTTTGTTTAAAATATATTTTATGCTAAACTTATTTCTTGGTGCCAACGTAATATTAGCATATTTAAAGATTTTCTGTAATTTTTGTGTAGCCCAAAGATAATAAGTTATAAATTTTCCTTGCTTTTATTGCCAAGAGAGTTGAGATTTATTTTCATAACTGCTTAAGTTTTTTGAAATTTTGCACTTTTTGAAACTATTCCTTGCAAAATCCATTATTTACTGCTGATTCTACTATTTGGTCATATTCCTGTTTTTATCTGTATTATTCAAAAGGTAAGTTCAGAAGTCTATGTGCTATACTATTAATTACTGCATGTTTATATTGTCTTGGTCTGAAGCTATTGGCTTTTATATAATTGTCTGTGTGGTTGTAAATTTCAAAAATACTTATTTAAATTAATGTGGCGCATATACAATCTAAATCATTACTTGAACTTTCCATTGTTTTTAATTATTTTGTGGTCCAAAATGGTAGCATATTATTTGTATCCTTTTTGTATGTAAATACTAAGCTTGACATCATATGTACCAGTTTTGAATATGAATGAAAAGGATTTTGTGCAGTGGATTTCATATCTGCTGATAAACAGATTAGCTGAGAAGGGGAATCTGGAATTTTCCTTAGCCCTGATTCTGGCTTGTAGAATTTTCCATTAAATGTAAAGTTCACCTGATTTATGCACATTTCTTGTAGTTTTATGTATTCATCTATGTAGTTTCTCTCTACTTTCTATTTAATTTGGAAAAAAAAAGTATATTATAGAAGATATCTAAAAGTATTAGAAAGCATAAATGGGTAAAAAAATCAGGAAACTGTGGTTACAGAAAGTAAATAAATAATTGAAAAAAAAGACGTGCATTTTATACAAAAGTTGCCAAAGGTTACAAGAGAGTAATTTCGGACCAAAAGGATCACTTTAATAGACTGAAGGATGTACTAGAGTGTAAAGCATTTGTAGAAATAAGGGCAGACCCATTGAATGAATGCATAAAATATATAAATAATACATTAAATTTTGCAATTTTATACCAAAAGTAGAGCACCAAAAAATTAAAAAGAGCAACCAAAAATTAGGAACTATATATGGGCTACTCAAAATTCACAATGCTGGTAATGCCTGTAACCCATCAAAAAACAAATTTCAGTCACTATCAGAATTCAGAACTCTTTGCATAAAGAATGCATTTGAGATAATAGAAAAATTAAAGGACATAATATTACTGGTTTCATTCCCTGCTTCCAAGTATACCATAGAAAATTTTTAAAGTCTCTAAGAGAATGACTAAACTCATTGACATTAACTGGAGTCACATAGATGAATAGTCAGAATTATACATTAATCAGGCAAACTTTACATTTAATGGAAAATTCTACAAGCAAAAATCAGGAATAGCTGATGGGAAGTCCGTTCCTTATTCCCCTTCTTGGTCAATTTGTTTATGAGTAGATTTGTAATTCACATCTCAAAATCCTTTCCATACATATTCAAAACTTGGTATTTTAAAGATTTTGACATCATAAATGGATACATATTTTAGATATTTTTTGTGCATACAAATCCAATGTCTAGTTATTACTTACTGTACAGCATGTGTTGTGAAGAGAGTATGGAGCAGAATCACTAGCCCCCCCCCCCCAGAGCATTTTGAGGTGGCATTGGAGTTAAAGGTTGCAATTGTCTGTGTAATGGCTAAAGCTCTGGAAGACAATGGAGAGGGTTAGAAAAACTTGTATCATGTGACAAAAGTAGGGCACATTGAAGGTCTGTAAAAGTATCATTAAAACTTGGTGATTTTACATTTCTTACCATGTATCAGTCATTACTCTAAGTGCAACGCTTAACAAAATACAAATTTTTAAAACCAAAAGAATTGTTTTGAATAACCCCCATGTGTGTGTGTGTGTGCGCGCACGCTAATTATTTAGCTGTATTACCTTTTGTCTAGTGGTTGATTATTTTTGTGAAGCTATTTCAGCTGAAACTGCAAAACTGCAGTCATTACAGTCAACTGGCACCCAAGATTTCTGCACACCTCAATTAAAAAGCAAAGAAAATTACCATAGGTCCTCAAAGAGTGTTTTACCGCATTATAGTGGCTGCAGAGTAATCTGCAACATCTCCAATTTTGTGTATATTGTAGCATGTAATAATGTCAGGTTTAACTTATCTCCAGTAGTGTTGTCAATTTTATCATATGGTGCACAGTTGAAATGGGGCTTTGTAGAAAAGTATTTTCTTACAGAGCCTTATTCCATTGAAGGAAGAATGGGATATGAAATCTGATGAGAAGAAAACATCTGAATCTTATCGACTTGTATGTGAAGAAAATAAAGAGATAATGGAGGTGAGTATAGAAAAGCTGTTTATGTTAGAGAACATAAGTTCAGAATGAAGTGCAGTTTACAGGGAGATCTTTGCTGGTTTCAGTTTTCATTTATTTCCAACCAACCTTATTCTTTAAAAAAAAAAATGTAATTTTTCCTAATGACACTAAATTATATTTCATTGATTACCAATGATATTTGATCAATTAATAAATTCATTTGTAGAAATTTTGAGGTTTCAAGCATCATATTTATGGCATAATCCTGAAATGGCAGTAGAGGTAATAAAACTGATAAATCTAATTTGTTAGGTGATAAAGAAACCTAGGGTTTTAGAGCACATGAATATTCTGTTCCTTAAGCATTAACATGGGCAATTTGTAATGTTTCATGTTTAATGATAGTAATCAAATTTGATACAGTATATCATTTTAAAATTGATTTTTGGAATATTAGTGTCTTTTTCTTGGTTTAGAGCCTAAAATACCCATTTCATGTATTATAAATCTTGCAAACTTGCAATACGTCCCAATTAAAATGGTTTATTAACCTGTTTTGAAACCCCCCTGTTAATGTCACACAAGTTTTAACTTTGGGAGTATGCTAGAAAATAACCCAGCTTATGGCAGTGGAAAGATCTCAGAACAGGAGAAGCAGCATAATTTACAAGTTCTAACAGTGCAAAAATCAATATAATTTGCCAAACAATATATTTAAGAAAAAATAACACATGTAAAAAGATTTTAATTTTAAAATACCAAATTATGGTAAAGCAATAACAACAACTTTAACATGCAAGTGATGTTTTTTTAAAAGTGTTTAATTCCAATTTTAACTGCTGAGGTATGACAGGCAACGGACACTGATAATACATGAGATGAAATGATAAATTTGAAATAAATAAATATATGACATATAAAGACTGAGGAAAACCTGAAAAAAACCTGCCAGGGAGAATGATCGTGACAGGAATCAAACCCTAGACCTCCTGCTCATGAGTTCATGACTCAAAAGATTTTGGCCACCCATTGCAGTATGCATTTGGTGTAAACTTGTCAGCAATACAAAATGGAAACCATTATAAAACAATTAGAATATTAAATTGGGAGCCTTGAATCTTTAAATTTTAAGTTATAAAGCTTCAAATATTTGCCATTTGTATCACATAATTATTAATCATGTTACTGGTAAACAAATCTTATGGTACAAGCATATGATAAAATCTCCTGAGTTAACAAAGGAAAATATTTCAATGATGTGACTTGTCATGGCTTAATATCTTGCCTTACGAATATTTGTTCCTTGCTGAGCAAATTTATAACAATGGAACTTTAAACCAGTATAATAATAAACTAAATATTTAAAGTTAATATTTTAAAGATATGTTCTACCTAAGTCACTAAGTGTAAGTTACAAAGAAGGCCCTGGGCCCAACACTTTAGAACTAATAAGCAGATAGTGTATGCATTCCACCTGAATTGGGTTTCCTCACTGTGTGTCTAAGGAAAAGAAGTAAAGTAAAGTCATTGCCCAGCATGGATAGGGCCTTGATTTCACCAACATGATTTGCTTGAGCCAATGGCCAACCAACTTGCTCATCACACCATGTTCAGGTGGCTGCACAAAGTAAAAGGAAAGAGAAAGGCTAGTATATCAATTTGAAAGGAAGGAATACACTCACAAAAATGACACAAACTCGCTCACTCAATAGTTTTACAAATTTCTGCAAGATATAAAAAATAGTGTTCTACTTTTTTAAGTTCCTACAGAATGCTACTGGCACACTGACTTGCTAGTGCACACTGACACCATAACTTAGCCTAAATCAGTCTTCAAGTGATAATCATTTCCATCCAGATGGAATGCATAACATGAATATGTTTGACAAGCTCTCCAACAGTTGAGAACTGGAGGGAGATTTGGGTCCACATGGTTCCAGTTCATATCCAAAGTGGTGCATACTGGTAGGGTGTCTGGCACAATAGTACATTCCACAATGGTGGCAGCTGAGCTCTTATAGTTTCTTTTTCATCTTTTGCCCAGAGCATCCAATACTTGCCTTCAATCAGCTTTTTCTTCAAATTATGATTGATTTTAAGTTTTCATATATGTTCCTCATTAGGTTCAGTTTATATTCTCTAAGGTTTTTTTCTAATTTCTAATTTTATTTATTTAATTTGGCATATTCTGAAGTCTGCCTTACCAGTTGCTTTTTTTCTTCTTCTTTCCTCTCTATTCCATTAGTGATTGTATTTACTCACAGATTGTTGCTTACACTGGGTTTATTCAGAGATGCATATTCCACAGTCTGTTAAGATGCATAACTGTAGATGATTGTGAAATTTTTAAAAATTTGTCTTTGGTTTCATTTGCAACTGTTGAATCTGGTTCATAGCCATTCTGAAAAAAAAATTTAAAATTAAAATAGGTTTAGAAGATAACATTATGTATTTCACGGTTAAAAATAATAACATTTTAAATATTTATTTCATAACTTATATTCTTTAGCTGAACAATTGTTTAATTTGTGTTATTTTTATTATTGGATTAAATAATTTAATTCAATTTTTATTGCTTTTATCTGTTAAGTTACATTGAGTTCTGAGGATAGGTATAACCTCTTTCTTTTTTGGTGCTAGTAATGACTTTCTCTTGCTTTCAAATTTGGTAAGAATCTAACCACAGACTTTTTGTTTTCATCAAAAAACTTACACTTGCGATCACCTCCTCTTTGCTCAGTAGCATTGGAAGCCACTGCTTTTTACAGTGGCCACTATAGTGTTGAAGTGACGCTGCTTGACACCTTAGACAGCATGGAAAAATTTTGCACATAATGGGACTTCTTTACCACAAATTCTTGTCTGAAGTTGAAATAACTACGATGACAACAACAACAACAACAACAACAACAACAATAATAATAATAATAATAATAATAATAATAATAATAATAAAATTATCCAGGGACTTTTCAGAGAAAAACAAACTGTAATCAGATGAGTCTCTGTGAATACTACTTGTCTGATGAGGAATAAAGATTATTATTATAATAAAATGGGCTATTAAAAATTTAAATTAATAATATGTGCTAGTTTATTCAAGTACCATTCAGCAATAAACAACAATAAGCATAAATCATCACACATAAAAATACTATATATACCTGATAATCAACAACAATGGAATTGGAATTTGGCCATCGTTCATTGTCAGCATCCTTGCACTGGTGTCGTCTTTTGGGTGTTGAAACAGTCATTAATGCAGAAAAAATATCTAATCCTGATTTACTTTGTTTGGATGTGCATAGAGCCTTCTTTTTGCCTGAACTACATTATAAGTTGGAATATGGCACACTTGAAAATCCCATTCCTGTGCTGACAGAGTGGCTCAAAATCCATTAAATATGGATATTTGGGTGGCTCAAAATTTCATTAAATTTGGATCTTTGTCATGATATCTAGAAACAAAACATTTATGTTAAAAACTGAAACATTCAAAATGTACTAGCTGCAGTATCTTTTAACAGTGTATATTATTATTATTATTATTATTATTATTATTATTATTATTATTATTATTATTATTATTATTATTAACATCATCATCATTATAACATGGTATTTTAAATAAGTAGAATAATAACTGTAAAAATCACCTGGCCTCACAATCTTTCTTGCATTTATTTAAAGGACCCTCTTTCTCTTCCTGGACCCATTAGATTTCTCTTCAACTAGACAGCACCTTCTATTCTCTCAAGCTCATGTCCTAACACATCAGAAGCTTTTCTCTCATTTAACAAGCAACGATGCATTTTGTATTGTTGAATTTTCTAATATTTGTATATATTATAGGAAAAGAGCACGGAAAACAGCATTGAAAAGAGCACAAAACAGCATTTTTTTGGTTGTACCGCATTTTGTTCTGACAGACTGAATGGACTAATTCTGATCCAAATATGCAATTTGAAGTCTATATTTTGGGGGGGGGGGGAAAGCATTGTAGTACTGTGCAAGATATTACTGAGAGTAAGAAATCCCATCAAATAGAATTTTGTCCAGGGATGGACAAATTCCTTTTTGAAACAATGCTCCTCAAATATTTTCTAGTACCTTAAAATCACAAGACCAGTGATATGTGTAAAATGTTTGTTTTGGTATGCACTAAATAAATATGAAACATTAATTAATATCATTGTATGATTCAGTTGAACTAAACACTCTTAAAGCTTCACTTACTTTTCATAAATGTATGGAACCGGTTTCGATAAAATTTACTTCCATACATTTATGAAAAGTAAGTGAAGCTTTAAGAGTATGTAATTCAACTGAATCATACAATTATATCAATTAATATGATTAGCTTCACTGTGCAAGTTCCAATTAACATTTTAATTTAATTTTAATTAAATATGAAACATTTCATTAGTTAAGAAGGAAGTAACAGATATATATATATATTTAAAATTTCAACATAATCAGTTAGTCCATATTGCTTCAGCAATGGTTTCAAACGAGTGAATGTGTTGACAATCCCAATGCAAGGGCTGCTATGTTTATTGAAGCAGTTGCAAGTGTAAACCGATTAAATGTGTGTTCATGCACTCTATATGCATTAAGTAGAATGAGTTTATTGACAGAAATATATCGCACCAGAAATGGCCTCTTTAATAAAAGAAAAAATTAAGGTTGAAGAAAATGTTTCCTATGATCAAGCAACCATGATTTTGTATGGCTTTGTATTGATGGCATTATTAGTGATCAGCTGAGTTGAACTAAATCCCTGTCCAAACCTGGCACAGGTCATTGGAATGCTCAAGGGAATATCAGAAGAAATTATTGAATTGGGAAAGATGGAAAAGAGGCTCAAAAAGAGAATAAGCAGATTTGTGGAAGATATCAGAGAGATTGTTGCAAGCTATCAACAAAAAGTGCAACAAAATCTTGCAAATCATGATGGAAGGATAAGAAGGCTGGAAAAAACCGAGGCAGATAACAGAAAAGTAAGCATTATCATTTTTGGAATACAGGAAAATAGAGGAGAACTTAGCAAAAGGTTGAAGAAATATTTTAGGAAAAGTCGGGTATCCAACTACATGGCTGGGAAATATTTTACTTCTTAAGAATAGGTAGAAAAGGAGTTAGACCAAGGCCAATACTTATCAAGTGTACTACTGTGAAATTTAATCGTAGATGGTGCTGGAAAGTACGAAAAAACTTAGAGGTAGGAAGATATTTATTGAGTAAGATTGTGGGAAAGAAAAAAGTGAAAATGGGCTACTTTTTTGAAGGAAATGAAAAAAAAACAGAGAAGAAGTCAAGATTGCCTGTTACGGGTTTGAATCTTTTCATATACAGAAAGAAACAGGACGTGAATGGATGAAATACAATAGTTGTGGGCTCAGCCAGCAAAGAGGATCAAAGTCCAGGAAACTACAGTGGCAGCAGAAAAGAAGAAATGGTAAAAAGAGAGAAGGGGAACAGCTGATGATATCACCATGACACATTGTACAGTCTCCTCAATAGCTACGAGGATGCCAACAGAGGACTACTGGGTTCTATGGCTGGTCTGAGTATGTGTAGAGAGGCAGGGTTGAGTGTAGTCTCCATGCCTGGGGTAAGGTAGAAGAGTGAAGAATTGTGTCAGATAAAGAGGCAAGACTAACAAGAAGCAAAATGAAACTGGAGCACTATAGGTTTGTAAGAAAGGATTCAGTATAGGGATTGTGTACCTTTTGGGAATGTTGATGGGTTAGTAGGGAAAATACCAAATGGTTACATTCATCAGATAATCAAGTAGGCAGATGTGTTAACAGTGGTTGAGACATGTATATTAAAGAATTCTGTTATTAATATCACTGGGTATGATTAATTTGGAAAAAGGGGGCAAAAAGTCAAAGGAAAAGGTTGGGTGTCTGGTGGCATAGGATTATTTGTAAGAAGAGATAAAAGTTTCAAAATTAAGGTTGAAAAGAATTTAGGAGGTGATAAAAGTGCTGTGGTGTATGCTCAGTGAAATATGTGGAAGAAGTATACAAGAGTGCTTAGATATTGTTAATAATCCACCTAGCTCTTCAAGCTTTTATGATTCAAACTTGTTTATTAAATTGAGACGAAACATTGAAGAACTACAGGACAAATATACAGATGCAGAATTAATGCTAGTGGGGGATATAAATGCAAGAATAGGGAAGAACAGATTAGGGTAGATTTCAATGCCTGGGGGCCAAATAGAAGTAAATTTAGAAAAACATTGTAGTAATAAAGTTTTCTATAATGAAGGCAAAAAATTAATAGAGTTCTGTGAAGAGAACAACTTCTTGATGTGTAATGGAGTAAAAGGGAAAGATGAGGGGGAAGAATTCGCTTTAGTAAATAAATATGGACAAAGTGTTATAGATTATATGTTATATACCTTAGGTCTGGATAGATTAGCATTTGAGATATTTTTGATATGTGCAAATAATCACTTCCCATTAAGGATGGAGCTGTAAATGATGGAAGATGATAGGAGGGAGCAAAATTTCAGGTTAGGTATCCAATTACAACAATACAAATAGAAAAAATGATTTAGCTGAAATGTTTCATACAAAGTTAAAACATACGGTGAAAAACTATTTGTTAGAATCGTTAAGAAGATAGAAGAGTGTAATATATTTTTAGTATACAGGAAGCTATTAAAATAGCAGGAAACAAAATGAAAGTGTCTAAGGGTAGGCTAAAAGTGAATGAAAGCTGGTACGATAAATAATGTTCAGAAACAAGAAGAAGCGTACAGAGATAGCTGAAATGCTGATGATAAACAGGAGAGGAGACAGATAGGGGCAAATTATCGTTTAGAAAGATGGGTATATAGGTACCTATTACAGGTAATTAAATTAGGCACAAAGAAAAATGACAACAAGACAATTTGAGCAATGATAGGTAAAATGCTCAAAGGAAAGGAAGGGGATAATGTGGTATTATCAACGGAGTAATGTACATTTTTTCAGGGTCTTTTGGGAGTAAAAACTTTGGTTATACAAGATAATTTGAATATTGATAATCTTTGAAGATAGACTCGTTATATAGCAAAATTACTTCAAATGGCATATGCGTACAAATCAAAAAATTAAAACCTAACAAAACATGTGGAGATGATGGAATACCAGGGGAATGTTGGAAAATTTGAGTACAAGACCTAACAGATTAAACTTTTCGGGGTGGCTAGTGAACTTAATCTTTGAAGAAGGAAAAATACCAAAAAATTGGAGAATGGGAATTGTAACACCAATTTATAGTAAAGGAAATATTAGGAACCCAGCAAATTATATAGGAATTAGTGTACTTTCAATTATTGGGAAAGTCTTCCTTGCAGTGATAGCAAAAGGATTACAAGAATGGGCACAGAAAGAAAAGAAAATTTCAGTATTTCAATCAGGCTTTAGGTAAGGTAATAGAACAGTTGACAATATTTAATTAGAACGTTAATCGCCAAACATCTTAGTAGCAAAGAGGTAGAATCTATTTGTTGTTTTTGAACTTAGAAAAAGCTTTCGACACAACTTATAGAGAAGCACTTTGAATTAAACTGAGAAAGAAAGGATTAAGTTGAAATTTATAAAGGTAATTCAAAATATTTATAAGGAAAGCAATTTTTGTATTAAATATGAAAAGGAGAGGGTTACAGATATAATATCAAACAATTTAAGTCTAAGACAAGGATGTAAATTAAGCCCAGTTCTCTTCAATCTATTTATTGATGATGTTCTAGAAGAAATTAGTAAAGGTAATGTACATTTGCGAACTAAAAATAATATAGAGATACCGGGTCTGCTCTTTGCAGATGATTTGGTAATGGGGACTTTAACAAGTGTAGGATTAAAATGATCACTAGAAGCTATAAGCACATTTTGTAGAGAATGGGGTCTCAAGATAAATAAAAACAAATCTAAGATTATGGTGATGAAAATGATGATCAAATAAAAAAAAACAGGAAAAATGGTGGTGGAAGGGCACAGAAATTGAAGTTGTCAAGAAGATTGATCATTTAGGTATTAGATTGTCTAGTAATGGGAAATGGAGTGATCAAAAAAGGAAAGTAGCAGCAGAAGGAAAAATACCCATGAGTGTAATCAAATCTTGTGTAAATAAAATATTAAATTATACAAGTAAAATCCCTAGAAAGAATGTATAGTTTAATAGTGGAGAGGAAAATGATGTATGGAATAGAAATTTGGGGGCCAAATGGAGGATGAAAAGTGATAGATAGACTATTTTGTCGAATTGTCCTAGGCTTACTTAGATCTTCATGTAACGAGGTTGCTCTAATGGAACTAGGAAGATGGGGCTATAAAAGCTAGGTCACAGAAAGAGATTGAAATGTTGGTGTAGAAAAGGGGGACTAGAAGGGGAATATTATCAATCAGTGTTTGGTAGCACAAGGAAAAATTAAGGGGAAGAGAAACTTGGATATCTAAAATCCAAAATATTCTACAGGAAGTGAGCATGGGATCATTATGGTACAAGGGAGAAAGATTGGGAAAAGGATTTTGGAAAGAGATAACAATAAGAATTGAGAATGTAAAACAAGAAGTGTGGGCAAATCTTAATGCCAAAAAATCTCTAAAATTATATAGCACACTAAAAATGTTTGGAGAAGAGAAAGATATATTGAAATCTGTAATAAGGCAGAAGGGAAGGCCAGGCATAGTTTGGAACAGGAGTAATATACTTAAGTGGAATAAAAAATGAATATATTAAGGGGATATGTCCTATGTGTAAAGAACCAGATAGTACGTGGCATTGTATATTAGAATGTAAGCAAACCAAGTTTTGGAGGGAACAGTTCCTATTATGAAGATGGAAAATTTACCAAATAAAATAAGAGACAGAAGAATTTTAAATTTAAAATTGACAAAAATATTAAGAAACTGGGAAAATACATAGGCAAGTTGAGACAAAAATGGTTATGGAAGGTGAGTAAAATAAATGGAAACAACAATGTCAACAATTGCTCAATTTAGGAATCATTATAGATTAATTAATTAATTGTAATGGGGCACAGAAGGAATGCAATTCCATAAATTCTGAGCGAACAATTGGGAAATTTAAAAGTTTATTAATAATAGTAGTTTACATAAATTGAGAACATTAAAAAGAAAATTGCTTACTTTTATATTAATATGTTTACCTGCTTGTGTATAAGGTTCAAAGGAATAAGCATCTCTCAAGGATAGAAATTTACCTGAATGTGATTAACTGGAAAAGGAGGAAGATTCATTAATGCATTTAATATTGTATTTAAAGTATAAATTATTTAAAGTATTGTGTTCTTTGGTTGGATCAGAGCCTGGTTCCCTGGATTTTCCAGTAGGTATCTGCTGATGAACCGGGGACAGGGGTACTGAGCCAATCAAATTGGAATAAATTGCAGTTAGTGCCTTCTGAAATTGTCAAAGACACTGAGATCATATTAGTTATATTTAAATTTAATAGGGTTTTTGGTGTTCATTTTGTTAAAAAGTTTTGATGTTGATGTATGAAAAAAAAATTCATATTCATTTATGTATATTAAAAGTATTTCCTGCAGGAAACTGATGTAGCTGGGAGAAAAAAGCATTGTAATTTCTTTAATATAGATGAAAGAGGCAGAATCTAAATAGAATGGGACTTTCAGCATAATTGAGGGTCTGCAAATCATATTCAGCTCTCTCAAAGCTTTGCAGATAATCAGTTTATATTACAAGTGACATTAACAGCATAGTGATCTCACTTCTCATTGTAATCAAATTGCTGAAGTCTGTGCACTGACCAGAACTGTATCAGAAAGAAAGATGGTCGTCTTTGGAACGTCTTTTGGAAGGATTTTTGAAAGTATTTCACTGTGTTAAGAAAACATAGTACAAGCTTTGATGGACGTGTGAATGTTAACCTTAACTTTCATAAGAAACTTTTTGACAGATTGGAAATTGACAACCCAGATGAAAAAGCTTTGCTTGATATTGGTGTATATAGCTTATACATAGTTCGTGAGGTCATTAAGATGGGTCACCTGACTGCAAATTGGGATATTTATCAAGCTATAAGAACTATGTTTCAAAGACAGCCCAGTATGCTGAGTGAAAAACACACAAATTAATAGTTGTAAAGGTTTTTGCAAATAATTTAATTCTATACAGTAGCTTGAGAATAGTATATGTGCTGAACAAGCATTGTAAATATGGGATCATATTGAGACATTTCTTAAGACAGTATCTATAACTGGCAACAAGAATTATCAATTTGTGTTTGAAGCTACAAATCATTCACTTGTTAAAGCAAAGCTTGCTGCATTCAACAGAATTTTTAATGAGTGTGAGCTGTTTTTGGGGAGGTTTCAAAGTTCCAATTCTTCAGTACCTTTTTTATTTATATCAATGGTGGAAGTTTTTAGATTTGGAAAGATTTTTAAAGTAAGAAAAGGTTTCTGCAGTGCAGCAAGCACTATGTGTAAACATATGAATTTAGAAATTTTATGTTGAGTATGATGCTAAAAATTCTTAAAAGAAGTGAACAAGTTGGGTTTTATATATATAGGTTTCAAAAATATTAATGCTTATGGTACAAAATCTGATAGGAAAAAAAGCCTAATAAAATCTTTGCTTGCAAAAGTGTTAACTTTTCTTGATTCTGAACTAATTTCTCTTTAGTCAAATCTTGATTCAAAGATAATTGTTATCATTCTAAAACAGCGCATAGGGCAAAAAGAGTGTGTGAGAATGTAAAACAATATGCTCTTCTAATAAATCAATCTTATTCTGATGAATGGAAGAGGCCACCGTTGGTGGCCAAGGTCGTTAAGGTGTGAATCGTGAACTGGAGGTGTGGGTTTTGATTCCCACTAGGACCTTCCCCTCCGACTGAGGTTTTTTCTAGGTTTTTTCAGTGCTCATAAAAGGCAAATACCAGGGAGGTATCCTAAACTAGGCCTAGAATGCTTCCTTCCTTAAAAATAAAAATCCTTTCCAAATATATCATTTCATCTCATGTATCATCAGTGTCCACTGCCTGTGGTGCCTCAGTAGTAAAAGCAGGCATTGAACACTATCCAAAAAAAAAAAAAAATGGAAGATGACATTCATTGATATTATACCCAATTATCATTATTCCTGATTGGATAATATTTCTATTTGTTTCAATATATACTATAAAAGAATGACATTGTTAAACTTTATGAGTATATTTTTTTATAATGCATATTTTTACTGCTGTGGCATTACAGATGATGGACACTGACGATACATTAGATGAAATTATGAATTAAGAAAGCATTTTTCTCAGACCTAAGTTTAGAATACCTCTGCAGCATTTGTCATTTATCAGGACTGATGAAAATTACAGTCCTGGTGAGAATTAAACCTCAAACCTCCTGCTCAAGATTCTGTGCCTTAATTACCTCAGCCACCTATAGAGGTACATATTAGCAATGACAAGAACTTCGTTGATTTATGGTTTGTCATAAAATCTTTTTTCATTCTATTGCTTCTATTGAAAGCAGCACTTCTGGGGGGGGGGGGTCAAAAATTTTAAACCAGTTAAATAAGGAAATAAATCATAGAAAGAAACTCCCTGAAAAAAATTTAATAGTGTTTAATGCCCCTTTATACTCTAAGAAATCGAGACAGTGGACACTTAATACATGAGATAAAGTAATAAGGTGGGAAACAAATATTTTGGGAAGGAAGCATCCGAAGCTTAACCCAACATTTGCTATTTTGAAAGACTAAGAAAAATCTGGAAAAAACCTCAATCAGGAAAGATGGTCTTGTCAGGAATGAAACCCCAGATTTCCCACCCATGAACCCATGCCATAAATGACCTCAGCTAACCATATCATTCAGGATAAGAGGAAAAGTAGTATTTAAATAAGATGGGAATATTCTGTTTAAAAATTTTTCTCCTAGAAAGAATGAAAAGTAACTATTAGGTGAGATATAAGTTAAACCAGGGATGTGAACCACAGTCATTTTCTACTTGCAAACCAGAGTTAATATGTACAATAGCTGTGAAATATATACTGATGCATGTGTCTTGTTTTATCATACCAAGGAGAACACCTCTGTTCAAGATTGCACTTATCTGCAGTAGAAATCTGTGTTCTAGACTTAATATTTTTGCTTGTGAATAGAACAAAAAGTGCTGTTAAGTAAAATGGAAATAATCTAGATTAAATATTTTTGCAGTGTTAGTTCGTAACGGAAAAATTTGTTATTTACCTAAGTTCGTAAAATAAGCTGAAAATAGTAATAAAAAAAAAGCCAGGAAATGGAGAGAGAACTAGGCCATCTATGGGAATGGTGTAGGCTGAATTTCCTTGCTTTCAGAAAGATAAATTCAAAGAAGAGAGACTAATGTCCTATAATCCAAAATTCATTGTTTGGTTAGTAAAAGTCAAGGAAAAATAGGGAAATTTTATTTTTAAATTAGAGTGCACAAGTGCTAATGCACAACTCTCACTATGTGTATTACCTATCTTCTGCTTACTTTTCTTTACTCACTGATCACATCCATTTTCTGTTACCATTAAACAGTAACTTTCCTCCCAATCTCTTAACTGTGGTGATCATTAAATAGTTTTAATGCTATATTTTTTGCCATCTTAAGCTACTTTCCTCTAATAATACACCACTCCATTCCATAGTTTCTTGACAAATGAATAAAATGTTCCCTTCTTCTCTGCAAATAGGGCATATTTTTTGATCAACCTTACACCAAGCTTTAATTTTCTGACCCCTAATCTAAACCAAACTAATCCAGCTCTTTCATTTTGATTGTACTTTTCAATATACTTTTCCTTCTCTTTATCAATGTTCCTAAATTTTTATAGGAATGTAACTGCAAGTTTTCTGCATGACCTCTTCTCTTACATCTTGGATGGATAACATCTTCTAATATGCCCTTAATATTTTTTATTGTTCTTCTCATTTGGCACTGCAGCCTGGGATGAGCCTTGGCTTGCTGCAGGACCTGTTCTTTTTCTATCTCTGTTTTATGATTTCATTCATAGAGAGCAATGTTGTAGGGGGGCATGTAATCAGCATCCCAGCAGCCAACATCATGCATCTTTGGTGATCAAAGAATGCCACCTCTCCATCAGGCAGCTTCCATATTGCCCTTACAAGACTGAGTGGACCCAGTTCCAGACCAATCTACTTAGAAAAATTCCCATGTAGGTACTGGGAATTGAACCTGGGCCTCCCAGCCACCAGTCAGCAATGCTAACTACTGGACCAAAGAGGTGGTCATTATTTTTTATTTCCTTCATTATTTTTGTAATATTTTTAATCTGGTGTTAATATCAAATTTGAAAGAATTCTGCTGGTAATGTCAATGATTTATTCATTTTAAACCTGCTCACTTAGATTAAAATCTCATCAAAAGGTCTTCCAGTTCTTCAACATAACTAGACTTGGTTCACTAGATAGTTTTGGATAGATTCAATTACTAAGAGTCACAGAGGAGTTTTAATGTTTCACAACTTTTCAACATACTCTCCATAGCTTTATATGGGGGTAAGTCATTAAGTAAATTACAAATTGATGTGCGATACCACATATTGAATGATACTATATATTTTAATGAAGTAACTGAGGCTATTGTTTCTAGATGACAGTGTTAGTGTGGTGGCAATTGGTAACTTCAACACAAAACAATCTATGTTTACAATAGTGAAACAGTAGTTGTAGATGGTGGCACCTCTGAGTGAGCATATTGTTACAAACCTGGTTCACATCCAGGTAACACCACCATAATGTGGCAAACCACTCTTTGAGACCCAAGCATCTCCACCATAATGTGAAGTTCCAGGGGTCAAAACCCGGGAACCTTCTTTATAACAACCTAAAAATCTTTATCAATTACAACTCATATTCTAACCTGCTTAAAAACTCCCTTATGAGGATACCGGAACTTTGGAATTAAAAAGGCAGAAGGCATAGTTAATTTAAAAACATACTGAAAATTCAATCACTTCTCTATTAGCTCTTAACACATACAACTTCCAAAAACCATTACTTACATATGTTATAATTTCCTTGGTTCATTGTTAGTCTGAAGGCAAGCGTGGCTGCTACCTGTTTATTCTATCTCCTCGGGTCGACTGACCTCCTTCTTTCTCAACACAAACCCTTATTCAGCATGTTTTAGCTTCCTAGTACCAGTACTTTTCCATTCCCCTGCTCTATCCCTCATCTATCTATTCTGTTATTCCCCTGGAGTTATTTGCTCAGAATATCAACTACTTCCTCTTATGTTCCCACCTGATAGCTAGTCTCAGATTTAGTTTACCTTCACACTTCTTATAATGTGACCTCTCTCTCAATAACTTCATGCTGATTACTAATGTCTTAACACTTTATGATACTATTAATAATATGCTACTAATTTATATAAATTTACTGGCAATTGCCACAATACAACACTTGAGCAGTGCTTTGTTGTGTAATATTTGTGGGCAAAACATATGGAATCAAAGAATATTCATAAAGAAATACTTCCCATCTATGGTGAAAGGTGTCTGTCACATCAAGGTGTTTACAATTGGATGCAGAAGTTTGCTAATTGTGAACACTTATCAAAGATGAACACCATGTCAGCTGACCAACAGAGATTGCCCAGAGGCAAATTTGCAATGAGTTGAAGATTTAATCTGAACAGAAGAAGGGTTACTATAGACATTATAGCTGCTACTATTGGTGGTTCACAAGGCATGGTCTAACCTCCTAATGCATGACAGGTTTGGTTTTCACAAAGTCTTTACACAATGGATGTCATTCAGCTGACTCCAAAACACAAAATGCAAAGAATTGGTCTGCCATTTCAGTATCTCAGTTGTTACCATGATGGTCATGATATGCTATCAGGAATTGTCACAGGTGATGAGGCTTGGGTTTACCATTATCAGCTCCAGACAAAGAATGCATCAATGCAGTGGAAACATCCTGCATCGGCTGTGAAAAAGAAGCTTAAAGTGACACCATCTACTGGGAAAGTGATGCTCACAGTCTTCGTGTATACACCTTGCTGCTTTCCAGTCTCAAGGACAATTTAAAAATGCCTACTTCTTCTGCAGCATCCTTAGGAAACTTTGCAAGCCCATTCATTGGAAGCAATCAGGGTTCCTCACCAAAGATGTGTTGCTCTCGCATGACAGTGTGCATCCTCATAATGTCAACAAGACAAATGAGATGCTATGAAATTTCAAGTAGAAAGTGCTCAAGCATCTTCTGTATACCCCTGACCTTGCACAAATGACTTCGATTTGTTCATTCCTCTTAAACATTGTATTTTGGATGAACATTTTTCCCATCAATGAAGCTGTGGAAAGGGAAGTCGCCTCCTGATTCCAAAAACAGCCCAAAGAATTGTATGCTGCTGGATTTTAGGAACTTGTAAAGCAATGAGAAAGTATCTCAATCTACAGGGAGATTATGTTGAGAAATAAAGATATTATCAGTTCTCTTATTTGCTTAAGTTCTATATCCATTTGTAACTTACTTAACGACTTACCCTCATATACAGTTCTCTATCCCCTGAAACTATTTGAGGAAATACAATCATGCAGACTCAAAGTGCTCTTTAACATATTAGGGTTTGTGTGTATAAAGGAGTGTGCATTTATTCATTTTGTTTACAAATGAATATTTGCATGTATGTTTTTAGTTATGTACAGAGAAGATCTATTGTGTACATAATTCAATGTAACCCTGTAATCTGTAATGGATTCAAAAGGGAATAAACATCTATCATCTGGAAGCACCCATGCCACTTGTTTCCAGCATTACAATGAGTAAAAAGAAGAATCGCATCATGTCAAGTTGGGACTGTAAGGTGGGTGCATCAAAAGTTTTGCTTCTGTTCTCCAAAATTGCGAATGTTGTGTTAGCATTTTGAACAGAAGCATTGTCATGATGCAACAAAATGCCCCTTAGTTCAGTTCTTGGCTGTCATTCATAGATTTTGTTGAACACAGTGGAAAGACAGCCATCAGCATACTACCTTGTAGTTACTGCTTTTCCAGAACAACATCTTCTGATGACCACTTGTTGCAAAGAAAGAGGCAACCACTTTCTTTTCAGCACTACTTACTCTTTTTGCTTTCATTGGTGACACTGTAAAGTTGTGGATGCGTAAGTGTAGTAACTAGTTTGTGACAATTGTGTAAACTGGTGTTAACATTTATAAATCTGAAATATGAGGTATGATAAAGTAGTTTGTTTATAAAAGTTTAACCCCAATAGAAATACAAAAGGAGTTGGATTCTACATTAAAGGAGTTGGATTCTACATTAAAGGATTTTCCCCCTTCGTTTTTGATGGGTAAAAAGTGGGCTGCTAAAATTAAGCATGGTTGTACATCCATTTAAGATTATGAGCACTTAGTGCTCCCCAAAACTGCTACAACCAACGAGGTTGTTACAAAAATATGCAATGCCATAATCAATGATCGCTGATTGAAGGTAGGCGAGTTGGCTGACATTTTAAAAATCTTGATAGGCCATGTCCACAACATTTTACACAAAGTTTTGGGTATGAGAAAGCTTTCCGCTAGATGGGTGCTGTGTTTGTTGACGATGGACCCAAAACACATTGGAATGAACATTTCCCAAGAGAGTTTAGGCTTGTTTAGTCTTAATTTCAGTGAGTTTCTCTGACATTTCATAACAGTAGATAAAAATGGATTCATCACTACACATCAAAGACAAAGGAGCAGACTAAACAGTAGGTGGCAGCAGATGAAAGTGGAACAAAGAGCAAAAGAAGTTCCACCTGCAGAAAAAGTCATGGCCTTGGTTTTCTGGGATTCTCATGGGTGGCGCTCATAAACTACCTTCAGAAGGGCAGAACCATCACCAGGGAGTATGATGCTTCACTGCTGGACCAATTGAAGGATACTATTCAAGCTAAATGTCCACATCTTGCAAAAAAAAAATTTCTTTCATCACTATAATCCACCATCACACACATCTGGAATTGTTGCTGCAAAAATGCATGACATTTGCTTCCAAGTGTTTCTACATCGGCCATATTCACCGGATTTGGCCCCCAGCAATTCTTATTGTTCCCAAACATGAAGAAATGACTGAATGCATGGAGATTGACATCAAATGATGAGATTGAAGCGGAGACAGATGCCTATTATTCTCAGTTGGACAAACCTTATTTTACTGAGGATATTACAATGTTTGAAAGTCATTGGACTTAATGTATTGATTTTCAAGATGACTATGTTGAAAAATAAAAGAAAATCTTTTTTTAATCTTAGTCAGACCAAGAACTTCTAGAATGTCCCTCATACATGTAGATTTTCTTCCTCATTAAATCCCTGTGCTGGCTTTAATAATTTTGCTTTTTTCACTATGTCATGGTTCTGTATGGAAATGAGATCCTACAACTAATTTTTCCATTTATTTATATTTCATGTTCCTGGAGTGTTCTTTTAAACATATGCCTATGTTTCTCTGTTTTTCCAAATGGATTTTTTCACATTCTGCAAATTTTATTTGCTAATTTCCTGCTCTTTTCACAAGTGGAATAATTTCATTATTATTGCCATTCGGGAGATTTTTAACATTGAATTTTTTATTGGTGCCATTATAATATAAAAGAATATTTTGAAATTTGTGCATAGCCCATGGATGATATGTGAATTTGTTAAAAGTTATCTTATCTTTCCTGCTAAAGCATTGTGGCATCTTTAATAAGTTGTGCCTATTGAACTTCTGTACTTTGTTGTGAAATAGTTTTTTTCTAAATCCATTTTTAATCATTGTTCTTTCTATTTGCTTGTATTCTTCAGGGTATTCTTTCTTGTTAATGGGTAGGTTAATGAGTATATGCTTTAAACTGTTGATTACTGCATGTTTGTTTTTTGGGGTTATGCCATCAGCTCAATGTGAAGCATGCTTTTCTCTGTAGATTCCAAGTTCCAGGTTGTCTTGATGTTTTATTATTTTAATGTTCAATAATGTTTCTTCTGTTTTGTTTGTGAACAATATGTTTTTAATTAAAATGTAAATTGGAACTTGCACAGTGAAGCCAATCATATAATTGATATTATTGTGTGATTTAGTTGAACTACAAACTCTTAATGCTTCACTTACTTGTCATAAAGTACAGAACCTGTTTCAAGAACATTTTGTTCTCATCATCAGCCAGGCTAAAATTCAACTGAATTGGAGTTGAATTTTAGCCTGGCTGATGATGAGAATGAAATGTTTTCCAAACCGGTTCTATATATTATGACAAGTAAGTGAAGTATTAAGAGTGTGTAGTTCAACTAAATCATATAATAATATCAATGAATATGTTTTTATTTTGTATATTTAGAAGTTTTATGGCATTGTTAGTGTGGTAACTATGGTAGTGTACTAACTATGCCAAATATATCATCAACATATTTGTACCAGAATTTAAATATGTAAATGAATGCTGTATTGATGTGTGTTTCAAATCAGCTTATGAAGAGCTTAGCTAGAAATGAAGATAAGGGGCTGCCCAAGTAAGTTCTGATTCTTATATTTAGAATTTCCCTTGAATGAAAAATAGGATTGATTTATACAAATTTCAGTGGTTTTTAGAATTCTAGATAAAGAGAACAGAATAAATAAAGAGATAAAGAGGATGCAAAGTTGCTGAAAAACAAAAAAATCTTACATGCAATCATATCCATTATAGGGATGTATTAAATCAGTCATTGAGGCTCTGAAAACATGCACAGTAATGCCAAAAGTAGCAAAATACAAAATTAAACAGAATAACCCAACAATAGAAGTATTTATGGTTTACTAAAAATTCTCATGTGTTCTAATAATATGAACCCATCATTAACAACATCAACACACCATCGTTCTATTTAGCAAAATGACTAGCCAAGAGAACTCTACCAAAATTATAAAACCGGAGTAAAAACAGTTCATTTCAGTTAATAGAAAAAAATTAAGGTTGTAAAATACAACTTACTGACACCTTAGTACCTTTCAACGTAGAATCTTTGTGATTGGCTAAGAACAAGCAAGATTAATGATGCACACATGAAGGAATACATAAAACTCACTGAAATTTGCATAAACCAACTTATACAAATTTTCATATAAGGGCAAATTCTATAAACAAAAATCAGGCTGTTCTAAACAGGCATCTTCATTTCTATTTAACCTCTTCATAAGCAGATTTGAAACACACATCAATACAGCATTCCAATACATATTTAAAATATGGTACAGATAGTTAATAATATATTTGCCGTAGTCAGCAAAAAACACACTAATGATGCCATAAAACTTCTAAATATACAAGATAAAAACATATGGTTCATATATGAAACATAAGTAAATAACATACAACCATTCTTGGACATTAAAATAACAAGACATAAAGACTACTTGGAACTTGGCATCTACAGAAAAACATGCTTGCAGACAATCACATCAAGCTGATAGAATTAACCCCAAAAAACATAAATATATAATGATCAACAGCTTAATACATAGACTTATTAACCAACCCATTAACAAGAAAGATAAATCAAAGAATACAAGCAAATAGAAAGAACAATGATTAAAAATTTATTTAGCAAAGAACTAGTTCATAAAAAGTACAGAAATTCAAGAGGCAAAAACTTATTAAAGAAACCACACTTTCAGTAGGAAAAAATAATATAAAACTTTTAACAAATTCACATATCATCCATGGGCTATATACCAATTTCAATATATTTTAAAAGATTTTAATATTAGAATGGCACCAATTAACAAATTTAATGTTAAAAATTTCCAGAATATCAATATTAATGAAAGTATTCCACCTGTGAAAAAAGCAGGTATTTACCAAATAAAATGTGTAAAATGCAAAGTAATCTATATTAGAAAAACAAAGAGAAACATATGCACACTGTTAAAAAAACATTTGAGGAACATTAACTATAAATAAATGGAGAAATCAGCATTGGCATCTTATTTCTGGACAGAAAACCAGAACATAGTGAAAAAAGCAAAATTATTCAATTCAGCAGGGACCCGCAGAGCTAATTATGTGGGAGAAAATTGACATACATAAATACAGAGACAGATTAATGAACTTTGACACTTCTGGGGATGAAAACATAAAATTTAAGCTCATCACACCTCCACCAGGGCAGAATATGCATTCTCAAAAGTACATCACGAACTATCTAGAAGTCGACAATTGAGAATGCAACAATGGTATGCCAAACATGTTCTAAATATAAACAAGTAAATGAAGCTAATAAGAGTGTGTGACTGGACTCAGTCATACAATAATCTTAATTACCCTAATAGTTCATTAATAATAAAAATTTAATAATTTATTGCTGTCAGTAGACTTGTGTACCCAAGTTTCTGACTGTCAAAAAACTGCAGTTTTCTTTTAAAATTAATAAAATATATACATTTTGTATAGCATATGATAACTTAATACACCAATAAAAAATTTAATATTTTATTTCATTTACCTCCCAAAACACAGATGAAGTAGTTAACATTTTAAAGCATTTTTTGAATGATACTCACTCATTTATCTTTCATTATTTGCAGGAATTGAGTTTGATATAGCTGAATCATGCTTTAAGGATGCGATTCTACAAAGCATTCATTAGTCATCCAATGGGTATACCTACTTTAAGGTTCGCATCTTAATCACAAACATTAGTTTCATACCTCTTTTCCAAGTTTCAGATTCAAATATATTCACAATCTCTTATCCATTCAACTTCATGCATACGTTTCCAAACTCTTAAGACACTCTTTTTTTTTTTTTTTTTTTTTGTTTTTTTTTCTTTTTGTTTTTCTAGAAACTAAAATATTATTGTAAATTTCCATTTCTCACCACTCCTATCCACTCCATTTATAGCTGTGTATCAGTTCCTAAATTTTTCATTCTTCTACTGTTCTAAATTATTGATTCTTTTACTGCAGTTTACATTCTCTTGGATACCTTCATTTCTTCTAGAAGATTCAGATATGCTAATTTTCTGACACACATTACAAATGCAGATATTCTATCTTGTGTCCATTATTTGTACACATACTTTTTATATAAAGATTCTTTCCTAAGCAATCTTTGTTTCAGCAATCTGATATAAAACCTGAAGCTATTGGGACCTATTTTGCACAAAAATATAACCATATGTGACATATAGTTGTAACCCAACATATATCAGCACTTAGCATTCTATAATTTTCACATTAACAATTAATTTTGGATTATGAATGCCAGTTTTATTTCTTCAAAGTACATATTCCTCTGTTATTTTCACTTGAGAAGTTAATGATAACAGAGGCAAAAGGGCCATTTTTTATTATTGTGTATATGGGAGCATGGTAACTGTTTACTATTTGATTATTGTTCAATCTCCACAAAACAATTTTTCATGGTGAGGTCATCTAGAGGTTTTCTCTTCCCTGAAAAATCAACTCTAGGTGTTTATGAACTCCATACTACCTGCCATCATTGAATGATTTTAACAGATTCAAAGGATATCTTGTAGATGTCGGAGAAAGTTAAAAACTTAAAGAAAGAGCGGTAGTACTGACTTATATATCATTAAAAATAATTTTCCTCGGGAAGGTTTTTAACACATAGCTGCTATTATGACTATACAGGAGTGTTGAATCATTGTGGTAATATTTGCGAACTCTCCAACTTAGAGCATGTAATAAATGTTCAACTAAACAAATTCATGATCCATAGGAAGGTTCTAAAAATGCTATAACTTTTTCAGCAAGTAATTTTGAAGAATAGACACCTGAAAGAGATAATTGATCATCTTAGAAGAATTATTTGGGAAATTAATACAATGCTGACAATGAGAAGATCATAACACATCTCTTAAGGCAAGTATACTCCTTAGCAAGTAAAATGTTCATGGTTCATACTTTCCTCATGGTGCATATTAACTCTTATGTTGTGAACAATATGCTTTCTAAGCACCTGCATTTATAATATGCAATTTTTCATTATGCTGTAAAAGTTAGAAAAAAGGAAAGAAAAATCTGTATATTTTTAGACCAAGGCTTTTTCATGGGAGAGCTATTGGGTCACTTTAGCATTTTTCTTCTTGTGGTCACACAGCATAAATACCATTCATTCTTCATTTTCCTCTAAATCTGAATCATTCAGATGTAGGCAATCAGCAAAATATAGTAATATTTTTATATGTGCATGTATGCAAATATTGCCATAATTTGTAAGGTACCTAATGCTCTGTTTTAGACAATACTGTAAAATGTTATGAATCACTTGAATTCTATTTCTAGCATGATCACAAACACATTTCTGGCAAAGTTCCCTCATAGGTATACAACTTCAGGCTTGTAATAAAATGTAGTATGCAACTTATTCTCAAGAGTATCGCAGATGTTATGTAATTAATCTTAAAGGAACATTCTTTAGAAATAACAGCACAATTATAAATATACGGAAATTTATTTATTGCTACAATTATGAATTTATATAGCTTTAGATCAACATGAAGAAATAATATCTGTTAATATTAATAATCTTTTAAAACAACTGAATAGAATGTATTGCATTGTGTTGTGAATTAGTTTCCATTTCAGCTAACTGAAAGTGTGCATCTCTCTGAATTGTAAAAATTTTAGGAATATAATATTGTAAAATTATTTTTATATTTTAAATGTAATGTATTTGAATTCATAAGATTCCTGAGCTAAATATTACCACCTTAAGGCTTGTTGTGTGCTGATATTTCATGATAGTTGCATGAAATAATCATGAATATTTCAGGATGGATG
The DNA here is from genome assembly GCA_030762175.1 of Metallyticus violacea. Classification (NCBI taxonomy): domain Eukaryota; kingdom Metazoa; phylum Arthropoda; class Insecta; order Mantodea; family Metallyticidae; genus Metallyticus; species Metallyticus violacea. The sequence goes on along the minus strand of CM060846.1, from coordinate 122,971,657 downwards.
GATAAATAGCAAATACTTCCACCTGAAAAACTCTGTAATATATACCAAAGCTTGTACTAAAGTTAGTCCTTGGAGATAGGCCATATATATATATCTGCACCCAATTGTATCCCTTAATGAGATCCATTGGTATAACATATAAGTTGGTTACCTTCTTTAGTGTACATGTTTCCTTCCATCCAGTCTTCTTGAGATCCAAGAATAACCCAAAATGGAGAGAAATTGCAGTATTGAGTATTCATTATGTAAAATTGTCTACCACCATATATCTGGCACCCAACTATAGTGTGATATAGCCAATGGGTAATGTATGACTTACGGCCCCAGGTGGATCCAAAATTGCATCTGGTGGTTATGAGAGACAACATGGATATATGGAGAATATTATAAATGTGGTAATTCCAGTTCAGTTTCTTATTTGGTTCAAGATCTAGATATTCAACAGATTCAGAATATTCCGGGATTGAGCTACCTAGTTTAAGATTTCTTAAGCCTTTTAGATTCCTTCTGTTAGTAAATGGAATGACAAGTATTTTGGTAGTAATTTTTGCTAGGATTAATAGAACATCTTGCATGCACCAGCTGTAAATTTTTCTCAGCCCATGGTTCATCATGTCTCAGACTATTGGGAAATTTCCCCAAAATTATCAGTGCTATGTCATCTGCATAGCTTTGTATATAGCTTCCTGGGTCATGTCCTGGAGTAAGTTGTTCACCACAAGACTCCAAAGAAGGGGGAAGAGAACACTCTCATGTGGGTACCCTCTTGTACCCATTCCTCATTTCCCATGAAGGCTAGCAGTAATATTTAATCATGGAGTTTATCCATCAACAGAGGGTGTTATCAACTTCATATTTCTGAGCAGCCAAAACCATAGACTCATGAGATGTCAAAAGTGCCCTCTATGTCTAGGAAAACCCCTAGGGCTATTTCCTTCTTAGCCATAGGGTCTTCCAGTCTGCTAACAAGGCAGTGTAAGGCTGTTAAGCAAGACTTGGATGATTGGTAGGCATGTTGATTCTGGTGGAGGAGAGCGTCAGACAACACTCTCCTTGGGATATGTCTTCAATCAGTTTTTCCACAGTCTTTAGGAGGAATGATGCAAGACTAATTGGTCAATAAGCCTTAGCTTCAGTGTAATTGTTACAACCATGCTTAAGAATAAATACTATGGTAGCTGTCCAGACTGATGAATATAGTTGAAGGCTTTACTGGCCCGAAAAAGGTTACAGAGAAGGATATAAAGTGAATCAGGTCCTTCTGCAACAGAGCAGGAAAGATACCATCTCTGCCTGGTAACTTAAATGGGTCAAATTAACTGCCCATTTGACACTTTGAATTTGACAACTTGACATGCAAATTCCCAGTCCTTCTGCGGTACTCTTGGACTAGAATTTTTGCAGTGGTTTGTAGATTTGCAGATGTCATCAAAAATGCACACGGGGAAGTGTATCTCAAATAAAGCTTTGAGTGTTTCTTCACTTGAGCACGTAAAGCCTCCTGTATGTTTACATGTAGTTCCTATGGTGTTTATAGGACTGAGGGCCAAGGCTATATGTAATCTGGTATCCTCTGGCAGGCTGAATATTTCCTGGGTGAAGACTTGCCAAGAAGACCTTTTGGCCTTACTTATACCTTTATTATAGTCTGTGAGGGCTGTATGATATGCCCCTCAGTCATCATTACTTTTGCCTTGTTAAAGATATGTTGCGTTCTTGTGTTCAAGGTCTTTAGTCCACCATGACACTTTCTTGGATTTCATCCATGATTGCATGGGGTGGTTATTGAGCTAACTATCAAGTATAGCCTCTTGGAAAATAGAGGTTATACTTTGTCGATATCGCCGAAAGATGTAATCTTGTCGATCTGCCCAATCCTACCTGAGAAATCCTGCTTGTAGAGCTCCCACCAGATTCTCCTAGTATTCCATAAATATTGGTATTTTTTACTATCTTGACATTAAATGATAACAATGGTCTGATAGTGATGGATCGTCTAAGACCTCTTGTCGGTCCTGGTGGTGTAGTGGTAACCATACTTGCCTCCTAAACCCAAGATTGCGGCTTCGATCCCGGCGGCCAGAACCGATGGATTTTTTCGGGCGTAAAAATCGTAAGTATGGCTTTATTCAGAAGGGAAGTAAAGCCGTAGGTCCCGTGTCATACTTTTACGGCATGATAAAGAACCTCTAGCCTGAAAAAAGGGGCCTCTGAGCAGAATTTATCGGCCGTTTCACGCCCTGATTTGAATGGGACGCATATGATCTGAGATGTTAAAGAGCATCCGTAAATAAACCAAATCAAAAAATATGCATATTTCTAAGACCCCCATTCGATAATATGAGTAGAGATGTACTCCTTGCTGAAAGTAATGTTGATAACTTCCTGCCTTATGCAATTGGCAATGGTAGGCTTGTTACTGACATAAGTATATGTAGATTGCTAGAGAGCAGAAAATCTTAAAGGTACTCACCCTTTTGTTGATATCCGTAATACCCCAAATTTCATGTTGAGTGTTGGCATTGCACCCAAAAATGGTATATTCTGCTCTATGAGTGCAATGTTCGACCAAATGATGTAGTTCCCTGGTAGGTGGGTTACTACTGTTGAAGAGCAGATAGACAGAGCTCAGCAGTAGGGTATTGAAGGTTGATCTGGAGAACCTTTAGGGTCAACCTTGACTTGAGTCACAATGTAATTCTGCTGGGGCCCAAAGGTTCTTCTCAGATCTACTCGGAAGAGTTAATGCCCTCCATATCTAAGGTTTGCTCCAAGAGAGCTTTCTCATTGAGGAATGAAATTACAACAGCTGAGGGCTCATAAATGTGGTTCTCAGGAATGAATTATTAATTTTCTGGGTGGTTTCCATGAATGTCCCATGAGAAGCTAGGGAAAATGGTTCACTCAGGCAGGGCCCTGCATACCTGGGAAGGCTAAATACTTCGGAAGGTGGCCTGTATTCTGGAGGCTCCTTTCAATGCACATCTTTCATGTGCCATGCATCTCCTCAGTATAGGTCACATTAGCCCTTGAGGTTCAGTGAATAATTAATAATGAGTAATGAGTGAAAGATGGGGTTGGATGAAATAATGAAGTTGAGTTGCTTCATAGTCTGCCTAGCATGGGTGACCCTACCAGCAGCAAACTACTGCCAGTTGATTCATAAAGACTCATGAGCACCGCCACCAGCGACAAGGTCCTGCAACTCCTAGGCTGGAACATTGAATATGTTCAATAAATTTTTTTACTGTCTACAGAGTGTGTTTGTACCAGTTGGTTTTCTACATGGGAGTGAATTTCCCGATACTTTTCCAAATAAAAACCAATTAATTGGGGTATATGTGTCACCAAATTAACTCTATATCAGCGTTATCCTGAAATGTTATACCAATCATATATCATTGTGTTTTTGTAAATATATCAAATTTAAGTGTGATGTTGCATAAACTGACACTTTAACCCAGATGTTGTGATAAAATAATTTTTTAACAATCATTGTATCGGAGTTACAGAGGTCTAGTTTGAAGCTTTCAAGAGAACTTTACATACTTCAGTGAACTACTCCTATATGATTTGTCACATACAACAGTGAAATATTATGAATTTTGTAGGTTCACATACAAGATTGTTTCTTACAGCTATTAACACCTACCACATCCTCAGTGGACATGCTTAATGCAGCCGACCATAAGGGTGCTCTTTCATCATCAATATAAAACAGTACTATATGGTAACTTTTCTCTTTGATATTGATGGTTGTTCTCCAATAAATGCTTTTTTTATTTTCTTTTGACTGCCTTATTTTCCTTTTTGTTGTTCATAAATAAAGTCATTTTTCTCATGTACTTAAAATAAACCCTGAATTACAATGAAAGAAGTTTGTGAACCTTCCTTTATTCTCATTATCAGGAATTTGCTATCATTAAGAATTCATGATGTTTTAAGGCATCTTAAATCTAGATCAAATTTCCTACATTTTTACAAAAATCACTGGTAATGTTTCAGGATGACACTTTTGAAAAAGAAAATTTTCTTCCCATTACATATTTTTTCAAGTCAGAGGAGCAGATATATCTTTTAATATAAAATTAATCCTAATAAAAGTGTCCACTTACTGGTATCTTAATATCAGCCAATCCAATAGCTCTGTCACCTCATTGGTCTAGGGTTAACATTGCTCACTGCTGGCCCGGAGGCCCTGGTTTGATTCCCACCACCTACTTAGGAATTTTTCTATGTTAGTGAGGTCTGGAACTGGGTCCACTCAGCCTCATGAGGACAATTGGGAAGCTGCCTTATGGAGAGATGGCATTCAACAGCATGCTGATCACATGTCCCATTGCAATACTACCCTCTGTCAGTAAAGTCATGAGACAGGTAGAGGATGCAGAGGTCATTGCGGTAGGTTAAGGCTCACCCCGGGCTGTAGCGCCAAATAGAAGAAGAATCCAATATTTGAGGATTAGAGTTTTAATTCTTAAACTTTAGTTACATATGAATACCATCCTACGCCTAATTACTAAGCCAATTTTCAGATAATCTGTAGTGTCTTTCTTAAAATGCAGTAAACTGCATTTTAAGTTGCTGACTCACATGTAATTATTTATAGCTTCATGGCATGTTACAGTTGGTCCTCATACAAAGTTTATTTTAGTGGGTTGAGCTACAAACTAACAAACATACAATCAACGGGACCAATTTGAAACATTGACAATTATTTTATAAAAGACAAACCTTTTAAAAAGAATCACATTCAAAATTAAATTAATAAAATAATTTGTAGTTTTTTTAGCCATCATACTTGTCCATTCAAACTTAGTGGCCAACTCTTAGAGTGGGATGCTTGGAAGGCAATATTACGTTGTCCCAATGATGTAGTTGATTATGACTGCTAGCCAGACCATAATTATCTCAGTAAGCCTTCCAGTGAATAAAGAATTCCCATGATAGGATAGGGAATCCAATCTGGAACTCAAAGATTACAATGCAAGAGCTCTGTACACTAGACCGTAGGGGTGGGAACAAATTTTGTTCATTCAGAAAGAATGCCTATTGCCAATTTAAAGCATATTAAGTGAATGTAACAGTGAATATGATGATGTTCCTTATCTCTCTTCTTGTCATGGGGTAGCACAGTCACCTGCCCTTTAAATGCCAGAGCCAATCTAGTCAGCTTCCTTAAATCCAATTCAAATATCTAGCTCTAATCTCGTCTGCTAGCTTAAAATCCTATTATATACTTATTTTTGTGACGGCCTATGGTAAGGGAATGCAAGCACATGAAAAGTAACAGCTCTGACATTCATTAAGTATAGTAATGAGGGATTTCTGGCATTCACAAGGATGGTATTTTGTGTTTGAAAGTAACACTGTCAGTTCTTGTCTCATAGTGGTGTTCTGAGGGTTGAAAATGGCAAGTTGCCCCATGATGTTTTTAAGGCAGGCCTTAATAATAATGATAAGATAATTGTGTATTTTGAACAGTGCAATGTTAGTGCTGATGATCTGATATTCGACACTGGGGGAGATAATTTCAATTCTGATGATAGTGAAGAAATTACATTTGGCACGTCACCTGGTTCTCCACTACTGAAGAACAGGCATTGGTTAGTTAAAACTCTCAATACTAAAACTAATACTAATGTTTCCAGTCATGTAAATAGTGATGACAACCTTGAATCAGGAACATTTTGCAGTCCTGTTGTGGTGTGAAAATTCTACCAAAAAAATTAGATGCATAATTTGTCACTCTGCACAACAGACAAACAGTGATGTACAGCAAGCTTGCGGTGTGATCAAGATTTGCATGCTAAATGTACTGCACAGCACAAGTGCCTTAAAAAAAATATCAATTTTAAGGCAAAATTAAATAACATGTGCAGTGTATAGTTAGCAAAAAGCATTTTTTTCATTTGTTTAATGCCTAGATATTATTTCAGTTTTGTATGTTTTTCTTATTTGTATTACATTATCAGTACTATAAAAAGTATTAATGTTAGTGTTCAACATTATTGCACACATATTTAAGTAAATCTAAATGTAATGCAAGTGTTTTGAAAAATTGAGCAGTTTAAAATATATTTCATCTGATGATAAGTCTTCACTTCTGCTTGTTTCAGTGAGTACATTTAACTAGTTCCCCTCTCTTTCCCTACTTGCACATATATTTAATTTTTTAAAAATATGTATTCACAACTTGCCAGTTTGTGTAACTTGTTATATGCCATTTTATTCATAAACAATCACCCTATCATAATGAACATTTAAGTTTATTGTATATCTTAATTTTAAAGTTGATAATTAAACACAAAACATGAAAACCATATTTAAAGTTATTATATTTTTGTGTTACTATTAATCAATTTTGTAAAATGTGTACTCCTTATATGGAATGTATTGTGATGATATTTGCTACTCTTGAATTTATAGAAGCATATTTTCAAAGTGGTGTATTTTTCATTTTAAAGGCATGGCATTTTACATTTTTACAAATGAAGCAGGTCTCGGGCTGATTTCTGCTGATCACAGGAACCTGACTAGATCAATATGTGGCAGCAAAAGGGTTAATACTGTGAAGTGCAATAGTTAAGCCATGGTAAACTTCTGGAAAGGTATTTCAATTAAATTAAAGATATGGATGAAATACCTCATTTGTAGAAGAAGGGTAGCTACACACTTCCAAATTTCAAAATGAAAAAAGATTTTTGAACTGCTTTCTCTGTTGATATAACAAGTCACTTCAATGTCCTTATTCTTCTCTCTCTTCAAGGGAAAAGACAAATCAACTCTGTATCAAACCATTCATATGAAATCCGTTATTGTGGAAACAAACAATTTTAAGTAATAGTGACACAGATTACCTTCAAAAACTAATACCAAATTCTCAATCTCAAGAAATTAGTGATTTTGAAGCATGTGAGGGGCAATCAAAAATGTCTTGGACTGGTTTCGTTACAAAGAAAATCTTAATTTATCTAATTTTGAACATATCTCCTTCAAAATAGTCTCCTTGGTCAGCAAGACATTAGTTCCATTGTTTCTGCCACTTTTGGAATGTGGCCTCAACATTATTGTTTGTAAGTGAGTGTAGAACCTTCTACATTTCAAGCTGTATCTCATCAATGGTGTTGAAATGTGACCATTGCCTGCACCCAAAGAACATACCAATGATGTCATTAATGCTATTGATTATTCTCCTATGATGCTCGTGAACAAGACTTTTTCAGCATTTTCGCAGGTGATGCTCATTGTCTTCCAGGGACATTCTTCCACTTTAGAAGCATTCATACCCTTGAAACATTGTAACATTGCCATAAGTTTGCTGAAGCCCAACATTGCCGTAAGTTTGCTGAAGCATGTTTAATGTCTTTGGCCAATTTCTCAAGTTTAATGCACAATTTCAAGTTAATCCTTTGTTTGAACTAGCTGTCTAAGATGAAATCGCAGGCTAGTATATACACATAATGACAAAAATGTCAACTCCACTACTGCCAATTTAAATGTAGTGATGTTGCTTGGCATATGCAAGTTCAGACTGTGCATGCAACCACGTACTGCCATCTGTTGGTTCACTACAGAACCAGCCCAGGAACTTTATGATACCACCAAGATGTTAGGCAAACAGCTTAATGGATTTGATTTAAGATTCCAGAATTTGGAAATGTTAGAATCCCATTTCAGTATTTCTGTTGCTTCTTTTCCTGTTTAACATCAATAAACTAAAGGTTGTGGAGCTGCAACATGGTAATGAAAGAAAAGTGCATCCAAAACAAAAGAGGTATGCAAAAGTTTATTTAAAAGTTTTTCCATTCCCCATTTCCATGACTACTTAGGCAAGCTGCGGATATATATGACATGCTTTGTTCAACTTACATGTTTGAACAATATTTAATAATGAAAATGCCACAGATACCAATTGGAAGTGTACTCTTTGATTGTGTGCAAAGTACACTGTTGTTCCAACTATTGAAAAACAAACTCAAGAGAAAACAATTTAAAAATTGCAACAGATAAGCAAACTGCTTAATGAATACAAGGTGCTGTAATTTAACATAAGATAGTATTCATGATTCATTTAAATTATATTTTACATTTACATAAGATGCATATTTAATTAAATAAAATGCATCCATTGCTGAGAATTGCATATTTTAACAACCTCTGACAAAGCCTCCCTAAAATGACAGCATGCAAGTATTGGTCATGTGAATACTGTTTGCCCACTCAAAATTAAGCAGGCAGCAGGGCAGATAGTTGTGGCATCATAGCATGCTGAGTTGGGCTGGCTGGTATACAGTATGAGTTCATTGCATAATATATCAAAACATACTTACAAACTTCATTCTTGCTTAGTACAAACACTGCTGAAGGCAATAATACCAATTGTAAATCAGTTAGCCAAAAGTAATTGTTGGTGTTGAAGTGTATGTGATGGTACTTGGCTCAGGAATCCTAGTTCTAATATTTATATTGTAACCAGAATTTCTGTGAAAAGACATTTGAATTTTAATTTCTGTGTTCCAGAAAATGACACATTGTACTGGTGCAGCAAGAAGAAGGTGGGTTAGTGTTAGAAATGCTTAGAAGATATGGTAGTTTGTCAGGGATGCCAGTCAACTAGAAGACCATGCATCATTTGGTATGAAATGTTAACAAATAGGAATTGTAGGAGTGTGCAGCTGAAAAAGACTTTGACTTTCATCTCTCATCTGCAGGCAAACAAAATAAACAAAATTCTAATATTTGAGTGTGTGTGTGTGCATGCATGCTCTTAAACCGCTAAGGTCATTAGCATTCCATTCAATTCAGAGCATGAAATGGCTGGTAAATTTTGCACAGAGGCCTCTTCTTTTAGGCTTGAGGTTCTATTTCTTGCTGTAAATCTATGACATGGGACCCATGGCTTTACTTCTCCTCCAAAGGAAACCATACTTAGGACTTTTATGCCTGAAAAAAATCCATCATCCCTGGCTGGGATTGAACTCGCAATCTTGGGTTTACGAAGCAAGTATTGTTACCACTAGACCACCAGGATTGATGTGCATACTTGCGTGTGCACACACATGATATATGCGTACAGTATGGCTGCAAATGTAGTGCACTAACATTTAACTATATATTTAATGTGTTAAATGAAGTTAACTATAATTGAGATCATTGTATGATTGAGTGGAACTATACACTTTTATTGCTCCACTTTCGAAGTTAACTGTGTTTATCTTTAATAAAATTTGTAAGTTCAATTGTTTCTGAGAAATAATGTGGATTTAATCATCTCATTTTGACTTTTAGTGATAGATAAAGGATATTTATTAATCTTGGGTGTACGAAGCAAGTATTGTTACCACTAGACCACCAGGACTGATGTGCATACTTGCATATGCACACACATGATATATACATACAGAATGGCTGCAAATGTAGTGCACTAACATTTAACTATATATTTAATGTGTTAAATGGAGTTAACTATAATTGCGATCATTGAATGATTGAGTGGAACTAAACACTTTTATTGCTCCACTTTCGAAGTTAACTGTGTTTATCTTTAATAATATTTGTAAGTTCAATTGTTTCTGAAAAATAATGTGGATTTAATCATCTCATTTTGACTTTTAGTGATAGATAAAGGATATTTATTGTGCAGCAGTATTTATGCTCTTACAGAATTGGTTGAAATGAAGGGAGCAGTCTGAAATCAAATCCCATTCATAACATATACAAATGCAACAAGAATTGCAAGAACATGAAAGGGTTCCTAATTAATGTACTCATTTCTGAACAGACATTCTTTTCATTCCAAGTTCCATTGCAATATTTCTCTGACTATTCTGGGGTTAGTATAAAATCCTTTGAAACACATAATTTAACATTGTCAGTGACAGATTTTCTCCCATTATAAATGTCTGAATTTGATTTAGAGTTGTGTCTCTATTAAATTCTGCCCAGAAATGTCATGTACTGCTTTCAGACTTAATCCTTCATTTCAGCTGATTCTGTATGAGGATAAATATTGCTCCACAGTAAATATTCTTTCTCTATCACTGAAAGTCATAAGAAGATGATTAAATCCACATTATTTCTCAGAAACAATTAAAGTTATAAATTGAATCAATGATAGACATAGGCAACTTCATTTAACATGTTAAAAATGTATTTTTATTCTGTAATAAATTTTGGTATATTATATTTGCGGCCACACTGTACTAACTACCAATCTAAGGAATGTGTGTGTATAGTATACATAGGGTAATAAATTCAGATGAATGAAAACTAAGAAATGTTGCATTAATTCATAGAATTGTTCTAGGCTTACCTAGATCTTCACCTACCGAGGTTACTCTAATGGAACTAGGAAAATTGGGCATAAAAGCAAGGCCATGGAAAGAGTATTGAAATATTGGTCTAGAATAGGGAGACTAGAGGACGAGAATATTATTAATCAGTGTCTGGTAGCACAAAGTAAAATCAAGGGGAGAGAAACTTGGTTATCTAAAATCCAAAATATCGTACAAGAAGTGGGGATGGGACTAGTACGGTACGAGGGAGAAAGGTTGGGTAAAGGATTTTGGAAAGAGATAACAATAAGAATTGAGGATATAGAAAAACAGGAAATATGGGCAAATCTTAACACCAAAAAATCTCGTGAAATTATATAGTACACTAAAAAATGCATGGGGAAGAGAAAGGTATGTTGAAATTTGTGATAAGGTATGAAGGGAAGGGTTGGCATGGTTTAGAACAGGAGTAAAATATTTAAGTGGATTAAAAAATGGACACACTAAGGGGAAATGTCCTATGTATGCAGAACCGGCATTGGATACTAGAATGTAAGCAAACTAAGTTTTGGAGGGAACAGTTCTTATTAAGAAAATGGGAAAACCTACCAGATGAAAAAGAGGTAGAAGAATTTTAAATTTAAAGTCAGATGAAAACATTAGGGAACTAGGAAAATACATAGGCAAGGTAAGACAAAAATGGCTATGGGTATAAAATACTTGAAACATGCTTGAGAATAAAATTGTCTGATAGTGAAAGGAGGATGGAATGAGTAGGGAAGGGTATGGGGCTAGTTATCTAATATTAGTTAAACAGGATCCTTATATACCAATAATCAGGTGTTATTGTGTATAAGGCCCAAAGGAATAAGCAACTCTAAAGAATATAAATTGGCCAAGAAATGTTGCAAATAGAAGAATCAGCTTGGTGCCATTTTTGGGCAAGCAGTAGAAAATGTGATAAAAGATATTTTAGAATTTTAGTAATTATCATCCAAATGCATTGACAGTTTGTCATAATATGGTGTGTACCTATATATTGTACATTAACTTCTTATGCATGTTCATATATATTAAGATAATAGCTCTGGCTACTTAAAAAAATGGATGATTTTTGCACTGTATGAAAGCCCAGGGTCTAAATTTTAGTATCACCAAACACTTTGCCTAAGAAAAACTTCACGTCACTTTGAAACATCTGCAGTACAACTTGGCCTAAGCAGGATGTTAACCATTGACCTCAGCATTTGTAGCTGGCTTTAAACTCATATCCCAACAAAGTGAACCAAAGAGGTGAACTAGTATTGTCAAACATTAATGACAGTATATAGTTTTTATTAATGTTTTAATTTAAAGAAGCAGATACATTTATTAAAACTAAGCAACTTTTTTTTGGCTCTTGTAATGTGTCAGGCATCTAACTGAACAATAGCCACCAGTTTTTAAAAGTTTCTGAGTTTCGGTCATAAAATTACATTCTAATTTAACTGCTCACTGCTTTTAATTTTCCATTGCATTTAATTTCCAGAAGCAAGACTTGTAGACATGCTTTCAGCAAAAGTCAATGTCATGTGTAGCTCAAATATCTTATATCTTAATGGGCAATTCTTATGAGAGTGGATGTACAGATTTTCACATTAAGGAAGTTGGTCTTGGTGTCTAGTGATATTTGCCTTGTAGACCCAAATTGCTGGTGCAAACCCAATTTGGGTCATTGAATTTTTTTAGGTTGTAAAAATAGTTTCCTCTTGTAATCTTAAAAGAAGTTAGGAACAGTAAAGTTGTTACATATACAACTGAGTCAGTATTAGGTGACACTAAAACTTCACTAACTGATTAATTCTTCAGAACATGTTTCAAGAGCATTCGCTCTCATCTTCAGCTGGGGACTGACTAACTCTAGGGGTAACTTAGTGGCATCTGATGGTTCCATTAGATAACGAAACAGGAAGTCCGTTGGTGGAATGTCAAAATTCATCACTCTATGTTTGTTTTTTAAAATATAAATCTTTTCCCATATTGCCAAATCCTTGGGATGGGTGGTAGCTTTTAACAGTTTGGCTTCTCCTGCAATGTTATGATCGTAAGTCCGAAAGTGATCTGCAACCGCCGATTTATCCACTTGTTTATATCTTAAATTTCTGAAGTGTTCTTTGGTCCTTGTCTCTAAATTTCGTATTGTTTTGCCTATATATATCTGATCACACTCCAAACAGTCTATCTGATACACTCCTGACTTCTTGCTGGGTGGAATAACATCCTTTTTGTTGCTGTTCAGAAGCTTTCCAATACTAAATTTATTTTGCACAGCCAAATGTATATCATAATTTTTAAAGATTTTCATGAATGCCCTGTTTGCCCACGGATGATATGTGAATCTTTTTAAAACCACATCCTTTTTTATCGTGGAGAGAGTTGTGGTGTTTTTAATATCTATCTGTCTTTTGAAATGTTTGATCTTCTTATCAACTAAAGAGCTGCTGAATCCATTGTTGAGGGCTGTTTTGATTATATAACGGTATTCTGCTGAATATTCTTCTTTGTTCAGTGGGATGTTTACCAATCTATGGACAAGGCTGTTTATAATGGCATGTTGGTGTGGTTTAGGGTTGAAACTGTTATTCTTTATGTGGTATCTGTATGTGTAGGTTTCCTATATATGCCGAATGAAATTATGTCATTTCTCCTGTATATTTTTAGGTCCAAAAACGGTAAAAGACCACTTTCCTCCAATTCCATAGTGAATTTAATATTTTGGTCCTGCAAATTTAGTAATTTTAGGGCATCTTTTGTTTGTTTTTTTGGAACTATTGCCAGAATGTCATCCACATAACGAAACCATGCTTTGAATGTTAAAGGGAATGTCGTAGTAATGTGTGTTTCTACAGCACTCATAAATAAATTTGCCATAAATAAATGTTAAAGGGAATCCCATAGTAATGTGTGTTTCTACAGCACTCATAAATAAATTTGCCATAAATAAATTTGCCATAAATAAATGTTAAAGGGAATCCCATAGTAATGTGTGTTTCTACAGCACTCATAAATAAATTTGCCATAAATAAATTTGCCATAAATAAATGTTAAAGGGAATCCCATAGTAATGTGTGTTTCTACAGCACTCATAAATAAATTTGCCATAAATTTATTTATGAGTGCTGTAGAAAATAAGGGACCTCTGAGCAAAATTTATCAGCCATTCCATGCTCTGAATTGAATGGGATACTGATGATCAATGATGTTAAAGAACATCCTAGCAATAACAAGAAACAACAGCCACAACAGCAAAAACAAAAACAACAAAAAACAAACAACAATGGTGATGATAACAACAATTCTGATTGCAGAAGAAATGAAAATGATTATCATAACAATTGTGGTGGAAGTGGTATAAAATATGACAGTGCCTAGTGAAATACAAAAAATGATGTGATTGTGCTGCATCATTGCATAATTTCATAGGCTGGAGAGAGGTCTAGTGGAAGAAGTTCTTATGTGACATAACATATTGTCATTGTTCATAGTACAGAAATAAGATTCTGCTTACAAAGCAACTGAAGTAATAAAACATGTAGACAAGCCCAGAGCCATACAAGAAAGTATTTAAATGAAATGAAATGGGGAAAATCACTGTTTTAACTGTAGATAGGTGTTCAGGCTATTTCTTTATATAAAACCTATTTTAAACCACTTAAAATCTCTTTCCCATGGGAAATTTAAAATTACAAAATGGTTAAAATGGCTAAAATCTTCAACATTCTTAAGCATTTCACTCTTTAAACTGTTAAAATTCAGGGCATGTTTCATGACCAATCGATCACATTGTCAACTGATGAGCTAGTCATGCTGGAGTTATAGAGGCAGGTGCCTGTAAGGGGCTCTGGTGGTCTATGGATGAACTTGTACAGAATATTATCCACTTCCGGAATTTCGAAGTTCATAAGCCTGTGTTCATTTTCCTAAATAAAATTGTTCTCCCATATGCTTAGTTCTTTGGGAAATTGATCAGTTCTCAATAAATTAATATTTTTGTCAATTTCATGGTGTCATTCTAAAAGCATGCCGCTACAGCTGATTTTTCTATTTGTTTATGTCTAATGTCTCTCAAGTGTTCCTTCATTTTGATCCCAATGTTTCTCTTAGTTTTTCCCATGTATATCTTTTTCACAGTCCTTACAATTTATCTGATATATCCCTGACTTTTCTTCTTTGGGTCTGTCATCTACTTTGTTTAGTTTCAACAATTTCCCAATACTAATCTATTTTGAGGAGCCAATATCATATTGTACTGATTAAAATTTTTTTGAAATTTATTATTCAATGGTAAGTGAACTTTTTGTAAATATTATCTTTAGATAAAATGCTTAATGTAGTAATTTGTTTAGTTTTCTTTTGTTTCTGAAATTTAATGATTTTTTGATCTGTCATCAGTTTTCTAAAACCATTAGAAATGGCTGTGTCTATTATGTATTGGTATTCCTTCTTATATTCAATACTGTTGAGTGGCACATTAATTAATCTGTATATTATACTGTTAAAGGTGGCTTTTTTTATGCATTCTTGGATTGAAACCATTGGCCTTAATATAATTATCTGTATGTGTATCCTTTCTGTGGATGCCAAATTCTAGTCTGTCCATATTTTTAATTATCTTTAAATCCAAAAAAGGGAAAACATTATCCATTTCCATTTCTATTGTAAATTTTATTCTAGATTCTTGTAAACTCAACAGTTGAAGTACATTTTCTATGAGTCTTTTTTGAACAATTGCAAATATGTCATCCACATATCTATACCAGACATTAAAAATTTATGAAAATGCTCTTGTAATATGTGTTTCAAAAGCACTCATGAATAGATTGGCTAGAAAAAGTGAAAGAAGATTTCCTATGACTAATCCTGATTTTTGCTGTAAAATTCACCTTCATGAGTGAAATAAGCTTGATTCAAACATAGTTCTGTAATTAAATCTGTCGTCTAACACTCTTCATGCTTCACTAACCTTAAAAATATTCAGTACCAGTTTCAAAGATACATTATCTCCATCTTTGGCCGTGGACGACTGGTGTAAAAGGCTGTTGTTATGTAGTATCAGAAGCAATGTTCCGCTGTGGTGAAACTTTTATGAACTTAAAATTTATATTTTCTTCCTTCGGAATGTCAAAATTCATCAAATGATCCTTATGTTTGTAGATGTAAATCTTTTCCCAAATATCCAATTCTACCAGTCCCTGTACAGCTCTCAATAATTCAACTTTCTCCTTTATATCATGATTTTCAGTCCAAAAGTGATGTGCCACTGCTGATTTTTCTGTTTGTTCGTATTTTAAATTTCTCATATGTTCTTTTAGATTTATCCCCACATTCCTCTTAGTTTTTCCTACATAGATCTTATCACATTCAGCACATGAATTCTTGCAAATCCCAGCTTTTTTCTCCTTTGGGGTATTATCAGTGGTATTGTCTTTCAAAACATTGTTTAAACTAAATCTATTAGTGGGAGCCAATTTTATATTAACATCTTTAAATATTTTTTGAAATTTATAGTCACTGTTGAATTATATGTATATTTTTAAAGGACATTTTTTCTTTAATTGTTGATAATGTAGTGGAATTTTCAATTCTTTTTTTTCTCTGGAATTTTTTAATCTTATTATGTATTAAATCTTCATTAAAACCACTTAAAATTGCTATTTCTTTATTTATTTTATATTCTATGTTATATTCTTCTTTACTGATTGGCAAATTGATCAATCTGCATATCAAACTATTAAAAATGTCATGTTTGTGAGCTATAGGATTAAAATAATTTTCTTTGATATAATTATCTGCATGTGTGTCCTTTCTATATATGCCAAATTTCAAGTTTTCTTTACACTTTATAATTTTAATATCCAAAAAAGGCAGCATATTGTCTGTTTCTATTTCATGTGTGAATTTTATATCTCTATCTTGAATATTCAAAATCTTTAGTGCATCCTCAATTAACTTTTTGTTAACCATGGCAAAAATATCATCCTTATATCTGTACCAACACTTAAAAAAGTGTGGAAAGGCAGAAATAATATGTGTTTCAAAATTACTTATGTAAAGATTTGCCAGGAAAGGAGATAGAGGACTGCCCATGGTCAAGCCTGTTTGTTGTTTATAAAACTGTTTATCAAATGTAAAATATGACTGATTAATACAAATGCTTATCAGAGGTATGTACTCTTTTCTGTGTGTTTCATTGTGTTTCTTTTAACCATTTTTGTAAAATGATTAAAAGTTTTTCTCTAGGTATGCTGGGGAACAATGAGATCACATCAAACGACACTAGTGTATCTGTAGGTAATAATCTAATATTCTTTATTTCTTCAATTAATTGGATAGAATTATTTATGCTTCTACTTTTGAACTTTGGTAATTCATTGAATCTCTCTGATAACCATTTTGCTAGCAAATATGTGGGTGGGTTAACATTGTTTATGATTGGTCTCATGCTCATTATTGGTTTGTGATTTTTTTAGGATGCACTAAATATAAAAATCCAATATAGTTATATTGTTTAAATATAACTTGTGGAACTTATACAGTGAAGATATAATTAATAATTAAGTGCTTTAGTTAGTGAGTTGAATAAACATTGGTAAGTGGGGAACAAAGTGTATGTAATTGACTCACTAGCTAAATATTTCATTTTTAATAAAGTTATATTACATTATTTATTTACAGGTAGTTAATGTGCTCTTAATAACTGGAACTTCTTTGTAAAGATACTCCAGTTATCTTATTATCACAATTTGTATATTTGTACTCTGTATAAGAAGCCACATTATTCCACAAACTATGAGGACTGTTCAATAATGAATGATCATAACTTTTTGACATTATCCCTTTACTCATCATCATAATTTTGATAAACTTTCTCAAAGTGTTCCCCATTGGATATAATGCAGATACCCCAGCATTTCTGCCAGTCTTCAAAAATATGCTGGAAACCATTTTTTGATAGGTACTTCAGAATTGTGTACACAGCGTTCATCACTGCTACTTATGATGGAAAATGCCTTTCATATAGGTGTTTCTTCAATTTTGGGTAAAGGAAAATGCCACAAGGACTTATACCTGGACTATAGATAGGTTGAGGGGCATACTTTACATTGATTTTTGTTAGATATAATCAAAAATATTTGTGATGTGCAGCAATGATTTATTGTACTACATCACTTGTTACACAGAAATGTGGCATTTTGCAGGTGATAAGGGCTTGCAGAGTTTTCAGGACATCTCTGTAGCATTGCTCAGTTACAGTTGTGTGTACAGGTACGAAATGCTGATGAAAACCATTCCTTGAATATCGATAAATGAGATGACCATAACTTTCCCAGCAGAAGCAACCACTTTTGCTTTTTTTGGTGTCGATAATTGAAATTGAAATTTATTGATACGCTAAGAACAAATACAAAAAAGTACAAATACAAACTACCAGAAGGTCTCCACCTATCTGGCCCAAGCCACTTTAGGGTGTGCCCCCAACAATTACAAAAAAAATATACATACAATAATTGGTTTTATTGTATCACCTTTATTCAAGTTCTAATATAATTGAACATATACAATATTTCCCTCTTGATTGCATCAGTCCCCAGTCCCTGGTTTATCAGCCTACTGGAATTCCGGGGGACCAGGCTCCAAACCAATCCAAGGTCCTAAATAAAAATTTTCCATTACTCTACCAAAACTATTATTTTGTTAGCTAACTACAGCTTCTACAAAATAATAATGACTTTATTTCTCACATGCATACAAATGCTATATTTCAAATTGAATAAAAATATAACCCACTCCCACCATAATCACCTAATATAATTAATCAAATGCAACCCTTTAGGTTATTTGATTTACTTCCTTTCTTAGTACCCAATTCCATTTATTTTTAACTTTGTTTAGGAACTCCCCTACATTCCTGCTATCTTTACTAAGATTTTCATTAACGCTATTTTTGTGTCTAATTTAAACCATTTCTCATTTATAAACTTTTTCCTCTAGAGTCCCATCCCTTTGCACTCAATCCATATCTTCCTTTCCCCCACACATTGGACACGGATTCTGAGGAAATGCTTTTCTTATTCCTTTTAATCTCCATACACCTGCTCTTAAACATGCAATGGCCTCTCTTTGTTCTTTATTTTATTTGTCAATATACTTCTCTCTTTCCCATTTATTTTTTATCAGTATATAAAATGCGAAGGATCTTTTACCTCTTATCTCACTAAACAATTTTTGTATTTCTATATTTTCTAATCTCTTTCTTATTACTTTCCAAAAACCCTTTACATTGTTCTCCCTCCTCCTCCAAATATGCCCATTCCATTGTTCACCAGAATTATCCTAAAACTATTACTGCACCTATTGCTCCTTAGACTCTTTTCTTGAAATTCTAAATATTTCCTTAACAAATTTCTTTCATCTAAGTTTAGGATTTTGAACCAATATTTGACAGCTTTTTCCATAATCACACCTTTCCTTACCACTCTTCCCATCTCAATTTGTGCAACTTCCTTTCCTGTTGTACTCAGTACACCTAAAATTTCTCTACAAAGCATTGTATGCACAACAT
Source organism: Metallyticus violacea (assembly GCA_030762175.1). Lineage (NCBI taxonomy): Eukaryota > Metazoa > Arthropoda > Insecta > Mantodea > Metallyticidae > Metallyticus > Metallyticus violacea. Next base: position 122,952,778 of record CM060846.1, on the reverse strand, counting down.
CCACAATTTCCCATCCTCCTTCCGGTCCCCATATTTCATTTTTGCCTCAACCATCACCATACTATATATTTTTTCCAGCCAGTCAACATTTATATCTGGTATTTTATATTTATAACCTCTAACTGCTGGCATTGCTCCTTTTTCTTTTTTCAAAGCAAATTTTTTCTGCTTTTCCCAATTGCCACCCCCATCTATTTTAACTCCTAGATAAATGCAATCCCTAACTACCTTATATTCTTTATCTCTTTTCCTCCATTTCTCATATTTACTCAATTTTGCTCCTTTATTGAATACTACTATTTGAGTCTTGTCCTGATTGACCTTCAAGCTCCAATTATTATAGTATTTGTCTATGTGCTGCAAGGATTGCTTTAAACCAATTATTGAGATGGATTCAAAACTAAGTCATCTGCAAATAATAACCATGGGAATGTGATATTATTAATGATTTGTTGCTCTTTCCTATCTCTGTTAAAATGTCATCAATAAAATTAAATAGCACTGGGCATAACTTACACCTTTGACTTAACCCCTTCTCTTGAATTATTTCTCTTGTTACCATTCCTTCTCCAGCTTTCACGCAGAAGGTATTTCTCTTCTATAACCCTTGAAGAATACTCACTATATGAAAACTTTTTCCTTTACTCAGTAATTTATCCCATAACCATTGTAACCCTGTGCAAACATACACTTTCTCTAAGTCAACAAATGCCATGTACAGTTTTCCTTTTTTATCTTTTAAATATTTGTCCACTAATGTTTTAATAATGAATATATTACCCATCATGCATCTCCACCTGCAAAATCATTTGGAATTCTGAAATAATTGTATATTCCTCAACCCTATTTTGTAGCCAATTTGTCAAAATGCCTGTATAAACTTTTCCAAAATTTGATAATAATGCAATACGTCTGCAATTTTTTGGCATATCTACACTTCCCTTGCCTTTGTATATTGGGTAAATGATTGCTTTCTGGCAAAGGAAAGTACCTTTCCTTTGCCATAATTAAGTTAAACAGTTCTGTGAGTAACTTAACTCTGTTTACATCACAACACCATTCTTTTATAAATTCTGGTGGAATACCATCTATTCCTGATGCTTTATTCTTTTCCATTAATTTCACTTGTTTAACTACATTTTCATTCCTCACTTCACTGTCCAACATTTCTATATAGCCCATTCTCATTTCTAACCTTGGAATTGCTTATAAACCACTATGCTCACCAAAAAGAGTTCTAAAATACCTTAAGCACTCCCCTGGATTATGTTGGATTTAATTACAAACTTGTTATAAGTTTTGTACTTATGAAGCTGGTGACAATGGAGTGGTAATATATCCTAAACATAGATATTCATTTTTTTATACTAAACTCCACTTACTTACATAAAAGTAATGTGCTATTGTTATAAGTTACTTTTAACATTTTCCATATCCTACTAATATTCCTTTGCTTAATATCCTGATTAAATTTTTCCATTTTTCCTTCTCCACTAATGTTACGTGCTCTCTATCAACAAGTTATAAAATATTTCCCATTTAAATATTCTTTCTTTGACTCCTCATCTCACCATTTCATCCGCATTTGCTTTAGCACTTGTTTGTTACTTTACATTCATCATCATACCACTCTTCGCCCCTTACCCCAACTCTCATCCCATTTTTCATCCCATCTCCAGCTTTTTGCATTAATGTATTTATGTTATTGGTTGCCTTCTCTACTTCATTATTGTTAACATATAAATTATTTCAAATTGGTATATTTGACCATACATTGATTTCAAAGTCTGTTAAATTTCTTTCTCTCGTCCTCTTTCCATTTAAATGTAGTATATTGGCTAGTCCCATTCTTCCTTTCCCCTAAATTATCCACTACATACCCTAATTGAATTTTTATATCCACTACCATCAGAAAATGATCACTACTTGAGTTAAAATTAAGTATCTTAAAATTACTCACAATAAACCCCATGTTCTGGCCATAATACGTAATTAATAATGCTCTGACCATTATTATTAACAAAAGTAAATTCCCCGAATACATCTTCACCATATTTATCATTCAGAATATCTAGTGCATTCACTTCACAAAATCCAATAAATTTTTCACTATGTGTATCACTGTATTTATCTTTGTTGTGCCTTACTGTATCATTTTTAATCATTGTTTCATTGTCCCATAACATATCAGTCTCAATTCCACATCTCCCTATGTTGAAATCCCCCATTATTATAATCTCTGCATTCATATACTTCTCTCTTAAATTCTGATATCACTTTCAATTGCTTAAACAGATCTGTGTTATGGTACTGCCAGGATCCTGATGGATTATACATTATTCCTAGGCATATGATATTTTCATCCATCAGTTTATCATCCATTACAACCCACAGAGCATTTTTTGACTTTGCCCATGTTTCTCTTATTACTTTTCTCAACAATTTCCTAACATGTTTTAAACTTTGCAGTTCCAAAATTCCCCATACCGTATTGAGATTCCTTTCTGCTTCTGAATTACTCTAACACTTTGTTGCTCTGTAGCTCGATACTCTCTGTTGAAGATGCTGCCTTGTCTTTATCTAGCATGAGTATGATGCCATTTGGAGTCGATATGATGCTGTCCTCTTCCATTCCACCCTCACTACTCACTGACCATGCCTTCTTCCTTCTCTTCGCCAGTCCACGTGCTAGCGGTATTTCCTCCCTCCTCAGTGATACTAATTTCCTTGTTTCTGCCTCTCTATACCTCCTTTCTCTCGCATACTTCTCCTAAACTCAGACTGTCCATCCTCTCCAGCTGATAGAGCTGCTTTCTGCCCAAATTTTGGACTTTCTGTTAGTGTTGCTTCTGGCCCATGGCAATTGATCCATCCTGCTGATTCATTTCCTTTTGATGTTGTTTTATGTCACTTACATCACTTTCCTGCACAGCCACCATCTGCCTATCAATCCACAAATGTAGATTATGAATGAAAGCCTGTTTTCCCTCTGATCTTGCTATTTTCATTTGTTGAATTAATTTCTTCTTAAGAGCTCATTTCACTGATAAATCCATGTTGATAAAATTATCAGTTCCTCATAATTGCTTGGCCTTCCTTAGGATTTCGTACAATAACTTCACAGATGTAAATCTCACAATTAAATTCTTTTTCCTCTTGAACTTTCAACTCTGTAAGCATCACCAATCTCCCATCCCTGTAACACAATCCCAAAAGCAGTCTAACTTCTTGTATTGGGCACACTCCACTCCTTTCTTTAACTCCCGCAATAACTAAATTAAACCTTCGATATCTCTCTTCCATACCCTCTGCTCTTCTTCTGATATTCCGTACTTCTATTCTTATGTCTTGCACTTCATGTCTTATATGATCCTTAATTTCCATTACTTCTTTTTCTACTACTTTCAGTTTGTTTCCTAATTTCTCATCCATATCCTTTACTGGAAATAAAATCTCTTCCATGATAGCTTTGTTCCCAATTCTCACTCCCATTGTTACTTAATCCATTTTTCCTTTAACTTCAGCAGCTAGAGTAATGCACGTTCTCTCTTTACCACTGCTGTCTTAGCACTCCTCTTGGTAATTATGGATATTTCCACACAGAACTTTGCTGTTTCCTCTCAGGATTGAAATGAAGCAAAGTTTCATCAGCAGTGCTTACCTTTGAAAGAAGTTCGGCATCTTTCTGTAACATCATCTTCAGCTGCAAACCTGAACACATATATCCTTTTGTTCAGGAATCTACAGTTTTGGAATCCACCATTCACAAGCATGTGTTCTGTGCAACTATTTAGTTACCAATTTGTAGGTGGCACCCAGTGAAATTTTCTGCATTTGTTAAAGTGTTCTTAACATAATTTAATGATCCTCACTCACAATCACAGCAGTAGCGTTAAGTTTTCTTTTGTTAGAGAAAAACTGAAGTAATGGGTCCTCTTTCCTTTAAAATTTATTGCCTCCCCTCTTTAAACATTTGAAACCTTCCTCAAGCTGTGCTGTAGGGAAGAACATACTTTCCTTAGGCCTCCTGTAACATTGCATATTTGTTGAGACAAAAGCAAAATTTTAGAGCAGCATCTGGTTTGCAATGTGACACCTCCATTTTACTGTAGGTGGCACTGAACACATCTCAACTTGCATACATCTCTCAGGCGGGGACCATAAGTGACAACAATGAAAATAGTACATGTACATTATGCATTAAGCTAACAACATAAAGTAAAGTTATATTTTAGTGCAAGCAATAATGCCTGTAAAAAATTATGATCATTCATTATTGAACAGCCCTTATACATAATAAATTGATTCTAAATGTAAGCCCTAGGAAGTAATTACTGTAATTGATTCTTGTTAATTAATTTTTGTCACATTTATAAAATCTGTTTAATGCTCAGTCTTGGTATATGAAGATTAGGCTATCTTATTGGTTACAGAGAAGTTCTTTTATTTAAATTTCCATTAGTTTGACTCACAAGAGATAATTAATGCATGTTTTGATGTATTAGATTTCATATTTAATTAATATTGAAATTGCAAGAAGAAATTTAGACGTACAGAATTGTGCACCATTTGAGGAGTGTTTTTTCAAAACTCAATAAATGCTTAAACTTTTAAAATTCAGATATTTTTTGTTACATATGAACCTTGTTGCCCTGCATAACCTTTTGAAATAGTTAAGTCAGAAACTGATTTTTTCACAGCTACAAGACAATGAATACCATCAGTTTTGCAATGATTGATGTATGCTCTCGGTCAGTGAAAGCAAAAAGTGATAAATGCAAACTGCATAATAGATATACAATTTGTGCATTTAGATTAATTCACAAAATCACAGAAAAGGAAAAAATATTGTTTTTCACACTTGGCTAGAAATGGAAACCCCAGAGGATGTAATTAATTTGTCTCTGGTAACTGGATTTCTTTCCCTGTTAGTAAATCCGGGTGAAATAAATTTATTTTCAAACTCCTGTACATGTCAAAATAAAATCAATGTAATGATGATCACACATGACTTTTGTTGGGAGAAGGCAGAAAATGTCATTAGTTAGTCCATTACTCCCCATTCCATGTCCATAGCTATTTGACTCCTGACAGTCTTTGGTAAAGCCTAAATATAAAAAGAAGAAATTCTGTCTCCATTTAAATACTATGAAGTTCTAAAATATGGCACCATCAAAGTACAACAATATTGAGAAGTAAAGCACTTAAAATCCAACCCAACACAAAAATGCTCTTGAGAGCAAAGATTCCTGCAAAATAAAAATCCAATGGATGATGGCCTATCAAAGATCTAAAAAGAAATTGTACCTATTATTGTCAGTAGCAGACACTTATACTGAAAGTCCTGTCAAAGTTGAGTTATTGAAGTCTAATAACTGCAGGAACAAAATAAAGAAAACAGTTTTATTTCCAAAGAAGAATGTGGACAGTAAGGATAAGAAACAGGATGTCTTAAAACTCAAAGTATTTTTAAATAACAGAAGTGGCCAAGAATATTATAAGGACATTGTTGAAGCTACCCATTAGATTTTCATTTTTTATAACTTTGAATTTGTATTTTGTTTTATATTTTGATAAACAACTATTAGCTATAGTTTTTATTACTTTATAGTCATGTGCCTCAAACTGTTATGCAACAATTTGTTTGTATTTCTATCCAACGACAGCAACATTATTAAAGATGTCTTTCTTATTATTAATAGCTTCTTAAAAACAAACAACAACAAAAAAATCAAAATGAAAAAGCTCTTTGAATATATACATTGGAAAATATTCATCTCTATTTTTTATAGTTATTGACTTATGGGGAGGGGGGAAAAATTTTCTTCTAGCAGAGTATGCTCACATTAGAAATGTAAATTTGGAAATATCAAAAATGTAATCAAATTAGTGATTAAAATAACAATATAAATGTGGAATTGTTAATTTATAATATTAATAGCTTTACTACTAAATTTAAAAATTGTATTTCCTGAAAATTTTGCTTTTCTGCATTCATAAATTAAAAAAAGAAAAGAAAAAGAAAAAAACCTGATTTAGCAAATGTCATGTGATGTAATTTATATAAATCATGGTAAGTTTAAACTTTCATTTGCAACATTTTCAAAACAGGAGGGCTGTTGCAAATAATTTCAATTCAATGCTGTAAATTCCAAGAAGCAAAGTTAACAATAACCATCATTAGTGGATTTGTCATGGGGGTACATTTCAGTAATATTTAATGGAGTAAAAATGTAATTTGTTCTGTTAGTCACAGCATTAGTTAGAAGACAGGCGCAAAAAGCAGAAGTCCTAAGTGCAGGTCCTTCCTAACTTAATGAATAGTTCAGTCTTTATCATTGATAAAATATTACAAAAAAGGTTAACTCCTAAGGCCAAAACAAATAATGCCTCTGTTAAAAGTTACTTGCCCTATACATTCCTTATTAATTCGGCAATAAGAAACAATTGTAAGCATTATCTCCTTATGTCATAACATAATTATGATACTTTCACTCTCCTGTGAAGTTTATGAGAACATGTCTTGTGTTTTCTGCTTAAAATGCACAGGGGTGTTTTCATTGTTGTGTCCCAAGTTTTCATATGGGTTATATGATAGCAGTGCAGATTATTTTAAATTTTATTTTTCTGTGATGGAAAAATACAAAGTAAAAAACCAATAACAATAATGCTATACAGGATGATCCCTTCTCTAACCACCATCATATAAATCTTCTGCTTAAAATGCACAGGGGTGTTTTCATTGTTGTGTCCCAAGTTTTCATATGGGTTATACGATAGCAGTGGAGATTTTTTTAAATTTTATTTTTCTGTGATGGAAAAATACAAAGTAAAAACCAACAACAACAATAATAATAACAATAATAATAATAATAATAATAATAATAATAATAATAATAATAATAATAATATACAGGATAATCCCTTCTCTAACCACCATCATGTAAATCATGGCAATGTACCAATAGGTGCCAATAGTTAAGACTTCTCATTTGCAAAACAACAATTCCACAACAAATTATTAAACATGAATTTGTACTAATATCAATTGAAGAAATGCTTAAATTGATTTCACTCATTTTCCAAACATTTTGTGCAGCTGCTAATGAAATTAGATGACATCTACTGCAACTTTCATTTGAGAAAGGAATGAGAGTAACCTTCAATGAAAATATTATACTCATTTGAAATCAGAATGTTTCAAATGTGGGAGTGACACAGCAGTTGTTAGAGGTACCGCAAAACCATCTGACTCAGTTCATTTAGAATGGAATGGTTTGCAACATTATTAGTTTTAATTATGGTGAAACATACAAGTTGGGCACATAAACAATGAATATAAGTTCATATAAGTAGACGTTGGTTTATTCTTAATTAGATAGTGAGTCAATTTAATACTCTTATGCTCCACTTACAATTGAATTATACAGAACATATTTCACAGACCTTTGCCTGCATCATCAGCTGTGCGTTAACTGCTGGATTTGTTGGTTGAATGGACTTGGTGTAGCTCTCATAGACGTTTTATGAGATTTTGGAATAATTCGTCTTCTATTGGGATCTCGAAACTCAAAACCTAATCTTTATATTTTTTTATAAAATTTTTTTCCCATATTCCCAGCTCCAAGGGTCTATGTATTAATTTCAATAATTTGACTTCCATTTCTATATCACGATTATCTCTCCAAAAGTGATGTGTAACCACAGATTTATCTATCTAATTGTACCTGATGTTTCTCCAGTGTTCCTTTAGCCTAATTCCAATGCTTGTTATTGTTTTGTTAATATATACTTTATTGCATTCCAAACAGTTGATTTGATATATTCCTGCTTATGCATTTCTACAAAGGATCTGCTTTTATTTTCATGTATTCTTTCATGTATGATTTCTTCCTTTGAAGAAAGGCATACGGTCTATAAACAAATCTGTCAACAAAAGCAAAATCATACCACCCAAGGAGAAACAAAATTAAAAGCAGACAACACCACAATACCAAGGATACATGGCCTACTGAAAATACGTAAACCGAGAAATCCCGTGAGACCAATAATCAACTGTAGAAACACACCTTCCTACCAACTAGCATGAACGCTCCTCCAGAGATTTCAAAAATTTCCTAGGTTTGATATCTTAAGTGTAAATAATTCCAAAGAACTGGTGGAGAAAATTAAAGATATGGTTCTCCAAAAGGATAATGATCTTGTGTCCTTTGATGTACATTCACTCTTTCCCAGCACACCAAAGTGCAAACTCCCAACATCCCTTCGGAAATGATTGCAGTCTCTGAAACTAGGTAATGAGGAGATTGAGGATACATCCAACTAACCAAAGTTTGCAACAGTCAGAATTTCTTCAGGTTCAATTGTGAATTTCACAAACAAGAAGCATGTTTACCTATAGGGAATCCATTATCGCCTTTTCTGGCTGATATGTATATGAATAGTTTAGAAATGCACATCACCTAATTATTTCCATACATTTTTAAAATCTGACACAAATACGTGGATGACATCTTCGCCCTTGTTAATGAGAAACACTTGGATGATGCTTTGTAATTGCTAAACCTACAAGATAGGGAAATTAAATTCATTTTTGAAACAGAACAAAACACATGATTCCTTTCTTTGACTTAAAGATTATAAGAACAGGCAATAATTTGAAATGCAAAATATACAGAAAGGATGCACAGACTGAAAATTACATAAGGCCGGTGGCTTCAATCCCACAGTGCACAAACATGCTGTTTTCAACAGCTTAGCACATAGACTCATTAACATACCCATGAATGAGTTTGAATACAGTCAAGAGTACTTTCACATAATACAAACGGCAAAAATCAATGCATATGGCCAAGAAATTGTAGACAAGAAAATCAAGGAATTCAAAAAAGAGAAGAGGGTAAAACAGGTTATAGTTGTCAGCAGAAAAAGAAACTACCATTCATAAGAAATTTGAAACTACCATTCATAAGAAATTTGCTTATCATCCATGGTCCCCCAAAAAATTCCAGAAAATACTCTGACAGTTTGAGACTACTTTGTTCCCAGTGAACAAATTCAGCCTAAATAATCTGCTCAACTCCGGTGATAGTGAAAGAATACCTGATGATGTTATTTTTCATGAGACACAGGCATCTTGTTGGGAGTTCATGGCAACATTAAATCTAAAATCATCATGAGATAAAGGTTGCTGCTGCTAGTCTGAATTTTTTTAATGCTTTCGTTATTTGATGTACTTTTGATGAGATTTTTGTTGATAGCAAGATTTTGATCAGTACATTTGCAGTGTGAGCTACAAGCAGAATGCCATAATTTATTACTCTTGCTCATTTTTATCATTTTGCTGATGTTACCAAACAAGGTATAGCAGATGCTTGTGTTATACTGTTCTTTTAATATTTCAGATGCTTCCTTTACTGCATCGCATAATTTATTTCCTGTCTCTGACCCACCTGACAGATTGCAAATCTCCAGAAACACACTTCAATGTTTTCCAGAACTTGCATTAACATTGCGTGCCATTGTAACACCATTCTTTGTATTATTGATTCATTTTTTCATCCATCAATGAATAAAACTGAGTCAAGATCCTGATAAACATGTGTTTGTTGACATTTTTCTCTGTAAACATCATCCAGCTGCAGATTCTTCTATGAACTTTATGGTGTTCTTCTGCTGTGTTTTTAAGAATTGCTTCACAGATGCAACATTTAGCTCAGTTTTGATTTTCAACTTTCAAATGAACAAAATTAAGTTCTGTCTATAAATTGTGAATTCACCGGCCACTTTGATTCATTAATGGAAACTTCCTCACAAAAAATTATATTAATGCTAGAGAGAATCTGCTAAGTCATTGAGTCTACTTGGTTAAGACAGCTTGTATTTATACTTCTCAGTTTTTAGAAAGAAGACTCTGGACTGTTCTCTTTTCTGACACTTTACATTTGTACTTGATTGTGCAAGCTTCTAGGGAGAAAAACCCCTTATTAAGAAAGTTCTGGATTGTTTGGAAGATGCTTGGATTTCTCTTTGTTGTTCCTTAGGAAGAGGAAATGCTTGTATCAGCATCTGAGTAGTGCAATATGACTATGACTTGCTGACTCAATACAGCATTGGTCACTTCTCATTCTACTTTCTTACATCACAGTTCCCATACAACACTACATAGTTTTTGTTTTTTTATTTAGGATTAAAGATTTTTTTAAATTAAAGGTATTATTAAGTATGATGAACAATAAAAAAGATTATAATGAAGGCGTGAGCTGTAACAATTACGTTATATATTTGATCATCTCCAATTAAAGACTCCAATTAGCCTTAGCTGATTCAGAATTTCAAGATCATCACCTCATGATAGCAGTAACTAGAATTCTACATCAATAGGCACCAGTTCTTGAATGTAAAAGATGAACTGGACAAAGGAAATTTTGTTAGAATTTTTTAATTATTTTGCATTAATTACACATTTTTACACACATTTTACTGTGATGTAAATAGCATTTTTTATGTGTGAAGACCCAACTCTGCTATCAGCCAATAAGCAGTGACTTAAGGTATGAACTTATAAACTGTTCTTGGGTACCTCCCATAACATATCTTCAAATAATTCAAATATGATGTAACAGCAGGAAATTGGTCATGCTGATATTTATGGCTTATTGATCACTCATACCACCTTTTTGATCTAGTGGTTAGCATTGCTGACTGCTAGCCGAGAGGCCCGGGTTTGATTCCTGGTACCTACTTAGGAATTTTTCTAAGTTAGGGAGGTCTGGAACGGGGTCCTCTCATCGTGAGGTCAATTGGGTAGCTGCTTGATATACAGGTGGTGTTCTTTGATTAAGAAAGCAGCATGATAGGCGACCTTTGGGATGCCAGTTTGCTGCTCACATGCAATACTGCCCTCTATCAATGAACTCATTAAACGGAAATATAGGAAGCAGAGGTCGCCACAGCAGGCCAAGGTTCACCCCGGGCTGTAGTGCCAAATGAGAAGAGAAGACTGATTACTCATCTTGACCGGTATACTCCCTAAACAGAAAATTTGCTTTTTGTTGATATTGCATGATTTTTCAACCAAAAGTGCGTGGTAATCAAGGTAAATTTTTGGAGCATGTTTTTACTAAATATAAGCATTTCCATGAATCAGGGCATGAATATACGAAGTCTTCTTGGCACCGCGAGGCTGTATATAAGTTGTACAACTTTGATGTAATGAACAACAAAATCAAACAGAATGAATCAGCAGATAGATCATGTTTACCACAGAGAAATTGAAGAAAATAGGTAAAAGCTATATTCTATAGTTTCGTTCTTTCCTTTCTTCTTCTTCTTTTGTGGAACTCGTGGCTTACGTCGTCGCGGTAAGAATTGATCTTCCGGTGTTTTCCATGATTTTAGAGTCGACGACACCACCTTGAAAGGTCACTTATATACCTGTAGCGACCACAACGTGTGGCCGAGGTTGTTAGGGCGCGTACTCCCGAGCGGGAGGTCTGGGGCTCGAATCCCGACAGGACAGTCCTCCATGACTAAGGTTTTTTCCAGGTTTTCCTAGTCCTCATAAATGGCAAATGCCAACTCAGGCGTGGAACGTTTCCTTCCTTAAAAAATTCCTTTCCCAATATATAATTTCGTTTCATATATCAGTATCCACCACCTGTGGTGCTTCAGTAGTAAAAACGGGCGTTAAACACTATTAAGAAATAAAAAAAAGATACCTGTAGTGGAAATGCTTATTTCTGTCCAAATTCAAAATGAATTAATAAACACTACAGGAAAATTGTTCTGAAGACGTTAATTTCATCACTCAATGAGAGTACTGCAATTTCAGTACTAGCTGAACAGTCAGCTAATATAGAGGGAAAAGAGCAGCTGTCAATATGAATGTGCTTTGTGGACAGCAAAAGCACTGTTCACATTAGAGAAAAGATTATAGGATTTGCAGCACTTTATGATCTGAGTGCTTCCAGTTCAGAAAAATCCATTACTTCATTTATAGCTTAAGTTGATGTTGATTAACAAGTTTGTTGACCAGATTGACGACGGCTGTTCAGTTATAGCATATAAAGAAAATGGGATGCCAAAGCTTACTATAAATCATTATCCCCTTGTTCATTTTTTCTACTGCAGTGCACATTGTCTTAATTTATTAGTCAATGGCTTCAACAGTGTTCCTGTAAAAAGAAACTGCTTTGGCACAGCGGAGAATATAATTAAAACTTTTCGATAAATTTCACTTCGAAGAAAGTTGATTCCAAGTATCCGTAACTGTGTAGATTGCAAATATAGAACCATTCGCTTCTTTTAGGAGTATTCTGTTTTCATTATTGAAGTTATCCAAACATTGTCAGTTGTTGCAAACAATTTAACGCGCCAATGTGCACAATGCTATTTTGCTCGGCCTCAATTTTTGGTGTCATTACATATTATTATAAAATACTCTTCCCATTTGGAGCCTCTGGATAACACTCTTCAGGAAAGAAAATGGATCGCCTCGGCATTGATGTGCAAGAATATGTATTGCAGTTGGTAACTATTTGATGAGCACAGAAAGCGGATGGTCTAAATCTCCAGCAATTAGATGAAATCCATGGAATATATTTCGAGTTAATTAACATAGAACTGAATGTGCCACAAAAAGTGCCCAGATAATGCACCAATCCAACCATCCAGAAGGTATGGAGGAACATTTCAGAAGCTGTATATCTATTTAGACCCATAATCGAATCCGTAAAAAGCAATTTTTCACCATGCAATTAGAACACCTTTTTTCTTATGGTGCCTCATCCTGAATTGGTGAAAATTTTTCTTACATAATTCCTTAACTCATTTGCAAGGGATCAAAGAACTGAACGCCATCGATAAGATTCTGCCAGAGGGTCAAACATTGTACGAAATATGGAGTAACAAAGGTGGTGAAACGTGAAGACATCTACATCGATTTACTCACCCATTCTTCCACTCTTATTTAACTAGCACTTCCTGCTACAGTATGTACCGGTCACTCATTACTCTACACCAGGTAAAACCTTTCCTCCGATCAACAATGTGCGAAGAACATCTAAATGGTCCACCTTCTGAGTGTTCATCGTGAAAGGGTGAATATGGAGAAAAATATTGACGAAAGCCAATCAGGCAAAAGAGAGCGAGACAACCTTGTTTGATGGTAGTAAAGAGAAGTTTACGAAGTATCAAATCACTTGAATGATAACAGTAATTCTAATGACTCTCTTCAAGAGGAAGAATGCAATAGTGAAGCAATACAAACTCATTTGGACTTAAATTGAGTAACAGGCTCAAAAGGGTTATAATCAGATACAGAAAATATTGTAACAAAAAATAGAAAATAGGTAAATGTCATGAATATCAGTTGGCAAATGGTGATGGTGTGGACAATGTACCATAGCAGCAGGGCGCAAAAAGAGTCAAAGATAGAAGTGAATGGTATGTAGTTTTAATAGAAAATACAACTGGTAAGTAACCCACCTGTCACTTAAATTTGATTTTTACACATTTAAAATTCATTTGTTATTCATAATTTAAATTTGTCAGTTTACAGGTCGCCGCATTGTTGAAAACATAATTTGTGGGATGTTTTGTCCTGCATCTTATGGCAAGAGTACTGTTGAGAACGCCTGTACTCAAAATGCTTGGGACTCATTTTCAATGATAGTGTGATGAGACATGTACTGAAGCTGAAGCATGTTATATGTAAGGGTAGTCTGTGGTGCTACCACATTCAAATCAATAGTTTATGATTATCCATATGGGGTTTAATAGTGCTGCAGGTTATAAACCAGGCCCCTATATTACGGTGTATGAACAACTTCTGTCTTTAAGTCCAGATGTGCATTCATGCAATATATTGCAATAAGCGAGACAACTTTGGAATCATATTCTGAAGGTTAGCATGTCTGGAAAGTAAATATATATTGAGTGGTTTTTCAATATACTGGCAGAGAACCTCTTCGACCAACCGATCAAGGAGCTGCTGAACTTATCATGCTCAATCTGGTGGATCTATACCTTAAAATGGAAAGAAATTTACCACTGATAATTGCTTTACATCTTTGAACCTTGCAGAGGAGCTGAAAAGAAAATGCACCAGCATTATAGGCACACTAAATCGCAATCGAAGGGAAGTACCATCTACAGCAAATATAAGTAATCAACTCTACATTCCACTCTTCTGTTCAAAAAGGAAACGATGACATTACTCTAACTGTATACCAAGGAAAAGCAAACAAGAACCTGTTATTGCTTAGCTCACTTCACTCATCTGTAATGATATGTAAAACAATAAAAGAAAGATATTTCAATGGGTTGGTTTTGTAAAACAAACAAACAAAATGTGGTTGGAAAAAGTAGATAAGATGGCAGGCATATACTCTAATAATTCCGGATTCTGACGCTATCCGATGCATGTATTTTTCAATCTACTGCATATGGGAGACATAATTGCAAGAACTTTAACAAACAAGTTATGGGAGGCAAATACACAGACGAGAGTTTCCCCCTATCCCCTCCCTTCAACATTGTGAAGAACTCCGCACTCAATATATCGGTTCAAGAAATACTAAGGCTGCTAGTGCAACTCTGGTGCAGGCTGCAGTTCCGAGCGACAACGGAGAGAGCGGAAGTACTGTTTGTGTGGCCGCTTGTAACAGTGTAAATGTTGGATTAAAAAAAAATAATGTAACTTATGCGTTGTCCTCCGTAACTGTTAAATATAAATTGATATGGCAATTGATTTTAGAGGAGGCAAAATATTATAACGGAATGAAATCTGATTTATTCAAAGTCGCAATTAATTTACATAAACACACTAACTCTGATGCTAGTGTAAATGTTGGAAGTTTTTTTTTTATTTATTGTTAAATGTAATGTAACAATGCGATGTCCTGCGTAGCTGTTAAATATAAACTGACAGAACATTGTTAAGCTGGTAAAATATTTTAATGGTGGGAATTTTTCTCTTATTTGATTTCGCAATTAATTCACACACACACTAATGCTAACGTCGGGCAAATCCTAGAAATCGGTGGGCCCAGTGGTTTGCTACGGCTAGCTACGGCCTGAAGGCGTACATTCGCCTCCTTCTCGTAAATTGATAAGGGCGGGTAAATTACTACAGTTATGACAAATCTCCTTTGATTGCAGCAGGAAAAAAATCGTAAAATTAAATTTATATGACATTCTGTGCGCGGCACTATGTTACTGAATAAACCATTGAGATGCGGCAAATCTCCTTTAACTCCGACAAAAAAAAATGTGGACGTGAGAATTCGAATCCACTATCTTCACGTCTACAGCATGATCCTCTAACGGTCTTAGTTATCATGCTGTTATACTTGAAAGCCTGATTGTCTTCTATTATCTGTGCAAGTCATAAGTCCGCTGCAGAGTGGCGTGGAGAACAGACACACATTCCAGTTGACTGCACTATTCGGTTTCTGTCAGTTTTTTCTTACTTGTCATTTTTCTTTACATTCCTTTTGGGGACAATTTCATAGTTATTCAATATATTGTAATCACGAACAAGATCACACGCGTAAACTCCTGGAAAAGCCACCTGCGACAAAAATAAACCTCGGCCTATGCCATTGGATATACATCTCTGCTTGAATACTACCGTACGTATAGCCGAGTATCAATTGGACACCCTTCCATTAATAAATAAGCAAAATGCGGCATTTATCAAGTTACACAGTAGAATGATTTTCGAACAGTTGTTAAATGCCTATCAGGGCACAACTCCTTTCGCAACTGAAGACGGATCCGTGACTTCCGTAAAGATTAGTGATGCCAGTGCAGAACACACCCATACATCCAGAATTATTAAATGATAAAATACGCCAAGGTTTACAGATATATGGCTCTGTAATTAAAATTGAAAATGAACATTGGTCTCTCGGCTATAAGTTTCGGGTGCAAAATGGAATTCGTTCTATTCAAATTGAATTGAAAAAAACTATTCCATGTAATTTGATGATTGCTGGTTACGAGGCTTACCTTATTTACGCTAGGCAATCACCCACCTACGTGTGGTGAAACCACTCATTTCCATGATCATTGCCCTTACAAGATATTTCGCTCTAAGATTCCACGTTCCATCTAATTTTATGACTGCTGGTCACGAGGCTTACCTTAGTTATGCTAGGCAATCACCCACCTACATGTGGTGAAACCGCTCATTTCCATGATCGTTGTCCTTACAAGAAATTTCCCTCTAACAGTCCACAAGTACCTCGTCCAACATTAATGAGTGATCTATTCTCTTAGAGAAATATTATTACTCCTCATGAAACTTCTGCTTCCAGCCCCATTCAGCATGCTCAGCAGGCAGACGCTGTTCTCCCTCCCGAGCCCTCTCAACAGCCGCCTCTCCATTGGAACCTATGAACCCGAACTTGCTGTTGTCGCAACGGCGTGACATACCTCCCTTATCCCGACTAGTAACACTAACAAAGTAGTTACTGCACCATCGCATGATGAGGGGATAAACATAGGACCAAATGATAAAGGGGGGAAGTACAATAAAGATCCCAACCTACGGTGGCACCTTCAAAGGACTTTGATGCTCAGACTTTACTAAATAATAAAACAGGGATTTCACTCCGAGATCCGCGATTAAATGGTGGCTTGTCTTCTAAACGTTCTGTTAACAGTGACAAATCTGGGAAGTCTCTGACGTTATCTGAAAGTCCTATCTGGCCTATGTAGGAAGACCCGTCTCATAAACTATTGGAACTCGCGATTGGAGAATAATATATTACTCTCCTCTAGCTGTTTATTTCTTTTTAATTGTTCTTGGGTTCACTTATTTCTCTTTATGTCACACACAAAATACTTACATATCCAAACTCCGGAAAATTTTCTTCTTCTTGCAAAAACTTTTCATTCCCTGGAGGTTGATATTGCTCTTCTTTAAGAGATGAAGTCTTCGTTGATAATTCGCTTATATGGATATAATACTGAAATGAATCTGAGTTTGTCACCTGTGATACTGTCATCTAGCTTAAAGATCACTTGCAATATACGGATGTGCGCATGACCCCAAATTATACAGGCATCAGCCTTAATTTAGAGGATCTCAATATTAGCAATGTATATGGCACTTCTGGCACGCATATGCGGAAGGAAAGACAGATTTTTTTTTTTTGCTGAAGAAGTAGATTCTTTGTTCTCTAATTCCTTACATGCTATTTATTAAAATTGCCTACATTAATTATCAATTTATAAAATATTTGTTGGAAACCAAAACTCATATTATTGCGTGCTATAAATCCTGGCTGATGCCTATGTCTCCAAAGAATGTGTCATTCTCTTTGCTAGTAAATATTTGAATGTGTTAACACAGGGCTATTTGAGAAAGAAACATCAAAAATGTATTAAAAGGGTGCTAATAAAAATATTGGTGTTAATAAAAGTATGCATTTTTAGTACAATTCTTGTGAAAATTGAAAAAATGCAGATTTCTATTTTAATTTTGTCTTTCACGTGTCCATGATTCAATTCTATCAATACTCAAAAAAAATTTGGATTTTAATGTGAACCTTCAATGTTTAAATTTCGTTCACTTTTTTTTATAAGATAGTGGAAATTGCCGCCAGGTTTTCATGTTTTCCAATAGGAGTGCCGTTGTACATATCTCCATAATTTTAGCATGTTAAAATTACCAACTTTTCTGTTTTGCCCTCTACTGTAGTTTGAATCATTTATTGTGCTTACCTAATGCCCAGACTAGGCATTTCATATCGATACTAAACGCGACGCTTTACTATTCACTAGCAATGAAAAGAAATATAGGGCATATACATTTAGGAGAGTAATGGACCGAATAGGTTGGAATCAAAACAGAAATGGTAGCTCCATATCCAGGAATCTATGTTATGAGTAATCGGAAGCTTTCACGGCCGGAGTCAGAATTATAACTAGAAGTTTCTTCCGGGCTTAGGAGCCGTGATCTCTTGGAGCTAAGGAGTCCAAACGTTTCATCCTCAACTGCGGAGGACATCTTCAGTGGCGCGGTCTGAGTCTCCTGGGCGAAGGTCCTGCCACGACTGAAATGTTTTTTTAAGCCCCCCCCCCGAAGGGAGGGCGAGAAGGGGCACCACCTCGCCCCATCTCGGTGGCGATCAACCTAGAAACATTCTACATCGCCTCCCCGTGCTATTAGTGCTAATAACATGCAGGAATTGATAGGAAAGGTGTGTTCGGGTACCGCTATTGCACCCCGGAATTCAGTGGAGATAGATAGATGTAGGGCTCGCATGCGTGCATGCGATAGGCGTGCTGTTTGTCCGGGAGACGCACTTGGCCATAATGGCCCAGAGCGCCGCCACAGGGTGTTAGAGTTGGCGTGAATGCCCATGCAAAAGGGAGCAAAGGTAAAGGTAATGAGTGAGTGGCATGTGCCTACTGTTATTGGTGTTTGCAGTTGCTGTTAGTTATTTTCATGCTGTAAGTATGCGGGTGAAGTCTATGAATTAATTTGCTCTTCTACTTGCTAGTATTCTGTGGCTTACCTGAGCCTAGTCTCTAGAACATATTAAAATGGTAGTTATTAGTGTTAGTATTAGGGCTAGTCCTAGTTTAATGTATGTACAGGAAGGTATTCATTTGTATATATATTTTTTTCTCCCATATATTTATATAGATTCTAATCACGGTCGTGCAGGGTTCGTGTAAGCGATCACACGGCCTGTAGAGCCTGGTGAGATCTACCTTATGTGTCGCTGTGGGGGAGGCCCTCATCCCCCGGAGCCGCCTTGGCTTGGTAGCACAAGGACTTGTGAGGGCAGCTGTTTGTGGATTGTGGGTATTGCTTGTAGTTTATTGGTGGTTTGCGAATGTTTCAGGCTTCCATCAGCCTGCCATGGCTAGAGGAATTTTACTAGTTGTTCGAGGTATTCTTGGATGTTTATTTCTGTTTCCCCCAGGCCAGTTGTTTTGTCAAAGAGTGATAGACGTAGCTTTATGAATTCTTCTATTGAATGTATTTTTAGTTCCTCGTGCAATAGTGCTGTAGGCGTTATAGGTGGGAGTTTGGTAATTATTCGCAGAATGCGGTTTTGCATTGTTTGGAGCCTATGGAGATGTGTTTTAGCAGTATATCCCCATATTGGGGCTGCGTATGTTAGTATAGGTCGTATTAGAGTTTTGTATAGTGTTAGGCCCATGCCTAGTTGAAGTCCGCTGTTTACATTGAAGATTGGGTACAGTCTATTTAGTTGTGTGTTCGCTTTGGCTCTAACCATGTTAATGTGGTGTTTCCAGGTTAGGCCATGGTCCATTACTACGCCTAAGTAGGTAACCTTGGACTTCCATTCGATAGGTTCGCCGTTGTATATTAATGCTGGGAGTGCATGCCTCTCAGGGCGATGCTTCAGTCGTTTTGTAAATATGGTTGCTTCGCATTTCTTGGTATTTACTTTAATTCTCCACTTCTTGAACCATGGTTCGAGTGTGTTTAGTGCATTTTGCAATCGAATGTGGATTATTCGTGGAGTTGTCGATTGTGTCGTGATTGCTGTATCATCGGCGTATATGAACTTGCTGGCCCTGGTGAAATCGGGCATGTCATTTATGTATATGTTAAACAGCGTAGGTCCAAGTAGGCTTCCCTGGGGTACTCCTGCTTTGATGGGTCGGCTAGAGGATAGAGAGTTGCCTACGCTTGTTCTGAATGTGCGATTTGAAAGATAGTCTTTGGTTAGTGCAACCAGCGAGTCTGTGAGGTTCTAGTCAGCCAGCTTCTTGATAAGGCCAGCATGCCAGACTTT
This sequence comes from Metallyticus violacea, assembly GCA_030762175.1. Lineage (NCBI taxonomy): Eukaryota > Metazoa > Arthropoda > Insecta > Mantodea > Metallyticidae > Metallyticus > Metallyticus violacea. Next base: position 122,932,991 of record CM060846.1, on the reverse strand, counting down.
ATCAAAGGCTCGCTCGATGTCCAGGAAAACTGAGCCAGTTGACCTGTTGGGAAATGCCATGATGATGTTGATGATGATAATGGAATTTTGGGAGAGGCTGGTGCCCCGCCCATGGCTGCTTAGGAAATGGTTCCTCTTCAGCCGGAGATTGTTTTTCTTCTTGTTGTGCTGAAGCCTTCCTCGTCGAATTCACGTCCGGTCTTTGGTTGGAGGTAGGGTGGGAAATGTGTAGGGTGGGTGGTGGAGGAGAACTGCAGTTAATTTGACTTTATATATATTTGATGCTTTTTGTATTAGTATGTATTGTTTATTTTGTAAATATATATGTATATTTTGTTTTTTTTATTTGTTTTTTGTTTCTTTTTGTTATTATATATTATTATTTTTATTATATTTATTTATTTATTTTATTTATTTACTTATTTGGTATTTGCTCTCCGGGGGATCTGCCTTTGTTTTTTTGTTTTTTTTTGTTTGTTTGTTGTGTGTTTTTACTTTCTTTGGGCTCTTTGTGCATTTCTTTTTGTTTGTTTGTTTGTAGTTTTGTTTTGGGTCTGTGTGTTTAAGTTTTTGTTTTTTGCTTGGTTTTTATCATACTAGTTTAGTTTGCTTAAATAGTTTTGGATATCTTCTTCGTTAATTTGATTGTCGTCGTATATTTTTATTAAGGTTAATAGTGCGGGGTTAGTTGCTGTGTTCCCTTTGCTGTTGTCTACTGGCTTCAGAGATTTTGCTGTGTTTATTAGTTTTCGCCTGTATTTGTTTTGGGCGGCTTTCCCAATGTAGTTGATTTGCATGTCTCTCATGTGTTGGTTTAGAGGTTTTATTTTGGCTAGTTCGTATATTTCGCAGTTTTTATGGTTTTTATGTAATTTAAGTGCAATTCTTAGGCATTTTCTTTCAGTTTGGTTTAGTCGGTCTATCGTGCCTTCTGAGGTTGTTGGGGCAATTGCGACAGCTGCATATGTTATGATGGGTATGATTAATGCTTGGTATAGTTGTATTGATATTTTGGGAGATAGTCCTTTTTTAATTCCGCTGAGGTATGGAATGGTAGCCAGTGTTGTGTTTGCTTTCCTGATTTTCTCTTGGTAGTGTTTCGTGGTTTGTAGCTTTGCTTGTAGGGTGATTCCTAAGTATTTGGCTGTTTTAGTGGCTTGGATTTTTTTTTGTTATTTATGCTTATTGTCATTTTTTTCATGTCTCTCTTGATTTTTTGTTTTATTATAAGTAGCTGTGTTTTATCTCAGTTTATTGTTATCCTCCAATTGTTGGCCCATTGTGTGAAGAGGTTTATTTGCTTTTGTAGTAATGGAAATACCAGCTGAATGAATGAATAATGTGGTTTTGGGGCTTTGTGGGCCCCAAGGCTGTTTTAGGAATTTTCCTCTTCAGCCTAGGTTTCCTTTGTAGTTGGTGCGTTGCAGAAGCTGGCCGCGGAAGCTTGCACATGGTCATTCGTCTTGGTCAGGTTGGTCAGTGTGGGTGTGATCCAAGTTTAGCGTGTTAAGGATTTGATTTATGTTGAATAGTAGGAAAAAGCTTTTTTTTTTTTTTGTTGGTTTTTTTTTTTTTTGGTTTTTGTTTTTTGTTTTTGGGCAGCCTGGTCTCGTGGTAATTTTTTCCTTTGTTTGTTGGCATTATGGTACCAGTTGTTGTAAATAATTTGTTATGTCTTCTTGAGTGATTTGTTCTTGATCGTATATTCTTATTAAGGTGAGTAATGGTGGGTCGATGTTAGTTCTATTTCGTCGGTAATTAGTTAGCTGGATGTTTTGTGCAGTGTTTATAAGTTCTCTGCGGTATGGTCTATTTATGGCGTTTGCAATGTAGTTAATTTGTAGTTTCCGTAGATGTTCCTTTAGTGGGAGAATTCTTGTGAGCTTGTAGATTTCGTCGTTCTTCAGTGCATAATGGAATTTTTGTGTTATTCGGATGCTTTTGCGTTCAAATGTTTCCAGTTTCTTCATTGTGGATCTCGGCGTTAATGGGGCTATTGCTGTGGTTGCGTATGTTATGATTGGTCGTATGAGTGTTAGATATATGTGCTTTAGCACATTTGGATTTAAACCTTCTTTTTTGGTAGCTGTGAGGTGTCGAAGCGTCAATAGTGCTGTTTTGGCCTGTTTGAGCTTCTCTTGATGATGGTGGAGTGTTGATAGTTTGTTTTGGATTTTGACTCCTAGATATTTAATTACTCGTCTTGCTGTAACGTGGTTATTTGCTATTTGAATTGTGGTGTCCCTCTGTTCTTGCTCGAGTTTCTTTTTTATTACTATTAGTTGAGTTTTTGGGGGGTTTATTTTGATACGCCACTTGTTGGTCCAGGCTTCGAATTTTGTTATTTGTTTTTGTAAACGATTTTTGGCTCCATTATATTGTGTTGCTATGGACCAGTAGGCAGTATCGTCGGCATATTGAGCGAGGTGCACTTGTGGGTGGGTTGGTTGCGGTGTGTCAGCTGTGTATAATATATATAGTAGTCCTGATATGGAACTGCCCTGTGGTGTGCCGGCATATTGCGTGAGGGGTTCAGAGTTGGTATGGTTTATGTAAACTGTGCTAGTTCTTTGGTTTAAGAAACTTGCTGTCCAACGTATTATTCTGTTGGGTATTTGGAAGAGATGTAGTTTGTAGAGTAAGCCGTTTATCCAACAGCTGTCGAACGCTGCTTGAATGTCCAGGAAGCTCGCGATGGTGAATTTGTTTTCATTGAAGGCATGCTGTAGTGACGTGGTTACTCTTACTAGCTGGTCTTCTATGGTAATGTCGGGCCGGAAACCGGCTTGTGTTTTCGGTAGGATGTTTCTTCTGACTAGATATGGTTGGAGACGTTTCACTATTATTTTTTCAAGCAGTTTGGACAGTGTAGATGTGAGTGATATCGGTCTATAATTTTTGGTCGATGTTGGATCTTTTCCCGGTTTGGGGATGAGGATTATTCGTGCTCTTCGCCACTGTGATGGGTGCAAGCCATGTTTCAGTATTGCGTTGTAGATCTTAATGATGAGTTTGATTATGGCGGGTGGTAGTTCCTTCAGCATTTGATATGTTATCGTGTCTGAAATACCAGCTTGGAGGTGTTATATTTATATATGAACTTCTCGAAGGGGATTGGTTTGGCTGGAGCAGAGGAGTTGTACTCGGAGGGCGGGTGATTGGTTCGCATGAATTTTGCTAGTGTGGGCTTGTTTTATGTGCTCTAATATCGTATTGACACCTTTGAATTCATAATGGGGGAGGGTGTGTGTGCTTCGTAGCGGTACTGAGCTTATCGTTTTTGGCGCCACTTAGGAGGTTGTCGAACCTAAGCTCGTGTGCTATACCATCGTTGAGCTCTCCTTCAGGGTGTGTCTCTTTTTGCGTGTGCCCATTGGCTGAATTTACAATTCCTACTGCGTAGAATCCTCGTCAGCAACAGGTGGGCGCGCTCGTTCGCGTCCGCCACGGCGTAGCTCTCGCAAGAAACAGCGAATTTGTGTTTCTTCACCACCGATTTTTCTTCAATTTTCTCTCTTCTGGTCTTCACAGCATCACACAACAAGGTCAGTGTTTACTGTGCGAGGAGTGTAGTGCACTACACACTAGCTGTGTAATGTACAGTACCTATTCTGTGTTTTTTCGACATATTTAAACCTACCATGAATCCCAGTGCAACAGAAAGCACTGCTGTAGCGGGAGTTTCTGGCACCCAGAGCTCCGTTAAGGCCTCTAATTCTACTAAGATGGTAATTAGACCCTAGTCAGGCCCTACCAAAAAACGTAAATCTCGCCGACCACGGAAAGTAGATGGTGAGATTGCCCCCCAAGCTGCTGCGTGCAAGGACGACAGTCTCTCACGCGAAAGATCTCCATTGCGCATAAGCAAAAAACCAGAAACCAATTCTGGCAACTCCTGTGAGGAATCCTCACAGATTTCTCCTCAGATTCAGAGAAGACCTCTATCTTCTCTGTTCACTCCTCCTATATGGAGGAAGATGATAGCTCGTCCGCCCTGGCTTCTGAGGCGGACAACGCTGAATTTCAGGTGGTAGCCGGCAAAAGAAAGCGGCGAACCCGACCTCATTTGTGGCTGAAGACTCCGGCACAGCTGGAAAGCCAACTCAATCAGCAGTTGTTAGTGGTAATAGTAATAGTACTCTTTCCAACTCTAGACGTCACATCCCTCCAATAATTGTGGACTCCTTTCAGGGGGTCAGGGGCTTCCTGAAGGAAGTAATACCGTCCCTGATAGCTGAGTGCAGAATTATCAGAAAGGAAAATACTTACAGATTCCAGGCGAGGTGTGTCGAGGACCACCAGCGCCTGTTGACTAACCTCAAGAGGCGAGGAATAACACACTTTTCATTTGCCGTCGATAAAGCTCGCGACATTCGTCGCATCATCAGAGGGCTGCCAGCGGACACTCCAATGCGAGATATCGCTGACGACCTCAAGCGCCAGAGTATACATCCCAAGCTGGTCAAACAACTCACCAAGCCCACTCAAGGCGAAAACGCCACAGTAAGAGCCCCCATTCCCCTATTCTTAGTAATAGTAGATCGGGTTGATGATCCTGAGATAGCAATAGACAAGCTTAGGTCATTATGCTATCTCAGCATTAAAATTAAAACACCTCGACGCCCTGGCGGCCCCCCTCAATGCCACCGCTGCTTGGGATTCAACCATTCTAGCGAGTTCTGCTTCCGGAACCCTAGATGCCTACGTTGCGGTGGTTCCCACCCCCGTGAGGCCTGTCAGCGAGCTCCCACGGAGACCCCAACTTGCGCCAACTGCAAGGGGGACCACGTGGCCTGCTACGGAGGGTGCCCCACAAGACTGAGAATTATCAACAACACCAGCAATGGCAGAGCCCAGCTGGACCACTCTACGCCAAACACTACAACGGCACCACCTGTAGCAACTCCGACGCCAGGCACAAGAGCCACCATCCCTGTCAAGGCCACAACTACAGGCACTGGAAACCACTACGCAGCAGCAGTGCAAGGACAGCCCTCTGATGCTCGGCGGACTTCGCGAGCAAAGAAACAGCCTATACAACTAAAACAGACTCCACCTACAGCACCACCTCATCCCACTCCCAAGCCTCAGAGGCAACCGCGCCCTACCAGGAGGACTCCTGCTGCTGAGGAGCCACGCATTTCCCAGCAGGGGGAACACGGGAGACGCAAATGTCTCCAGGGCCCCCCCACCTCTTTCCACACCCAACAAGGCGAAAGCACCTTGGACCTGCTCCAATGGCTGTCACAACTGTGGCATACATATGGCAGGAGGTTACAGGAGCTTCTCGCCCGACTCCGCCAAGCTCCAGACTCCACAAGCAGGATGATGATAGTTTTTGAAGCTATCACCCTTTTTATCGACGACAACCGGGCGACCCAGAATGGCGGGCGGAACTAGGTCTCGTACCTCTTTCCGGTTCGCATTTTGGAACGCCAACGGTCTTGCCGACAAGAGGGACGAGCTACATCATTTTGCAGCCCGGTTTGCCATTTTGGTCAGCGAGACGCATTTCCACCAATACTCCAACTCCCGTCTTCCGGGCTACACTTTTCTTCGGTCCGACCGAGGTGCCCCTGGTGGCGGCACAGCGATCTACATCCAGAGGAATGTAGTCCACCGCTGTTCCAGATCCCACAACTTCAAACCCTAGAGACCGTAGCTGTTTATGTGGAACTTGGTGGCACGGAGGTACTGATATTATCTGCATACCACTCCCCATCCAGAGCCTTCGTGGTGACTGACTACCAATCCCTCCTCGCACTACACCCCAGCGTCATCCTCGCGGGTGATTTCAATGCCAAACATTTTCGTTGGCATTGCACCCAACGCGCGGATGCAAGAGGCAAAGAAATTGTTCGCTTAATTGATCGAGACCCTCAGCTCAGAGTACAGGGTCCCTGGCAACCCACCCATCATCCGTATAGTCGAGGACAGCCATCTGTCATCGACTTTACGATACTCAAGCACTTCTCTCACCATCTCACCCTCACTTCAATCAACGCACTTCATTCCGATCATAACCCCGTGTTGGCCGAAATCAACACCAGGATTGCCAGCCAAGATGTCGCAGGTCTAAACCGCGAGATCGACTGGAAAAGCGTTAAGGAATGCCTCGGCACTATCATCCCTCCCAACCCCAAAATCACAGACAACCATTCCCTAGAGACCGCAGTCTCATCCTTCTCCCTAACAGTCACCAAAGTGACCCACAGTCTCACCATCAATGCCTCCCCTCCCCTGCATCCAGATGTCATTCCTCTGGACCTTGAGCTCCTCATCCGCCGCTCCTGGGCCGCCCGTTGACTCTATCAGCGTCACCGCACACCACATCATCGAGCTCTGTATAGGAGCTTGCGCCGCCAAGTTAGAGCCCGCCTTCGTGAGCACAAGAAGCTCGCGTGGTAGGACATTATGGCTAGACAGAACTTGATCGATGGTGACGTGTGGAGGATTGCTAAGAACCTCCGTGGCCAAAGAGACAAAGCCTCCCGACCAATCCATGGTACCCGAGGCCTCGTGTATGATCCTCGAGCCAAAGCCAATACGCTCGCAGATTACTTGGTACGTCTTTTTAGACCGAGAGTTGACCCCCAGGACGACACCTTTTAGTGTCAGGTTCGTCGCGACGTCCGTCGATATTTTCGACGGCTGCCGAATGAAGACGACTTACGGATTCCTATCTTCCGCCCTCATGAAGTCCAGGGCGCAATCCTACGCCTCAAACCCAAAAAGGCTGCTGGACCAGACGGGTTAACGCCCCTCATGCTCCGGAACCTTCCTTTCAAGGCTGTGCTCTTTGTCACCAAAGTGTTCAATGTGTGCATCAGTCTGGGCCACTTTCCACGAGAGTGGAGGGAGGCACGGGTGATATGCATATTGAAGCCAGGCAAAGACGCAACCCACCCCTCCAGTTACCGATCAATTAGTCTCCTGTCTACACTCTCAAAAGTGTTTCAGAGATTACTTCTTGTCCGTATACTTCCCCTGCAGGGAAACATTCAAGCCATCCCCTCTCACCAATTCGGTTTCCGTCCTGGGCACTCTACCATCCAACAGTTGCTGAGGGTTGTGGAGGCCTCAGCCCTGGGTTTCCAGGAGGGGTCCTTCACACCAGCGATATCTTTGGATGTGGAAAAGGCCTTCTCGACGACCTGGCACGCCGGGCTCCTATACAAACTCATCCAACTGGAGCTTCCCAAACAGTACACACAACTCATACACTCATACCTGAAGCACCGCACTTTCAAAGTAGCGGTGGCGGGAAACACTTCGACACTAAGACCGATACGCGGCGGAGTCCTCGAAGGCTCTGTTCTATCCCCAATTCTGCTTAACATATACATGGCAGACTTTCCACATGCAACAGACGTCAACACTGCCCAATACGCGGATGACGTCTTACTATACAAAACAAATAGAAACCTACACAGAGCTTTCACTCCCATACAAAGACTACTACACCTAATCGAAGGGTGGTGTAGGCGTTGGCGAATGTCAATCAACCCGGCAAAGAGCAACGCCATTATTTTCACAAAATGCCGCGTACCCGCAAACGCCCCGACATTTACATACAGACGGAAAATGATCACATGGAACAACTCCATAACCTACTTGGGGGTGCACCTAGATAAAGGTCTAACCTTCAGGGAACACATTGCCGGAACTGCTCACAGGGCGCAGGGAGCAATCGCTCAACTGTACCCTATGTTCAGTTCCAAGGCCATGCCTGTTCACCTGAAATTACACCTTTCAAAAGCCCTGGTCATCCCTGTCATGCTATACGGCTGTGAAATGTGGAGTATAGCAGCTGACTGTTGGCTCCCACTTCTGCAAAAGGTACAGAATAAAGGTCTTCGGACCATTTATTCTGCATTTCGCTGCTTTCCAACTAGGTTACTTTATGAGAGTTTTTCGCTCCTATATATCGAGGAGGAAATCAGACGCCGGGCATCTAAATTCTACGCCATTTTACCTAATCATGAGAGCGCTCTCGTTCGATCACTCGGCAGCTATTCCTGTCGCAATAGGCCTAAGCCCAAATTCAAGGTGCCGCGCTTTGCGTGTGGCCCCCTTGGGTAATAAAGGATCATAGCCTAGTAACATTCCAAATCTCCATCAGCCTTAATAGCAATACAAAATAGCGGATAGCGGTATGCCCATCCTGTTCTCTGTTTTGAGAACAACATGCGCATAGCAAGCATACTCCAAGGATGTCATATCCGCCCGCTACATTTACGATAACCTTTAGCACAATCCATCTGCCTCACAACCAAAACACCACAACCATCCTACAACCTTCATCCCATCTCTGCGGTTAAACCCACACAGGGTAGGTACGCAGCAACCACACACAGGCTGAGCACTAACCCAGTCTGCCATATTTGCTCGCTCGCTCGCTTGACACCTTTTCAAGTCAGGTTAGTCGCGACGTCCGCCGATACTTTGATGGCTCCGGATGAAGACGACTTACGAATTCCAATCTTCCGCCCTCATGAAGTCCAGGGCGCAATCTTGCGCCTCAAACCCAAAAAGGCTGCTAGACCAGACGGGTTACCGCCCCTCATGCTCCGGAACCTTCCTTTCAAGGCTGTGCTCTTTGTCACCAAAGTGTTCAATATGTGCATCAGTCTGGGCTACTGTCCACGAGAGTGGAGGGAGGCACGGGTGATATGCATATTGAAGCCAGGCAAAGACGCAACCCACCCCTCCATTTACCGATCAATTAGTCTCCTGTCTACACTCTCAAAAGTGTTTCAGAGATTACTTCTTGTCCGTATGCTTCCCCTGCTGGGAAACATTCAAGCCATCCCCTCTCACCAATTCGGTTTCCGACCTGGGCACTCTACCATCCAACAGTTGCTGAGGGTTGTGGAGGCCTCAGCCCTGGGTTTCCAGGAGGGGTCCTTCACACCAGCGATTTCTTTGGATGTGGAAAAGGCCTTCTCGACGACCTGGCACGCCGGGCTCCTATACAAACTCATCCAACTGGAGCTTCCCAAACAGTACATACAACTCATACACTCATACCTGAAGCACCGCACTTTCAAAGTAGCGGTGGCGGGAAACACTTCGACACTAAGACCGATACGCGGCGGAGTCCTCGAAGGCTCTGTTCTATCCCCAATTCTGCTTAACATATACATGGCAGACTTTCCACATGCAACAGACGTCAACACTGCCCAATACGCGGATGACGTCTTACTATACAAAACAAATAGAAACCTACACAGAGCTTTCACTCCCATACAAAGACTACTACACCTAATCGAAGGGTGGTGTAGGCGTTGGCGAATGTCAATCAACCCGGCAAAGAGCAACGCCATTATTTTCACAAAATGCCGCGTACCCGCAAACGCCCCGACATTTACATACAGACGGAAAATGATCACATGGAACAACTCCATAACCTACTTGGGGGTGCACCTAGATAAAGGTCTAACCTTCAGGGAACACATTGCCGGAACTGCTCACAGGGCGCAGGGAGCAATCGCTCAACTGTACCCTATGTTCAGTTCCAAGGCGATGCCAGTTCACCTGAAGTTACACCTTTCAAAAGCCCTGGTCATCCCTGTCATGCTATACGCCTGTAAAATCTGGGGTATGGCAGCTGACAGTTGGCTCCCAATTCTGCAAAGGGTACAGAATAAAGGTCTTTGGACCATTTATTCTGCATATCGCTGCTTTCCAACTAGGCTACTTCATGAGAGTTCTTCGCTCCCATATATCGAGGAGGAAATCAGACGCCGGGCATCTAAATTCTACGCCATTTTACCTAATCATGAGAGCGCTCTCGTTCGATCACTCGGCAGCTATTCCTGTCACAATAGGCCTAAGCCCAAATTCAAGGTGCCGCGCTTTGCGTGTGGCCCCCTTGGATAACAAAGGAGCATAACCTAGCAACAGGAAAAGATTCCAAATTTCCATCAGCCTTAATAGCAATACAAAATAGCGGATAGCGGTATGCCCATCCTGTTCTCTGTTTTGAGAACAGCATGCGCATAGCAAACATACTCCAAGGATGTCATATCCGCCCGCTACAATTAGGATAAGCTTTAGCACGATCCGTCTGCCTCACAACCAAAACACAACAACCACCCTACAACCTTCATCCCATCTCTGTGATTAAACCCACACAGGGTAGGTACGCAGCAACCACACACAGGCTGAGCACTAACCCAGCCTGCCATATTTGCTCGCTCGCTCGCCAGGGTTTACATCCCGATCGCCACCCCCAAGGAGGTGGCCTCCCTGATCCAACGCCAAAGAACCCGCAAAGCCCCTGGGCAGGACCGCGTAACAGCGGAAATGCTCCAGCACCTCCCCAGAAGGGCCGTGATACACTTGACGCCCCGCTGCGTCCTGTGCAGTGGTCTACACATAGTCAAAGACTGCCCGAACAAAGCCACTCCTAACTTTATACCGACATGTACCAACTGCCAGAGCGAACATCCTTCAAACTATAGGGGATGCATTACTTTTCAGAATGAGAGAGACCGCCGAGAATTACTCACCCTGTCTAGGCAGATATCCTCAGCTAAGCAAAACCTCCCCACCGCCACTCCCATTACCCATAATGCCCCGGTACGCCCAGGTGTGTCGTTCGCAGCCACCACGAGTGGTGTTGCCAACACAACAACGCCAACACCATTACCATCAGCTACAACATCCCAGAGACATCAACCATTAAAGAGTTTCTGTCTCTCTTTAAGGAAATTAACTTCGCAACTTACTCAGCAACCTAAAAACGGCAATAGCTAAATTCAAGTCAGCAAATGGCCTTGCTGAAAAACAGGAGGCAATTTTCAACTTCCTTGAAAATGTCGTATAATGGCTGCACGACAACACCCTAACTCCAACACAATAAACGCACTCCTATGGAATGCGAACGGAACACTTGGACACACCTACGAAATAGAATCCTTCCTGCACCAACAAAAAATAGATGTTGCTTGTGTCAGCGAAACGAAGTTAAAACCTCACATGAAATTCCGTCTAAAAGGTTATGACCTACATAGAGCTGACAGGCCTGGGCAACGGCTGGGGGTGGCGCTGCAGTCATCGTCCGTAACAATCTAGTAGTAAACACAGCACTGACTCTGCCTCAACTGGAGTGCCTGGAGTGTGCAGGTGTGCAGGTCCTCATAAACTCCCAGCTGATCACCATCCTAGCAACCTACCGCCCCCTCACCTCAAGCCCGGAAGGAATGATTCGAGATCTGGAGAAATTAGTCAACATACATGCTAAAATCATTATTGCAGGAGACCTTAACGCAAGGCAGACTCTCTGGAATTCCAGAGCTTGAAACAGAGCTGGTCATGTTCTGCTTGACTTTGTCCTGTTAAAACACAACCTATAAATTAAAACTGCCCCGGATCATTCCTACTGGCACCACAACCCCTCCATTCCTCCAGACACTCTAGACCTTGTCATATACAAAGGAATCCACATCCCCCCACTCTACAAGTGTACTACAGTCTGGGCTCGGACCATTTTCCCATAAAATTCCACATAGGTGAGCGTGCCACCTACATGCGCACAAATAAGACACAGATACCAGCCACAGACTGGTCTCATTACAAAGTTCTCGTGCACTAAATGGCCGAGCCCAGACGTAGGTACGCAACAACCCATGACCTAGAGATGGGGGTGGCAGCCCTTACAGCCTCCATAAGGACGGCAAAAAGAAAATCCACCACATACGCTCCTGCTCCTACCTCCTACACCACCTTTACCAACATTGAGAGGGTGCTTGCTATCAGGAGGAAATACCTGCGACAGTGGAGATATACAAGGCTCGCAGTTTACAGAACTTTGGCTCAATGGCTTCGACCTGTTATCAGGCATCAAGTCTACTTAGAACGACAAGAGCTCTTTAAAGAAAAATTATTAAAAGTCACCCACAAAGATGCCTCCATATGGGCACTCCTGCGAGCCTTTAAAACCTCCGCTGAAACAGGCCCAAGAACATTGCCACTGGTCACCACTCAAGGGACAATCCTTCTACCTAAAGAAAAAGCACAGGTTTTCGCCGAGATGCTCACTCGACGCTTCACTGAAAACCCGGCACAAGACGCCGTGGACGAACAAACTGTAAACAAATGGTTTCAGCAGTGGACGAACCAACCTCCCCCTCCTCCGCTTCCAAAAATCACCCCCTCCAACTCTACAACCACATCCAGTCCCTTCCTAACAACAAGGCCCCCGGACCGGACGGTGTTCGAAACGAGGACCTGAAACACCTTCCCCGGAAATCCCTAGTCCAACTAACTCAACTACTCAACTCCTGCCTCCACCTTCATTACTTTCCCCAAGCCTGGAAGAGGCCAAAATTATCATGATCCCCAAAACCGGCAAAGATCGGAAAAATCCCTCAAATTTCAGGATGATCAGCCTCCTTCCAGTCATGGGAAAAGTATTGGAAAAAATCCTGAGCCAGTTAATAAAGAACTCACTTCCAGAATCCACAGCCTTACCCAACCAACAGTTCGGGTTTCGTCCACTGCACTCAACGGAACTACAGATATTAAAATTAACTGATGACATCACAACACAGTTCAACAATGGCAGCAGCACACTGGCCCTCTTTTTGGACGTAGAAGCGGCCTTCGACAGGTGCTGGCACAATGGCCTCCTCTACAAGCTGTATCACCAGCTATCACAACTCAAGCCATACATCCCCATGCAGGCCAGCTACCTTCAAGAACGCCGCTTTTATGTCCAAGTACTCCAAGAAAAATCCCAAACCGTACCCATTGCAGCTGGTGTGCCACAGGGGGCAGTTTTGGCTCCTTATCTGTACACCTTGTACACTCGAAACATTCCCCCCGACAACAGATGTAAGACGCTACTCTACGCCGACGACACTGCCATATACAACCACCATACACACTCAAAATGCAACCAGAGGGAGCTCCAACGTTACCTGGACAAATTCCTGACCTGGGCTGCCCTCTGGAAAATAGTGATAAATGCCGACAAAAGTCAACTAATATACTTCACCAAAACCAGGAAAAACGACATAAACATCACTCTACAAGGACGTAGTCTGCAGTGCAAACCTACTGTTAAATATCTGGGCGTTACCTTGGATAAAAAACTCACTTGGAACGCCCACATTCAGCAAACGATCAAAAAGGCCAAACAACGCACATATGTTAGCACCGCACTACTGCACAGCAAGCACATCCGCATTAAGACAAAACTCATCCTCTTCCAATCCTCTATCCAACAATTTCTCCTGTATGCCTGCCTAGCTTGGTAAAACACCAGCAAAACCAACCTGCTCTCCCTCCAATCCCGTCAAAACATCTGCCTCAGGAGAATACTAAGGGTGCCGATCCTAACACCTAACAAAATTGTTCACAAAGAACTACAATTTCCCACCTTCCTACAGACTCTGCACAACCGCTGCACAAACGCATGGGCCACCATAAGAAAGTACTCCAACCCAGAAGTACAAAAAATAGGCCAGGCGGAGCCTCTCCACCGCAAGCATTAACGCTTACGCATTTTCTTAAAAAAAAAAAAAAAAAAATCTCCGTGCAAACTGAAACCACTTTTCTGACATCACCATGAACTGTATATATACTTGTAAATATTAACTGTTAAGTATAGGATAGGATTTTTAATTATAAGTCTGTTAGGCTAACTATGTATTAATTTCACTTTATATGTATGTGCCACTAAACAAGTCTCAGTCTTCGCACCATCACAGGAAGCTGTTCCCCTGGGCAAGCTCATTGCCCCCGCATGGGCTTCCAACAAAAACTTTTCACTGAAAAACTGTCTATGTAAATGCTTAACTTATGTATATTATGTACCTGTAAGGCTGCCCCATGTACCAGCCCAGGGAATTATAGTTCAATAAAAAAAAAGAGGTGGCCTTCCTGATCCAACGCCAAAGAACCCGCAAAGCCCCTGGGCAGGACCGCGTAACAGCGGAAATGCTCCAGCACCTCCCCAGAAGGGCCGTGATACATTTGACGCGGATTTACAATGCCTGCCTACATCTGCGCCACTTTCCTTCTCTCTGGAAAGAGGCTCAAGTGGTCTGTATTATGAAGCCCGGCAAAGATCCGGTCCATCCTTCAAGCTACCGCTCCATAAGTCTCCTTCCCATATTTTCCAAAATATTTGAGAAACTTCTCCTGTCCCGGCTTCTCCCTCACTTCGAGAAAAAGCAACTCCTGCCTAACCATCAATTCGATTTTCGTCCTGGGCTTTCCACGACCCAGCAGCTGCTGCGAGTGGCCGAGAAGGTCTCGATTGGCTTCCAATCGAAGTCCAAGTCGGTAGCGGTTCTGCTGGACGTGGAAAAAGCCCTCTCGACCACGTGAAATGATGGCCTCATCTACAAGCTCCTCGAGCACGACATCCGTGCCCCCTACATTTTCCTGGTGGCTAGCTTCCTCAGAGAAGGCAGCTTTCGGGTAAAAGTAGATGGCATGCTCTCTACAGTCCGGCCCATTGGCGCGGGAGTGCCGGAGGGCAGCGTGCTGTCCCCGACGCTCTTCAATGCTTACTTGGCTGACATCCCGATCAACGACAGAACCATTACATGTCAATATGCTGACGACCTGCGCATTCTGGCACAAAATAATACTCAAAATTATGCATTGTGTCCAATTCAGAACCAACTTCGAGAGGTGGAAACCTGGAGCGAGCAATGGCGGATGGCCATTAATCCGGAGAAAAGCTCTGCAATTCTCCTGACTAAGGGCCGACGTCCGAGGCGCCGGCGGGACCTGGTGTTGCATCGCCGGCGGATCCCCTGGGTCCCAGGTATATTTCCCAGGTGCCCCGAACTGGCATCTGGCATTCCAGCAGGATCCATACTGCCACTCCCCCACACCCAGATGTCCTCCCGCTAAACCTCGAACACCTCATTCACCGATCATGGGCAGCCCGCAGACTGTTCCAGCGTCACCGCACGCCGCACCATCGAAGGCTCTGGAGGCGCCTGTGCCTCGAGGTCCGTGCCTGCCTACGCGAGCATAGAAAACTCGCCTGGGAGGACACCATGGCTAGACAGAACCTCGCTGATGGCGACGTGTGGAGGATCGCCAAAAACCTCCGTGGACAACGAGTTCACACTTCCCATCCTATCCACGGCACCAGAGGCCTGGCCTACGAACCCCAAGCCAAAGCAAATGCTTTTGCTGACTACTTGGAACAGCTTTACAGGCCTAGAGAGGACCCCCAGGACGACAGCTTTGCAATCCAAGTTCGTCGAGATGTTCGTTGTTACCTTCGACGACCTCCAGACGACACGGACGATAACATTGCTATCTTCCATCCCACAGAAGTCCAGGGCGCACTTCTGCGCCTCATCCCAAAAAGGCTGCTGGGCCTGACGGGCTGACACACTTCATGCTCCGCCACCTTCCCTTCAAAGCTGTGCTCTTTATTACCAAGGTTTTCAATATGTGCATCAGCTTGGGCCACTTCCCACGAGAGTGGAGAGAGGCCCGAGTGATATGCATCTTGAAGCCGGGCAAAGACCCAGCCCACTCATCCAGTTATCGCTCCATAAGCCTCCTTTCAACCCTATCGAAAGTTTTCGAAAGACTTTTACTGATTCGCTTGTCACCCCTACTGGGTAACATTCAAGCCATATCACCACATCAATTTGACTTTCGTCCTCGGCATTCTACTACCCAACAGCTGCTGAGGGTGGTGGAGGCTGCAGCCCTGGGTTGTCAGAGCAAGGCTTTCACCCCCGCGGTTTCTTTGGATGTGGAAAAGGCCTTCTCTATCACCTGGCACGCCGGGCTCTTACACAAACTAATCTCCCTTGGGCTTTCACACCGATACATACAGCTACTACACACATACATCAAACACCAAACTTTCACTGTAATGGTGGCGGGAAACAGTTCCACACTAACACAGATACGCGGCGGAGTTCCAGAAGGCTCTGTCCTCCTCACCAATCTTATTCAACATTTACATGGCAGACTTCCCCCACACACCAGACGTCAACATAACACAATATGCAGACGACGTCTTGGTATACAAAACAGACAGACACATAGGCAGAGCCGTGAAACCCATACAAAGATTATTACACCTAATTGAAAGGTGGAGCAGGCTTTGGAGAATGTCAATTAACCAACAAAAAGCCACGCAATCATATTTACTAAACGCCGTATTCCCGCAAACTGCCCAACACTCACCTTCAACAGACAAAGGATACAGTGGAAGGATTCCCCTACTTACTTGGGAGTTCAGCTTGATAAGAGGTTACTTTTCGGGAAGAACATCGCTGAAATTGCCCATAGGCCCCAGGGAGCTATTGCTCTACTGAGCCCTGTGTTCGTGTCCAAGGCAATGCCCGTCCATATGAAAATTATCCTCTCCAGAGCTCTGATTATCCCCCTCATGTTATACGCTTGGGAGATCTAGGGTATGGCAGCCGATAGTTGGCTGTCACTCATTCAAAGGGCACAGAATAAAGGACTTCGTGTCATTTATTCTGTATACAGTAGCTTCCCGACCAGACTACTGCAAGAAACCTCCTCCATTCCATATATAGAGGATGAAATTTGACGCCGGTCCAAGAAATTTTATTGAACTTTACCACACCACGAAAGTGCTCTCGTTCGTTCCTTGGGCAACTACAGTTGCCAGGGTAGGCTAAAGCCTAAATACAAGGTGCCACGCTTGCCCTGCGGGCACCTTGGATGACAATAGCTTTAACCCCTACTACTGAAATTACTGAGCAATTTCAACAATAGCACTTATTAAAATACACTACAATTCAACAGCAATATGGGCATGCTAAAATCTTGAAGAAGTTTTTAGAACATGCCTATATTAGCGTAAACGTCTGGACACTAGATCCACTCCTTTCGTTAGGAGAAGTGGCAACACTATCCCCTAATACATACATACATACCTCTACCCCACAAACAACCTACATCCTTCATCCAACTCTGTGGTTAAGCCCACACGTAGGTAGGAACATAGCAACTGTACACAGGCTGATTAACAACCCAGCCTGCCATTCTTCGCTCGCTCGCTCTATTCCAGCAGCACCAGCGGCAGCTCCAACTGCAAACGCGCTTGGCAACCAACCAGCGCCAGCTGCTAAGCCGGCAGCTCCGGCTGCACAGCCCGCATCGAACTTGATCACGACCAGAGTCCTAAGCTCTCCCACGCCCATGCCCGACTTCATTGGAGAGGCAGACCTCCGGGAGTATGACGCACTCATGCGATAGTTCTTAGAAATCATTCAAGTTCAACTACTTGCCCTCAGACAATGCAGGGCGGTGTACCGCGACGTCAACGCGACCCCCGCTGACAAGACCCGCGCGATGCTTCGCACGTTGACGACCAGTCCGTCGACCATTAAGAGTAGCGTTCTGGAACGCTAATGGCATAAGCAACAGCGTCCCAACGTGACGGAATTTGTAGAGTACCACGGGGTGGACATCCTCGTGGTCTGCGAAACGCACTTAACTGATGACGTGCACTTTACTCTGCCAAGTTACGTCACCCATCGTGCTGATAGAGTCGGCCGACGGGGTGGCGGTACAGCAATCTTCATAAAGAACCATATAACCCACATCCCTGTCCCCCTCCCGCCCCTACAGCAGGTAGAAGCATGCGCCATCCGGCTCACGCTGGGAGGGCATGACATTCTGCTGGTTGCAGCATATGACCCGCCTAACGGCCGCTTCATAGAAACGGACTATACAACCATTCTGAACATGCACCCTACTGTCTGCGTCGCAGGAGACCTGAACGCGAAGCACCAACATTGGTACAGTCGCCGCCAGAACAAGAGAGGCCAGAAGCTCTACCGCCTCATAAGCGGAGACCCGGCCCTCATTGCGCACGGCCCGAGAGGCCCAACTTTCCATCCGGCCAATGGTGGCAGGTCGGATGTTCTCGATATCATGATCACCAAAAAATTCCATTTCACTTGGACCTCTCGGTGGTCAACGAGCTGAACTCTGATCATGACCCGGTCATGGTGGATTCAGACGTGGCCATGGCCGCTCTGCACTTTCCAGAGTGGAGTGAAGAGGTCGACTGGGATGCAGTAATCCATCACTGGGCCCAGACTGTAGACCCCAACCCTCGAATTGACTCAATAGAGGCACTAGAGGCCGCAGCTACAGCCTTTTCCAACCGAGTCCTCACAGCGAGAAGTGCCAGCACCTACCGCATCCCTCACGAGCACCCAAACCCAACAACCATCCCGAATGAGCTTAGGCAGCTCATCAAAGCCAAAGGCACTGTCCGCAAGCTGTGGCAGCCCTTCCGTCACCCCAGGATCTGGGCAGTACACCAGCGGTTCAAGACCCTAGTGAGAAGGCTGCTCAGGGCGCACCACAAAGCGGCCTGGGAAAATAAAATGAAGCAGGTTGTCCTCCAAGAGAGGAAACCGTGGCGGATTATCAAAAGTGTGCGCAAAGACAAGAAGCTGCACGCGCACCCTATACACGGCGCTCGCGGGAAGCTCTCCTTTACTCCCCGCGAGAAAGCAGAGGCTTTGCAGACTATCTGGAGTCCCAGTTTGAACACCGCGTTGACCCGCAGGACGAAAACTTCACTGACACCGTGGAGGAGAGGGTGGACGCCTTCCTAGAGGCGCCGCCTGACCCCCGCGATGACGTCCACATCCCCGTCGCGACCCCGAAAGAGGTTGCATCCATCATCCAAGGCCTAAAGACCAATAAAGCCCCTGGACATGACCGCGTCACCGCTACCATGCTCCAGCACCTTCCCCGTAAAGCTGTGCTACACTTGACACGCATTTATAATGCATGTCTCTCATTTCGCCATTTTCCCATGGCGTGGAAAGAGGCGAGAGTGGCACGCATTCTAAAACCTGGCAAGGACCCAGTTTTTCCCTCCAGTTACCGCTCCATCAGTCTACTTTCAGTCGTCTCAAAAGTTCTTGAGCGACTGGTCCTAGCCCGAATCTCTCCTCTCTTTGAGGAGAGGCACCTCCTTCCGTACCATCAGTTTGGTTTTCGACCAGGACATTCCACCACCCAGCAGCTACTGCGAGTATCGGAAAAGGCTTCCCTGGGGTACCAGGATAAGGCCAAGACCGTGGCGGTGCTGCTGGATGTGGAAAAAGTCTTTGCAACCACGTGGCACGAGGGGCTACTCTACAAGCTCCTAAAAGCTCGCATCCCCCCTCCATACATTACACTGATAGCTGGTTTCCTCCAGAATCGCAGCTTCTGTGTAAGGGTGGAGGGGTCCACATCAACCAAACGGCCCATTGGCGCAGGAGTACCGGAGGGTAGTGTACTGGCCCCGCTACTCTTTGCCGCTTACATGGCCGACCTCCCGACAGAGTCGAAGGTTACGATGCGTCAGTACGCGGACGACGTCCTGCTGCTGGCGCAGAACAGGAGCCTACAATACTGTTACCGACCGCTCCAAAGGCAACTACGAGCCATCGGGGAAATTAGTGAGAAATGGCGTATGGCCATCAGCTAAGACCAGACGGCCGCATGACCAGCAGCCGCTCCGGCTGCGTCGCAGAGTGATCCCCTGGGTCACAAATGCGAAGTATCTGGGGTTCTGCCTCACCTTCATCCCCCACACTAAATGGAAAATTAAGCTAGGCCATGCAGCTCTCAGGCAGCTGTACCCTATATTCCTCTCCCAAACATTGCCTATTCACCTAAAACTGCGAATATACCGGGCCGTCATACCGCCCCTCATTCTTTACGGCTGCGAGGTCTGGGGAGTGGTGGCCAAGGCTACCACTCGCAGCATCCAGTGCGTGCAGAACAGGGCGCTAAGGATGATCTGCGGTACTGGCCGCAGGTTTCCGCCAAAAATTCTACACGAACACTCCGGGGTTCCATACATTGTCGACGTCATTCGCGAGAAGGCGCAGACTCTGTATGACAAACTCTCCTACCACCCAAACCAGCTGGCGCGTCTCCTGGGCCAATGTGATCATCAGGCTAGTAGACGCCGGCCGTCATACAATCTCCCAAAAGACATTCTGGGCAGATAAATAACTTGAATCTAACCACCCATTGCGGTGACCGAGCCACGCGATGTTAAGTCGCATTGGCCTTGGTCACCGCTTGGATAGGTGGCCAATCCAACTCCAAAATGTTAAGTCGCATTGGCCCTAGCCAGTCCTTGGATGAGTGGCCAAAGACTTAACATGCAACTCCTCTACGAATCCTCGCCTAAACAATTTTTAGACGACGTATCACACTACAAAAAGCACATAAAACCCCACGAAGACCTATAGACCACACAGGTAAAGCCGCAGGTGCGGCTAGGTACTGTGGCCTTCAACACCCGTCCGCAAGGATTCTGCTCTGACTCTGCTCTGGCCAGGTTTTGCTCAGTTTGAGAGCCTCTCCCTTTTTTGTTGAAATTATTAGGATACTTGTCGATTTCTATGGCTTCACGTTGTAATCTAGCGTGGTAGTATGGTACTGAAGATAGGATAGATGTTTCATTGTATTGGATAGTGTGTTCACAGTCTGCCCACATAGCATGTTCTGCGATCGCGGACTTGTCCGGATGGCCCAGACGGCAGCATCTCTTGTGTTCGGAGATCCGTGTGTTGACTCTTCGTTGAGTAGTGCCTATGTATACAGCACCGCAGGAACAAGGAATCCGGTAGACGCCGGCCGAAGCGAGTGGGTCCCTGGGGTCTTTGGTCGAGCATAGTAAAGTATTGATTTGTCTGGTAGGCTTGAAAATGGTTTTGACCTTGTGGCGTTTGAGTAGGCGCCCAATTCTGTCAGTGACCTTGTTGAAGTACGGCAGGAAGGCAATACCATTGCTCTTGGGCGAATTATGTATGGCCGGGTGGTGTGTGGATGGGCGTATAGCTCAGAGCTATAACTTCCATTTATAATCTATGTTATATTTAAATAAAACAGCAAGTCTCAATTTCGAACTCGTCAACGACCCAAAATTTCAATTTGAATTCATTTAACTACATCCTCGACTGAGAGATTTCCGGGGAATAAATAGGCTGTAGAATACTGTATATTGTTTCAAGACAGCACTTACAGCGGCGCTCTTTGGGAAAACTACTGCAAACAATGAGAAGTTTTCTGGACCGAGCTGGCTGATAGGCGTTAGGTCGGTTCGTAAAAGTCATGCCTATCGCTTGTTCCGATTGCCTTTGTGTTGCGGGTATTGCTCTAAATATAATAATGTTATATTCCTTTTTAATCGTACAATTGGTGCGGAAACGTTGCTGAAGTTCTGAAAACTAGTTTTTTAAATACCGGCATTTTCCCAACCAGAGAGAGGGGAGGGAGAAGCAGAGAGAGGCATGTTTCAGTTTGGTATATTTTAACCTCTTTCGTTTTTCATTTAGGTGATGACTGCTTTTCACATTCTGTGCCTTTGTAAAAATTGATCTTTTGCAAAGATCAATGCATCAAAGCATCAATTATTGCATCCTAACAGCTCTACCTCTGTCAGAAACGACATTTAATAGATACAAATATAGAATTTCGACATTTACATCCGAATTTAAGGCTGCCAGTTTCCAAGGTAATTTATGATGTTTAATGTTAACGCACTTTAATTTAAAAGTGGGTACAAGGCAAAAGATTTCCTCACACATGCCCACACCATAAACTTGTGAAACAATAATATTAATTTGGGAAAAGACTTTATTGTATAGTAAACCTATGGAAATTAACTGAGCACAGCCTTCTACTTAACAAGTACATGAAAAAGTAATCAAATTCTGTTACAAGCATGTTATTTTCAATTATTTTGACACATAAATAGATTAAATAAATTATTTTATAATTATGATGCCTTGTTCTTTCACATTTTCACTGCACTTCTCACGCCAAATTCGCCTTTTCTTTCATACTTTGCACATTGTGCTTTGTTATATTCTGCACTTGAATTTACAGTATGATTGTCTTTATACGAAGAATGATTCTTACTATTTTGTCTTTGTTATTGGCAACTCCTTCATCATTACCATATTTGCCCATACATGCAGGGCAGAAATCATTAAAGCTGCTAGTACAAAACTTACTGCAGTCCCGAGCGACAGCGGAGAGAGCCGAAGGTAGCGACTTTTATTTATAAAATATTATTTATTTTTGCTCACATGTAATTACATACAACACAAATTATAATTTAAATTTTTTTTATCACCACGAACATACTGTGCACATCTTTCAGTCTAATTTATATATATATATATATATATATATATATATTACAACCCACTTTTTGAATATTACAACATTGCAAATGAATTATATGCGTAGTTTTTTAACAATATTTTGCTTAACTCGAATCTCCACACTCAATTAAAAACTTTCCAATATACCGCAACACTGTCATTGGTTGAGCTACTGAGGAACAACCAAATACTAGAAATGTCAAATATTGGTGTTCAAAATATTTCTCGGAGACATCCAGTATCTGGAGGATCTTGGGCTGCACCTTCCGTCATGCTGATGCAGCAGCACCACATTCAAAACGATGGCTGTAACAAATTTAAGGAACAAATACTAAATTGATGCTCTTGAAGAACTATACGAACTCTGTTAACAATACAGTCCTAATTACATTGAATCGTCGCCAGTAGAATGGATAGAAATGTAACACCCAGTATTTTAATTGCAAAAGCCATAGTTACCCATGAGGGTGGGACTATAGAAGTGGAGCCAACGAGCATAGATCTAGATTTATTCACATTAAGGATCGCTCTAGAATCTCTACAATAATTATGCACAATCTCTTTAATATGAGAAAGAAGAGAACCATGTGAGATCATGAAAGTGATATCATCAGCAAATGCTTTCATAAGAGAGTGGCCATCAGAACGAAGGGGCTATTGTAATTTTCGTAGGAGACGTTCGATTTATAACACAAACAAGCGCATAGTCATCGGACAGCTCTGTCTTACAGACTTTCTCATATTAAAGGAATGAGTTAAATAGCCGTTCACTTAAATTTAGGAAGTAGCTGCTTTTTATATATTGCGAATGAAGTAAAAATATATATCAGGGATTTCTAAGTGCATCATAGTATTAATTAAATACCTATGTTTCATCCGTCAAATGCATGGTCAAAGTCCAAAGAGATCAAAAGTTGCCCAACCCACAAAATATGGGCGCAAATAAAAGCGTCACGAAGAACACATAGGGCATACAGCATGTTCCCTCCACGTTGTATCCATTGTTGTACCGGTGCAAGAACATCAGCTATTATAGGTGATAAGCGGCGCTTAATACATCGCATGAACATTTTATAATCAGTGTTTAGCATTGTTAAGGACGAAAGTCATGTGCAGTATTGGGATGGCTACATTTAGGCACACGGGCCAGTATACCATGGACAAATGCAGAGGGAATCAAGGTGATACAGAGCAGCTCGTTGAAAATTACAAGAAGTGCATTCTTTAGCAACGGCCAAAATGCAGAGTAAAATTCTCCAGATGTGCTGTCTACTTCTGTTGATTTATTTCGAGGGCAGGCAGCTAAAGCTGCTTGCAGTTCAGCCATAGCATAAGAACGACCTGGGCCAGAAGGGGTTAGAACCTTAACTTCCTTTGTAGCAAGGAGTTCTTAAAGTGTAATTTCAGAATATAGCTTTTGGAAATATTCATACACAATAGAACGAATATCCACTTGGCTACTTCCAGAAAAGTGGAAGCTATTTCGAATACTATGAATATTCTCCGCTTAGCACACCGTTGTTCACGAACATGATGGTATATGGAAGGAGATTCCATATCAATCAACGTAGCTCGGGAACGCACCATTTGAAGTTTAAGAATCCGAGCTTTAGTTCTTTTTATCTCAATATTATATTATGTATCAACCACAGGGCGACTGTGCAAATCTCGCAACACCCATTAAAGAAACTGCCGAAAACATTGTTTTCTTTGGTATTTATCACCAGACACATTAAAGAAGCAGTTTTATCTTTGTTTTGATGACAATTCGCCATTCCAGTAGAGTAACATTCTTGCTAATAAACCCAACATCGCCACCTCTCTGAAAGAGTTCTTGAACATCTTTTCAGAAGGAATCTGCACATTCACTTTCCAGTAGTCACAGCCATATGAGTGATTTTTCTTTTTTTGATTGATTTATTTATGGACGCCCTTTAACATCTCAGGTTATCAGCGTCCCATTCAACCCAGGGCGTGAAACGGCCGACTAATTTTACTCAGAGGCCTCTCTTTCAGGCTTGAGGTTTTTTTCGTGCCGTAAATGTACGACATGGGACCCACGGCTTTACTTCTTTTTCGAAGGAAGCCATACTTAGAATTTTACGCCAGAAAAAAATCCATCTATCCTGGCCGGGTTCGAATCCGCGATCTTGGGTTTAGGAGGCAAGTATGGTAACTACTACACCAACAGGACCAACTACCTTATGAGGGAGAGGACACAGATAGCGTAATGGAAGTAAGGTATCCACAATGATCAGAGAGCTCTGTTGAACAAATATCCACAGTGCTAATACAAAGATCGCGATGAACATAATGCAATCTAATCGTGTTCCCGAGAGATTGCTTTGAAATGTGTAAAGCGTACGGTCGCGATTCAGGACTGCCCATGTATCGCGTAGCTAATGCCAATGAACTGAATCTACTGAAGCACAAGGCAAGTAAACTCCTGTGCAATCTTTAGGGGATAAAACAGCATTAAAATCGCCACCTAATAACACATGTGGGGAATTAGAGAACACAGAAGCTACTTCTTCGGTAAAAAAGTTCTGTCTTTCCTTCCGCACATGTGTGCCAGAAGGGCCATATACATTGATAATATTGAGATCCCCTAAGATAAGGCTGATGCCTCTAAAATTTGGGTCATGCGCACATCCATATATTACAAGTGATCTTTAAGCTAGATGGCAGTACCACAGGTAACAAAATCAGATTCATTTCAGCATTACATCCATATAAGCGAGTTATAAACGGAGACTTTATCTCTTAAAGAAGAGCAATATCAACATCCAGGGAATGAAAAGTATTTGCAAGAAGACGAAAATTTTCGGGAGTTTGGATATGTAAATATTTTATGTGTGTGACGTAAAGAGAAACAAGTGAACCCAAGAACAATTAAAAACAAATAAACAGCTAGATGAGAGTAATATAGTATTCTCCAATCGCGAGATCCAAAATTTCATGAGACGTGTCTTCCTACATAGTCTCAGTAGGACTTTCAGATAACGTCAGAGATTTCCCAAATTTGTCACTGTTAACAGAATGTTTAGAAGACAAACCACCATTTAATCGCGGATCTCGGGATGAAATCCTTGTTTTATTATTTAGTAAATAGTTATCCATTGTAATCATAAACAAGATCACACAAGTAAACACCTTGAAAGCTACCTGCGACAAAAGCAAGCCTCGGCCTATGCCATTAGATATACATCTCTAGTTGGATACTACCGTACGTATAGCCTAAGATCAATTGGACACCTTTCCATTAATTAATAAGCAAAATGCAGTATTTATCTACATAGTAGAGTGGTTTTCGAACAGTTGTTAAATGCATATCAGGGCACAACATAGTAACTATGAAACTGTCCCCAAAAGGAATGAAACGAAAAATGGCAAGTAAGAAAAAAACTGACAGAAACCGAGTAACACAAAACGAAGTGCAGTCAACCGGAAAGTGTCTGTTCTCCATGCCACTCTGCAGCGGCTGGAAAATTCGCCCAAGTCCTGACGTAGCAAAAAATGCAAAGAAAAATCCTAAGAATGGTTTAGTTTTTATTCTCTTTTTGTACGGATAGGAATTAAAATTGAATTTAGTATTAAACTTTTGGTAGAGGTTTTAATGTAAATAAAAGATACAATACTATATTAATATGTTATTTATCAGGCGATAACATACACCAATACACAATTGACGTATTACATTTTTTTCATATTTATACCGGTATGCTAAATATCGAATACATTTTTTTTTTTTTTTGAGTAGTGTTTAACGCCCGTTTTTACTACTGAGGCATCACAGGCGGTGGGCACTGATGATACATGACATGAAATGATATATTGGGAAAGGATTTTTTTTTTAAGGAAGGAAGCGTTCCAGGCCTAAATTTAGGTACCTCCCCGGCATTTGCCAGTTATGAAGACTGAGGAAAACCTGGAAAAAACCCCAGTCAGGGAGGACGGTCCTGGCGGGATTCGAACCGCAGACCTCCCGCTCACGAGTCCATGCCTTAACGACCTCGGCCACCCGTGGCGGTCATCGAATACATTAAATCATATATAAGAGTGGTTTTTTTACATATATTAATGTTTCTATAGACAAAAATTTGGACAAAAGAGGTAAATTTTGAAACTATGTGATTTTAAACCTTTACTAAAATTCAGAAACAAACAATTAATCGATATCACAAAAACTTGAATTCACAACTGCCTTTCAGTTATATTTGCATCGGAATCAATTTTTAGACCAATGTCTTCAAAGCATTGGAATGGGTAATTCTGTGCCATATTGGACAAAAGTAGATTAAGGGACAATTAATCCATTAACAATCAAACAACATTTTCCTGTGATTTCAATCTTTTTCTCTTATTTTGTAGAAAATCAAATTTAGATTGATGTTAGACTACGTTGATTAAACTACACTTCATCTACGCATTTTGCAGCCACTTCCTCAGAGGTGTAGATAAACAAACATGTTTGCAAAATATTTATACTTTAGATGAGTAAAAGTGAAGAACTAGATCAAAACATTTATCCAGTTCTGTATACCTACGTCCCTGGACCTTGCTGTTTTTAAAAATATTCTGTACATTAACAGTTTCCTACAACATTGTTAAGAATATTTTTTCATACATTTTTGTTTTAAATTGCAAAACTTATTTCTCAATCTATGATACTCATGTCTAGAGAATTTTTCCATAACAATTTGCTCTTGTAATTCTATTGTTAAATAACATTTATACTTTTACTTATATTTGGAGTTGCTACGTCGGTCCTGCTGGTGTAGTGGTTACCATACTTGCCTCCTAAACCCAAGATCGCGGGTTCAAACCCGGCCAGGACCGATGGATTTTTTCGGGGCGTAAAAATCTTTCGGAAGGGAAGTAAAGCCGTAGGTCCCGTGTCGTACATGTACGGCACGAAAAATAACCTCAAGCCTGAAAGAGAGGCCTCTGAGCAAAATTTGTCGGCCATTTCACGCCCTGAGTTGAATGGGACGCTGATGACCTGCAATGTTAAAGAGCGTCCATAAATCAATCAATTAATCAATCATTGGAGTTGCTACTCTTCCCAACTCAAGCTCAGTCACTATTTGTTTCTTCTGCATCTGGTTCCTCTCCTTTTTCATATGAACTCCTACTGAACTTGTTTTCCATGTTTGAGGCAAAATAGAAGGCATGAATCAGGCGAAACACTAAAAAAGGAGCAAAGAATTCTGTTTTAAAACGCATCTATGAAAATTTTCCCATTACAAGTGCAATATAATAGAATACAACAAAAATTGAACAGTATATAGGCAATACCACAATTAATGAGATTGCATTAATTGCTTTCTGATAAATGGTTTGTGATTCAACTGGGTGCGTTTATTATAGGAGAAGATGCATTAACAATTATTAGGCCCAGTCATTTAATACTTGTTTAATGGGTATCAATATTAATAAAATGCCATCAATGTAAGTACTTACCATGATTCAAAATACTCTTATCTTTAAATTGTCTCCAGAAAATGATCAGAGCACAAAATATAGCTTCCGTCCAAATCTTATGTTCCATCTTCTATCAACATATGCTCTTCTGTCGCAAATAATTTATCTGATAACAAATGAATAAGAGTAATTTTAAAAATATAATATGACCTCCATATATACATAGAAGAATCGTAAAACAAACATAGCCTCATTTCAGGGGCTGTATTATTTTACATTTTGAATATAAGTAAAAAGATTTTAGGTTACTTTGCTGTCTGTAATTCTTGCATCTACAGAAAGTGCAAATACTCCTCTCAGTTGCCATTTTCGAAATTATAAAATTATTAAATTTATTTAAATGTCGCTTTTTTATGCAGTGTTAAACATCCAACCATGATGACTTTTAAATGTACAACGCAAGCCGCTAGAGCCTGCAAGGATCGATGTATCGAATTTTAAAGAAGAGGTTCCGCTATTTTCTATATAACCTATTTGTTAGTGGTGCTGGTGCTGATAATAGTAAACTTCAGGGCAAAATTCAATAACCTCGATCCATCACACCGAGTTTCGAGAGTGTGGTGTTTTCGCCCTCGTCGGAACAGTAGCACACAGCAACGAGATATCTGGTAATTCTCCAGCTTGTCACTGTTACTTTCATACGTGTATAATTACAGAGAAACGACAAACATTTCCTGTTTCAAATACAATAACACTTTCTGAAGGTGCCACAATTAACAAATAACGAATTAATAATTGACTCTCACTTCCGCACCATTACTCTGTTAGTACTAAGCTATAATGAAAGAGATTCCAGAGTAGTGACAACATTGAATTCCTCAGCGAACTCTGGTACATCATATTCCTCATGCGTATCACGTCAACGTAACACAAATAAACAACTGAGTAACTGCAATCTCAGTTCTAGGAAAAGGGTCATCAACGCTTGTTCCATACTATAGATGCCAGATGCCAGATGCCAGTTCGGGGCACCTGAGAAATGTATTTCCCAGGTGGGTGTCAAGTGTCAGCAGTACCTAGCCGCGCGCGGCTTTACCTGCTCGATGGACGTAGGATGTTCTTAATAGCACAGGATGAAGGATGTGCTTTGTTGTTGCCAGAGGCGAGTTCAGTGCTCGGGCTGCCACCAATCCAAGCGCCGACCACCCTCGAGGCTACTTAACCTCAGCGAGTGCAGCGCCCGGCGGTCGACCATCCAAGCACTGGCCATGCTCGATGCTGCTTAACGTCAGTGATCGGCCGGCGTTAGCAGCATGGTTTGCCTCTGGCAGGTGTCGGGATGGGATTTAAGTGAGTTGCTCAGACTCAGGTTCTAGAGTTGGTTTGAGGGTTCAGTTATAAGTCCTCAAGGGGTCCCATGGCGTCCTTGGGGAGCCAGTAAGATTTATATCGTCTAGGGGCTCTATGATCGTAGTCCCCTAGAGTCCTGACCAGTGTATCGGGATGATGCGGGAATGTATCATATAGCGTCCGGGCCCTCTCCCGTATGACGTCTATGATGTAGGGTATGTTGGAGTGTTCATGGAGTATGTGGGCGGGAAAGCGGCGGTCTGTGCCGTACACGATTCTTAGCGCTCGGTTCTGCAGGGTCTGGATTCTGCGGATCGTGGTCGATGCCGCGACGCCCCAGGTCTCACAGCCGTACTGAACCATCGCCGGAATTGTGGCACGGTAGACGCGCAGCTTTTTGGTCAAGGTCATTGAGCGAGAGCTCAGGATTGGGTACAACTTCCCGATCGCTGAGATTTCTCACGCTTGCATGCGCGGCACCATTCCTCTTTCAGTCAGTTGCGAACGGGGATTTAGACAGAGTTACATAGTTGTATTTTTCAGTGATATTTTATTAAATAGTGCAATGGTGAGATATTCACTGCATCGTCTTATATTCTACCTCAAGGCAAACAGCAGGTACAAAGTGACGTGTCAGAACGAAAAATGCACTTAGACGTAAATTTCCTGCCAACACATTTCAAACACGAAAAACATTCATGTTAGTACATAAGCTTAATGAAACAGGTTGTTTGACCTACCAGGAAAAAAAAAAAAAATCCAAGACGTCT
Source organism: Metallyticus violacea (assembly GCA_030762175.1). NCBI lineage: Eukaryota > Metazoa > Arthropoda > Insecta > Mantodea > Metallyticidae > Metallyticus > Metallyticus violacea. The sequence continues at coordinate 122,903,284 of CM060846.1, read as the reverse complement.
TGAGCTCACAGAAGAAACACTTGATGAAATGAGAGCTTTCATTAAGGCCCTCGTTCTCCAGATCATATGGTTTGTAATTTTTATAGGGTATATTCAACCAACCCTCAAGAACTTGAATCAACCATTAGATACGAAGTTCGTTAGGTCCATTAGTGAAGGGAAACTGATACATGTTAGTGATAATTTCCTAAGAAATGTGCACTGTGTGTCAAGGAAAAGGGAAACATTTGTAGCACCTGCTGTGCGGTGGATAAGTACCATATTCTGTTATTTAATATGTCGTGTCTCCGCCTTAAGACGGTAAAACACTTGAACGCCGCTAGTTCACGCAAGATAGTTCCGGCGGAAGCGTGAGTGACTGAATATTATATTTATAGGAGCTTTTAAACTGCTCTCACTGTAGTGGTGTTGTTTGCGGTGGAGGTTGGGTGTCAGTATCTATTGTTCAGATTCCATGGAGAGTAGCGCCAAAGAATATTGTGCACATCATACATCTTATGAAGGATGTAAACAAGAAGCACGAACCATCACTATTTCTAACACTGTATCGCATACTTGGGAAAGCTTAACTCGTGAGGAGGCTCTGTTTATATATGAACGTCGACTCTGCTATGCTTCTAGCATACGGCCGTGCCTTCAGTCTGTTCCATTAAACAAATGCAGTTGAAGGGAGGACTGGCACATCGTTGTCAAAACCATCCACCTCATGAAAAGCGAATTTTTCAAGCGACATGGGAGAAAATACTGCTTTAGCCAATATGGCGATGTCAAGTGTACTATTTGTTCGAAAAGTTTATTAGGAGCACTAAGATGAAACATACAACGGCATCATACACTGTCATCCTTATTATTATTATTATTATTATTATTATTATTATTATTATTATTATTATTGTTGTTGTTGTTGTTGTTGTTGTTGTTGTGTACTAGTAAACGTTATCCACAAACCTTATAAGGGGGGGGCAGCTTTTAAGAACACTTGTAATGCAGATTGCTGAGATTCTGTGCTCATAAGAGATTCCCTATTTTGAACGATTACACTGTTTGGCAATACCGTTCCAAAGTACATTGAACTCAATATAACACGCGGATGAATAAGAGACAAAAAACTTTTATGAAGTTTCCAAAAACGGAAGTTTCAACATAAATGATATAACCAGTTTGCCATATTTATTTCTGGCCTTGATGAAAACGTTAATATAGGAAAAGACCTTTTAAATATTTTCTTTTACAATGTCGTTAACTAGGAGGTCTTGCTTGATGTTTTACGAGTATTATCAAAATTGATATTTAGACCTTCCTCCGACATCGCAGTGAAAGCCAAATGCAACAGATTAATAAGTACTGACATCTTCAAACGATTAATATCATGCTACATATCCAAAACATTGCTACTTTGGATTATCAATGGAACTATGTTTGTGAGCAATTGTTCAGTTTTATGAAAACTGTAAAGTCTAAATGTAAATATAAACTGACAGAAAGCCATTTCTTTGATAAGCTAAATGTATGAATTACAGACATAAAACCCGATTTGCTGTCATTAACCATAAAGGGTGGCTAAAATAGTACCTTACTGGGTACTGCTTGGTACATTATATGTATTAAATACGCTTTGACCTTATTACTTAGCTCTTTATTGATAGTATCGTTCTAAAGGTAATATTAAGCATGGTACTAAATATATTGTAACTATGAATAGATGCATTTGGGAGCTAAGTTAAACATAAATGCGTACTAATTCTATTATATTTAGATAATGTGCAATGATTATGCATTAATGCAATATTTGTAACGATAAAATAAATACCCCGTCACATGCTGATAAGCGTGTTGCATCCAGGGGACTCGAGGTAGTTTCGCAACCCCTACGTACTATAAGAAATATACAATGCAACTTTTTAACTATAGCTTATTACTATAACCTTAAAAATAGCCAAATATGACAAAAAAGATCAAATATGACCTAAAAATACAGAAAATTTTATTACACATTTCTGCAATATAAACTTAGATATACGCAATTGCTACATTATTTGAATCACGTTATTTTAGCATTAATACACAAGTTTAATTTTTCTTGTAATGCTGTAACTATGCGACACATTTTCTTTTGTTATTCAGAACTCTAGTTCCTGCAAAGAACATAAGCCGGTATTAAACTTACTATGGGTAAACAAATACCTGTCTAGAGTGCAACAAAGTTCTAAGTATTGCGTACCTATTTTCATCCATAATTTATGGCAGCATTACAGTTTTTCGCCAGGTGCATTTTTTCAAATGCTCGAAGAGCAATCTTCTCCTTTTGTCAGTCAAAATGATCATGTATCTTTAGAAGCTACTTTCAACGTCACAAAACTTATGGGAACATATTTAAACAAAATGAAATACCTGTACATTAGTTGTGGATCGCCTTCACTAAAAACATGTTTACAACTGTTTAAAATGTCACTAATTTTTCACTTGTTGAAAATCCATGATTTCTATCCAGCATTTTCCTAGGTTCGTTCTTTATGTAAACCACTGCACTTACCTTTCTTTGCTCTTCCTACTTTGCGACCTATCTTTTTCACAATTTCCCAGCTTTCACGTAGCTCTAAACTAATTGCTTCCAACGAGAAATTGATTCCATGATACCTCCATTTTTTTGTTTTATGTACACCAAATTCTCCAACAAACTTTTGGAAAACAATTCCTGAACAATTTTGATTGAATACTCATCAATGCTGTCAAATTTTAACAGAATTTTCTTCTATGCCTTCGTGGTTCTCCTAGTAATACTCAACCCGGCCAGGATCGATGGATTTTTTCGGGCGTAAAAATCCAAAGTATGGCTTCCTTCGGAAGGGAAGTACAGCCGTGGGTCCCGTGTCGTACATTTACGGCACGAAAAAGAACCTCAAGCCTGAAAGAGAGGCCTCTGAGCAAAATTTGTCGGCCGTTTCACGCCCTGAGTTGAATGGGACGCTGATGACCTGAGCTGTTAAAGGGCGTCCGTAAATAAATCAATCAATCAATCTAGTAATACTCAACTGCATTGAGCCAAGGGTCCCTCCGGGTAACTATTGGTTGGGGAGAAAGTTGGATGGAAGGTTCAATTTCTTTAATTATTTTCATTCTCAATAGTGCCTTGACAAATATTTTTGAGGTTCAATATGAATTTATCCACATAAGGTAAATTAAGTCGTATCTCCACCGCAAATCTATGCAAACAAGCAAGTAATATGGACCAATTATGGATGCAGAACCTTAAGGTCATTGGCTGCTTTTGCCATGTATAATGCTGCTACTGTTAGGAACAATAAAAAATGTTCCCTCGTAACTTCATCATCCCACAACATTGTCATAGTACTGTCAAATAGTACCGAAATTGTTGAACGATTTGCTGCATTAAGAACTTCTCTGTAGAAAAAATGCATCAGCGGTTCAGTTGCAAAGAGCGTGCCAATAATATCATTCGCTATGTACTCCTACAAGAATCAGTCGTTTCATCAATGGACACCCAAACCTTTGTACACTATTAATTTTTTGCAATGCACTGGCACAACAGTTGATTCGTTTGCAATCGGGTGCGTCGTGTATTTTTCCATAATATTTTTAAATGTTCATTGTTCACTTTATTCAGAAGAAAGCGGATACCATCTCCCAGAGGGCTTTCGAAATGTCGGACGATTTTGAAGGCGTAGTTTTAATTGCGTCAAACAAAAGTCCTTGCCTGCTTTGTTGGGCGTATTTCTGAGTTACACATGTTTTGTCATATCACAATGCTGTTGCACACTAAATCACTTTCCTGGCGTTACTTTATTTTCAAACACTTTACAGAAAAGGATTTTTCCAGCGGTACTGAAATATACCTCTCCTAACTCTTTAATGTAACTTCTTAATTTTGCATTTTCACACTTAGGTTTCGGCATGTTAATGTTCACTGGCCTACTGTTACTCTTCAAATTCGTTTCTACTGAAACGTGTAGGTCAGCGGACAGTTACCTGCACCAGAGGGGCCACTGAAAATTTGTCTACACCATGCTTAATTGCTTCTTGCAACGCCAATTCCTTTGAGTCAAACCAAAACATACTGTTTCTCAGAATAGATAGGTCACGGAATATTATTTTTTAAATACCCAACATATTGTAACGTATGTGAATATAAAATTATGTCTGCGAATATAGCCAAAATATGATTTTAAAATGTCAAAATATGCACATTATAACCAAAATTGAGAAAAATACCTAAATATGCAAATATACGACACACAAAACATCTCTAAAATTAATCAGAAACATTCAATTCATGTATAATTCAACAATAAAACTAAAATAAAAGGCAGGAAAAATATGATATGCCATTAACAACCTAATCCTTCTTATTACATAATAAAAGACCATTTACCAAATTTAGCCAGTACTAATTTGGTGTCGGTCCTGGTGGTGTAGTGGTTACCATACTTGCCTCCTAAACCCAAGATCGCGGGTTCGAACCCGGCCAGGACCGATGGATTTTTCCGGGCGTAAAAATCCTAAGTATGGCTTCCTTCGGAAGGGAAGTAAAGCCGTGGGTCCCGTGTCGTACATTTACGGCACGAAAAAGAACCTCAAGCCTGAAGGAGAGGCCTCTGAGCAAAATTTGTCGGCCGTTTCACGCCCTGAGTTGAATGGGACGCTGATGACCTGAGGTGTTAAAGAGCGTCCATAAATAAAACAATAAAAAAAAAACTAACTTGGTGTTATAATTATAAATTTATTAAAATAGTGTATTTTTTTTAAAAAAATATCATCCATGTTATAAAAGACTTCAGAATTATAACTCTTCAATTTTGTTTTAAAAGCTCAGGCTACTGTGAATTACACAGCAATTTCAATGAAGCTGAAAGAGCGTTATTTATTTTTACTGAGAGTAATCTTTTGGAAATTTTTAAGGAATTTATTGGCCTTATTTAAGCCAGTAGTAAGCCTAATTATGTACAGATATGTTTATTTGAATGTTTAGAGTTTGACACACAAAAAGTTACATTTTGAAATACCATTTGATGGAAAAATTGTACTAGAAGTACTATACATCACAGAACACTAGCTAAGAACATGTAATTTTGAATTTTATAACTTAATAGATTATATTCTTGATTCAAACTTCTGTAGAGTTGATAAATTCCATGAATGTTCTTGTAGATCCTGTTTTACAGGTAATATCATGCAAAAGTTATTAAAATATAATCAGTGAAGAAAATTTTGAAGTTAGTTTAGCAGTACTCACCTAAATAAAATTACAAATTTTCTTGCGCGCGCGCACGCACACACGCGCACACACACATACATACACACACACACACACACACACATACATGCATATAATTTTCAGGCAGTAATTAATGAACCAACTAGATAAAAATCGGCAATTGAAGAGTGTAGTTAATACAGGCTTTTCAGATTACTCTGCACAAATCCTACATATTAAAGCAAATTATCAGCATTATTTTTTGGGGAAAAAAGTCTTGGAAATTGGTTTACTTGCTTAACTGCTGATGCTGCCTATAATTAACGTTCAGTTTTTTGTAATGTTTTCAAAATGCTACATTTTTAAAGAAAATGAAAATAATTAATAAAAAAATGGATCCCTCCTGCTGTGATATATTTCAGTGAAAGCTTGACGTTCCTTAGGAAATATGTTAGAAACCAAAATACGTCAAATTAGTTTAAAATTTACTATGGTGAAAATAAAAAGGTTCTGAATAATGCTGTTATAGAAGCACAAACCTTATTTAATAGCGAATGTTTAGATTCAAAGTAAAGAATATTTGGAATTTTAAAAAAAGAAGAGCTAGGAACCAACAAACCCACCAAAGATTTTAAATACTACTACTACTACTACTACTACTACTACTACTACTACTACTACTACTACTACTACTACTACTACTACTGCTGCTGCTAATAACAACAACAACAACAACAACAATAATAATAATAATAATAATAATAATAATAATAATAATAATAATAATAATAATAATAATAACCAATTTATTCATATAGTATAACTGAAGATAAATGCACTACTCGACAAGAAACCCTTTCTCTTTTCTCATGTTTTCATAAAAAATACTAACTAAGCACCTTTTTCTCTAATATTAACATAAACCTATTTGTAATTTTAATTTTTAGCTGCCTCAATAAAACATGCGTATTTAATTTTCATGCGGGATATTATCTGAATATGAACTTATTTGTTGTTTTTAATATCAATATAGTTCCATGAATTAATTAATGAATTAATACTTGTTCTTGTCATCCACATTTTCCAACAAAATTATCTCCTTTCTTGATTGTATATTTCTATTTATCTATTCTAGTAATAATGTAGATGAGAAAAAGTTATTAGTTCTCAGCGATGAGTTTTTATTATTGTGGTACAGAGTGACCTAATTATATATGAAATTACTTGCGTTGGTTGCCTATAGGAGAAAATGGCACTCGTCAATTACGGTTATTGTAGAGTGCTGTTGACATAACAATACAACATTTTCCTTAATCATTTTATAAGGTTTTAGTTACACATTTTATGAAAAGAGGTGCTGAAACTGACTGCCGCCGTTGTTCTCTCTCTCTCTTTCTCTCCTTCTCTCTGACACACACACACACACACACACACAGATATATAAAGATCCAATAATTAACCGTGGTTCACGCTGAATAATACTGGTTATTTCTTAGTGGACATTTTGTTCCAATTCTTGCAGGTGTGTGGTTTCGTTAGTGTACAGTAATATTTAATTTACCCATTTAACTTTTATCGGGTAAATTAAAAAATACCATATACCAGGAAAACGCATATATCCTGGATATTTTGAAAGAAAATATTCACCAAGAAATTGCTTGCATTAGTTAAAATATACTATAATGAGCGATGGACTTTTTTTATTTGTGCGTGAAGAACAGCGTTATGATGTTCTCTTACTAGTCAATTATTTAGTACATCCACTAGTAATACTCCTCTACTTGTACTCGAGGTACACATAGTATCTAGTATCACATATCTATTATGCCAGGTCATTTTGAGTAGTTCCAGTTTGGCATTTACTTTATGCTGTAACATTTAGTCATGCCCTTTTTGCGTTCTGCAAATAAATATTAAATTATAATATACAACGACTAATGAATGAAAATGATATAAATTCCATTGAACTCAATTTTACCTGCTAAATAAACTGGATTATGTTGCGTAATCATTTTTAATGTTTGCAGTTAAGGAATCATAATCATTCAGGAACTAATTTACATAGTGATCGGCAATTTATATATAAAACACTTAGAGTATCTTTTTGTTATTCAATAAATATTTAACAGATTATTGCGCATTAAATATTTTAACATACTATAATAAACTCCTTTTGATAAGTTAAAAATGCTGATGGGCTATGAAAAATTTCTTTCTGTCGGGTTAAAACTGTATACCTTTAGGTAACTAGTAAATTTATTTTGATTGTTAAAGTAAAACATTACCAGGGAAAAAATATACTAAGATGGTGAAGTTAGAATTCCTAGTTTATAAAACAAATTTCATTAGGAAGCTCTATCATGAATTTCTGAAACTCTCGTTGCATTTTCTGCAATTTAACAGTTTTGACAGAGCTTTTTTTTTTTTTTTTTTTTTTTTTGAGTAGTGTTTAACGCCCGTTTTTACTACTGAGGCACCACAGGTGGTGGACACTGATGATACATGAAATGAAATGATAAATTTGGAAAGGATATTTTTTTTTAGGAAGGAAGCGTTCCAGGCCTAAGTTTAGGTACCTCCCCGGCATTTGCCAATTATGAAGACTGAGGAAAACCTGGAAAAAACCCCAGTCAGGGAGGACGGTCCTGGCGGGATTCGAACCGCAGACCTCCCGCTCACGAGTCCGTGCCTTAACGACCTCGGCCACCCGTGGCGGTCTTGACAGAGCTATCCCAGAAGTTTATTCCACATTTAAATATCATATGAAAATAAGCAAAATATACAGTTTGTTAATTTCCACTGATTTAAAATTGCTCAAAGGTCTAATGAGATAACGTGCTAAGCCCGGGTTGGAATGCATTGTACTCAATATTCAGTTTCTAGATTATTAGCTTGAATTCCAAGAAATTTATTAACTGGCATATTTTCGTTATAAGTCTATCATAGAGTCGAGTTCTTTGACATGTAACGAATGGAATTCATTTCACTGTCAAAATCAAAGCCAGTTTTTAGCTATAAATCATATAGTTATTTTGTATATATATATATATATAACTTTTTCATATATTTTGAATAATACTGAATACACAGGTGTATGTCTTTAGTCAGAAGTTAGCCTTTCTCTCGCCGTTTGGTAGAGGTTTAAAATAAAGTATTTAAGCCTATCAGGAAACACATGTTGAAGAAGATTCGGAACTTGTAACTTAAAGACACGCTCATTATTAAGCGGCAAAGTTTTAAAATCTTTAACTGTGATTTTATCAATTCTGATTTTAGAGACTGCATATTGTTACACATTATTTTAGATAATTAGCACCTGCTTTGGCATACAAAATTTGACTTATTGAGTTGTACATTACCACATAATTGCAGGTTAGGTTTCTTGAAATTCAGGCTACTGGCACTTAAATGTTCGAGCAAAAACCAAGAAAGGATTACTAAAATAAAATAAAATTTCACTGGAAATTATTTTTAAAATTCACAGCTTTAACAAAAAAAGACATTTATTTTACAATTAAATTCAAGTGCACAAGTCCACAAATAATTATACTCTCGAAGAGTATTTTGCTCACATATCAACGCAAAGTATAAGTCATCACACTTTAAAATAATATGAAAATGATCTTTTTGGATATTTTCTAAGTACTATAAATTTACCAGTTCAATTTTTTACAGTAACTCAATTGAAAGCATGTGATAGAAATCAGCTGCACATACTATAAGTAAAACTGACAGCAGAGCATTCGTCACATCACACATAATACTGCTACATTGCGATTGGTTCAGAACGTGTAATTATTAATCTGAAGCATTGCCAACCGAAAAGGCAGCTGCCCTGGGCAAAGTTTTAGTGGCCCTCGTAAACAGTCAACATTGCTTAAAAGAGAGATATATATATATATATATATATATATATCAGTTATGTACGTGCGATGATATGACAATACATAACGCGGCTAAACGGGAAAATATATAAACCATTGATATGAAAAATTAGCAATCTCAGCTGTACACATTTCAAACGTTACTACTACTACTACTACTACTACTACTACTACTACTACTACTACTACTACTACTAATAATAATAATAATAATAATAATAATAATAATAATAATAATAATAATACTTTAAAATATGCAAATACATATTATCGTAACTTTCACAGTGAGGTTCGGTGCTCGTTAAAAGAGCATTATTGTTCATAATTAACAGAATAAGGACTTAGAGAAATACAAACGGAGGGATATTGTTGTATAGTGTATGGTATACTTCTATAGAGATATACAAACGGAGGGATATTGTTGTTTAGTGTATGGTATACCTCTATGATCAGGAGCTAGAGGCAAGTGCGAAGCATTGTACGTCAAATGTGAATGGTTTGAACCGGCTGATTTCGGGCGGTGCCATATGTTAATATGTGTCAAGAAATAATGTTTGTTGGAAAAATGAATAATATATTAAAGTTTATAACTGGTAAAAATTGACAACGCGAAAACGGCTATTGCTATCATTGTATCTTTTAAATAATAGAACATTCACTAGTGCTACATTCAAGCATGTAAGTACAACCAGGATTTAATGAAGTCTGCATGATGGTGTTATTTAAAGCAGTACATTAACTGTATCAATTGTCTAGTCATATGTTCCTTATAGGCACTTAATGTTGTTAGTTCATGGTTAATTGCACTCTATGAAAAATAATTAACCAATAGGCATTTAAGATAAGAGAGGTAATGCTGTTTTGTATTATTTGCCACACATTCAGCACAGTTCAAGTAAATTCGTTCATGCTGTAGATCATAAACATCATTTAGGATACTTGAAAAAAATTCATTTACATTGAAAGCAATTTCAAGAAAAATACATTACTATGAACATAAAAAATTGTAATCTCTTTGCACCTTAAATATAAATACAAAGTGAAGTAAATCTGTATTTACTATCTGAAGTAAATCTATTCTATGAGCCAAAGTTAAACAGCCTAATTGAATCCTTAATAAGCATGTTATCTTCAAGATAAGCATGCAGGCTATTGTATGTTGCCCTGTCAAATATTTTAGATGTATTGATTAACAGGAGTACAGGTTTGTTAGTTTGAAAGAAAGTTTTTCATATTTTTAGGAAATGTTGGGGAGGGAAGGATATTAAAGATTTAAATCATTGTTGAAATATATCAAGTATGAATTATTTACTGCATATATGACTGAGTCGAGTATGTAAGAACTATTTTAAAATTTTATCTTAAAAAGATTTAAATTTTTTTTAATATTAAGGTGTGAATGGTATTTCTAAAAGGGGATGTAAGTGGCAGTTTTAACACTGGATTGCTAAATAAATGGTCATATTATAGGAAATATAGTAACCTGTTTATACCAGCAAAACTTAGAACCAAGTCTTAGCTGAGACTTAAGAAGCTGTTGTTCTAAACACTTGATTTTGCATAGATAAAATTGAATAGCATTCAGCAAGGAAAAAGTAATCTTTATATATTTCATAAAAATATTGTTTCATTTAAGTCACATTGCTGTTTGCTGGCAAGTTTGGTTTTTTGTTAATACATCCCTTTTTGATTTCAATGTTTTGTAATGAATCTTGCAGCACTGATTGAATTCTTGTTATGAGATGAAATTGAATATGAGCTCAGATGTCCCAACCTAGTCTTTGAAGCTGGTTGAATTGTTGCTGAGATAGCCAATTTATTAAGGCAGAGAGTTAAAGTGAGCTACGATCTACAAGCAAAGGAAAGTAGGAGACAGACCAGGATAGAGAATTTCAGAATCAGTCATTAAGTTGTCACATTTTATTTTATTGTATGAGGTACACATAAGAGGGGGAGTTATGTTACATCAATTATGCTGTTTTTGGACAAGATTGTATTATTGGCATAGTACGGGTGAGTAATTGTGTGAAATGGCAGGCAAAGTGGAGCATGTGCTAATACACACATTTTTGAACATTTTCAAACCTTAGTAGTGAGTAGTTGGAAGCTTTCATGGCCAGAGTCAAACTTCTAGTTATAAATCTTAGTAGGTTTAACAAATTAAAAGGTAGGGAACATGAAGTTTAAGTACAGGGCATCAAATGCAGAAGGAAGTGTGCTGGACACAGTGTAACATGCATGTAATGATTTTCTAGCAGATTATTCCATGGCAAATTCTAATTCCAGTTCAGTAATGTTTGCAGAGGCATGTTTGCCAAATCTATGGCAAAAGATTATGGATTACTTGGAAGTCATGGAAACTAGCACCATTAAACAGATTTTTTAATTCCTAATAGTGATTGTTAAACTTAGGGAACATGCTGTAGATTTGCAGTTTCCAGTTCCATGGTTTTGCATGAAGATATTGCATTATGTGCAACCGCCTGTTGTGCAGACAATTCTGCCTGCTATTAATGATAGCTGGGTGATATTTAATTATGCTTTTTAATAGTGTTTAATGCCAGTTTTAACTATTCAGGCATCACAGACAGTGGACACTGATGATGCATGATAAGAAATAATAAACTGAAAAAGTAGGTTTTTTGTTTGTTTATTTTTAAATGAAGCAAGCGTTCCAGGCATAAGTTAGGGTACCTCCCCAGCATTTGCCTTTATGAGGGGAAAACCAGAAATAAATCCTTAGTTAGGGAGGATGACCTTGGTGGGAATCGAACCCTAGACCTCCTGCTTACAAGTCTGCACCTTAATGACCCTGATCACCATTGGTATTTTGGTAGGGTTATGCCATAATGAAGTTTTGCATAAGTATTTTTCATCTGTAGTGTATATAATTGCTTATTGGTCACAAAATATATCTGTGCATAATACAGGAATGAAATCTTTTGTGAATTTTGTAAAGAGATAAGGAAAATCGCAGAAGATTTATGTGTTCCATAAACTGAAGAGCAAATAGTACATAATATAGATTAAAAGTACTAATCTTTCTGAAATAATAGCTTTGTTTTTGCAGTTATTTCTGATAAATTTTGAGCAATTAGAATGAGCTGCTATTCAAGTATGACAATTACAAAATAATGCCATTCCAATATCAATGGGGAGATTCAAGCTGAACTGCCATTCAGTAAGAATTCATCTAAACCTGTATGTTGGTTTGTAATAATGTACACATGTGCAGGTTTAGTGTTACAAAAAATTACCATGGTCATAATCCTAGAATAGAAAGGGGGGCTTGTGTCTCCACAAGCAACAATATTTTCTCTTCCACTTTTCCTTCCTTTTCATGACTAGAGTCGAGTAAGATTGGTAAAATTTTGCAGTAATTCTAGAGAGCATGCAAGCATGTCATGAGGCAAAGTTGCCTTTTATGTCAGTATTGGGATTAAGATGATGCTGTGATAATACCCAGTGTGGTATTAAGATGTCACTCTGTGGACAGACCACAATGGGAAGCAGACAGTGAAACCATGCTGAAGATGAAGGCAACAACCTTTGAAACATGTTCAAGAAAGTGGAACAAATTTAGTGAAATTTGAGTGATTCCCTCAATAATAATTTTTTATATTGTACTATATTTCACTGTGAAAATTCCTGCTATTCAAAACTGTCTTTTATTCTTATTTGGTTGATAATTTTAAGATGGATTTTCAAACTCCCAGGATCATGTGTACTAGCCTGAATTCAAAGCCTGTTTATGTTAAAGGCATTGTTGTTTTGCCATACAAATTGGACAGATATTCATGGAAGTTTAAATTATATGTTGTTTCTGATCTTATATGTCACATTATTTTGGGTGTTGATTTTGTTAATTGTATAGGTATAGTGATGGATTTGCCAAATGATGTCATATATTTTGCATTTGCACTTAAGCATATTATAACTTTGCAATTGCAATATTGTTCACTTCCTCCAGATCTTTCAGGTAGTGATGTGTTATTAATGAAGGAATTATGGGCTAATGTTGAAATGTCAACTGTTCGGGATATTTCTCATTTGCCAAGAGAGAAAGTAGCTCTCGTTTTGTAAATTTAACATTATAAAGATGTGTTGACTACAAGGCTTGTTGTACAAAAGTATTGGATTATAGGATTGTTTTGAATGATAATTAACTGCTAAAGTTGTCTCCATACTGTTTTCCACCCCAACTTTGGCTATGGTGAAGGAAAAAAGTCAGGAAATATTTGCACAAGGTGTTATAAGGCCTTTTAACTCAACCTATTCTAGTCCCATATTTTTAGTTCTGAAGTATAGTGGGAATTTCTGACTAATGGTAGATACCTGTGTGTTGAATTCTAAGATATCAATTGATTCCATTGTCAAATGTTCTTCAGTATTTTCATTGGTTACATGGACAAAATTTTTCACAATGTTAGATTTTAATAATGCATATTATCAAATTTAATCATATGAGGAGTCTAAGAGACATATTGCTTTTTCAATTGATTGTATTTGTATGAATTTAATTGTTTACCTATTGGCTTGGCAGTAGATACACAAGTTTTAACTCAGTTGCTAAATAACATATTTGGTGATATTAAGTTTAAATATATACTATAATTTGGGTGATTTGTGTACTTATTCATAGGCTTTTGAGGAGCATCTCTCCCATTTGAAGGAAATTTTTGAAAGATTGGGAATTTAAATGTCAATTGCAAGAAGGTACAATTTGTGTTGGAAGTTTCTTGGCCATATTACTTCTCTGGTTGATGTTGCTGCAGATCTTGAGCACATTCAAAAGGTTTGGGAGTGTTGATCCAGTAAAACACCTAAACAAGTGTCCCGGTTTTTTGGCATGATACATTATTTTGCCAAATTTATTCTTCATTATGCATTATACTGGGAGGTTGAACACCTTACAAAAAAGAGCGTGAAGCAAGAAGAAATATTCTAATATTTAAAGCATGTGTTAGTGTTATCTCCAGTTTTACTTATTCCACATTTATCATTGCCTTTTGTTTTGCAAACATGCTTGTGGTGGGTCTGAAACCAGTTGTTACAACAATTTCATGAGGGTAGGCGGGCGGTGGTGCATGCTTGAAGAAAGTTTTTGGATGCCAAGCACAGGTTATCTGTATGAATTGAAAGTCTTGGTCTAGAGAAATGTTGCTTTTATTTGGAATATATATATATATTTGAAATTGATAATCAGACTCTTTCATGGATCTTGGCCAAACCAAAGAAGAGAGAACCTTTTAAACAAAGCCTTTAAGCTCAATCAGTTACATATGTCATTCATAAAATAACTGTAGGAGGCCATCTGGGTATATGTAAAACTATGCATAAAATTAGCCAATATTTTGTTTTGATAAAGGTGTGCAAAATTTTATTAATGTTTGCAAGACTTGTGAAATAGATAAACCAGCCCAAAATATTAAGGTGGGATTATTGCCATCATATGTAGCTGGCAAACCTATGCAAAAATATTTATTGATTATACTGGAAAGTTGCCTTTGTATTCTTGTGTGTGTGGATGCTTTTACTAAATATGTCTAGTTATTTCCAAAAAGGAAGGCTGCCACTAAGGCAACAATAAAATGTCTACATTTATTTTTGGAAATTTTGGGTTACCTCAGTGTACTGTATCTGATAATGATATGTACTTTTAAGTCTTTTGCATTGAAGAAATTGATTTTATGATTCTAGCCTTCTTCCATGTCACAATCATTTCTTATTATCCAAACCCATCTTTAAGTGAGAGAGTGAATCATAATTTGAAAGCAGACTTAATCGCATATCACCTTAAGGATCATAATGCGAGGGAATGAGAATTTACATTGGCCACAGTTTTTCTTTATTGCTGCAAAGCATGAGGAGAATCATATGTGTCCTTTTAAACTTATGTCTTTCCTGCCTAATTGTCCATTGTCCAATTTGTGGACATTGAAAGATATTTTGCCAGATTACCCAACTCCTGTATAAGTGTGCTTCATGTGGAATAAAGTGCTGTGTAATTTAGATTTGGCATATATAACCAGTGCAAAGAAGTATAGTGTGAGCATGCCAAGTAAAATATATAAAAGGGACTAGGCTTATTTAAAAACTTATCCTTTAAGTAAAGATGCACAGATATATGCATCAAGTTAATGCCGAGATTTAAAGGACTTTCCCTTATAGTTATTTCCATTTCTCCAGTTTCAGTTATTGTCAAAAATGAAGATAAATCTGTGAGAGCTCATGTGTCTCAGTTGAAATCTGCAGATTCAATTGTAAATATACCTTAACTGTGTTTAATATTTTATGCATGTTGCTGTTAAAATGTTATTACATTTTGTATCTGAATTTTTATGTAATAATTGTAAGGATTTCTTTCCTTCCTTCCTTCCTTCCTTCCTTCCTTCCTTCCTTCCTTCCTTCCTTCCTTCCTTCCTTCCTTCCTTCCTTCCTTCCTTCCTTCCTTCCTTCCTTCCTTTTTTTTTTTTTCCCCCTTTTCTTTTCTTTTTCCCCAGTATCAAGATTTAATATTTTTGTCTCATAAATTTTAATGAGAATCTAATAGATACATTCATATATTTCTCCTTTAAAAATTTAATTTCTCTGTTTTGAAAATGTACAAGAAACAGCTGCTCTCCCCCCCACAGTGCTGGCTGAAGTGGATTGTTCTGCCACCACCGAGGATGCTGCCAAATTTGATTAATGTGCCTCGTGAAGTATGCTAAACTCACATCTTAAGTTTCTACTCTGCTGTTTAAGGCAATGGATCTTTCAGTACACAATTTCCACAGCACTCAAGTAATATTCTTCTGTTGGCATCAGTGAAAGGTGTGAACTTGTGATATCTTCTGTAGCACAAGTATGTGTGTGTGTAGTATAATGATGAAATACTTGTGCAGGAAGAAAAAAAAAAAAAAACAGATTAGTTCCTTTGGTGGGGGAGATAGTGCCTGGTATTGCACTCAACACATGATTGTTATTTGTATGTCATGTAAGGACATCTGTCCTTTCACATTAGTTTGACCATGCTAAGACTGAGCTGATTGACTAAAGCATGTTGAAGTTTGTCAGTCCATGAAGGATGGTGCATGAGATGGGTGTTGGAATGGAGAGCAAGCAGCAGAAAGGCCTAAAGCACATTGAGATTTGTCAGCCAATAAGGGATGGTGCACGAGATGGATGTTAGTATGGAGAGCAAGTAGCAGAAAGGCATTACTTGGAGAGACTCAAGGAAAGACAGGCCGAGAGAGAGTACACTCCTTCTGAGCCTTACAGCAAGCAGTAATAATACTACTGGAGTATTCCTGGGTGGGTTTATTTCAGATATTTATTTAGAAATTTGCAACACTTCAGACGTAAGATGACTCAAATTTTTAAATTTGTTAATCTTTCATTATAATGTATTTTTAATTAGTAAATTTCAACAGTGGGCTCGTGAACTTTAAATTAAATGTCAAAGCTTTGTTAATATTGTTCAATTTATTGTAAAGTGGTGTTATCTTGATATATAGCTCTGCTCAGACGAGATATTGTATTTATTTTGTTGCCCAGAAAGTAAGTTTATGAGGTATTCCTCAGCATAACATTGTACTATTTTAAAGGCTATTGCTAATGAAATGTATTAAATATTAGAAAAATAGTTAATATAATTGTTATTGTGCAAAACTCGTCCTTTCTTGCAATAATCACCTTTACATGCATCTTCTAGGGGCTTGCATTTTACTTCAGATGTTAGCAGGTTTCCAGTCACTAAAAATTTATATGTAATAATGTAAAGTTACCAGTCTAATAGCACAAGCATGGTTAAATATTTCTTCAGGAGAGTGCATGCTTACAGAATGCAAGGCAAGATTAGGGATAACATCCCTTTGATTTTGATATTTACTGTAGTGATAGCTGCCACATCCAAATATTTATTTCCGGTCTGTGAATAACAAAACCAAAACATTAAACATCCTTATTTTCTTTTGTTGTCCAAAACCATGAGAAGAATTTCATTATGTCTGCTGTAGATATTTGGTACAGCAAGCAAAATGAAGTATTTGATTGGCTAATGAGCTTGTAATCCATTAGTGCCGGAAGGCACTTCATGTTTACAATTTTCAGGGTTATGGAAAACTCATGGGAAACTTTACCCAGCCTACTAGCTTGAATGAATTCTTAAACCTAGGCTGTCAGTTGGTAAGCAGACATTTAGTGTCTGAGCTATGACTGTGGTGTGTAATTTAAAAACTTGAAACTTCAAATAAGCATTGTATAACTGATTAATTATAAACAGAAGTATACAGATTATAAAGTTACTCTTTGAATTTCAGGGGACAATTGACTTTTGATGCTGAAACCACTGAGATGAGATTATAGACTGTGCTAGCTTGTCACTAATTTACATATTGCTTTTAAATGTTTTGTATATAAATATTTGTATATAATAGAGAGGGCCTCTGCCTCCCTCTTATTTTCTCTCTCTCTCTCACAGTCATTACAGAAAAGAAACAATGATGAATGTAATGACATAAAATGCTTAAAATATGCATAAAGCTCATTTATTTAAGAATGAGGAAAAGGGGAGAAAGAAAAAAAGAAAATGCAACAATGTCTCAGTGATATCTATTAATCTCATAATTACATTTGAAAATGTGTGAATATCAAATCCTACTATTGCACAGGTGTAAAAAGTATTGAAATCTCTCTCTCACTAAACATTTCTTTCTTCTTCTTCTTCTTCTTCTTCTTCTTCTTCTTCTTCTTCTTCTTCTTCTTCTTCTTCTTCTTCTTCTCCTCCTCCCCCTCCTCCCCCTCCTCCTTCTTCTTCTCCTCCCCCTCCTCCTCCTCCTCCTTCTTCTTCTCCTCCTCCTCCTCCTCCTCCTTCTCCTCCTCCTTCTCCTCCTCCTCCTCCTCCTCCTCCTTCTTCTTCTCCTTCTCCTCCTCCTCCTCCTCCCCTCCCTCCTCCCTCCTCCCTCCTCCCTCCTCCCTCCTCCCTCCTCCCTCCTCCCTCCTCCCTCCTCCTCCTTCTTCGGAGCATTTCACTGTCAAATTTAAGGTTTTGAAGGTATGTATAAAAGTTTTCAGATACATAAAAGTGAAAGTATGTGGAATGAAATAAATGTATCCTCATCCTATGTGTGAGGGACCAGTAGTAGTTATTTGCTATTTTTTCCTTCTGTCTCTAGAAGGATGAATATAAGCATCTGCTTGCAAGGATCTCAGCTGCTGAAATGCATTGGAAAGAACACTTTTGCACTATAATGTGATAGGATTTCAAAAGCAGCTTTAAGAAAATCAAGGAACTTGAATGTTTGCAGAAGGCTTTTGGAAATATTTCTCCATCTTATTCAAGCTTTTTCCAGTGTTTTGGTAAAATTGCCTTCAACCAGACTTCATCAAAGGATGGAGAGCAGAGCTGCCACTCAGAAGCAGCAATTAGCTGACATTGAATATTTAGATCAACTAATCCAAGGGATCAGCCAGATGGCACACAGGCATCTGTACTCTGTACTTTAGTATGCTAGACATCTCCATAATTTTTTAATAATTAGGTTAACATCCTGTAAACTGCAAGGTCTTAAAGATAGGTGTAATAATTAAAGTATTTAATTACAATTTAGATAAGCTTGGAGTCCAAAGGCACTTCAAAGTTATCTGACATTTGCATTTTCGGATTGGGAGAATTCTCTAGGGAAAAAACTGTACCCAGATAACTTGCTTGATCCATAGGATTTGAATGTCCACTCTACTAGTGTGGACACATGCCCTAGCCAACTGAGTGAAAATCTTTTCCAAATTTATCATTTCATCTTATTTATCAACAGTGTCCACTCCCTGCAATGTCATAGTAGTAAAATCAGACATTAAACACTAAAAAAAAGGTTAACTGGTATAAGCAAAGGCCAGAAAATGTTGCTATTTGCAACTCTTGATTTACTTTGAACATTGTCACGACCCACAGATAATGATGTATCAGTTTGATTTAGAAACAAAGAAGCAGGCTACAATCTAGTTTTCTCCACTGGTAATATCAAGGTCAAAAGAGTACAGTGTTTTGGCAGGAAAATGGATAGTTGCATTCCTCTCAAAAATTTGTCATTTGGCAGCTGTTCCCCTTCAAGAAAGTCATAGCTCATTAGTATGTAGTCTCCTTAAAATTTTTGAGAAAATTGCAACACTGTCTCAGAATTGAACTGAAGGGCATTGTTGTACCATGATAATATAAAAGCTCTGAAAGCCAATGCAATAATTGAGGTCCAGGAGAAAACTGACCCATTCTGTCTACAGTTCACACCTAGCACATATAACATCTTTCTCATCACAAAAAATTGTGGTTTGGCAGTTTCTTCACACCTGAAGAAGCAGTTATGCATTACAGAATTGAGCTTCCAACAAAGAAGAAAAGAAATATTGTAAAGTCTGATGAATAATTTTTGAGAATGTAGCAATTTTTAGTCTATGATGTAGATTCATTAAATATACGAAATGTTGCATGATTTCTCTGTGTCATGATAGTCGTTCTTGTAAAGATATATTACTCTAGTTTCAGTTCAAAAAGTTATTACATCCAGCAAGCTAAAAATAAATGCAGTGTAATTAAACATCATACAGTATTGCATTTAAAGTAGCTTTGAGCAATGACAATATTTGTAAATTAGATTTTAGAAGTATCTGCATTGAAATTGAAAGAAAACCTAAAATAGATTAAATTAAATCAGAGATTTTAGGTAAATCAGAATGGATGTAGCATATAAATGTTCCATTTCCATTTGCTATTTAGAAATTGCATTCATATTTACTACATTAATGTGTTTAGTTGTTAACACTAACTCCACTTACTTTTTTAAAGCTTTTAAAACTTTTAAAAAAGTAAGTGGAATTAGTGTTAACAACTGAACACATTAATGTAGTATATATTACCACTCCATTGTCTACAGCTTCATAACTACAATTTTTACTTAATGCATTCATATTGTTTATTTTTTAGAAAAATTTTAGACATATGGTTGCATCTGTAATCATGAACATCAAGCATCTCTTCAGCTGCTTTTCTCATTTCATAGGGTAATTGAGATGACAACAGTATGCCAGACAGTTCTTTTTTTTGTGTCCTCCTTTGAGTACTCTCAACTCTATTTCCACACATAATTTTTTCTTTCTTTGTTTCAGTGATCATGCTGGAAGCTGTTGATACTAAAGTTTCTGTATGCCTTGTACTGTTGGCTGCAGCCATAGTTGTTGGCCAAGATGTTGCATCAAAATCAGACATACAGCGCCTAAAAGAAGCTGCAAAATCTGCCAAGCTTCCCCCTTGTCAGGCATGCAAAACTTTAGTTGGCTCTTTTAAAAAGGTAGGTGAAACATTTTATACAAACTATTTTAAGTATTAAAACTCCCCACGCATTTCTCATTGAATGTATGCTTTTTAAAATTATTTACATTAAAATATTTGAAGGAAAGTAATTGTATACATGATATTGTATTTTGACTAGCATTTGAAACCTTTTTATTACTATTTGAATCTTTATTGAAATGCTAAGAAAAGTATAGCAATGGAAAAAATTATTGAGGAGACTCTGAGAGCAGGAAATATTTTATCATCACCTTGTTTTCAAGTGCAGTTCACATGGGTCAGTATTGCCAAGTATGCTGCACTTCTTGCACTAACATAGATTTTCCACAATTTTCAGTTATAGATTGGATATTAGATATATATTAGAAGTATGTTAAAAGCCAACATCCCCAAACACTGTTGATAAGGCCTGATTCCACAGTGCCCATTGCCTATGGTACCTCTGTAGCAAAGACGGGCGTTAAACACCATTCATTCATTCCCCAATCAAAATTCTCGTAGAGCTCTGCAAATGCTGTGTGAATTATGCGGTAAATGCTTACATTTTTCTTAACTGCTGCTAGAAATGGAATAAATGTATCATGTCCATCATTGGGTAAGAAGTATGATGAACTACCTGTATCTTTTTTAAATGGAACTCAGCATAAATCTGTAAACATGACAAAAATGCTGACACAGCATTTGCAGAGCTCTACGAGAATTTTGATTGGGGAATGAGTGAATGAATGAATGAATGAATGAATGAATGGTGCTTAATGCCTGTTTTTGCTACAGAGGCACCACAGGCGATGGGCACTGTTGATACATGAGATGAAATGATATATTGGGAGAGGCCATTAGTGAATGTGCTGCTGTACTCACAAAAGAGAAGAAATAGAAAGACTAACTTTGGGAAAGGATTTATTTTTAAGGAAGGAAACATTCCAGGCCTAAGTTTAAGGTACCTCCCTGGCATTTGTCATTTATGAGGACTGAGGAAAACCTGGAAAAAACCTCAGTCAGGGTGGGCGGTCCTGGTGGGATTCGAACACAAGATTCCTGCTCACAAGTTCATGCCTTAACGACCTCGGCCACCCATGGCGGTTTTGATTGGAGAGGTGTCATTTTCTTTGACAAAGTGACATTCAGGCCTGGAGAGCTACAAGAGTAGTGAATATGAACAAAAAATTCATAAAGAAGAAATGATAAATTTGGTGAAGGATAGCGTATTAATTGTTATAATAGATAGAATGAAAATTAATCCTGGTCATACAGAATACCAAGAGATCTGGGAAAAGATGTTCATTAAACTGAATGGATGAGAAGAAAGGCTGAATAGTAAGGTAATGATGGTCAGTAGAGAGATGAAAGAAGATGAAAGGTTTTTTTTTTTTCAGGTTTTCCTCAGTTCTCATAAATGGCAAATGCCAGGGAGGTACCCTAAACTTAGGCCTGGAACAATTCCTTCCTTAAAAATAAATCCTTTCCCAATATATCATTTCATCTCATGTATCACCAATGTCCATCGCCTATGGTGTCTCTGTAGCAAAAACGGGCATTAAACTCTGTTCATTCAGAAAGTATTATTATATTCCAGCAGGACAATCATTCAGTTCATATAATGGCCAAGGTTCAGAAATGGTTTTTGGAGCATACAACACCTTGAAACATACCTTATCCTTCAAAATCACCAGATTTGAACCCATTAGAAAATTTTTGGGTGAAAATAAAGAGACTTTCTCGAGTCCCAAGATTATAAATGCTGCATAGCTCTGGCATGCTATAGAAGATACTTTGGAGTCACTAGCAGAGGATCCCTAATTATTTTAGAAAGTTGATGGATTCCATGCCTCGAAGATTGAGGGCAGTGATAAAAAAATCACAGGAACCGCACAAAATATTAGCCTTTTTCTTCATTTATGTGCTTTTTTTATGAGGGACAGGAATTCTCTTCACTGTGTAAAATTTATTTATTTTCTTTTTTTACAAGAATGGCAAATAAATAGCTCACTTACATTGTGCAGTAAATGTAGTATCATAAAGTATAATTACATTTACATACAGATTGATTTTATGAATAACATCATTAATAAAAATAATATGCAAGTTGCCAGATTTGAACCTTCTTCTAGGTTATTACACAGAATATGTAGTCCAATAAGCTGGCACTGAACCATTTCTACAATGGAAAGTACCCATCTCTGTTTATATACAAATTTAACTAATTGTTCAAGTCAAAAGGTTTGGTTTCTCATTGGGGTATTCATGTATTTTTATGAAGAATTTATTTTGCCTTACTATGTAATATATTGTTTCTTACATGGATGGATATATATATATATATATATATATATATATATATATATATAAACCCACCATAATTACAGTTAATGTATTGCAATATATAATTATAATTAATGTATTACAATAAATTTCTTTAATAAATTATAAAATGATCAAAATTTATCTTTCGTTCGTCAGCAGTCTCTTACTGGAAATCCAGAAGACATAGGGTTCAGCCACTGCTTCAAAGAGCACTATCATGATACCAAAAGATTCTCTTTCCATATCCTTTCCTTATTTATTTTCTTCATTATTTCTCTGTTTTAAACTACTTTTATTGTTTACAAAATGTTAATTCTTTTGAATTCATTAATTATAAATGCCTTTTATCTCTCTCAGCGGCCCATCTTAGTAAGTATGAGATGGCATAGCTAGCCAGAGACAACTGAGCTGCTCTTTCCTGCCCTTGGTGGGTGTGTTTGACCCTTTTTTGTTTTGGCCAATTTTTTTATGTTTACCAACCTTTCTCTTCTCCGTCTGAAGGATGCCATTGCATTTGATGTGATAAAAGTGACTGGGTAAGGCCATTATTGTGTAGTATGGGAGCATATCCCCTCATACAGGTCAGGACTGTAGAGGACCCATTGCATAGACTGTCAACTTCCTGAATGAATTGATGAATGCCGGAATGCAGTGCGTGCCCTCCGAGGTACTCTTTGAGCATTTGCCACCACCCTATCCTGAGAATTTGATTCATTATAAAAAGTTGTGCAGCAAATGCAGTGGAAGTGTAAGTTAGCAAAAAGGTGCTTTGGAGTGCTTTGTACTCTACTTTTAGCTATTTTTCCTCTTACAATTTGGAGTGCTATAATGCTGGAGCATGCTGCTTCTTCCTCTTGACCGTATGGTATTGCTATGTAGCAGCACCTTTCAGCGAGAGCCAAAGCGTTCCACTCCAGCTTTGTAATCGCCTCTGGTGTGATGGCACAATACCTTGCTCTTGGCGAGTGGCGACCCTCATTCCTGTTCTGAAACCTGGAAAGTACCCACATTTATTGTTTAGCTATCGCCCGATTTCCCTCCCAGTTATGTTTGTATCGTGATGGAGCATATGCATAACAGGCGGCTTATGTGTCGCAAACCTGATCAACGTTCAATGCGATTTCCATCGGCACAGTTCGTCAGTAAGTGATCATTTGATGTCTCTTTTGACTTAAACTTAAGTATGGGGTATCTGCAGAAGTGCAAAGTTGTTGCCTTCTCTTATCTTGAGAATGCCTATGCTACTTGTTGGAAAAGTGGTGTCCTTTGTACGCTTCACGAATGGCAAATGAACGGTGGACTTTGTATTTTTATTCAGAACCCACATTTATCTTGTAGCTACCACCCAATTTCCTTCATCATTAGAATTTGTAAGGTGATAGGATGCATGAATAACGGGCGGCTTATGTGGTAGCTTGAATTGCAAGACCTAACCAATGTCCAGTGAGGTTTTCATCAGCATCGATTTTCCATTCGATCATTTGATATCTCTTTCGATAGTTTATAAAACAAAACTATACGAGACAGGAAGGGTTACGGAGGGGGGGCATCTTCCCCTGGTAAATAAATGAAGGATGGAAGAAAAAGAGTTATTACCTTGACACTCATTAGGTAGTTCACCATACAGAAAAGGAAATAAAGCAAAACAAGATGGTAATAGGAAGTAGAAATAGAGAAAAGAATGGGCATGGTACTGGAAAGCGATTTAAGAAAGAAAGAGGAAGCTAAAGGAAACCCTGATCTTGACATGGAGCCTATGGATACCTTTGTAGAAGTGATAACTGAAATTAACACGCTTAATGCAAAAGAGAAGGTCAATATGGATAAGAAGAAAGTCTACATACTATTAGCCAAATTGCAAAATATAATGACAACGCAAGGATAGAAGGAGAGAAGGCAAAATCTGAAGCAAAACTGGCAAAGGAGTTACACAAAATGAGATGTGTAGAACCAGTAAGACCCTTTGCAAAGTAGCATCAACACCATCACCTACAGGTAAAATGCAACAATTTCAGAGAACAATTGAATCTATAAAGTATAGCATCTTCATTTCTTCAAACAAAACCATGGATGTAAGAGAGTTACAAAGAATAGTAACGCAGAACCTGAATCCTGCAGCTGAGAAAATTTAAGTTTAAGAACTGCTGGAAAAAATTTGATAATGGAAACAGAAACACAGGAAGACTTAAACAAAGTTATAAATAGCAACAACCCTGGTGGCAAAAAGAAGAATTCTCTGAAGATATCTATAAACAGAATTTTGATCAATATACTTCAAGAGAGTATTTCAAAAGAGAATTTAAATTTAGGTTCAAAAGCGGACCAGAAATAGGGCAACTGTACTCCACATAGTGAAGGTGTCCCCCAAATTAAGAAAACACATAATCTCAAATGGCAAATATATATTGGATTTCAGTCAGTAAGTATTAAAGACTTCATTTCAGTGGCTAAGACACTATGGTCAAGTGGCAAAATATTGCAATTGGGACAAACTAATTTGCGGACACTGTGGGGAAGAAGATCACAAAAGAAAAATTGTGCAAAGAATGAACAATAGCCCATAAGTTTTCCCTGTTGCTGAAGAAACGAGAAATGTGGAGGAAGGCAAGATTGTCCTATCTATAAACTAATGTGGGAAAGAGTTATCGCTTGAACTGATTATGGAT
The DNA here is from genome assembly GCA_030762175.1 of Metallyticus violacea. NCBI lineage: Eukaryota > Metazoa > Arthropoda > Insecta > Mantodea > Metallyticidae > Metallyticus > Metallyticus violacea. The sequence continues at coordinate 122,877,892 of CM060846.1, read as the reverse complement.
AGAAGTAAAATGGACATAAAAAGAGGAAAACCCAAACGAAGAAATACTCCCAGCTGAATTAAAAGGAAACTAAAAGAGTGATAGCCTACTAACTTAAACTAAGGGATAATTCCAAAACCACAGACAGTTACACACAGAGAGATGATAATGGAATCCTGGAGCTGTTATCTAACACAAATTTAAATGAAGAACTGGAAATATCACACAATAATCCAGCTTTACCTCCAAAATTAAGAATCCATACCGTAGATAAAGAAATGGGAATCGATAAAAAGGTCAAAGTAAATTATCAAGCCTTAATGGATGAAGACACAAGTACAGAAGAAGAAGGTGAAGAAGAGGAAAGGGACATGGAACAAATAGAAGTAGAGATTGGACAACTCGTCTGACAAAAGAAGTTGCGAAGTGGCTTCTTAAAATTGCAATGGGCAAGAAGAAGAAAAAATACGAGATTAAACACAAAAGCAAAATTGGTCAGTTCAATGAACAACAAGGGCAGAGATGCAACTTCATGCAAAAAAGTGATAGAAATTGAGTCGCTGGAAGAGGAAAAGGATGTAGAGGAAATCAATAGTAAGTACCAGATGATATTCAACTCAACTCTAGCTACGTATGCATAAGAAAACACAACTTCGACAAATGCTGACGGCAAAAGAACTCCAGATATTAACCAGATCTATGTGGATTTTGATGTCACGCTACAGCTGAGTTGACTCGAGGAAAGATGCACCTTGACTGCTGCTTTGCAACACGTTATGCGTAAGTTGCATGAAAATGGTGAATCAATAATATTCCCTGTGCCAGATCCCATTGACTGTATGGAATTAAAAACTCAAAACATTACAATAGACCCTATTGAATTATTAAAACTACTAAACACAGCCTATAGAAGAAGGAACAAATACTTGGATTTCAATGAAGTATACAAACTTTTTGTACTTTGTTATGGCAGGATTGTTTTCAACATTAAGCAAAGCTAGCTTAATTGTTATGCTCAAATCTGGCACGATGGGGTAAACTACTCCAAAAATTACTCCGGAAGTACTCCAAAGACTGAAGCTAAAATACCTAGTTCTTTAATAATGCCCAGACATTCTGTTAATAGTTCTTTCAAAAACAAACACCCTATTAAGAAACAAACACACACAAAACAAACATGAACAAAAACAAAGAAAACAATTTTGGTGCTGTTATAAAACAACTAGGAAGGAATAATAAACCTAGTTCTAAACCCAAGTAAGTGACCGATCAAGAACTTAGCAAGATTACCAAGCATCACATCGTTGCTAACTCGGGATATGTGCTATTTAAAAGACAACATGGCAGATTAGGAGGAGTGTAGAATAATCAAAATGGGCCAAATAAATGCCCAGAGAGGTAAACAAATGATGTAGGAATTAAATAAAAGTGCAGAACTGAGGTTAGAGGAACCTTATTTCTTTAAAGGCAAAGTAGCACATACCCCAGCAAGAGCACAGATAATTGGTCATGGAAAAAATCATATGGCATCAATTATAATATATAATCCTAATTTACAAATAGTCAATATAACACAATTAGGAGACACACATACAAGCTGTATTGAAGTAACACATGACGGCGAAAAATTTATTCTAACAAATCAATCTTTTCAATATAGTCACCCAATCGACCCATATATAGGAAAAATAAAAGAGGTCAATAACACTTTTAAAAATTTTCAGCAAATTTTCACAAGCAATGCCAATGCCAAATCTGACTGATAGCATAGCAACATCAAAGACAAAAGAGGAGAAAAACTGGAAGAAACTATTTCTGAACTAATTCTATTTGTCAATAATCAATCCAACAACCCTCCTACTTTCAAAAATAGAGCTGGTGCTACTGCCAACATTGACATAACTTTATGTAAGTTAAGTTCAAATAATAAAATAATAAATTGGAAAGTAAGTCAAGATATGACCACTAGTGATCACAGATTAATCTATTTTGATTACTACACACAAAAAACAAAATTTAAAGAAGAAAGAGGAGAGAAAATTTACCATTGCAAACAAGTAGACTGGAATCTTCTGAAAAAGGAATTTGAAAACTTAAAGTTACAATATGAAGGAGAGTCTATTGATAAGGGTGCCAATAATCTTGTCTAGACAATGAAAGGCCATGGGGAAATCTGTTCCCACAACCATATGCAAAAAATATTATGACACTATTTGGACGGATGTACTGCAAAAAGCAAGAAGCAAAGTTAGGAAACTACGAAGAATTTATCAAATATCGATGATTGTGGAAGAAAGGGAGAGAAACCCAAATAAATATTGAGAAGCTAAAAGGAAATATAAATCCACCTTAGAACAAACAAGGACAATCTTATGGAAAACTTTCGTAGAAAAGGAATTAGACACCAATATATGGGAAATGCCCTATAGAATTATTATGGAAAAAATTAAGAAGCCGGAAATTCTGAATACAATAAAAAAGACAATGGTGAAATGACTACAGATTGGAAAACCTCTGTAAATGCTCTTTTGGACAATTACTTCCCCAGGATGATAAGAGCATGGATAATATTCAGCACATTCAAAAAAGAGTAGATTAGAACACCATATATAGAAATAATAGATTAATTTACCCCTTTGATATGTTTGAAATTAAATTAGCTACAAATAAGCTAAAAAGGAATAAAGCAGCAGGCCCGGATGGAGTAATGATTGAAGTCTGATAAAATTACACTATCTAAAATACATAAAATGATAATAGCATAAAATGACAATAATAAAAATGATAATTGCATGAGACCAATAATAAACAATATCAATTCACCCACATACCAGGTAGCAAAAAAATTGATCAAAGTCTTCAATTCTTTTAAGAGATTCCAAAGTTTGAGCGTTAAAAATTCAATCGATCTTGTCAAAAAACTTAGAAATAGCAGAATTACGGCTAGAGATATAATGGTTTCATTTGATGTAAAAGCCTAATTCCCAAGCCTACCTACAGAGAAACTTGTGCCTATGCTAAAAAAATGTTTGTCAATAAATTTAAAAATGGATGAAATAGAAGATTTATTAAAACTTACTATTTGCATTAAACAAAGTTACTTCAGCTTCAACAGAAAATATTACCAACAAGTTTCAGGCCTAACCATGGTAATCCCTTTGTCACCTTTTTTAGAAGAGTTATTCATGAGTTCATTTGAATCACATATCATAAATGCCTTCCCTTTAATTTTCCAGTCATAGTATACGTATGTGGATGACATTTTTGCAATAATACCAAAGAAACTTACTCAATAGATGCCCTGAAACTTCTTAATTTGCAACATGAATCTATACAATTTACCATGGAAGAAGAAAGAAATGGTTGACTACCATTTCTAAATTTAAAAACTATAAGGAATGGAGATTGTTTGAATTTTGGAATTTACAGAAAAGAAACACACACGGAAAACTACTTAAAAAATTAGAGTTATAACCTTATTCCACATAAATATGCAATTTTTCACAGTTTGGAACACAGATTGATGAATATTCCACTCACAGAAGCAGAGTACAAAATGGAATACAAACAAATAATACAGACAGCTATAATCAATGGTTTCAACAAAGATACAGTGATAAAAATTATCAATAAATCGAAAAGACAAAAAGGGACAAGGGAAGTTTCCACACTGAAAAACACAAAAGAAGAATACAAATTCAAAAGTTTCACATATCATCCAATTTACCACAACAAGCTCAAGAAAATCTTCAAAGAACATGGAATAATGTTAGCCCCAAAGAACAGATACAACATCAAGAATTTATTAGGTTGCACAGTAAAAGACTCCATACCATCAGATCAAAAATCAGAAATTTATGAAATAAAATGTGCAGATTGTGAACAGAGAGCTACATAGGCAAAAGAAAAAGAAATTTTGAAATTCGGAGGAAAGAACATTTTAGAAATATTCGGTTTAAACAGGTGGATAAATCAGCAGTAGCAGCTCACTTTTGGACCAAAAACCTTGAAATAAAACCAGGAATAAAACTGCTGAAACATCTTCACAGCCCATTGGAGTTATCCACTTGGGGAAAAAAATTTCATATTAAAAAATAGAGAAAACGTAATGAATTTGGAGTTTCCTCCCATGGACGAGCTCAGCAACTTCCTACTTCAACCAACAGAGGCCACCACAGGAACACCGCCTGTGGTGCCTCAGTAGTAAAAACGGGCGTTAAACACTACTCAAAAAAAAAAAAAAAAACCACAGGAACATCCATTTGTCCAGCCATAGTTTCGAGTAACGGCGGTTCAGTAAGCAACTGAAGATGGGAGAGATTCTTCCAAAACGCGTCTTACTTTTGTGTAAGTGAATGGAGTAAAGTGTAAAAAAGTGAATACATAAGTTGAAGTTAAACAATTTTACTGTTAATTTTTTACAATTTTTTCCTATACTGTTTAGCATATGGGTTTCCTCTGTTCGTGGGCAAACTCTTTTCCTTTATATTTTGGCATTCAAGTGTTAGCGGTTCTATTTTATCATTAGCTTAGTGTTTTTCTTTATCTTGTTCATGTTTTACTCTGCTTGGGCACTAAAGACTGTTGCAGTTGTGCCCTTAAACTAGAATCATTCTCATTGTCATCATCATGCCTCTTATTAATTGGCCAGTTCTTTTTATTGTATAAATATACACCTTAGGCCTTCATTTATGACTTATCTTCAAAAAATTTCCTACATGGTATTTCTTTATTAATTTTGAGCCATTTCTGTTTCAGTGAGCTCAGCATCCATTGTTCTGTTCCTGTGCATTCATATAATATGTGCTTAACATTCTATTTCCACAATTTGGACACTGTCCCTGTTCTAGATTTCTTCTTGATCTTTTCAATCTCCATGCAATCTTTATCTCAACCATGCAATCCCTTCTCTTTCCTTAATATAACATCATTATTCACATATCATTCTCAATTATGGCCCATCTTAATTTTTATATGAAATTTTAAGTGAAATTTTTTCTTTAATCAAAGCATACATAATCTGGTTATCCATATATCCTGTTAATAGTCACCTTACCATCTGCCAGAACATCCTCTTTGCAAATCATTTCTCTCTATACCCAAATATCACCCATTTCATTTATCTGTAGTTGCTCTCTAATCTTATTCATGCAACAATTATGTTTCTTACTCTTTTCTTGATATATCAAACAATTTTTTAGAATATATCCCTCAAGGATTAGTTTCTTCTTATACCAATATTTTAAACTCTCTATATAATCATCTCTTTCATACTAGATTTATCCATCTCTATCATAGCACTAATGTTGGCAGAATATTGTGGTAATTTTAATACAGTTTTTTACACCACATGGCCATAATATTCTTATCTTTCCATCTACACCCCAAACTTATACCTCACATGCCTATCTTGATTCAATTCAAGCATCATAAATTCCCTTCAGCCATCTTACTTCTATTACTGGTGCTTTATTCAATATTTCCTCATTAACTTAATGGCCAACCTCCCTTTTATTAATTTCAACTTTCTTTGTTTCTCCCAATTGCCCTTAATATTGATTTTTACACCCAGATGAATGAAATCATTAACAATTTATATGTTTGTACATGCCTTGAACCACTCCTCTTCTTTTCTTATGAATCTTTCTTATACATCATCCCTTTTGTTACCATCATGGCTGACTGAGGTCGTTAAGGCATGTACTCATAAGCAGGAGGTCTAGGGATCAATTCCTGCCAGGACTGCCCTTCCTTACTGAGGTTTTTTCCAGATTTTCCTCAGTCCTCATAAATGGCAAATGCCAAAGAGGTACCCTAAACTTAGGCCTAGAATGTTTCCTTCCTTTAAAAAAAAAAATCCTTCCTCAATTTATCATTTGATTTCATGTTTCATTAATGTCCACTGCCAGTGGTACCTAAGTAATATAAACAGGTGTTAAACATTATTCAGAAAAAACTCACCTTTGTTTTATATGGTTTACAAGTCATTATCTCTACAATAATACTGTATTTTCTTTAAGAGGTTTTTAAACTAATCACTGTAAAGGAAGTAACTATCAAATATTCAGCAAAAGTAGTCCTGGAATTTCTTTGTTACCTATCACAGGCCTGTAATTATCAACTAATTTCAAGTGATCCATCATGTCATTTATAAATAAAATATAAAGAGTTGGGCTAAACTTACAGCCCTGTCTACGACCTGAAACTTGCAAAATTTCCTGCACCACTTCATTTTCCCCATATTTAATAACATTATTTTTTATTTCCTGCAATATTTCAACTGTGTTTTTACTCATATTTTTATTTAATAATTTATATCATAATATTTCGCTAATAACTTTGTCATGAGTTTTTTCTAAATTCACAAAGATCATATATATTCTTTTAACATTTCCTAGCTGTATTTATCCATAATTGTCCTTATTATCAGAACATTATCTAGTGTCCCCTATAGAAATCAAACTGATATTGGGACAAATGATTTTTTTTTTTTTTTCCTTCCCATTTTTGAATTTTTTCTCTCAGTATTTCTGTAAAAATGTTTTCTAGTCTGGACAACACTGCTATTCCTCTATAATTATTGGGACTTCTCTCATTGTCTTTACCCGTATAAATTAGATGACTTAATCATTCACCAACTTTTAGGTCCCTTTTTACAATTAATAGCATTCAGCATATCTGTTAAGCAATTTAATCTTCTCTACATTTTCACACCAACCTTGGAAAATTTCTGCTGGTAGACCATTAATACTCGCTGATTTCTTCTTGTTCTTGTTCTTCTCCTCCTCCTCCCTCTTCTTGTTCTTCTCCTCCTCCTCCTCCTCCTCCTCCTCCTCCTCCTCCTCCCCCCTCCTCCCCCCTCCTCCCCCCTCCTCCCCCTCCTCCTTCTTAACTTAAATACTTTATAATTTGAAAATGGCCTGTCTAGTTCTTCTATATAATTACATCCCCCTCCTAAGTAATTTTCCATGACCTTCCTGTGTTTTAAATAAAGTTTTAAAGAAATTCTTCCATTTAGCTGGTGTAGTATTAACTCCTCCTGGTTGAAATCTAGAGCACTTTCTGACTATTTCTCACAATTGCCCAATTGCATTTTTGTTTTAATTTCCTTTGCTTTATCTAAGCTCTAATTTTTCTATCTTACTTCTTAAATTTAAATTTTTTTTTCAAATTCAACATCTTTACCTCTTTATATTGGTTATATTCCTTCCAACATATGACTGCTTTTTTAATTAATTTTCTCTTTCCCTACAGTTCATATGAAACCATATATTCTTATACTCTCTAGGCTTATTAATCATACCGCCACGGATGGCCGAGGTCGTCAAATTGCAGACTCCTGAGTGGGAGGTTTGGGGTTCGAATCCCGCCAGGACCGTCCTTCCTGACTGAGGATTTTTCCAGGTTTTTCTCAGTCCTCATAAATGGCAAATGCCAGGGCAGTTCCCTAAATTTGGGCCTGGAATGATTCCTTCCTTAAAAATAAATCCTTTCCCAACATATCACTTCATCTCATGTATCATCAATATCCATCGCCTGTGGTGCCCCTGTAGCAAAAACGGGCATTAAACACTATTCATTCATTACTAATCATCTTACCTCCAGCCCATATTATTATAGATTTGAGGATTTTAAATCCCCTTTCTTCTACACCTAATAAAATCATTATTCCAATACCACACAAGCATATCTCAGTAACAAATTAATTTAATATTATGTTAAAAAAATTTTAGTTTGTATTTATACTTATATCTTCTTTAGTAAGTTCACAGTCACTAATTTCTTCACTATGCACTTTATCCTTGTAACTAACACCAACTTTAAATAGAAATGTATTAAAAGCATTTAAAATCACCATTAATTCCACAGAACACAAACCTTAATCAACAATACTTTGACCATTTTTGTTAATCAATGTAATTTCACCTTCTTAATCATCCCCCAATATCCATTCAATATAATAAAATCATTATTCTTGCAAAAATGTAGTGATTATAAACCTTCTGTATTCCTCAATAAAACTTGCTTTTCCTTTTATATAAATCGTTTTCTATATAGAAACTGTGCTCCTCATGTATATTATTTTCCTTTGCTAGTAATTTCCCAGTTCTAGCATCAAAATTTCAAATATGGGAATATTCTCTTTTATTTCCTCTATTTCCTTTACTAGTTTGTGAAAAAGATTGGTGGATTATTAACCATCTCTGTACAAAATGCTCTATTAGGAGTTATTAGCCATATTACATTTTCTAAACTTGATTTCCTATCAGTAACTCCTCTCAATTTATGTGACAGAATAAACCTAATCCACAGGAATTTGTTTCTAACCTTTTGTTTCCCTTTTTTGTTTCTAATTCCTCTTTTGTTTATGAAATCAAAGCTTTGCACCCTGATATTATCATCTGATTCAATCCCTCTTTTTACTACTGCTAATAACTGCATTCTCCCCAAAAGTTTATAAGAAAATTTAATGAAATCTAGTGTTAAGTCTTCGCAATTTCAATATCCAAATCTCGATATCTCTTCTCCTTTACCACGTTTTCCTTATTCTTGACTGCTTTTAAACTTAAATTCTTCTATCATTTTTTTACTTCTGGTATTGCTGCTCATAATTTATTGTGACCCGATTCATTGCGCTGCTCCCATTCATTTTATATTAAACTGCTGTACTCAGGTAAAACTGTGGTGAAACTGTCATTCCTCCAGACACCCTCTTATGCGTGCCATCAAAACATTCCTGGTTACCAGCCATTGGGCCTCACATGATATTCTCCTCTCAGGAGTAATTTTTTTTTTCTGTGATGAAGTCACAACTTTCATACCTCCTTGACCTTGACTCCCCCTCGTATTCTTTGTTTACATGCTAATAGCTGTTTCACCCTTTGAACCTCTGGTTGCCTTCTCTCTTTGAAATGGCTGATGCATATTTTTTTCCCTCCTCATATTGTCCCTTAGTCCACTATTTTTTTCATCTATCTACTTTTCTGCTTCAATCCAGAGGTGCAAATTGCGAATAAATGTTCTCGCTCTAGCTTGCCTGGCTTCTTTCATTTGATGGATTTATTGTCTTTTAAAATCTTGTTGTGTAGGTGACAAATCTATTTATATATATATATATATATATATATATTTATATATATATATATATTGTTTCTTTTCAGGTTCATTGCTGTCCTCAACACTTAGTACACCATATTGATGGAAACAAATTTAACAACTATCATCCTCTTCCATTCTTTTGAACAAGATATACCTCTGCTATAGCCCTTCTTCTCACTTTCATCTCTAACTTTTTCATTAGAATTTTTTATATCTTGTTTTGGCCAAATCCCTCATCTCTCTTTAGCTCCTCTACAATTTTTTTCTTCTAATATCTCAACTCTCCTTTTATATTCTTACATTTCCTTCCCAATCACAGTCAACTCTTTCATAACTTCTTCCTTTATCTCTCTACTGACCATCATTACCTTATTATTCAGCCTTTCTTCTAATCCATCCAGTTTAATGAACATCTTTTCCCAGGTCACTTGGTATTCTGCATGACTAGGATTAATTTTCATTCTGTCTATTATAACAATTAATGCGCTATCCATCACCAAATTTATCATCTCTTCTTTATGCATTTTTTGTTCATATTCACTACTCATGTAGCTCTCCAGGCCTCAGGAATATAGCTAAAGGCTATACTGGTCTGGAAAAGATTGCAGAGGAGGATGTAAGGCCAGTCTCATCCTTTGTGCACCAAAGTAGGAAAGATACCATATGCACCTGTCTACTTAAATGGGCTAAATTTTTTGATCGCCCATTTAATACTTTGTATTGTGACAACTTAATATCCAAATTCCCATTCCTTCTGCAATGCTCATGGTCTTGAAGTTTTTGCAATCATCTATGGATTCAAGGTTTTGTCATCATATATGCACCTGGGGAAGTGTACCTTGAAAAGAACTTTTGAGTGTTTCTTCAGCTGAGCACATAAAGCCACTTATAGGCTTACATATCGTTCCTACAGAATTTGTTGGTTTGTGGACCAATGCTTCCTGTAACCTGGCTGCCTCTGGCAGGCTAGATATTTCCTAGCAGATGGCTTGCCAAAATCTTTTTGTCTTACATGTTTTTATTGTAGTCTGTAAAGGTTAAATGATGTTCCCCCAGTCTGCAGTTCTTTTTTGACCTGTTATTATCGTGATAACTGTCAAGTATCTCTTGGATAGAATAGGCAACCTTGTGAATTCACCAAAAGATCTATTAATCAACCTGCCCAGCCCTACCTGAGACATCCTACATATACAGCTCTCGTCAGGTTCTCCTGGGATTCCTGTACAGATTAGCTCTTTTAACTACATTAATATTAAATTATATATAGTTTTGGTTTGAAAGTGATGGTTCATCTAAAACTCTCCATTTGGTAATCTGAGTAGTAATATACTCTGTACAAAAAGGAATATCAATAACTTCCTGCCTTATGAGATTGACAAAGGTAAGTTTGTTACTAACACAAGTATATATAGATTGCTAGAGAGTAGTATGAATGAATAGTGTTTAATGCCCGTTTTTGCTACAGAGGCAGCATAGGTGATGGACACTGATGATACATGAAATGAAATTATATATTGGGGAAGGATTTATTTTTAAGGAAGGAAACATTCCAGGCCTAAGTTTAGGGTACCTCCCCGGCATTTGCCATTTATGAGGACTGAGAGTCAGGGAGGACAGTCCTGGCAGGATTTGAACCGCAGACCTCCCGCTCACGAGTCCGCAATTTAACGACCTCAGCCACCCGTGGTGGTGCTAGAGAGTAGAAAGTCTAATAGGTACTCGCTGCTGTTGTTGATATCTTTGCTGCCCCAGATTTTGTGGTGATGGTTTGCATCATACCCAAAAATAGTCTATTCCCCTCTCTGATAGCAATATCAGACCAATTGTTTTCGTTGCCAGTTTTTCTATAAATCTATGCCCCATTACAACTCTTATCTATAAGGTAGAATGCAATTTGCTTTAAATGTTCTAGTTCTAAAATATATGACATATAATCAAGTATTCCGTAGGGCTCAAATTATCAATGCCATGCCCCCAATAAAAAATTCTTAATACGTGCATTTTGCTGATCATTGGAGCTACTTTACATATTTTATTTTTGTTGCTTGCTTTTTTAGAAATTGGGTGCTCCATTATTGTGTTGGCTATGGATATGTGTCCTTGCCGAAGTGTATATAGTCAGATTATTAATATTTGAGCAAGAATCATTAGTTGTTGAATTGTGTTAATTTTGTATTTTGGCAAACTTAATTGTTACTACTTGCTAATTCATGAGTACATACATATATGTGTACATATCTTATGATCAAGGTTCCAGAATGCACCCCTTCCCAAACCCTGACTCACCACCACCACCACTGAATGTTAGATGTAGCAGATTTTTATTTGGAAGACTGTGTATATAAATTATTTTACATTACTGCATTTTTGATAATTTGAACTATGGACATGTTTTCTATTTATGTTATTCTTTAATTTTTTTTTACCTTCTTAATAATTGTTAATTCTACATACTTTATTTTATGTTTAATAGTGTATTAAATATAAAGATACAAGTTACATATTAACATATACATATATGTAGTAATGTACTGCACAACTAAGTGTAGGATACAAAACAAAAATTACAGTGATATTGATATTAACAGTACATTCATTACCATAATTTTTCTGATTCCATGAATTTAACTGAATGCCTCTCCTAGAACATCATTGTAAAATTCCTGTTCGTCTTTTGGAATTTAAAAAAAAGTTAATTATATTTTGAACATTCTTTTTCTTTTCTTTGCTCATCATATTGATCTTGGGAGCAGTCTGGGACAGAGGCATTACCTTGGTGCAGAATTTTTTCCCAGGTTTAATCACATCCACCTCCACAGAAAAAACTGTATTAATGTTTGAGTTCCTACATTATGGTTCTCTGTTGATGGTTTAGTATATGAATGATTTGCTGTGCATTCACCTTGAAAGGAAACTTCTTGAGTACAATTGGAATTAATGTAGCTTATCAATGCTTGCAGAAATGAGCAAGAAACACAGTGAGCCACAACAATTAATCAGCAGCTAAAGTATGCAGCTGGTTCATGTTTTATGTAATTGATTTAAACTTTTATTGTATATAAATTAAGAAAATGATAGTGTTTTGAGTTAAGTGAGCAAGCACATTTATCGAATTTTGGAAAAGCAGCTATTAATCTCTACTCTCTGCACATGACATGGATGGAGCTATGTGAAATCTGGTTTCACAGCAAGATGCAGGTGATGAATGTTATGCGGATGATATATATAATTGATTATGTAAAATTTTGCATCTATCAAGTTTTGAAAAATGCTCCTCAATTGTATGAATGTTTTCATGTAACTGCCAGAGGGCAATGAAGAAAAGACATGTTATTTGTTGTAAAAATTATTTTTTGGACTAAAACTGAAGTGCATGTAATGCTTCATAAAATGTTTAAGAAACTGAATATTAAAATACATCTAGAGTGAAAAAAAAGCATCTTTAAAAGTTTATTAGCTTTGAATCTTGTGGCTCACATTGATGATGGAAGGACTTGACTTTGTTGGGAAAATAATAATTTTCTGAAAATGCTAGATAATAAAACTGAAATTATTGTAAATTCCCATAATACTGTAAAATTCAATTTAATGGCATTAGAACTAAAAGTAGTTAAATGTGTACAACAAATTATAGAATGAGCACATGCTGTCAACTATATACAATTTCAATTATGCTTTAAGTTTATTTTAAACTGTACAGAACTGTAGTGAATTAGTTTATAAATATTTAAATCCATTCTTTGTTGTGTTTGACTTTATTTCAAAAAGTAAGTGTATTTGGGTGAAGAGCTAAAGCAAAAATTGTGTATGTAAGCATTTGGGTGGCTATATTAGCTTGCTTATAGCTGAGCTGAGCTGAGCTTATAGCTGAGCCTGTCATTCAGAGTGCACTCAAATCACATATGGCCAACATTCTGTTCAGTTATTACAAACATTTAGGCCTGTATTTTATAAGTATTATGCTTCTCTGTGCTTGCCAATGATAAAATGTTTTGGTTAAAGTGTCCTCTTAAATAAAATATGTTTACTTACAGTTTTTGCAGTAATGAATCAATTTGTGAAGGTAAAAGATGAAATCAAATATTTCCATTAAAAATGTTTCTAGTTGCAATATAATTCATTATTTGGTAAGCAGCATTTTAGAGAGAGTTAGAGTTAATGACAGGAAGCCTATAATATCACTGTATAAAAGTCATATCTAAAGAAAGGTTGAATATTGGTTATAACTTATAAAACACTGAAAAATCACTTCAACATCTTTCACAGCAAAGAGGAATTTATTTGATTCTATATAGACTGATAAGAAATTGATAAAGCCATAGAAAATTAAGCATTGTAGGCTTTCCTGATGAAAATCAATTGGAAGAAGCATATCTTGGCTTGAAGGCTGTGGTCTATTGGAACATCTTCTCTTTCCAGATACTTCATTTGTATCTATGACCAATATCTTCAGTGGCAGGATGAAAGAGGGTAGAGAGTAGATCTCGATGACATTTGGTGTGGAGCTTGTTGGTATTGCCTGATTTATATATTCTGCCCTGGAAGAATCTCATCCCAATCTGGAAAGCTCAAATAAAATCAACCCATAAAACAACTAACCAAGACTATATAGCACTCTCCAACATCATTATAGTCATTATATGTACCCCTCACTCCTTCCAACCCACTCAGCCTCTCACTCAATAATTGGCTAGTGAAAAATTATTTCAAACAATCAGGAGCAATTGCTATTGGAGCACCATAACACTATACTGCCACAGTTGGCTGAGATCATTAAGGTGCGGACTCATGAGCAGGAGGCCTGGGGCTGGAATCCCACCAGGACAGTCGTCCCTGACAGGTTTTTTTTTTCCAGGTTTTCCTCAGTCCTCGTAAATGACAAATGCTGCGGAGCTACCCTAAACTTAGGCCTGGAACGTTTCCTTCCTTAAAAAATCCTTTCCAGTATATAATTTCATTTCATGTATCACCAGTGTTGAGCACCTGTGGTACCTCAGTAGTAAAAACAGGCATTAAACACCATTAAAAAAAAAAAAAACACTACCCCCTCCAAGAAACACCGTATTTGATTCAGATGTAGAAGTTTGTTGGCAGTTACTGGTGAAAAATAATATAATTTTTCTTTGAAGAATTTGTTAATGTAACCCTGGATTTTCATACATTTTTTCTTGAATTATTGGAAACAGAGCAACAAGATTCTGCCACAACATATATAGCTAATATATTCTGAAGCGATATATTTAGAACACTCTTTATGGTTTCACTTATTATTCTGAATATTGTGGCTACTTAGATTGGTTCCTCAAGCATCATGTGAACATTATGTTTGATAAAATTGAAAGGACAGACTAAATCCAAACAATCTGGGAAAACTTAAAACTTAAAAATAATAACCATGAAAATATTGCCTCCATATCTTGAATCACAGTGCAACAAGTGATGGGTGATTTCACAATGAGATAACACAAATACATGGACAATTGGATCACATTTTGCAGAAAGGAACAAGACCACAAAAATATATAGGTATCGTATCAGTAATTAATAAAATTCAGGAATAATTTTTTTACCTAAATACTTATTTCTAGTAACACCTAAAAGTGAAGTTCTTTTTTGCGTTCATTCCTTAATATTTAATTTATGTTTAACTTTAAACAGCAGGGTTCATAGGTTAGGCATATTGTGGGTTTAATTCATTCTTCATAACTTGGTCCGATTGAGAAAACAATTTCATTATTGAATTAAACATAAAACTTCTAAAATCATGTCAATATATTAAACTCTCTTGACATTTCACAAGAACTCTTTTTTTATTATTTTTTTATTAAAAATTTTTAATGTGAAACGTCAACAGTTTAATATATTGACTTGATTTTAGAAGTTTTACGTTTAATTCAACAAGATTATAATAGTTTCATTGTGTATATTCCTACATTCATTTTTAATTGACGAGCAATTTGGTAATCATCTTGGCTAAGTGTAGTAGTAAATTACTTTATAAGAGTTTATTGTTAAAAAAATTTACTGGAAATATATGTTTGTTTGCATTATTGAATCCAGAGTAATGCCACTGCTGGTGATCAAATGAGTGCCAGGCCAATGGGTGCCTTATAAACCTGGTTCCCTCTCATTTAATGTGATGCTTGTAGTTTCAGCAGTGAAAGCATCATTATAAGATTTTCTTACCAAACCAGTCTTATGATAGTTGCACCTCCTAGTTCCTTTTTTTTTTAATAATGCTTAATGCTCATTTTAACTACTGATGCACCACAGATGGTGTACACTGATGATACACAGGATGAAATGCTAAACTTGCAAAGATTTTTTTTTAAGGAAGGAAACATTACAGGCCTAAAATTAGGGTACCTCTCAAGCGCCATTTATGATGAAGGAAAACCTGGGAATAACCTCAGTCAGGGATAATAGTCCTGGTGGAAATGTAACACCTCCTGCTCATGTGTCCACTTAATGACCAAGGCCACCAATTTTGTGAAAGCAAATATCTTTATTTCTATGTAAATCAGAATCCTTTCAAATCATTATGACACAGTATGAATTGATTTTCACATAGGAATATTTCTCTGCGTGTATCTATCTAAAACTTTATCTAATAAATGACTTAAATACCATAATCATCTTTTAACTTTTTATTTTGTTTAAAACCTAAAAGAGATATTTTTAAAACATTCTTTGAAGCCATAAGGGGCATTCCATGTTGGTTTACATTTTATTTTTTTTAAACTCAAATCTTCTATCCCTTGGTAGATATATCCACTTCCTCTATATAGTCTTCATTAACCTGTACACACTGATGTGGCAAATTCTTTGGGCCCTCCTGGAACTACAGAGTATGTTGCACCCACGTCTGGACAGCTGCTTGCATTCCTGGAAGTCAGCAAAACGAATCTGCCTAAAGGTTTCTTCAAAGCTCCAAATAGGTGATAATCAGAAGGAGACCAAATCAGGAGAATATGGTGGGTATGGCAGCAGCTGGAACCCTATCTCATTGAGAGCATTTGTGGTTTCCTGGCATGTTGCAGGAGCACACCTTTAATCCTTTTTCCTAACAGTTTCTTTTGAATTGCATAGCATCTCTGAAGGGTTGCCACATGTGCCATGCTGTTAATGGTGGTCCCTGGTTCCAGCCAGTCAATGAGAATTGTTCCATCCATGTCCCAAAACACTGTCTTATGTTTGCCTGACGACGCTGTCCGGAACTTCTTCAGCAGGGGTTTGCCTTTATGCTTCCTCTCTATTGATTCGGCTTTGGTCTCTGGCTCATGGTAATGGAACCAAGTCTCATTGCTAGTCACAAGTTTGGACATGAAGCCTTCTGAATCCTGGCTGTGGCATTGAAGGAGATCACTGCTCACTTACTTGAGCAGATGTCTTTGTTCTGCAGTCAGAGATTTGGGAACCCACCTGGCAGACACCTTTCCCATCTTAAGGTGTTTGTACACCATGTGGTACAGAATGATTCTGGCAAGTCTTATGGTTGTCTCAATTTCTGAGAATGTGATGTACCTGTTCTCCTGAATAACAAACTTCACTCTAGAGTTCCTGATTGGCATCAGCCTCTTTTCTCCCGTAATTGATTACCTTCTCCATTGATGTACAGAAACATTTCCGAGCTTCTATCCAGCTGCACATGTTTTTTCCTGATTTTGCATGTTCTTCACATACTGCCATCAATCACCTGTGAATATCTGCAGTATTAGCACCCTCTTTCCACAGAAACCACATCATGCAGCACTGTCCTTGATGATCACTCTACATGTTATCCACTGATGTACTGACATCAGTTGGAGAAATGCACTGTAGTTTGTAAGGATACACTCCTTTGCATGGTGCTGCCACCAGATAGCAGACAAATGTACTGCATAGTTGCAGTTGTAATGACAAGCTAAATGGCAGAGTGGATGGTGGGAAATTTAAAAGTATAAATCATTATGGAATGCCTCTTCTACATTTCTCAATGAAAGTAGAATTAAAAAAAAAGAAAGGTTCAAGTGCATGCAGGTTGTGAACAGGTGTTCATGTAAATAAATAACACTCACAGGACGGCACAATGGAGTCTGTTAAGTCTTCCTGCATGTAAAGAAGGAAGTAAACAAAGCAACTCAACTCAACAAAGCATTAGGCTCAAAATATTTAATTTTTCCATTTTGCTTTCCTGTGGGTGTAACTTATGAACAGAATACAAGGTCCATTTAAGAACTTTCGAAAAATAGGACATTTTTACAAAATTCTGTTGGAACTCACACAGTGAAGTTTGTTAAATGTAAATTATAATAAATCTCTCCATCTAACACACTCTTATGCTTCAATTACTTTTAAATACAGTAGGACCGGTTTCGAAGAGACATTCTCTCCATTTTCAACCAACTTGATGACTGGTAGGAGAAACTAACATCTATGAGGTCCTGTGGCTCCGTCCTAGTGGTGTTTTTTTCTTCTAGAAATTGGTATTACATTCTCCTATAATGTTGAAATTCATAAGATGATCCCTATGTTTATGAATGTGAATCTTCTCCCATGTGTCCATTTCTGTACGTCCATGTGCTTCTTTAAGTAAATTTATTTCTCTTTTTATGTTGTGATTATCTTTCCAAAAATGGTGTGCCACTGCTGACCTATTAATCTGTTTGTACATAAAATTTTTGAGATGTTCCTTTAACCGTGTTCCTATATTGCTTTTGTTTTTCCAACGTATTTCTTATCACATTCTTTACATGTTTTTCTCTAGTTGCCTGACTTTTTTCCCTTTGGAATGTTATTAAAACCATTGTCCCCTAAAGCATTTTTCAGAGTGTATCTGTTAACAGGTGCCAGTATAATGTTAATATCTTTAAAAAATTTTTGGAATTTATTCATAGCTACTGGATGGTAGGTGAATTTTTTAAAAACCGGTCTCTCTTTTTCAGTGAATAGTGTGGTGGTATTCTAGGTGAATTTCTTCTTTAGGTATCTATTAAGTTTTTTGTTTACTAAATTTTTGTTAAAACCATTTATAATGGCAATCTCCCGTATCTTCTCAAATTCTTTTTGTACTCCTCTTTACTGATTGGTAAATTTATCAGTCTATATGTTAAGCTGTTGAAAATTGAGTGCTTGTGAGCTATGGGGTTAAACCCATTTGATTTTATATAGTTATCTGTGTGTGTATCCTTTCTATAGATTCCAAATTCTATATTTCCATGATTATTATTAATTTTTATATCTAAAAATGACAACATTCCCTTTGTTTCTGTTTCCAGTGTGAAGGATATATTCCTATCTTGTATATTTAAAAGCTTCAAAGCATCTTCAACAATTTTTTTTTCACTATACTAAAAATGTCATCAACATATCTGTACCAGCATTTAAAATAATGTGGGAAAGTGGAAATTATGTAAGTTTCAAATGTACTCATAAATAAATCTGCCAGAAAGGGGGACAAAGGATTTCCCATTGTAAGTCCTGTTTTTTGTTTATAGAATTCTCCTGCAAATGTAAAATATGACTGGTTTATACAAATGTTAGTAAAGTGGACGCATTCTTTCCTGTGAGTTTCATTAATTCCTATCTCCTTTAACCAGTTGTTCAAAAACGATACAAGCTTATCATTTGGAATATTCAGGAACAAAGTTACTACGTCGAAAGACACTAAAATATCAGAGGGTAGAAATTTAAAATCTTTTATATTTTCTATTAACTGAAACGAGTTATTTATGCTTCTACTTTGAAACCTTGGTAGAGAAGTAAATCTCTCTGTAAACCATTTTGCTAGAAAATATGTGAGGGTATTTATATTATTAATGGTGGGTTTTATGCCCTTTCCCGGTTTATGCATTTTAGGTAACCCATATATTCTGGCTATATTAGGATTGTTTTGTTTTAAACTACGTTTTTCTATGTCTGGTCTTATAGTGCAAGTCTGTGTAGCTTCATTCACTGTTTATTCCCTTTATCAGTCTTTTTGTAAATAACTCCTTTTCCTTTGTAATTAATGTTACTGTAATTTTGAATTCTATTTGGTTTCATTTTGTTAATCCTTTTAATAGCATCCTCTGATTTTATTCTAATCTTCTCTTTCTCTTTATTAGTTAAACCTTCCATAGCAGTTTCCAGATCAACTATGTAACCGTTAACATTATTGGAGAAGTTTACACCAGTTTTAATGCCCATATTGAACATGAATAACTCTTGTTTATTAAAACTTTCTTGTGATAAATTTACCACATTATTCTGTTTCTGTACGTTTTTTTTACTAGTTTTCTGAAAATTTTTCAATTTTGCAAAATTCTTTTTCTGAATATTTACTTTTTCTTTACTATGATTTTTATAAACTCTAGCGCATTCCCTATTAAGTTGTCCCAAATGACATAACCTAACTTTTTGGTAACTCTCAAGTAGATGCCATATAATTTCAAATCTATGTTGGCGAATTTTGCATAATATTTTGCTTTTTCCATATGGATTACCGTCTTTTCATCTGCTTTTTTTTTTTTTTTTTTTTTTTTTTTTTTTTATTGACGCTTTTTAACATCTCAGGTCATCAGGGTTCCATTCAACTCAGGGCGTGAAACGGCCGACTAATTTTGCTCAGAGGTCTCTCTTTCAGGCTTGAGGTTCTTTTTCGTGCCGTAAATGTACGACACGGGACCCACGGCCTTACTTCCCTTCCGAAGGAAGCCATACAAGCCCGAAAAATCCATCGGTCCTGGCCGGGTTCGAACCCGCGATCTTGGGCTTAGGAGGCGAGTATGGTAACCACTACACCAACAGGACCGACCTTTCATCTGCTAATTGTTCCTTACTGTTATGGTTATATTTAACTATTTTGGTAACAAATTTTGGGCAGATGTGTTTAAGACACAATTTTAAAAAATGTATATCTGCAGCTATCAGTCTACTTTTTCCTTTAAGTTTTATATAGTATTTAATATCCTTCTTCAAGTTATAGAAATTGTGGTTAAAATCTCTCATGTGTAAATCTTCCATTTTCTTAAACGAGTCAGTTTCTCCTAGTCTGTTTCTGTGTTGTTTGAATACATTCGTAATTCATTTAAGAACTTTCTTAAAACAGGACTCACAATGGGAAATCCTTTGTCCCCCTTTCTGCCAGATTTATTTATGAGTACATTTGAAACTCGCATAATTTCCGCCTTCCCACATTATTTTAAATGCTGGTACAGATACGTTGATGACATTTTTAGTATAGTGAAAAAAGAATTTGTTGAAGATGCTTTGAAGCTTTTAAATATACAAGATAGGAATATATCCTTCTCACTGGAAACAGAAACAAAGGGAATGTTGCTGTTTTTAGATATAAAAATTAATAATAATCATGGAAATTTAGAATTTGGAATCTATAGAAAGGATACACACACAGATAACTATACTAACTATAATCACGACATAAAAGAGAAATAAAGTTACTTAAAGAAGCACACGGACGTACAGAATTGGACACATGGGAGAAGATTCACATTCATTAACATAGGGATCATCTTATGAATTTCGACATTATAGGAGAATGTAATACCAATTTCCAGTTTATAAAGAAAAAAACGCCACCAGGACGGAGCCACAGGTCCTCATAGATGTTAGTTTCTCATACCAATTGTCAAGTTGGTTGAAGATGGAGAGGATGTCTCTTCGAAACTGGTCCTACTATATTTAAAAGTAATTGAAGCATAAGAGGGTGTTAGACAACAGATTAATTATAATTTACAGATTACAAGGTGTTTCGGAATTCTAATGCACAAATTCAGTGGGATGTGGAGATATCATAATCATTTTTAATAGGGAATCTATGGCCTGTACACTCAAAATTTCCTTGCATTGGAGTAAAATCTAATAAGGGGTGGATGCCACTGATTTGACTTCCACTTAGCTTTAAGATCAATGTGGCAAGCAGTTAGCATAAAATAGCTGTTGCTCTATAGCTCAGTGCTTAGTCCTGCTTAGCCACAAATAATCACAAAATTAATGACGAAGGGTTCAAATGTTGATGAGTACATTACGTTTGTTTTTTTTTTTGTTTGTTTGCTTTATTGCAAAAGTGCAAATTTTGGTTTCTTTTGCTTACAATTACTTCTGCAATTCTAATTTAGTAATTTTATGAAATATGGTACCATATCGATGTGATTGTAAGGTTATATTTTATCTCTTTTCAGCAGTGTGTAGTAAGCTTGCAAATATTTGAAAGGAGAATTAAAACAACATGAAAACCGACAATTAATGAAAACAATTTATTCACTTCTGAAAGGACAAATGATGGAAATACTGAGAATGATGCAATAAGACTACAATTTTTCCTTTTAGGTTAAGCAAGATTTTTAAAAAATGGAATAAACAACAACAACACTTCAAATTTTACACTTCTAATAAATATGAAAATCCAAGTATCATGAAAAAATCTGTGTACAGCAACACTTTTCCTTGTTTTCAAGGTTTGAGTATCACTAAGAAAACAATTACAGGAATTATTGAAAATGGCTATGGCCAACATCCCTGCAGAGATTACATCAGTGCATAAATGAGTCTCACATTTTTTCAAAGATTCCTGTAGTGCCACGAATTTCATCATTGGCAGCCAGTATCCTCACCATCAATTCATCAGAAGCTGGTGTTTGAAATGCTAGATATTTGAAGTGTTCCCATAAAAAGAATCTGTTGGGATTGATGTCAGGAAAGCGTAGTGCCAGGCTACTGGAAAAACATCCAGATGCTTTTGAACGTCCCTATAAAAAAGGGGAGGAGCCCCATCATGTTGGAACCACATTTGATGTATTTCTAGAAGGACATCTTCTAGGAATATAGTCAGTATGTTAATAAAAAGCTGAAGGTACACTTGTTCATTTAGCCACAAAGGAAGAAAGTACAGACCAATTAAATGGCCATCATCTATGCCAGCTCACATGTTCACACTGAACCTATGCTGACTATGTGTTTCGACAAGGGCATGTAGATTTTCGTAATCCCATATGTGGCTCTTCCTGTGGTTAGGCACATGTCTATCTCTGCTGAAAGTCACTTCGTTGGTGAGCAGCACTGAGGAAAATTTGTGGATTATCACCACAACGATCTAATGCACAATTGCAAAACTGTAACTGTGGACCAAAATCTGCTGGTCCCAAGATCTGCATCTTCAGAAGGTGAAATGGGTGCAGCTGTTCCTCCTGCAGGACTCTCCAAACACTTCTGCTGCTTGTATTCATGGCACATGCAATTGCACAAGTACTTGTTGACAGATAAGCCTGCAGCCTGTTGAGAACCTCTGTTCAGAGCCTGGAGTGCATTTGGTTCAATTTGCACCAGTATCCATTGTATGAACTGACAGGCATCCAGTTCTCATAGATGCTGATGGATGGACTTAAAAGTGCTGTGATGAGGGTGTTGTCTGTATGGATATCTTTTCCGGTACAGTTGCACAGCTATAGAATAAACGTCCTCTGCCTTTACCATACATTAAATGCATATCGATAAGATCTGCAAATGAATAATTCTTATTAATGTTTTACTGCATTAGGACTTGTAAATGGCTGGATTAAATGGCATTGAAAATGCTCTGTGCAGATGTATCGGTAGTCAGTAGCTCATACCAGGCAAGCGTATGAAGTAACTAGTTCAAGTTTGCAAAGCTTTGTTGTCTCCCTCTAAACTGTTTCTTCCACAATTAAGACCTTTAAGATATTATCTACTCATCTACTAATACTGTATGCGGAGTACTTTTAACAATTATTGGGTTAGTATTGAGGATTTTTATTAATTTGACTATCTTGCAATATGCTAGTATTTAATATTCATCATTTTCTGATTTGCTGTTTTTTTTTCTTGTTAATTTTACAATTTTGGAAGTGAAAAATGAGTAGAAAGTTGTGGCATTGTCCAATACCAACACATTTTCATATCACAAACTATTGTATCTAATGTGATTAAGCAGTTATGACTAAATGTGTTTTCAGTAGGCCTAAAATGGATAAATTAAAATTATGGGAACTATAAGAAAATTAAAAATAAAAGAATACACATAAGGTACGGGGCTCAAACAACCTATTATCCACTTAGAAGTCACTTTGCCAACTGAGCTAGAGAGACAACAAGGAATTTTCTATTGATTAGCTTGCATAGTCACAAATGCTTTTCGGTGTTGCCAGCAGTGTATATACCTTTGTCAGAAGCAAATTTTTAGCAAAACACTGATGCCCATATCATTGAAAATTAATAAACTCTTGACTATGAAACCAAGGTTTCTCCATAAATGGGGCGTGAACAACATTTTGCACAATAAATGTCTGCATGCATTGCTTTAATTTGACATATTTCTTACTATCATCCAAGCCATAAATTACACATTATCTTCTAATTTTTAGCCTACGGACTATAAGTGTCCTATCTCAATTTTTTTTTTAATTCTCCTGCAAACCTTCAAATTTGTGTGGTCAAATTCTGAAACACTCTGTATATAATATAGAAGTTTGAAAGCCTCAAAGCACAGTATTTGATAAATGGTAGCACTTTTGCTCAGCAGGAAACTTGTAATAAGAGTTCTTTTTTATTATGTAGAAGTATATTATGTCTTCCATATTGGTAATAGCAGTAGTCAAGATATTAAAATTTACTCCTGCAACCTCTCTTGAGTCACTCAATATCATTTTAACACTGGCTGTTCACCATGATATCACCAATGTAAATGATGTTAATTTTGAGTAGTGTACAACATTGAAACAATATGTTATCCATAGTTATTTTGACTCTACAACATATTTTTATTGAGGGTAAAAATTTATAAATGTTTTGACAAATTAAAATTCTGATTTTAGAGAGAAATTTAATTTCCCAGTTGTTAAACATCCCATGATTAGAGTTATGAAATTTGGTAAAGAAGTACAGATTATTATAAGTAATGCTGGATATGACTCATTCCCTCATTTATTAATACTTCTGAAATATTTGTAATAAATACAGGATAAATATTGTACTTAGGAAGCTGTTGACA
Organism: Metallyticus violacea; assembly: GCA_030762175.1. Classification (NCBI taxonomy): domain Eukaryota; kingdom Metazoa; phylum Arthropoda; class Insecta; order Mantodea; family Metallyticidae; genus Metallyticus; species Metallyticus violacea. The sequence goes on along the minus strand of CM060846.1, from coordinate 122,853,828 downwards.
ATGGAGTGGCAATCTAATCTCAACTCATGTATTCACATTTCTTACACTATACTCCATTCGCTTACACAAAAGTAAGACCTGTTTCGGGAGAATCTCTCCCATCTTCAGTTGCTCACTTAACCTCCATTACTCGAAAATATGGCTGCTATAACTATCGCAGCCATAGTTTCGAGTAATGGAGGTTCAGTGAGCAACTGAAGATGGGAGAGATTCTCCCAAAACGCGTCTTACTTTTGTGTAAGTGAATACATGAGTTGAGGTTAAATACAGGATAATTTAGAATTTAAAAGAAATGGCACATGACACTACTTTTGAAGAGCTGGAAGCAATATCAATGAACAGTATAAACATTATATACATAAACATTAAACATTAACATAAACATAACATAAACATTAGTATGTAGTAGCCATTGTAGCCATGAGGCTACAAATGTAGGAGTGCATTTGAAGCTTTTGGCTAATTATATCCTGGAAAAATATTTTCTAAATTGGAGATGGTGTGGTGGAAAGTGTGTCTAGATTGACATGACTTGATATCAAATAACCCTCTTTTGAGAAGCCTAGATTCAAGATGAGGCAAATAGATAATTTTGAAATGCTTGAAATCAAAACTGGAATAAATCAAATGGCACAGCTGCTTCAAATGTGCACATCACTTGAATCAACTAGAGATCATCTTCAAGCTTCATTTTTCTGCAAAACAGGCCACATATAAATATTAAAATGTATATGCAGAAGTAGCCCTGTCTCAAAGTTTGGAAGTTATGTTTGACTCTTTGATATTTTACAATGAAAATGTGTGCTTTACTAGCTTAAAGTGTATATCTGACAATTTCAAATCATTTATTGTGTATGTTTATTGTTCATATTGTTTAACATGCCTATAATATCACCAGGGCTGGCATTTCATTGTTATAACTTTTTATGGCAAGGTTGTATGATGGCTTCAAATACTGCTCTCCACATAGTTTTTAAACATATTGAATGGTATTGCAATTTTTTTATTAGGAAATCATTCAAATTTCAGTAACTTTGTTCCACTTACTTGAACATGTTTCGAAGGCTGTTGCCTTCAACAGCAGTATGATTCGATTGTCAGCTTTCCAGCATTGTATTAAGATGTTGCTCTCTGCAGATTTAACAAATTTAGTGATGCGGTTTGTTTTGTTTGAAAGATCAAAATAAACAAAATTTTCTTTGTTTTTGTTTAAGAATATGTTTTCCAACACTGTTACTTCTATGGGTTGTGCAGAGCTTTTAAGAGTGTTAGTTCATTTTGGAATTCATTTTTTTTTTTTTTGCCAGAAATTGTAATCTGTCGCTGATTTCTCCATGTGTTTATATTTTATATTTCTCATGTGTTCTTTAAATCATAGGGTAATGTTTCTTTTCATTTTGCCTATATATTTCATATTACAGTCTTTGAAACTGATTTCATAAATGCTTGATTGTTAACCTCACAGAATTTTGTCTTTTGTATTTGTTTTTAGGAGGTTTGTTTAAATTGCATTTATTTACGGAAGCCAAAATAATATTTTCATCTTTAAAATATTTTTGGAATTTTTGGTGCTCCCATGGATGGAATGTGAATTTCTTGTATACATGATCTCTTTTGTAACCTTTTATAGTGGTGATGTCTTTTATTTGCTTTGTTTTTGAATTTTTTTTATTTTCTTATTGACCAGATCTATTGTGTAGCTATTTTTGTGTGCTATATCTATGATTTTTTGGTACTCATATTTATATTCTGTCGTGCTTATTGGTAGGTTTTTTAATCTGAATGTGAGGCTGTTGATTATTGTGAGTTTACATTGTTTTGGATTATGGCTGTTGTATTTTATGTAATTCTCTGTGTGGGTATCCTTTCTGAATGTGCAAAATTCCAGTATATTGCCATTTTTTATAATTTTTATGTCCAAGAAGGGAAGAACCTTGTTTGTTATCTATTTCCATTATGAATTTAACAATGCTGTCTTGTAGGAATGGTTTAGTTGCATCCTCTTTCCACTTTTCATTTACTATTGTAAAGACATTATCTACATAATGGTACCTATATTTGAATATATATGTGTATAGGCATCAATGGAAATAGAAAACAACAAGTTTCTTCCCTTCCTTGATATAAAAATGGCATTATACTGGAATTTGGCATATTCAGAAAAGATACTGATAGAGATAATTCCATCAAGAACATCAGCCACAAACTGAAACAACAAAAATTCACAATAATCAACAGCCTCACTTTCAGATTAGCCAAACTACCAATAAGCTAGATAGAATACAGATCTGAGTAGCAAAAAAATCATGCATATAGCACAGAAAAATGGCTATAATAAATCTGCTCAATAAGAAAATAGAAAACTACAAAAAACAAAAGACATCACCGCACTAAAAGGTTACAAGCAGACCATATATATGTACAAGAATTTCACATTCCATTCATGGGCACATAAAAATTCCAGAATATTTTTTAAGATGCCAACATTCTTTTGTCTCCAGTAAAAAATACTTTTTAGAAAACCTCCTAAAATGAATACAAAAAACAAAATTCTGCCAGGAAAACAATCATGCATTTACTAAATCAGTTGCAAAACTGCAATATAAAATATATAGGCAAAATGAAAAATTGAAACATTACCTTGCTGTTCAAGGAACACATAAGAAATGTACAATTTAAATACATTGAGAAATTAGTGATAGCATACCATTTCTGGCTAAACAAAACCCTCTTAAAAGCTCTGCAAAAACCCATAGAATTAACAGTATGGAAAAGAATATTCATTAAAATAAAATCCTGGGAAAATTAGTTAATTTTGATGTTCCAAACAACAGTCAACCTCATCATCACCTGCAAGAAATTGCAGGGCAAGCAGTTAAGTTTAAAATGGAACAAAGAAATGAACATGCATGAGCTAATTGATACATGTACAGCTGCTTCACCATATTTCCAACAATCTAATCTAATTTAATCGTGAAAACCACATTGTGTTCGCTGCTTCCATTCAAAGTTGTAGCTCGTTAAAGTCTGGTGGTTTTGGGCTTAAATTTGGCAGAAAATATGTTTTACTAAAATGCTGGGAAAATACCTGTCATACCTGACATCCAAAAATGAAATTAATATTTTTTTTTTCCCCTAGCAACTACATGAAAACCAGTAAACTGTGCTAGATGGTTTTTAAATTATATTCTTGTTTCTTGAGAAACAGCCTTGCTTTTAGGTGCCTAAAAATACAAAAAATTCATAACTGGCAACTACATTGTTGTAAAAAGCAATATTTCCATGCATTATTTCAGAATTCTTAAAATCATTCATACATTTAAAATTATGTAGGCAATACTGCAGGTCTAATTTAATTTTACATATTGTTTTTGCATAATCTTTGGAATAAAATAAGGATAAAAGCTCATTGTTTTATGTAGTAAACTGTTGCTATTGCCTTGGAATATAGTTCATAATGAACTAAGTTTAAAGCATTAAATTCAAAATAAATTTCGAGTCAGAACTAATAGTGAGGCAATTAATTATTCTTAATTATACAGTGAATCAATTTGATACTCTTATGCTCCACTTACCATTGAATTATACAGAACATGTTTCACAGGCCTTCGCTGGCATCATCAGATCATCAGCTGTGTGTCAACTGGCGGGTGTTGTTAGTTTAATGGACTTAGTGTAGCTCTTGTGACCACTTTATGAGCTTTTGCATTAGTCTTATGTTGGAATCTCAAAGCTCATAACCTTATCTTCATATTTTGTTAATACAATTCCCCCCCCCCCATATTCCCAGCTCCAAGGGTCTATCTGTGAATTTCAAAAATTTGACTTCCATTATATATCATGTTTATCTCTCCACAAATGATGTCCCCTCAGGGGCCCAATTTTTGGGTACATGGCGTAGCGACCCCGAGGCACCCGAGCTGCTCCCACACGCCCACGCTACGCGTGTTTGACTCCGTTTTATTTCGCCTCTATTTTAATTTTTATTTGTCCTACTTCCCTGTTCTTCGTCTGATGGGTGCCCCCGTGTTTGACACGGTAAAATGTGACTGGGTAACGGCCTAACTCCAAGCACAGGGTTATCATGTAGGACGGGAGCGTATCCTCTGGTAAAGGCCAGGACCGGGGAAGGGCCATTGCATGAGCTGTTTAACTTCCTGCAGGCGATTGGGTCCCTTTGTCAACACACAGGAAGGTGTGACCCTGAGGTTACTTTGTTCAGGCCAGGGCCAGTAACCATAGCCGGGATGGCGCCCAGGAAGCAGCCTGCCATCGGAAACAGTTGCAATGGTGGAGGATTAAATCGCTATGGTGCATGATGATAATCATTTTCAAATGAAACGAAAAAGAGTTGACGTAAAGGAAGTATGCGAGAAGTCTTTTCCTCGATATTTGGTGCTGACTCGTACCGAAGACGGTCAATCTTTTACAAAGGCGAACCCATTTATAATTCAGCAGGGCATTGATGCCATAGCTGGACCCGTTAAGTCCTGTACCCGTCTACGTCACGGATCGCTTTTGGTGGAGACACTTGGGCTGTCTCAAACCAACTCATTGCTCAAGGCGAAGTAGTATATATCCCTCCTCGCGTGATTTTAATATAAAAGTGATATCAAAAGTGGTGGGGAGTGGGGGTGGGGGTGGTGGGAGGTGGTGGTGGTGGGGGTGGTGGTGGTGGTGGTTAGAGGTGTGGGTGTTGTGGGGGTGGGGGGTTGATATCAAAATCTCAATTTGAATTGATATCAAAATTTCTGTTTGATTAAGCGATAGCAAAATCTCTGTTTGATCGAGTGTTGGATTTAAATCTCCGAAAAAAGTGTGTGTGATCAATTAATTACGTTGTAAAAAAATGGAGAGCCCTTCCGCCACTGCGTTGGCAGTTCGCCACTGCTCGCTCCCCCACCGCTCTCGCCCCACCGCTCGCCTCGCCCACCGCTCGACCGCTTTTTGTTCCCTCACATGCCGCACAATGCTTTTGTTCATGCGTGTTTATAAAAGAATTCGGGGGATCTTTTTTCAATGGGTGGTTTCTTATTCGTTTGTATATATTCTTTTTAACAAAAACTCTGTATTTTCTCACACAGGGTTAGAAAAGTCAAAAACAATATGTGTGGGTTTTTCTTTTACAGAGCCAACTAAAAGTTCTTTCTTACTAAACACGTTGGCTCTCTCTGTATTTCTAAAAATCTATTATTTTCACAAGGAAACAAAAAACATTCTTCTAAAATCCTATCTTCAGAGACATTTAAAAGTTCTTTCTTAGTATGTTTTTCGGGGGGAAAAGACATTGTTAATAAAAGTTCTTTCACATTGGCTCTCTCTGTATTTCTAAAAAATCTATCATTTTCACAAGGAAACAAAAAAAAAACCTGTGTACATTCTTCTAAAATCCTATCTTCAGAGACATTTAAAAGTTCTTTCTTAGTATGTTCGGGGAAAGGTGGTGGGGATGGTGAGGTGTAATTTTTGATATCAATTTTTTTAAAATCACGCAAGGAGGGATATATACAGAAAAAAATTAACATATACATTTTTTAATACAGTTAGATATTTTTTATTGTACACAAAATTAACTTGGAATGGCTGTCTACAAAATTTTAAACACAATTAGATTTTTTATTGTACACAAAATTATACAAAATGACGGTAAATGGTGCTCACTGATCACAAAATTAACTTGGAATGGTGGTCTACAAAAAACAAGAATTTGTTTTAAATACAATTAAAAATGCAATATTTTTAAAAAGTCTGTCTCACTGGTGAGGGTTTTCAAAAAATGTTTTTATCCCTTCACAAAAATTATTTTAAAATGTGTGGTATATGTTTTTTTGACAAACAACACTTCACAGTCTTCGTCGTTGCTGCTTTCCTCCTCCTCCTCCTCGTATGGTGTGGTGACGCAGGTGAGCGACATGTGGGAAAAGTTGATGTTGAGAGGTTCCTGGGTCGACGGGGTGGCGATGGGGACGACGAAATCGTTGATCGATGGTGTTGTGAAGCATCCTGCCGATGTGACCTTGTACTCTAGGGCTGGTGTCTTGTCGATGGTGCCGAGGTAGATGGTGCAGCGTGCGTCTATGCCGTAGTGAAGTATTTTAGACGGGGTGCACTTGACTTCCACGACGTCGGAGTTGTTGGTTGCTAATTTGACGGTGACAGTTTTGTCATCGCCAAAGAAGGAGATTTCAGTTGAGATGAGTTTGATGTTTGCAGGGTGCTTGCCGCTTCTTGTGACGTGATTTTGGTTGTCAAAAACTAGTTTGACAAACACATTGTTGCCGACCCCCACCGGATCTGTTTGACAGGCCATGTTGATTTATTTCGGTGTAAACTTCAATACGTGTCTCCGGTAGCCGTTTCTGAGGACCTCTTCACCCTGGTACACGATGTAAAAATCGAACGAGTTGAGCTGGTTGATGAGTTCTGCGGAAAGATTGTTAAATCTAGTAGGTAGAAACACTTCTTTCCCGTTTTCGAGGCGAACAAGCGCCCTGGGTCCGTGCTTTGTTGATATGTTCCGGACCCCTACCACAACGTATGGTACGTTCGGTTGTAACGTTGACACTGACACGTACTCCGAGCTGCTCGCTACTGTAGATAGCTGGCGTAACGCGTCGTTGATCATGTTGACTTCTCTGTAGAACGTTTGCTACTGACACACATTGGGCAGTTTTTGGTGAGAGGGGGTGGACCATTGATGTGTGTGGTAGTGGAGGGGAGGTTGTAGTGCTGGTTGCAGCGGCGGTAAGGGGCGTAAATTATTTTAGCTTCAGGTGTAAGCACCGCCCATACAGCGTCCACTTCTTCTGGTGAATGATGTATAAAGATGGCGTTTCCCTCCACGGCAAGTAGATGACATTCATTTGGGTCCATCATTGTGAGGCGTCGACCATTTTTCAGAAACTTTATCACTAGGTCCATGTCCGTCGTGACGTCGTCGCAGGCGTGATTGAACTTGTCCATCGTGATCGCACCCTCCATAACTTGTGTTCGTGACGTCATCACGGGCCCCTGAACTTGTCCATCGTGATTGAACTTGTCTTCGTGACGTCATCACCCTCCGTGACGTCATCACGGCCCCTGAACTTGTCCATCGTGATTGAACTTGTCTTCGTGACGTCATCATGGTTGAACTTCGCCTTGTTTGGACTCCAGCTCTCTGATGAATATCGGTTTTAGAAAATGCTCCATCTCTAGGAACACTCTAAAGGTTGCGCAACGGATGTATCTTGTGTATTCGGTGTAGTTCATTTTCTCCCCGGAATCGTGGGCGTGAAGTAAATACATGCGATAGGCTGCTATTTGATTTTGTACTTCGAACTCTTCTTTCTTCTTGTGATAGATGATGTCGGTCACCATACGCTGTAGGCTTTCTAGCGTCCTCCATTCCTGCATACTCAACGATGTACAACGACCGTCCATTTTGATGATAATATTTTGTGTGCCAAATAAACGTTTAAAAATTATGGATAGTCGGTTGGTTATCTGCCACTCTCTTAGATGAAAGGTCAAGCTCTGTATAGTCGGCATCGTCTCTGAAAGCTTCTGCCACTCGGTCGAACCCAGGACCACAGTGTTGCGTCGCCCGCCAATGGTCACCACGATCTTGTGTGGAGATTTAGGTGAAAACCCAACGGCTGCAAACTTGGACTGCTTGCTGTTCAGGAAGTAAACATCCGTTAGCGGCCCCATGTCACTGTAAAAACAAGAACACCCCTTATGTAGCACACTCTTTTTTCATTCGTCAATTAACCACACATACTGAATGCGACTTACCTGTTCAGCTCTCTCGGAACAACTGGTAGAGCGGATCATGTCAATGCGTCTTCTAAAAAAAAAATACAAGAATTAACAACATAAAATGTGTCAGAGTTATTCATGCATGATCATCCACAATTTGTATTAATACTAACCTTTAACGATATACATCTCTGATGTGTAGTTTGTGAGCACCCGCCAAGACTGTAGGTTCTTTTAATGATGTCATCGTTGTGATTAAAATCACTTATGCTGAATTTTGAAAAGAATTTCTCCTTGCGCAGACCTTGGAAGCGGTGGGATAGGTAAGCAACGACGTAATGGCCACAGGTAGTGCTGAAATCGCCTTGCAACCTTCTAGTGTTGTGAGTCCATCTTGTACCACAACATCGATTTAAAAAATTTAGAATTTCCCCCGAAAGAGGTTCTATACCATAGCTATCGAAATATTCCCCCCGGTCGTTCTTTGCAACAAAGATGCAGATCCAATGTTTCCCTGGTTTCGTGCTTGGGTCAGTGTTAATGACAACTGCTATGGGAAGCTGTCTATTATACAAATTTATCGACGACAATTGGTCGCAAGCGTACACGCCTAAAAAGTGTGGTGTACATTTACACAGAAGTCGGTGTATTTGCAGCGTATTCATGATACCAAAATGGTCCTGTTAGCATCAATTTCTATAGTGCGATGTACTTCTGCCATCACCAACAGGTTGATAGGTTCTGGAGTTTGATCTTTAAATCCTACACTTATAGACACAGTACCGTGTCGTTGCCCTGAAATGTAAGACTCGTTAGCGCTCATATCGGCTGTAAGATCAAACACCATAATGGTGTAACCGTGTGAATATTGATGTCTGGAAATTGAATGCCCCTCGTCCTTAAAGTGTATTCCGAGACCATCTTGAAGAGTTTGAAAACATTGGAGAAAGTGACCTGCATCAAAATCGGGCTGTAGGGGTTGTGAGGGAAAAGGCTGGCCGTTCACATACAGTTGAAACGAATTCATTTTAAAGTGTTGTAAATTGTATGGGTTTTTGTTAATGTTGCCGTTGTATGCCTGGTCTGCAACCATCGCCACTACCACTCTTCGAGGTATTTGCCCAATGAAAACGTCGTTGAAAGTCATATTACTAACCCCCTTTGGAATGTTGAGAGCGTGAAATCCTACATCTTTGAGATGGTACTTTGCATTGTTCTTTGTTAACACAGCCTGATGGGCAAGTTTGATGGTCGGGGACGGTCTCACAGCTTTCAAAATCAGTCTAGCAGACTGAATCTCTGTGTAGGCTTTAAAGTCCTTTATATCCGAAAAGAGATGAAAGTTGGGTGAAGAGGGGGAGAGTTTGATGGTGACGCTAACATTGTTCAAGAGCAGATTTTCCTGATTAAAGAGTGCATTGGAAAGATTGCCCATTAGCTGTACAACTTTGCTTCCTTTGGTATAGTCGTTACGCCACTTAATTCCATCATTTGTTACATACGTGTCCATCATTCCTCCCTTGTCCTTTTTCCAGAGTGTGGACTCTAGTCTGCTGTTCATGGCATCTTCCGAATAATTGAGTAACGTTTCAATGTAAGTTCTATAGGGGTAGCCTGGTTGAGGCATGGAAACTGTGACATTGTTGAGTGATACTTCCAATTGTTGAAACAAGGAATTTAGGGAATTGTTTACAAAGGTAACCTGTTTGTCCTCTTTCAAGTCGTTTCCACCGTCATCCACTATTCGCACGAACAGCTCAAGTACTACATAAGTCATATCGAGGTAATCGTCAGCATTGCCAGAGTAATGAAATGTGATGGGGGCATTTTTCATAAGTGTATTTTGTGGATTTAGAGAAATGTAACGGTACTCCTCCACGTTCATTTGAACGGGTAAGTCTTTAAAGATGTCTAGTTCCGAACTCATGTGCACCAACGATTCGTCAGCCATTATGAAAATACGTCTAGCACCTTACGTCTTCGGCGTTTAGTCTTAAACTGATTATATATTTCACCCTTCCTGCGCTTTAATAGACCCGAGCCTATCATAGAGTCTATCTTTACATCAGCTTTCCTTTTCAAGTTAGTTCCCGCCTCCTTCAATCTAGTCTTTAAAGATTCTTTTGGCGGTACCCCCGAACTTGCAACATCTGCAAGCACGTTGGCACCCATTTTCAATGCTTCTTTACCTATAGCTTTCACTCCGCTCTTGGAAAACGGTAGCACAGTTCTGAAAAGACCGCCGAGAGCAGAGAACAAGCCGCTACCCTTTTGATAACGCTTGCCTCTATACAGGTGAAAATCTTGATTGTATAATCCTCCTCCTGCCTGGTTTAAGTAATATCTGGTGACAGTATCCAGCTCCATTATGTCTGTTTCGGACGAAACGTTAGAACTATAGTAGAGGAAAGTCCGTCTACAAATGGCAAGAAATCTCCATAACCGTTCCTTAAATCTATATTCACGATTTTAAAGTCCTGTTGCATCAAAGGTACCCAGTTAAGTGGAATGAACGACTTTTCAATAGTCATGCAGGTGTTGTCACGTTTTTCATACTCTACAGAGACGCTTTCAATGACTTGCACAAACGTGTTGCCCACCACTTGTGGTACTATCAGATTACAGTAAATGAACATTTCGTAAGGGAAACCCATGTACGGATCTACAGGGTGTTTGCCAATTTCCTGTTCAACCACGTTTGTGTAAGGTTCGAACCCCATCATCTTGGCCAAAGATGGCGACAAAACCAGCACATGTATTAGGTTCTTTGACGTGGTTTTAGGAGGAATGTCAGGTTTTTCCTGCGTTTCTACCGTAGGAGAAGTGCCCGGTTTACGAGGGATTGGTGGTTTAGGATTGATAGGTTTTGGAGTTCTAGTAGGAGCAATATTTCTAGCTTTGTTTTTTAACGTTTGGTTCGCGCCTTCAGGGGATTTAGTTTCTGTTTTCGATCTCCTAGAGGACTCAGCATTTTCTATATATCCTACATATTTGCTGCTGGGGATATGACTGTTCTGTGCGACTTTGATGTTGATGCTGGCAGTATTTTTGTTCTCGTTATAAATGAAAAAGTCTTCGACTTGCAAATTTTCACGTATAACTGAGTTGACAGCATGTACCAAATCCTTAGAATTGTGCACGATGCCATGTGGCAATTGTAAGTTAAATTTTGAATGTGTCACTGGTGCTACCATATTATACATTGTACCAATGATTTGATTTTCGTGATTTGTTACGTTATAGAATTTCACAGGGTACCTAACCTTTTGCAGTGCGACTTCCCATTCTCCTTGCAATACTATTCTCTCGGGTAAGATGTTTGAAAATCTGGAAGTTGTATTGTCAGTGAAATGGTCCATAGAGGCGTTACTCACGAGCGTGAGGGAAAATGGTTTTGTTCTAATCATATCGAGCTGATACTCGAACCCGGTACCCACGAGTTAAGCTTGGTCGGATAACCTCTCCACTTAACCAAAAACTGTTTATTTCGACCGCGGCCTTTAGTGTCGAGTATTTTGTCTATTTTGAATGATGCCGGGGGAGCTACCTTTTGTATCTCCTCGGAGTAAAAGATACCGTCTATGGCCTCCCCACCCAAGTCCTTTAATTTATACACAACGGGGGAGCCGTATACCACCTCGTCAATCTGTAAAATTTCGTCCGTCCAATTTTGCTCGTACCCCTTGGCAAACTTCATTTTCTCCTTAGATATACGCACATGGTCTCCCACGTTAAATTTAACTTTACGTGGTTTGTCTGCATTCCGACCATAAAGATTTTCGTAAACATGCAAAATGTTGTCTTCATTGACATCCTTTGGAGCCATCTTTATGGACCTATGAAAGGAACTATTGTAAGACTTTAAAAGTGCAGGAAGCACGTCCACGTATCTATATGTATTTTTATGTGTGAAATATTTCCACATTTTCGTCTTTAAGGTTCTATTGAAACGTTCTACAACACTGGCTTTGACATTATTTTTTGTAGTGTAATACTTTACACCATGTTTGGTTAAAAATGTTTGAAAGGTTTTGTTGGTGAACTCCGTTCCTTTATCTGTTTGCAATATCTTGTGGGTACGATGAGCGAATATAGTTTTAAACGCTTCTGTAATTTCACCCCCTACTTTTGATTTTAATGGTATAGCCCAAGCATATTTCGAGAAAACATCAATAACCGTCAAGATGTAAACGTGTGGTTTATTGTGCTCCTTTACGCCACTCATAATATTTAAATCGGCCTCCCAAAGGTCGTCCATGTTAGTCACGTGATAATTTCTGGTGGGGAACCGTTTTCTTATCGGTCTATGAAATGTATAACTATCCTGTGTTTGAAGAAACGACTCGATCTTAGATTTCGGTATACCTGTGGCCTTGCGAAGTTTGTCTGCAGTGCCAAAACCAGCATAGTGTTCAGGATTGAAATAGATTTTCTTCAGTGCGTTCATAGTTGTTCCCACACTTGTCTGCGAAGGTTATAAGACTTTTTTACTGGTAATCGGCTTTTATTTACTTTCGTCTTTGTCGATTTCTCTTCCTCCTTTACCTCGACACCATTGGTTTCAAGGTATGGTTCCCTCACTTGTGACTCGATACCATTGGTTTCAAGGTATGGTTCCCTCACTTGTGACATAAGATCGAGATAGTTGGCCAACTTATATTTTATCAACTGCCATTTTTCAGGGTGTGGTAAATGTGTACGCTGTAATTTATTCATTTCTCTGATGAGTTGGTTAAGTGATTTGTCCACGAGGTGAAGCTTTTCGACAGCTTTTGGCTGTGAAGCTAGTATAATTTGCTTACCGTGCTTCATTTAACTCAAATTTGACACGAGTGCACTACCGAGTGAAGCCAATATCGGGAGTAGAAAAGCAGGTAAAAAACCTCCTCTCTGTACAAGAATCTTTTTCTTTTCCTTTAAGGAAAGTCGTTTGTTAATTAATTTTCTCCAGCTAGCTTTATGCTTCTTTAAGCGTTTTAAACAATTTATAGGTAAACTAACATGACCTCTGCACACGTTGAGTACACACTCGGAAATGGCTTTAATTAGCTGAGGGTTAGCACTTTTCAACAGTTTTTGTCGCAAAATAGGTTTAGCCTTGGCTAGCACTGACAAATTTGCATGTTGCCTTGCAATCAGTGGGCTACTCAGTCTGGCAATGCTCATCCTGTCTATGTCTGTGATTAAATGACTGAAGTGTGATCGTTGCTCGTTTATTTAAACTCTCTGGGAAGCACACAAATAAAACCTTCAGAAAAGTGGTCAACAATTGGGTATAAAATAAGAAGGCGTTTCCCCTGGTAGGACGCCGGTTCGATACCTGTATTGATTTGGCGTGTACTGAGTGCAATCCAACACTAGATACCCGTGTGGGTTTTCAGTAGCTTTTTCAAATGCCTCTAAAAGAAACCTAGAGTTCTTTGGTTCGATCTGTTGACAAAGCCTATGAATTTGCATTTTATCTCTATTGTTTTTAAACACGACAATGTAGTTTGCATTTAGAGATATAGTTCGAAATTTCTTTCCTTGTGGAAACACGTTTTGTAATATGTAAATAATCCCAAAGCGTTTGTGATGTGAATCTCTAGTGAAAAAATTTGACACGTTTTCCCCGGAGGCTTGATACATTAAATCATCCAAAATAACTAAATTCCCCTCGTTAACAGTGTCCAAATCTGGTATACCTGCATGGGTTGCGAAGAACGGGCTTGGTTTAGGAGAATATTCTAATGGATGACACCACAACACTTTTCTCGCGGGTCTGTCAAACATTCTGTCTGCATTACTAATTAAATTTTTCACAAATGTAGACTTACCACACCGCGACGGACCTGCAATTAGCATAGTGCACGGGAAATTAAATTTAAAGTGTTGGGTAGTAGACATTGTGGGCGACTGATGTGATCTCATTTAGACACGCCTTCTTTTATACCCATACGGGTAGGAATCAAAGTTTTCACACTGTACACGTTTGTTGACCACCATCCTATAGGTTTTCACTGAAGACTCAGTTACCACAGTTCCTAGAAATTTCCTAGAAATCTGTGTGCCTTCAAGTACTACCGACATTGAATTATCCCTCAGCACGGTGTTCCTGATAACGTCGGAGTTTACATTTTCCAAATTCCCCGAGTTGAGGGTGATGCCTTTAATTTTACAGACAGAGTGCGTCTTATCTCCACACTTAACCTCTATGGTGTAACTTTTTGGACCTGTAGATGCAAATCTACAAATATACGCTCCATCGCCGTACTTTTCTATTTCATCTGTCATACAGCCTAAAAATGGCCCCGTGGTTGGCATCCATTCCCCCGGTCTGTACGTGGCTATAACAGAATCTGTGTCGAAATAACACACGCGTTCGCCCAATCTCCTAAGGTAGGAATAGAGTTCGATTCTTGCATGGGCAGTTGTATATGCAGCTATGACTGTGTTACTAGTAAAATTCAATTTAGGATTCTGTTCGCAATGTTTCCACACCACATACATTACCTCCTCTGTAGCGGGCAGGTAAGACTGTACCTCTACACCTGGGTCATTAAGTAGGTCTATGAGCCTCGAATAATCTTTCACAAGCTCGCACGTGGACAAGTTATCTCTTTGGCCGTATTTTCCCCAAAAGGAGTTTAACATCAGTTTGGCCAACTCACGTCTGCCAGGATTGATTTCAATAGCGTCTTTATCCAGTGCCACGCCTTCTTTTTCCAAAAATCGTGCGATATACTCGTTTCTCATGGCAGGAGTGTCGCAGTCTTTGGGCCAGCCGGAGGCTTCGGTTTTAATTTTCAGAAACTGATTCACATAGTCCTGAAAAAGCCCCTTTTCTCCAGTGATGGGGTTATAGCGTACCATGTCATATTCCCATATTTCATACACATGAATCACGCTATAACCTTCCTCTAATGCGACTTTAATCTCGTCCGCTACCCAGGTTCCTGTCATACATCTTTCGTCCTCTGTATGCGTGCACTCTGTCTGATTCTCCATCTCTGCACATGTTCGGCATAGCGGAAACATAAGTTTACCGTTAATGCGCGACGGCAGGACGGGGTGGTACAGTCTTTCTGGGGGAAGAATTTTACACTTTACAATACCGCCCTCAACATCTTGCAAATTTGGTAAATTATTCACATGAATTTTTGGGTGTCCAACAGGGTAAGCCTTGGTCTTATTTACGAACGGGTACAAACTGCACACATCATAGTAAAACATTTTCATATCTCCAGAGGCTTCGCAGTAGGTTTTCGTACAATTTGTACGTCCACCAAAGAAGGCATCTCGTGGATTGAGAGGTTCGGGGTAGGGAAAACTTTTGACAAATTCAGCCAAAACCCTATTGGTCTTAATCAAACCATTGAACTCACACTCCCACATCTCGGTCACGTTATACCCAGCATGCCTCATCATCTTCGTGACCTTCACGGTGTCCTCGTATCTGGAACTCATGGTCTGGTTGCCAGTGTTGTATAACCTTGAATTCCTATTCGGGTAACAACGTGTGCAACCGTGGTAGAAGCATCCATGAAAGAAATAGACACATTTCCCTTCTTCTTTGTACCCGTCCACTTTATGCCCTAAAACTTTAATTTCCCGACACCGATAAGCATGCTGTATGATGGTTGATTGCTGCTGTTCCAACCAAGACAGCCAGATACACGCTACCCGCGATTGCTTATCAGCTAAACGGTATCCTCCTGCGGGAATAAGTGGTATTTTATTTCTTGGCATGAACCGTTTCCTATATACATTCATGCATGCCTGAGCTATGGTGACGCATTCTCTAAACGGGTCAATACCGTTCTCGTCAATAAATTGTTTCCTAAATTTGGAAACACCTTGACTCAAGAGATAAACGTCAGTTTTACAGTAAGTAACCATTTCTTTTTTCATGTCAAAGACATAATTTGAGGACAACTTTTCATTATGCCACTGCTCGAAAGTCTTGCGGTCATCAACACTCATGCCATCTGGGCAGTAATATTTTTGCTCAGGTACAGGACCAACATACTTTTCGTTTTCCTTGGTGTTGAACAGGTAAGGAAAATAACCTTTACATTCAGGGAGTTGAAAGGTTTTTGAAAAGTGAGACAGTGGCATAGGAATGAAATTCAAAGAGTCTAGAAAAGTTACACTCTTATACTTCATTCTGTAAATTTTGCTTCCATTCATAATGAGTTCGGGGTCCCAATTTAGGGTGCCCACCATGTGTTTTAACAAAAACTGGCCATCATACGACCTCAAGTTGTGTGCTATGACAATAATGTCACGGGATTCGAACCCTGGTTGTGTGATGTGGTCAAACAATTCTTTTACAGGCTCCTTGTCGAATACCCATTCTTTAACACCACACTGTGTACAATAGGACATCTTATGAGACTTGTCCACACACAGACCACAACTTTTATGCATTATACATAGATTAGGAATGTGTTCAAACACGTCTGTGGAATAAAGCGTGTTCTGAGTACACTCGAAATCTATGAACATGAACACGAAATTCTTTCGCAAATTTGGTGAATTGTACGGCCGAATGTAGCACTCGTGGTTGGCATTCACATGGACCTTACAAGTAACACAATAAATTTCTCCGCACTGGTGAGGAGTTTTCCTAAGCCTCATATTCACAAGTTTGTTACACAACGGGCATACTTTTTCCACGTCGCATACTGACATGGATTTAGGGTAATATTTCCCCTTAATCAAATGATTATTAAAACAGGTCTCCCCGTTGAAATCGCGATGACATGAATCACATTTCACATACCTATCAAATGATGTTGGACACCTCTGTCGACACTTGACACAGTTTAGATCACACCTGTGAGTTTCTTTTTTATTAAGTGAGGGAAAATTACAATGTCGGCAATACCACTTACATTTGAATGCCCCGTGTAGGTTTACAATTGCATTAAAATGGCTGTCGTGGAATATTACGTCGATGTGTTTATCGGTGTTAATATCCGACTTGTAGAGGACATTTTTACCATTATGACCACCAAAAACAGTGATAGGATACTCCTTTAGCGCTATTTCAAAGAGTTTCACGTCGTCAAGTGTAAACGGGCCATCGGTTTTGCCTATTTTCTCACACAACTCTACAGCTTTTTGTTTTTGCAGACGGTCATATCGCGTAATAGAACCATAATGAACATCCCCGTCAATTTTGGATTTGCACACTGCGATGGCTCTAGGTAGACAAAGATTGTCTTTGTTTTTAATTTCTATAATACCTTTGTTTTTACTACAGTCGTCGCAGCGTTTGTAACATGAACCTGATATTTCATTTGTCCAAATACACGAAATTTTGATTGCCCCTCCCAACAAAAATTCTTTGTTACTTTGCATTATTTTCTCCATTGATTTCAATACGGCCTCGGGGTTTACCTGATCAAACCTACGTACACTCATGTTAAAAGGTCTAGCAGGATTTTTGGTATCATGAACGGTTATTCCTACGAACCCTGGTTGATTTTTTAGCAGATTGTCGTCAACAAATGATAAATAATCATGAAACACTTTGGAAACCCATTGGTCAGGATCTGCATCTTTAGGCATCGAACTCACCATAATTTCAGTTTCAGAGTACCCAGAATAAAATTTTTTAGTTGCCCTCTGGCTATGGTTAATAATTTCGAAAGATGGTTGCAAGGTTGCACTTACCTGTGGCACAATGCTGTCAACAAGAGAAGGTGGTACACCATTTCCGGTAGAAGGCGAGCCAGCTCCGGTAGAAGACGAAGCAGCTCCGGTAGAAGACGAAGCAGCTCCGGTAGAAGACGAAGCAGCTCCGGTAGAAGACGAGACAGCTCCGGTAGAAGACGAAGCAGCTCCGGTAGAAGGCGAGGCAGCTCCGGTAGAAGACGAAGCAGCTCCGGTAGAAGACGAGGCAGCAGGACGGTATGGTTCACCGTTTCCGGTCTGATCACTTTTGCTGGCCACACCGCCCGAGAAGCCACGTGTTCTCTTAAGAGTGAGCTTGCCCCCATAACGTGTTCTCTTGCGATGATCACAACTTTTCTTTTTGTTGACGAACTGTTCTAAAACCGACGTGAACCCTTCAACTAGACTCCCAGTACCGGAGTTTCCGTTATTCCTCGAAGACTCGGGCCCCTGGTCACTGATGGAAGTGTTTGTAGAAGATTGATCGGCAGAAGATTCGTCTCCGTAGTTGACAACCTTGGCAGACATGATTACCACGTGATATAAGCATCTTTCGTCGCGATTGAACTTTTATAGACAACAAAAGACAACGCCCACACCCAATAGACAACAAAGACCACGCCCACAACCAATGAGAAGGTGAGGTTTCTACTGCGCATGCATAACCCTACAACCAATCGTCGTACAAATGGTGGGGGAAGGTATATTCATTTTTTTAATCTTCCATCGGGTACGCGGTGGGAGTTTGCTAGAAGAAGAAAAAAGAATCCCCTTGTTTTTGACTTTTTTCTGTCACTGTGTGTTAGTAAGAAACTTTTAGTTGGCTCTGTAAAGAAAAACCCACACATATTGTTTTTGACTTTTCTAACCCTGTGTGAGAAAATACAGAGTTTTTGTTAAAAAAGAATATATACAAGTTAAAAAGAATATATACAAACGAATAAGAAACAATCCATTGACTCGGTTTTTTAGAAGAAGAAAAGATGGCCCCCGAATTCTTTTATAAACACGCGTGAACAAAGCATGGAAATACAGAAAAAGAAACTTTTAGTTGGCTCTGTAAAGAAAAACCCTCACATATTGTTTTTGACTTTTCTAACCCTGTGTGAGAAAAACACAGAGTTTTTGTTAAAAAGAATATATACAAACGAATAAGAAACCACCCATGTCAATGTGAAAGAACTTTTATTAACAATGTCTTTTCCCCCCGAAAGAAAGAACTTTTAAATGTCTCTGAAGATAGGATTTTAGAAGAATGTTTTTTGTTTCCTTGTGAAAATAATAGATTTTTAGAAATACAGAGAGAGCCAACGTGAAAAGAAACTTTTAAAATACCCACATATTGTTTTCGACTTTTGAAAACACCGTGACAACTCCCATGTGAGGGAACAAAAAGCATTGTGTGGTGTACAGAGAGAGCCAACGTGTTTAGTGAGAAAAAGAACTTTTTAGTTTGGCTCTGTAAAGAAAAAAACCCCACACATATTGTTTTTGACTTTTCTAACCCTGTGTGAGAAAATACAGAGTTTTTGTTAAAAAGAATATATACAAACGAATAAGAAACCACCCATTGAAGAATAAAAGATGTCCCCGAATTCACGCAAAAGCATTGTGCGGGGGAACAAGGCGGGCGGCGAGAGCGGTGAAGTGCGGTCGAGCGGTGGGGGAGCGAGCAGTGGCGAACTGCCAACGCAGTGGCGGAAGGGCTCTCCATTTTTTTACAACGTAATTAATTGATCACACACACTTTTTTCGGAGATTTAAATCCAACACTCGATCAAACAGAGATTTTGCTATCGCTTAATCAAACAGAAATTTTGATATAAATTCAAATTGAGATTTTGATATCAACCCCCCACCCCCACAACACCCACACCTCTAACCACCACCACCTCCCCCACCACCACCTCCCCCACCACCACCCCCACCTCCCACCACTTTTGATATCACCCCCCACCACTTTTGATATCACTTTTATATTAAAATCACGCGAGGAGGGATATATACTACTAGGCGACGCTACTCCACGGCTATCCCATGCGTGTTGAGCAACATAATACTTTGAATTCGTTGCGAGGAGTTGGTACCACCAATGTACTAGACGGAATGTCCGACTCGGAAATCCAGAGTTGTCTGGAATACCAAGGGGTCACGTCGGTTTATCGCGTGCAGGCAAGGAAAGAGGGGGACCCGGACTCTATTCCTCACATTTGACAGGGTCGAATTGCCGCAAAGGATAAAGGCGGGCTACGAGTTGATAGAAGTGCGCCCATATATCCCGAGTCCGTTGCGATGTTTTCAGTGTCAACGTTTTGGGCACACTCGCATATCCTGTAAGAGTGCCGTTTCCATCTGTGCAACCTGCGGTCAAGCAAGTCATGAGGGAGCATGTCCATCCGCTCTTGTCTGCGTTAACTGCCGCGGCGACCATCCAGCCTCGTCCCGCGACTGTCCTCGTTTTAGAGAGGAACGCTGTATACAGGAGATCCGGGTGAAGGAAAAGCGTTCCTTTACTGAGGCCCGGAAGCGCTTTCAATCTCGCCAACCTGTCATACCTAAGACCGGTACATACAGCGCTGCAGCTTCTTTAGCGGTCAAGAAATGCGACAGCAGTACGCAGACTTGTGACCTTGTATTCACACGGGTCCCTACTAAGCCTAGTTCTCCCAAACGTAGTACCGAGAAACCGAAGCCGGTAGAATCAATGCGCCTGAAATAAAGTTCACGACGAGCTACACGAGAACTGACTTTATGAAAACGTCAACTCCAGTTCAACAGAAAAAGAGCCCTTCTCCTCCTCGGAGGTCCCGCTCCCATGATGGGAGCAAACCCGCTAGGCGGTCGGCGTCACCGCCTATTTCCACATCCAGCCGGTTCCAGGCGTTGGATCGGTGAATGCTTCCCAGCGGGAGAGCCCTCCCTCTGAGGAGGTTATGGAGCAGGAAGTGCCTGCTCCTGAAAAACCACCGTGCCCCACGGGAATGAAAAAAGACGTTTGATTCGTCCTGTACCGTTCAAAAAGTAAGATGATAAATTTTTAACTTCTTTTATCTAATTTTAACTATGGCTATCCTTACGTGGAATGTGCGTGGACTCCGCAGTCGAAGACCTTAATTGGAGTTACTTTTACGATCGACTGACTCTCCGCTTGTGTGTCTCCAAGGGACTAAACTTCGATCGCAAGATTCTTTTACTAATCGCGGTTACTCTTCGGTGAGGTTTGATCTTCCTCCCGCAGATGGCACTCCCGCTCACGGCAGAGTTTTAATTTTAATTAGACGTGACATGTACAGTACATCATTACAACTCCAAACTCCTTTACAAGCTGTTGCAGCTGCAGTTCACTTCTCGGGCCTTAGTTTTTCCATTTGCAGTATTTACTTGCCTCCGTCTGGTACAGTCACCACGGCTGATCTTGATCATCTTTTTTCACAGCTACCACCCCCTGTCCTTTTGGGGGATTTCAATGCGCACCAACTCCTATGAGGTTCCACCACAGAGTGTGCAAGGGGTAGCCTTTTACCCGACTTTTTGTTTCGTCACAATCTTGTACTGCTCAATACTGGTGAACCTACTTTTCTTTCTGACAGTACTCACAGTTTTTCACACTTGGACTTATCTATTTGTTCTACCTCGCTCTCGGTACATTTTACTTGGAATGTCACCTCTGATTCATATTATAGTGATCACTTTCCCTGTCAGATACACATACTCACTTCAAACGCACATTCTCAGCACGCGCCCAAATGGCTCATTGAAAAGGCGAATTGGCCTCTCTTTCAATCTATGGCCGTATTTTCAGGGTTGACTTATCCATCCATCGACGCCGTGATCGAGCACCTCGAAACGTTCATCTTTATTGCCGCAGATCAGGCTATTCCCCGGTCGTCTTGCCATCCCAGAAGCTTACCGGTTCCCTGGTGGACTGATGATTGCCGGGATGGGTTGCGTGCACGCCGAGGTGCTCTATAAGTTTTTCGTCGCCTCCCTACTTCAGCGAACATGATTCACTACAAGCAATTGCGAACCAAATGTCGTCGTATCATTAAGGATAGCAAAAAGGCGTCTTGGAATGTTTTTGCTTCCTCTTTTAATCGCACAACGCCTTCCTCTGTTGTTTGGGAACAGCTACGCCGCGTTGCAGGCAAACCAAGGTTTACGCTTATACCCGATTTACGGATGTCAAATCGAGTGGTTACTACTCCGCTTGACGTTGCCAATATTTTAGGGCGCACCTTCGCTGATGTTTCGAGCTCCGCCAATTACCCTGCTTCATTTCGAGCATTAAAAGAGCAGGTCGAGTCGAAGGGTTTCTGTTTTGCCTCCGACCAGCAGGAGTGCTATAATGTCCCATTTTCCTTCAGGGAATTGGAACACGCCCTTACGAACTCTAGACACTGCGCACCAGGGCCGGATGGCATTCATGTTGCTATGTTGCGGCATTTATCAGCGAAAGGCAAAGCTTTTTTTACTCCATATTTTTAATTCTGTTTGGTGCAACGGAACATTTCCGAGCAATTGGCGAAAGGCCACCGTGATACCCATACCTAAACCTGGTAAGGACCCACGCCTTCCTTCCAGTTACCGTCCGATTTCCCTCTCCAGCTGCGTCTGCAAGGTGATGGAACGCATGATTAACGGACGGCTTATGTGGTGGTTGGAGTCGAGGCATTTATTGACGGACGTTCAGTGCGGTTTTCGGCGTCATCGTTCCTCTGTCGACTATCTTATGTCTCTTTCAACCCACATAATGGACGGCTTTATACGGAAGTGCCAGACGGTCGCCGTATTTTTTGATTTGAAGAAGGCGTATGATACCTGCTGGAGAGGCGGTATCCTTCGAACACTTTACGATTGGCATATACGTGGTCGTATGTCTGTTTTTATTCAGGAATTTATGAAAGAACGGGTTTTTAATGTTCGCGTGGAATCAATTTTATCATCTAGTTTTATTCAAGAGAACGGTGTACCTCAGGGCTCGGTACTTAGCTGCACACTGTTTGCCATTACTATCAATTCTATCTCCGAGTGTTTACCGCTCTCTCTTTCACAGACGAAGTTAGGTTCCTTGGCTTGGTGTTTGATAGGAAATTATGCTGGTCATCGCATATAGCGCAACTCAGAGGCAAGTGTGAACGTTCTCCATGTATTTTACGTGTTTTAAGTGGGACATCTTGGGGAGCTGACCGGACTGTTCTTTACGTTTTTATCGATCTCTTATTCGGTCAAAACTGGATTATGACAGTGTAGTTTACGGCTCAGCGCGACCTTCTCTTCTTCGTCGCCTTAACCCGATTCATCACCGGGGTATCCGTGTTGCCATTGGAGCATTCCCAACCAGTCCTGTTTTAAGTTTATGTGCGGAGTCTGGAGAACCTTCGTTGTTTTATCTTAGGGATGTTTTACTTTCTGCTTACGGTTGTCGCTTAGCTGCGCAACCTCGTCATCCCACGAATGGGCCGTTATTTAATGTGTCTTTCGATGGTTTTTACGCTGCTCGGTCTTTTACTCCTAAGCCTGCTGGCTTTCGTTTTCGGGAGCTTTTAAGGACGTTGGACGTGGAGTTGCCTGCTTTCTTAACCGGGGAAACTTCTTCTCCACCTTGGATTTTAGCAGAGGCCCCCGTTCATCTTGGGCTTACGTCCTGTCCAAAGTCTTCGACTGCAGCACTTGTAATTTGTCGTCATTTTAGCGAGATCGTTTCTTCTTTTAATGGTTGGAATTTTATATATACCGACGGCTCGAAATCTGACACAGGAGTTGGATGTGCTTTTGTTTTTAATGGAGCGAGTTTTATGTATGGTCTTAACGTTGCGACATCTATGTTTAAGGGGGAGCTTTATGCTATTTATCGGGCAATTTTATTTATTTCTAACCAGGGGCTGGGGAACAGTGTTATTTGTTCCGACCCTTTGAGTGCCATTTTAACTTTTAGAAATCTGTACAACCACCACCCTCTTGTACAGAAGATCCAGGATGTAGTGTTAACTGTTTTCGACGCTGGTGTCAGGGTGACACTACTATCGGTACCTGGATATGTGGGACTCCCAGGTAATGAAGCCGCAGATGCGCAGCTAAATCCACCCTTTTAGACCCTACTGAGTACGAGCAACGTTTTTATTTTGGGGATTTCAAACATTCTTTACGGAGAGGCATTCTCTCGCGCTGGCGCGATGAGTGGGATGTAATACCCGCCAATAAGCTTCGGGAATGCAAATCCGCCCGTTTTAACTGGTCGACTTCTTCTCGCACAGTTCGTCACGAAGAAGTAATTTTAGCTCGTCTGAGAATTGGGCATTCGTTTTAGTCACTGTCACCTTTTTAATGGTCAACCAGCTCCAGCTTGTCCTCACTGTGACCACCCCTTTACATTGCGTCACATTTTACTTGATTGCCATCATCTGGCAGCTTTTAGACTTTCCTTGGGTTTGCCCTCCTGCATTGCTGAGATGCTTGCAGATGATGCGGTTGCTGTTGAGCGAGTGCTTCGTTTTATCCATGTATGTGGTTTTTGGAGTAAGGTGTGAGATTCTGCCATTTTATTCATGACGGCATTTTTAGACTATTTTAAGACTGTTGTTCTTTCAGCTTTTGCTGTATCGTTTTAGTACCAGTCTTTAACTGTTGTGTTGCTTATAGTCCTTGTTATTTGTTTTGGAGTTTTATTCTTACCATTTTGGATTTTATAAGACTGTTGTGTTTTCCGCTCTTGCGGCTATTTTTTAGTACCAGTCTTTTGTTTGTTGACCATTTTACCTTTGTTATTTGTTTTGGGGGTTTTTAATTTTCCTGTTTTAAACCATTCTAGGACTATTGTTTTTCCGCTCTTGCAGCAATTTTAATACCATTCCTTTGTTTGTTGACCATTTCACCCACTTGTTATTTGTTGTGTGTTTTTATTTTATTGCACAACGTGCTACTGTTATTTACCTTATGCACTGATTTGTGATAACTATTTATTTTTTAATTCTGGTGCAGTTTTTAGTGTGTTTGGGCGCTAATGACCATTGCTGTTTTGCCCCCTAAAGCAATAAGTATCATCACAAATGATGTGCAACCGCCGATTTATCTATCTGATTATATCTGATGTTTCTCTAATTTTCCTTTAGCCTAATTCCAATGCTTCTTTTTGTTTTGCCAGAATATACTTTTTGCATTTCAAAGAATTGATTTCATATATTCCATTATGTGGGAGCACTCTTTACTGTGAAAACTGCATGTTAATGTGCTGTGGGGGTTGAGGCTACTGGCCTTTATGTAATTTTTAGTTTGCATATTCTTACTGTATATTCCAAATTTCAAATTATTGCCTGTTCTTATAATCTTTAAGTCAAGGAAAGGAATCAAGTTCCTTGTTCTTTTAATATTTAAATCAAGGAAACAGAAACAGAACAAGACAACGTGATTCCTATCCTTGACTTAAAGATTATAAGAACGGGCAATCATTTGACATTTGGAATATACAGAAAGGATATGCAGATTGAAAACTACATAAAGGCCAGTGGCTTCAATCCCACAGCACACAAACATGCAGTTTTCAATAGCTTAGCACACAGACTCATTAACATTCCCATGAATTAGTTTGAATACAGCGAAGAGTACTCTCACATAATACAAACAGCAAAAATCAATGGGTATGGAGAAGAAATTGTAGACAAGAAAATAAAAAAATTCCAAAAAGAGACTAGATTAAAACAGGTTACAATATTGTCAGCAAAAAAAGAAACTTCATTCTCAAGAAATTTACTTATCATCCTTGGGCCACCAAAAAATTCCAGAAAATACTCTGAGAGTTTGGGATTACTTTGTCCCCAGTGAACAAATTCAGCCTAAATAATCTCTATAGAATATCTGATGAGAAGAAGCCAGGAATATATCAAATCAATTGTTTGGAATGCAAAAAACTATATATTGGCAAAACAAAAAGAAGCATTGGAATTAGGCTAAACGAAAACTGGAGAAAATGAGGTACAATCAGATAGATAATTTGGCAGTTTCACGTCACTTTTGGAGAGATAAACATGAAATAGAAATGAAAGTCAAATTATTGAAATTCATAATAGACACTTGGAGCTGGGAATATGGGAAAAAATTTGTATAAAAAATATACAGATAAGGTTATGAACTTTGAAATCCCAACAGAAGACAAATTAATCCAAAAGTTCATAAAATGTCCCGAAGAGCTACACCAAGTCCAATCAACCAAAAACGATACACAGCTGATGATGCAGGTCAAGGCCTGTGAAACATGTTCTGTATAATTTTTTGGTAGTGGAGCATAAGAGTATCAAATAAACTCACTGTCTAGTTAAGAATAAGCCTTAAGTGTTTAGAAAAACCAATAAACTCTTAAGATCAGCTGATCACAAAAAAGAGCAACCAAAAGCCATCTAAAGTTGTTGAAACCTCCAGAATCATGGTCTTAATTGGCATTTGATTGATATTTCATGTTTAAACTATAGCATATTATCTAAAATTGTTGGTAACACAATGTATGTTAGTGCAATAATTTTTATGTTTCAAAAAATTGTATATTGCATTTTTTTTTGCATATAATTAAATGTTTTTACTATTGCAGGGAATGGAGGGGACTGAAAGGGGTAAATTTGAAGGTGGAGATGCAGCTTGGGAAGAAGAACGTTTGGGCAGCTATTCTAGTAGTGAAGTCCGTCTTGTAGAGATTCAAGAGAAACTGTGCATTGATGTAGAAAGAGGAGAAGATCAAGTAAATACATTTATTTTTATTTGGAAGCTCTTTATAGGGAAGCTAAGGAAATAAATGATAAATATCAGCATCCACAATGGCCACTAGCAACCAACCATATATTTATTTTTCAAATTAAAAAATAGCTGATAATGAATGAATTTTATTTCAGCAAATAGCATTAAAATTAAATTCACATTTTCTTCCCTAACTTCATAATTCACATCAGTTAAGGAGTTATACATGTTCAATACATTGTCATTAATTTTTGCTTATTTAATTGATTACTGAACCCTTGTTGTCTCATCAGCAGTTTCCTACTGGAATATCCATAAGACTTGGGTTCAACTATTTTATTGAAATTGAAATTTATTACAAATATATCTTAACAAACTACATAACATACTACACTGAAATATACATTAACAATCTGTTACAAATTAAGATCTAAAATTAAAATCTAATAATACTAATCTTATTTATCACCTCTAGATATTTTCTTCCTATAGTTGCTTGTTAACAGTCTGATCTGAATACACACAACTCTGGGGAATTAGTTTATTGACGACTATTATATTTATTACTATATTATCCTAACCTTATTTATACTTATCTGACTCATTGTACTTCTAAGGTTGAGTTTTCCACTTTGTTCCTCTTAATCATTCTTTTCCATTTCTCTCCAACTTTGCCCAAATAGTTCCCTATCGAACCTGGCCAAGACCGACGGATTTTTTCCGGCATAAAAATCCTAAGTATGGCTTACTTTGGAAGGGAAGTAAAGCCGTGGGTCCCATGTCATACATTTATGGCACGAAAAAGAGAACCTCAAGCCTGAAAGAGAGGCCTCTGAGCAAAATTTGTCGGCCGTTTCACGCCCTGAGTTAAATGGGACACTGATGACTGAGATGTTAAAGAGCGTCCATAAAGAAACCAAAAAACAAAAAAAAAGTTCCCTATCATTTTTATATTCTTCTCTCCTTTTACAGTTAAAATCTTCTAATCAGTATTTCTCCATCTAAGCTCTTCCATTTTTGTTCCCAAGCCTGTTCTCTCCATAACTTTGTTTGCATGCAGTATATTCATTCTCTCTGTATGATTGCAAATTTTCTCCACACATTGAAAAATTTTCTTCATATTTATTATGTCTTAGCTCTTTTAAATTCATAACTCCAGCTCTAGCCCATGCAAACCCTCCCCAACCTGCCTTGTCACATTTGTCTATGTATTTTTACCACCCCACCCTATTTTGTTTCCCTATAAAGTCTAAATGATCTCTTTTTCTCTCACACTACCAAATATTTCTTGCCTTTCAATATCTTTCAATTTTAGGTTTATTTCTTTCCAGGATCCTCTGTTTCGGTATTCCCTATTTATCCTTAAATTTCCTAAACCTATCTGTTGTAAAATTTTGTGCACTTTGAGATACCATTATCCTTTTCACTTACATTTCTTTTGAATACTAAATAAAAATTCTTTAATAATATGACCCTCTTCCATTGTGGCAATTCTGTATAAGTATTTCATAATTCTTGTAATAATTTTTATCTTGGTGGAATACCTACATAATTTTAACTGCACTATACCATTTGGAGATGCTGTCGGTAAACCTAAGACAGTTTACAAAAACTTTTATTTGTTTTGTCAACATTTTCCATGCATCCTCTACGTCCCATATAGCATTTTTGCTTCTACTGTGGTGCATAAATTTATTCCAGTCAATTTACTCTTATGTCTGTAATTTTTCTTAAACATGCTCTTAATAGTACTCATAGCTGCTATTGCCACTTTGAATAGCTGGTAACTAATTATAACAAACTGCAATATATGTTATATAACAACTATTATTATTATTATTATTATTATTATTATTATTATTATTATTATTATTATTATTATTATTATTGAAATAAGAAAACTATGAACCCAAAGGCATAGCCTTTGTAAATATACCTGTTCAAAAAGCTACTTATAAATAGCTTTTTGAAAAGCATTGAAATTTGAAAACAAAATAAAAGTTTTATTTAAAACAAATTTAATATAAACTGGATTCTCTCAGACTTTTAACTGTAATGGAACAAGATAAAATTACACATCATTCATATGTTAGAAGAAAATGTGAAAATAGATTTAATAACTCTCAAATAATGTGACAGAGAACCTCCCCTTATAATTAATTTTGCTTTGTAAATTTGGACATTGGTTTAGAACTTGATTTATCATGCTTAAAAATGATGATAATCGTTTGTTATTTACTTCAAATATATTTTCATACAGAATTTGATAAGACTCGAGTAGAATAAATTATAAGTCTAAATAGTTATTTGTTAACATCTCTGAAATCCAAATAGATATAAATCACAATAATATACAAAACAGTGTTTTCTATTTGTTCCCTAAACTTCTTGTTCTTTTCTATTTGCTTCAAATATTACAGTTTATACTCTAATTGCATTCTTTGAAAACCATGCTCTCTGCCAGTGGATAGATGATGATGGTAGTTGTAGGTCATTGATTGCCCAGCTGATTGGACATTACAGACATGGCTAACATACAGTAGACTGGAATTCATTGTATATGCTTAATAATTCAATCATATCTGTTATCGAAGGGTTTAAAATTCTGGACATATTACCCTTTAACAGATTATGGATTTTTAATTTAATTTTCTTTTTTGAATACTGGCAACTTTTATACAGTTTTTTTTTTTTTTTTATGGTTGAAGTTCTCAAAATTCTTTGAATGATATTGATATAGAGTTGGTATGGTGAACACTTATACTTTAATTACTTGGTTTTTTTTTTAATTGGATATTCTTAGAATGAATTTAAGGTCAAATATAATTGAAGATTCAGAATTATTGTTCAGGAATCTTTCTTTTTCTTTCTCTTCTTCTTAGGATCACTTACTTAATGCCATTGCTTGATGGAAACCTTTCCTCCAGGCAAGACAGAAATACTTAATAGTTGAACAGAAGTATGTGTAAAGGAGTGAGTTTATAAGACTCCTGATCATTTCAGTAGTAAATAGAAGTATACAATTGACTGATAGCAAAGGACACATTTATTTGGCTTCTTACTAATAGCTTCCAAAGCTATTGAATTTGCTTGTAACCATTAATCATAATTTTAACCAATTAACTATAATTTCTATACCAGTAATTAATTACCTAG
This sequence comes from Metallyticus violacea, assembly GCA_030762175.1. Lineage (NCBI taxonomy): Eukaryota > Metazoa > Arthropoda > Insecta > Mantodea > Metallyticidae > Metallyticus > Metallyticus violacea. The sequence continues at coordinate 122,824,551 of CM060846.1, read as the reverse complement.
TTTCTAAATTAATAATTTATTCCAAGAAAAAGAAACAAAATATAAAAAAAATTTACTTTTCCAAAACTTATACTAACCAAAATACTTCAAAACCCTTTATAATACTTCACCTAATCAATCAATTCACAAATCACTACATTAAGTTGCTGAATTCCCTTGGAGGCCACTCTAACAGCAAGTCATTTCTCGGGCCCTATTATCCCTTTAAAGGTAATATCTAATAAACTTTCTTAGTTTCATCATTATTTTGCATATTAATTTTCCTAAGCCATTTGGCTCTTACTTATATAAATAATTTCCTATTTCCTGCGTATTCTTTCATGATTTTACAATCATCATCTTTTTCTCCCTGATTTCTCTTGGCGAATTGGACCACTTCTTCATTTCTAATTTCTAAGAATTTTGGTTCCTTCACATTCTAACAATATTTTCCATTTTTTTATCCTTTTGGTTACAAACTGGGCATTTTCCAAAATGCACCTGTACTTTTAACCCTTTCAAATTCATACCCCTGATTCTAGCCAATGCAAAACCTTTTCTTGCTTTATCACACTGATCTCAGATCTCTATGTATACTCACTGAAGTTTTGAAATTAAAACTGATAAATGTATCTTGCCTTTCAATATCTTCAATTTAATTTTTTTTTTTTTTTTTCCAGTAACCACTTTCTAATGATTCTCTAGCTCTCCAAATTTCTCTAAAACCAAATCTTTTCCAAAACTTCCCTACTCCTATTCAGCCAAGTTTCTACTTACTTTAACCTTTCCTGGACTTTCAGACACTGATGTAAGTTGTTTTTCTTATCTCAATTTCTAATTCTAAACCAATATTTCAATACTCTTTCCAAAATTTTCCCTTTGCTATCAGTTCTTCCTAATTCTACTTTTGCAACACCATTGGGTGAAACTCTAGGCAAGCTCAAAATTTGTTTACAAAAGTTCCTATGGATCATATTTACATTTGACCACCCTTCCTCCACACCTAGGATCTCCACTCTATAAAGCATCCTAATCTCAATTACTGCCAGGTATATTCTCTCCAGCCATTTTATTTGCATCGCTGGTGTTTTCTATAAAGATGCTTTTATGGTTTTCAAGGAGTTTCTTTTTTTTTTTAAACCGTTACGGGTGGCCGAGGTCGTTAAGGCACAGACTCATGAGCAGGAGGGTTCGAATCCCGCCAGGATTGTCCTGCCTAACTGAGGTTTTTTTCAGGTTTTCCTCAGTCCTCATAACTGGCAAATGCCAAGGAGGTACCCTAAATTTAGGCCTGTAACGTTTCCTTCCTTTAAAAAAAATCCTTTCCAATATATAATTACATTTCATGTAACATCAGTGTCCACCACCTATGGTGCCTCAGTAGTAAAAATGGGCATTAAACACTATTAAAAAAAAAAAAAAAAGAGTTTTCCTTTGGTTAGTATCCTTTTCTTTTGCTCACTCCATCAACCTATTTAATTTTACTCCCGGGTAATCTTTTTATTAACCACCTCAATTACTCTTCCTTACCACTTTTCATCTTTCCTTAAATTGCCAAGGAAGGCCTAGGTCGTTAAGGTGCAGATTCATGAGCAGGAGGTCTGGGGTTCGATTCCCATCAGAACCATCCTACCTAACTGAGGTTTTTTCCAGATTTTCCTCAGTCCTCATAAATTGCAAATATCAGTGGAAGTACCCTAAACTTAGACCTGAAACACTTCCTTAAAAACTATTCTTTCCCAATTTATCATTTCATTTCATGTATCATCAGTGTCCACTGCCTCTGATGGCTTAGTAGTTAAAATAGGCTTTAAACACCATTAAAAAAAATATTTCCTTAACTAGCTATTATATCAGGCTTGGTGGCCCAGTGATAACCATACTTACCTTGTAGACCCAAGATTGGGGGTTCAAATTCGGTCAGGGTTTATGGATTTTTTTGGTGGTAAAACTCCTAATAATAGCTTCTTTTAAAAGGGAACTAAAATCGTAGATTTACGACATGTGAAAGAACCTCAAGCCTGAAAGAAGAGGCCTCTGAGCAAAAATTATTGGCCGTTTCATGCCCTGAATTGAATGGGACATTGATGACCTGAGATGTTACAGAGCATCTGTAAATAAAAAAAAATCTACAAAATTAACTTGCTACCCTTTTTCAACACTATAATTTTTAATTATTATATTAATTCTTATGCTCCATTTCCTACAGAACTTGTCTAGTGCTTCAATTACTTTCATTAATCCAACATTGGTTAATTGACCCTGCTATAAGATAATCTGCAAATAACAAACCAGGTGTTTCGTTGTTGTTAATTACTGGAACATGTCTATTATCATTTTAATTGTCTCTAGAATAGCATCAATGAACAAATTAAAAGGTACAGGACTTAGCTTACAGCCTTGCCTTAGCCCTATATTATTTTGAATAGTTTTAGTCACTTTGATATTTGAAATATTTATACAAAAATCATCAGTATATATTCTTTGTAATATTCTTTTAAACCTATTACTTGTTTCCTTCTTACTCAATTTGGTCCAAAGTACTTTCTGATTTATTGTATCAAAAGTCTTTTCAAAATCCACAAACAGCACATATAACCTCCCTCTTTTTGTTGCTAATTACTTATTTATTAATGTAGCTATCACAAAAATATTATCTATTGTTCTCTTGTTCTTCCTAAAACTTGCTTGGAATTTGCATAACTTACTCTTTTCTTCTGCCCCATTTTGTAATCTTTTAGCCAAGACCCCAATGTATACTTTTCCTATTATTGGCAAGTTAATATCCCTGTAATTAACTGCATTGTTCACATCCCCCTTGTTTTAAAGATTGGAACCATTGTTGTTGTTCTCTAACTTCTTGGAACATTACCTCCTTCAAATATAGAGTTTAATGTGTAACCAGTATGCCAGGGTCAGGAGGACCCCAGCAAATTTGCTTGCTATGTAACTAATAGTAATGCCCCAGTATAACTGCAGCTCTCAGTAACTTTCAGACAGTATATTTTGAGTTGCTGAGTATGTGGTTGTATAGCAGCAAGTTCGTATATGTGGTCAGGGTGATCCCATCATACTGAAAACATAAGTATATTATCTCACGTGGTGATGTGTGTCAGCAGGAAATGGCATCATCGACATGCAAAGTGTATAATATAAATACAAAATTTGATCAGAATCAATACAATAATACATATATAATTTCTTTATATAAAACCTATTTCAAACCAGGTAAACTTCTTTCACATGGGAAAGTTTAAAATTCTAAAATGGTTAAAATATTCAACTCTCTTAAGCTTTTGACTCTTTAAGTTATTAAAATTCATTTTTTCATGACCTGTTGATCACATTGTCAACTGATAAGATTAACAAGTCATGCTGGAGTTGCAGAGGCAGGTAACTGTAAGGGACTCTGATGGTCTATGAAAGAACTTATACAGAATGTTATCAGCTTGCAGAATTTTGAACTTCATAAGTCTTTGTTCATTTTCCTTAATAAAGATGTTTTCCTATATGCTCAGTTCTTTAGGAAATTTGACATTTTTCTGTAAATTAATATCTTTGTCAATTTCATGGTGCTCATTCCAAAACTGTGTTGCTACAGCTGATTTTTCTATCTGTTTGTGTCTAAAGTTTCTCATGTGTTTCTTCATTCTGATACCAATATTTCTCTTAGTTTTCCTATGTATATCTTTTCACATACCTTACAATTTATTTGATATATCCCTGATTCTTCCTCTTGGGTCTACCATCTACTTTGTTTAGTTTTAACAGTTTCCCGACACTAAATCTATTTTGAGGAATCAGAATAATATTGTCTGATTAAAATTTTTTTTCAAATTTATTATTCAGTTACAGATAATAAGTGAACTTTTTGTAGATCTTATCTTTAGATAAAGCACTCAGTGTGGTAATTTGTTTAGTTTTCTTTTGTTTCTGAAATCCTAAAAATTTTTGATCTATTGTTTGTTTTTTAAAACCATTAGAAATGGTTGTATCGATTATGTACAGGTATTCCTTCTTATATTCAATACTGTTGAGTGGCACATTAATTAATCCATATATCATACTGCAGAAGGCCGCTTCTTTATGCATTTTCCATATGGAAAAATCAGCATTAACATACCATTTCTGGCAAAAAGCCATGCGTTCCAAAATGAACCAAAACTCTTAAAAGCTCTTCAAAAATCCATAGAATTATTGCTGTGGGAAAATATATTCTTGAACGAAAACAAAGAAAATTTATTATTTGAATATCATTGAATGATTCAGTTGAACTGCACACTCTTAAAGCTTCACTTACTTTTCATAAATGTATGGAACCAGTTTCTAGAACATTTAGTTCCATCTTCAGCCAGGCTAAAGTTCAACTGTCGGATCATTCATTGAGCTGTGGGAATGTGTATTCTGCTCTGGTGGCGGTCAATGTCGAAGTTCATTAGACTGTCTTTGTATTTGTAGATGTAGATTTTCTCCCAGGTTACTCGTTCCGTAGGTCCTTGTACTGATTTTAATAATTTTGCTTTATTTATTATGTCTTGATTTTGTGTCCAAAAATGATATGTTACAGCTGATTTCTCTATTTGTTTGTACTTTATGTTCCTGAAATGTTCCTTTAACCGTGTACCTATGTTTATCTTTGTTTTTCCAATGTAGATTTTTTCACATTCTCTACAATTTATTTTGTAAATACCTCCTTTTTCCTCTTGTGGAATACTGTCATTATCATTATCTATCAGTAAATTTTTAACATTAAGTCGATTAATCGGTGCCAACCTGATACTAAAAAATCTTTAAGAATATTTTGAAATATTTTGTAGCCCATGGATGATATGTGAACTTTTTAAAAATTAGTTTATCTTTTCTTGCTGAAAGTGTTGTGGTTTCTTTGATATGTTTTTATCTCCTGAATTTGTGCACCTTTTTGTGTACTAGTTCTTTGTTAAAACCATTTTTATCTACTGTTTCTTCTATTTGTTTGTATTCATTAAAATATTCTTGTTTGCTAATTTGTAGGTTAACTAGCCGTTGTGTTAAATTGTTAATAACTGCATGTTTATGCTCTGTGGGGTTAAAACTGTCAGCTTTGATGTGATTATCTGCATGTGTATTCTTTCTGTGTATTCAAAATTCAAGATTTTCTTGACATTTCATTTTTTAATACCTAGGAATGGCAACATGTTCTCTGTTTCTATTTTGTATGTAAATATATGTATATATCTTGTATATTCAAAAGTTTTAAGGCATCATCAATGAGTTTTTTGTAAACTATTGCAAATATATTGTCTACATATCTGTACCATATCTTAAATATGTATGGAAAAGCTGTGTTGGTGTGTGTTTCAAATCTACTCATGAAGAGTTTTAGCTAGAAATGGAGATAAGGTGCTGCCCATTGTAAGTCCTGCTTGTTGTTTATAAAATTTTCCTTTGAAAGTAAAAAAGGCTTGGTTTTTGCAAATTTCTGTGAGTTTGATGTATTCTTTTATGTGTGTATCCTTAATTCCACTTGTTTTAAGTCAATCATGTGGATAAATCAGGAGTTTTTCTTTCGGTATCTTGGAAACAGAGATTCAACGTCGAAAGATATGAGTGTCAGAGGGATGTAGTTTTATGTCCTCAAAAATGGTTCCATACATTTATGAAAAATAAGTGAAGCTTTAAAAGTGTGTAGTTCAACTGAATCATTCAATAATATCAATTAATATGATTAGCTTCACTGTGCAAGTTCCAATTTACATTTTAATTTAAAGAAAATTGAGTTAATTTTGATCTTCCAAACAGCAGTAACCTCATCAAAGAGTTTATAAAATTCATGCTGGAAAGCTTAAAGTGGAACTGTGCTGATGATGAAGGTAATTTGCCTTTGAAGCATGTCCAAGTAAGTGGAACAAAACTACTGTAATTTGGGTAATTTCCTCATAAATTTGTTATATTAAAAATTATGTTTTGTTCATTGTGATTTATTATCCTCATTCTTTAAAGTTTTGAAAAAAGGATGGGGTTCACTTGACTCATGATACCAGTTGTGTGGCAAAATATGCACCATACTGATTATGGGTTAATATTCTAATTAATAAAATCAATCTAATCTAAACTTAGGTATTCATTTTTTACACTAAACTCCATTCACTTACACAAAAGTAAGACTCGTTTCGAGAGAATCTCTCCCATCTTCAGTTGCTCACTGAACTGCCATTACTGGAAACTATGACTGGACTGTTGTCAACCAACAGAGGCCACCACAGGAACATCCGTTTGTCCAGCCATAGTTTCGAGTAATGGCGGTTCAGTGAGCAACTGAAGATGGGAGAGATTCTCCTGAAACTTTTCTTATGCTATCTAAATGTTCAGTATAATGTGAATTCTCCAATGGCCATATATTATGATTAATCAAGTGACCTGCTCCAAGAGATTTCTAAAATGGCTATACCAATCTTCTGATCTAAATACTATTTTCTCTTCCTTTACCCTTGTACATTCTCTTCACTTAGGACCATATTGCTTTACTAGCATTTGCTCTTGTTGCCTCATATATTTTCAGGCTCATTTTTTCTCCCCATTTTTTCCTTTTTTTACTTTCCTGAAGCTTTTATATCCCCATTTTTCAATAAAAATTTTACTTTTTCCTGCTGTTCCCCTGTTTGCCTCCAATTCCTCAACTCTCTTATTCCCTTTACATTCTGGCACTCTTCATCATACTGTATCCCTCTTGCTGATTAATTGAATACCCTCATTTTTTCTCCTGCCAGCTTCACCATCTCCTCCAGCCTTGTAATGGCCTACACATTTCTATTATCTTTTAAAAACTCCTTTATACATATTTCCCGGCCTTCTTATTTGTATACCTAGCCTTTTAAGATATATTTCGAATTCATCATCCCTTCATTTGTATTTTTGAATTTCTACTCCTTCCTGATCAGAAACTTTTATCCCCTCTCACCCATGCACTTTGAAATTTAGCCCTTACTGGGAAATGACTACTTCAACATACTATATTCAACACTTCAAAATCAATGAAATATATATCTAGCTCTGTTGTATATAGTATATAATCTAAGACACTCTGTTCAATCTGAATTACAAATGTAAACTCTCCTGTATTGTCTTTCTCATTTGCACCATTACACATCAACAGATTCATCTCCTCACAAAATTTTGTAAACTTCATGCCTTCATTATTACAGATCTTGCCTTACTGACTCTTCTTTCCATATTTCTTTCTTCCTCTGTTATCTCACAGTCAAGATCTATTATCTTAATTTGATTTTTCACTATTCTTGCATTAAAATCTCCCACTATAGTTAGCCCTTTATACATATGCCTATTTTGTAACTCCTTCATATCTTCCCTTAGTTTCTTAAATAAATTTGGATCATAAAAATCTGATAATCTCGATGGATTATATGCTACTGCAACACACACACCCTTTTATTTTCCAATACACCACTTAAGTACCACAACACGAGTTTTCACCTAATTCATTACAGACTTTCATATTGGTTTTCAAACCTTTTCTTACAAACAAACCTATTCCACCTGGCACACGCCCTTTGCCTTTCCATTTCATTTTTCACTTTTTCCAAAAAATGAAATTTCACACAAATCAAAAAGAATATCTTTCCCAAACCAAGTCTCAAACATCACGTACCATATGTGCTGTCTTCAAGACCTAAATGGTTTCTCCATTCTTTAATTTTTAAGCAACCTTTATATATTCCAAAATATAGCCCCAAGTGCCTTTCCCTGAACTGGTCCCTTTCTATATACCTTTAACTGCTCCAATTTGGCTTTGCTCCTTTTCATCCTATCAACATCTGATCTTTCTTCCATGCCATCCTCCGTTTGCATGATGCTTTCTCCAGGTGATGATACAGTACTGGGGCCTTCATTCCTCTATACGTCAATTCCCTCAGCTGCTCACAAGGCCATTCTACATTAGTCTTCAGTCAGCTGTATATCTGACTTGAACTGCTTGGTTGATGTATGGCTAACACCACCCCTCCTCCTCTCTTCTTCTCCATCTCCCTCTGTACAACCTGCCCTTGGAGTTGCTCTTCCTCCTTCATTCTCTGATGACATATCTATCCTCCCCTCTGATTCCAACACACATCTTATATTTAGCTGACAAAAATCATATTTCCTGTTGTGTATCCACAAATCTAAGCCCTGAACAAAAGTTGTTCCTCCTTTGGCCCTTGTTTTCTTCATCTCCCATAGTAACACACTTCTTATTTCTCTTTTTCTCCCCCCATAATCTTGTTCAACAAATATTTTCTTTCTTTTTAACTTTTCATTTTTGATAGGAATCATCCATTTTATTTTCATTGTAGCTAGCTGAACTATTACCATTCATGGGTTCAGACTTTTTCTACCAACTCTAAAGACATTAATTATTTCCCATTTGCCCAGTTGTAAACCCAACATATCTTGAATGATCTCTTGATTTGCTCCCATATTTATTTTCCTTTCATTTCTTTGATTATAAATATTATCACATTCCTCTTTCTTCTCTTTACTTCAGCTCTCTACAAATGATACTCTCTGCCTTCATTCCACTAATTCCCTATTCATTTTCCTTTGAATTCTCCCAATATTTACTCTATTTCCTCAAATTTGTCACATTTCTTTCATTTTAAATTTGCTAAGTCCTCAGTAACTCACTTCAACATACCCAAAATTTGTTCAGTTTCTGGACTGGGGTTGAATTCTACTTCTCCAACCAATAACAGCTCCATTAAACAAATGCATACCATGACATCATGTTTTTCTGCTCATGCATCCAACAAAATGCATCTGGATCTATTAAAAAGACCAATTCTGGCCCTATACACTTCCAGCTGGACTCCCATCTTATCCCTTGTGAGCGCATGGACAATATGTCCTCCTCCGACCGCTCGTTGCCAGCAACTCCTCGAATTTGCTTGTAGTATTTCTGTTTCTGGTTATTGAAATCATAAACCATTTGTTGTTTCACTTGCACATTAGTAAATAAAGAGAGGATTTAATAATAAAATCCATGAGTTGTCATATGGTGTAAATCTCATCAAATTTGTGAACAGCTTATTTGAGATAACCATAGGAAGAAAATTTATGACCTCTAATAAGGAAAATAATATATATATAGACAGAAAACTTATGACCTCTAACAATGAAAATAATATATATATATATTGGCCACTTAAAATCTTTTAGAATAAAATATTCTGTTCGGTGCAATTATAAAAGAGTAAGTAAAAATGATTATATTATTCTCAAATAGAAATTTAGCAAACAGAGTATGCTTCCTTGCCTACCACTTTTAGTAAATGCAATTCACAAACTTGTTAACTTTATATTTTGAATACAAAGATGAAGTGTAGCAGAGAGAATATTTCCTTTTTCCAGAGTTTGTTTAAAATTGTTCACTTTTCACAGTCTTTGAAACATTAGGTTTCTTTATTTGAAACTAAGAGCAATAGATACAAAGCATATAAAATTTTAAAGTTGGTTCCCATGCTGCATTGTCATATGATGTAATTAACTGATGCAGTGGAATATTATTTGTTTGTATTCCCTTCACAACATCTTTTTATCTCCAGTGATTAATGATAACCTGCAGAAGAAATTGCTTTTGTGTTCATGCAGTTGTGTAATGTATTGTATTTCTTGATCAGGGTATCTTCACTTTTAGTACATGAACCTGGTAACTCTTCCATTATCAATGTAATTCCCATCACAATACCAGGCATTCTGCCTGACCAAACTCTGTTACTTTTGAACCAGTGGTGCTCCTGAACAAATCAAGACCAGTTACAATGTTAATAATGTGGAACCCAATCCAATAAAATGTTACCAATGTCAACATTTTAATTATATGAAGATGTTCCTTAAGATAGCTGTTATTGTATGAGTAATTTGTGGAAGAAGGCACACAAAAGTGCTTGCTCATCAGCACCCATCTTTGTGAACTGTCATGGCAGTAATCCTTATAGCTCTTGCAACTGTCTTTGCTATAAGGAGGAAAGAGCTATCAATAATCTCCAGATTAAAGAAAGTTTTTCGTTCATGGATGCCCAGAAGCATTATCAAACTTAGCAACCATATATTCTTAAAGTTGATTTGATAATCTTTTGCTCCACTTATTGTTGAATTGGGCAAAACTAATTTCACAGACTTTTGCTTGCATCCTCAGTAGCAAGTCCAATGTCAGATTCGTTGTTGGAGAAACACAAGCACTATAAAAACCTTTTGGAAATAGATTTAAAAATGTATGAGTTACATTAAATACTAATGAAAGTATTGGGAAATTATATCTGAGATAATTTAGAGTTCACATCTTTTCGGCACACCAATTTTAATATGAAAAAGAAAGCTGTAAAACAGCAAAAGAAGCTAAAGAACTTGCACTGAGAAAAAATCATGAAGAATAATCAGGCATATATAACACCCAAACATTCAGACAACAGTGTAGTGAACTTATCCTAAGAAAATTTCAATAAGGAAGTAATTAAGTTTTTAAATAAAGAGCTAAAAACATGTGTAAATTATTCTTACAATGTAAAGGAATATCTAGTAGATCTGGAGGTGGTGATCAATGGGCTGAGCAATGATGATAAGAACATTGTTAGAAGAAAAGGGGGGAAGAAATTCTGAATCACATCACCAAAAGTAAGTGTGAAATAACAGGTCCTTGAATACTCAATAAAAGACTGGTGGTATACAAAAAAGCAGGCAAAGGAAACAAAATTGTAATCATAGACAAGTAGAGTACAAATCAAAGATGGAGGAACTTCTCAGTGGGAAAGAATACATGAAAATAAAATCAGATCCTTTGAAGGGATGCATATAGCTCATAAACAAATCCGTCAATAAATGCATAATCATACCATCCAAGAAGAAATCAAAATTAAAAGCAGACAACACCTCATTAGCAAGGATACACAGCCTACCAAAAATACATAAACCAGGAAATCCCAATAATTAATTATAGAAACACACCTTCCTACCAACTAGCAGATGGCTCCTCCAGAGATTTCAACAATTTCCAAAATTTGATAGCTTAAGTGTAAAGAATTCTGAACCAATGGTGGAAAAAATTAAAGGTTTGTTTCTTCAAAAGGATGATCTTTTAGTGTCTTTCGATATAAAGTCACTTTTTCCCAGCATACCAAAATGCAAACTTCCAACATCTCTTCGGAAATGGTTACAGTCTGTGAAATTAAGCAATCAGCAGATTGAGGAATACATCCAACTAACCGAAGTATGTATCAGTAAGAATTTCTTCAGGTTCAATGGTGAATTTTACAAACAAGAAGCAGGTTTAGCTATGGGGAATCCATTGTCACCTTTTCTGACTGATTTGTATATGAATAGTTTAGAAATGCACATCACCAAATCATTTCCATACATTTTCAAAGTATGGCACAGATATGTGGATGAAATCTTTGTAGTGTTCAACAAGAAACTCTTTGATGATGCTTTGAAATTGCTAAACCTACAAGATAAAGAAATGAAATTCACTTCTGAACCAGAACAAGGCAACATGATTCCTTTTCTGGACTTAAAGGATATAAGAAGAGGCAATAATTTGGAATTTGGAATATACAGAAAGGACACACAGAGTGAGAATTACATAAAGGCAACATAAACATGCAGTCCTCAGTAGCTTAGCACATAGACTCATTAACATACCTATGAATGAGTTTGAATACAGCAAAGAGCTATCATATTATGCAAACAGCAAAATTCAATAGGTATGACCAAGAAATTGTAGACAAGAAAATCAGGAAATTCAAACAAGGGAAGAGGTTAAAGCAGGTTACAAAATTGACAGCAATAAAAAATCTACCATCCACATGAAATTTACTTATCATTCTTGGGCCTCCAAAAAATTCCAAAAAGTACTTAGAGAGTTTGGGGTTACTTTGTCCCCAGTGAACAAGTTTAGCCTAAACAATCTGCTCAATTCTAGTGATAATGCCGGAGGAGAAGAAGCCAGGAATATATAAAATCAACTGTTCAGAATGTAATATATATTGGAAAAACAAAACGAAGCATGGGAATCAGGCTGAAGGAGCACTGGAGAAACATCAGGTACAATCAGATCAAGAAATTAGCTGTTGCACATCCCTTTTGAAGAAATGAACATGATATAGAAATGGGAGTAAAATTATTGAAATTCATAGATCAACCAGTGGAGCTGGGAATAGGGGAAAAATTTGTATAAAAAATATGAGGATAAAGTTATGAACTTTGAGATCCTAACAGAAGACCCACTAATCCAGAAGTTCATAAAATGTCCATGAGAGCTACACCAAGTCCAGCCAACCAACAACAAATCCGACAGTCAACCCACAACTGAGGATGCAGACAAAATCCTGCAAAAATTGTTTTGTATAATTCAAACAGTAAGTGGAGCATAAGGTTATCAAATGAACTCACTAGACAATTAAGAATATATTAGTCGCTTCACTGTATTGGTTCAGACATGAAATTAAATGTTATATTTAGCAGCTATAGTTTCTGCAGTCGCATATCTACAGTTCTGTGGTTATGATGTTTGTACCCAAGTGGGACACCACAATGCATACTTGTGACCTATATTTCTCCAGTATATCACACAGGTCCACTGCTACCAATGCTCTAGCATCATAGTCTAAGCTTATTATTTTCAAGGTAAATCCAAGCAAGCTCAGAAATAAGCTGATAGTTTCAAAGAACCTCTTCCTTCTAAGGAGCAGAGTAAAGATTTACAGTCTCATCTTTTCTTGGTGATCACACTCCCATAACACTAGATTTGCCTGCAAAAACTTCCTAATGGAAAAGTTTAAATTAATTGAAAAAAGTTCAGTTTATTGATAAACTGCAATATTTCATTCATTATATATTTTAAATTCTGTTTTAAATTATTATTATGAAAAGCATTGAAGAAAAAATTGCTTTCATATGCACTCAGTTTACTATAAAATGTTTTCTATTTCATTTTCTTTCATTTCTGTAAAGTAATATAAACATTTTTGGTGTTTCTATAGGTACATTTTATATTTTGAGACTGGCAACACTTATTCATACTGTGCTGTGTAAGACAAAATGGAGATTAAAAGCTGCAGGAAGTGTCTGAATGATCCAAATAGCTTTTAGAAGCTCATTTCACAGTCTCAGTGAAAGAAAATGTTATATATTAAAAAAACTGTATACTTTGAAGTGCAAACTGGAACTTGTAAATGAAGAAATCATATAATTAAGATTATTATATGACTGTGTCAAACTATACACTCTTATTGGCTCCAATTCTTTATATTTAGAACATGTTTTGCAAACCATTATTTACATCCTATGTCAACATAGCTGAGGAAGTGGAGTATTCTCTGTGAAAAATTTTCTAAATATAAATAAGTAAGTGGAGTCAATAAGAGTGTGTAGTTCAACTTAGTCATACAATAATCTTAATTAACTGTGTACTTAGTGTGTGCTTTTGGATATACTGATAGAAACTGGGTGCTTGAAGTAACATGTGCTACAAAGTTAAGACATTGGTTACATAGAAAATGCAAATCCAAAATCCAAATGGATACTTTTGTATGTCTAAAATAGTGAGGATGTGTGAAGAAAATTGAAATTACTTGTAATCTATTGCAACATGCCATCAGCAGTTATAGTGATCCCCCAAAGTGAAGAGTTACCAGTTCCATTTCCAAATGGGTTTTGCAGATGAATCTTCAAATTATTCGATAGAAGCAATCAACAGTACAGAATGTGAAATATCTGTATGACACAAAAGACAATGCTGTTCAGGAGAAGCTGACTAATCCTATATATGATTTATTTTTAATAAAAAGGAAATAAAGATATTCGAGCTTCAGCAGTAAACTCTTTGCCAAAAATACCAAAAATTTCCATTTACCAAAGCCATCATGAATATTTTTCTAAGTGTTTCACAATAAGAAACCTATGCTTCAGTGTATAGATATTATTACTGTAATATCTAATGACTTCAGAATCGGCATATATTGGAAATTGTCTTTCAGCTCTCCCAAATTAAATTTGAAGCTAGTATTGCTTCACAAGAGCAATATTTTACTGTCAACTCCTTTATTTCATGCTGTGGTTATAAGAAAACATACAAAATGATATTTGCTGTCTTAAAGGCTATATGTTGTGATGAAAATGAATGGGTAATCTATGCCATTCTTAAAGTTATTGGATTGTTTACAGAATTACAAAGAGGATATAAAAATACTGCTTTTTGTGTCTGTGAAACAGTCAGGAAATAAACAATTAATGTGTTGCTAAAGACTGGGGAAATAGAGAATATATACCTGGAGAAAGAAATGTAAAATATGTGCCACTGTCAGGCACAAATAATATTCTTTGCTCCTCTCTTCACATTAAATTTGGGTTAATAATAACTTTGAAAAGGATGGAAGTGAGTCCCTTTACCTTTAAGGAACTCCCAAATCTGACAATAGGAAAATTTAAATTCCTGTTGAAAGCCACAGGGCTCAGAATGGCAGAAAGCTGGGATTTCTTTAATCTGACATGACTGACAACCTGAGAATTCTTATTAAAAACAACACATAACTTGTGTTTGCATTATTTCAAGTGCAAGTTTGTTGGTGATGTTGCAGTTAGTTTTTAAAGCTATAATTTCCCACATACAGTATAATTGTTAAATTTTATGTTGCTTTAAGAGATGGATTAATCATAAACAGTGCATTTTCTTTAGTTTAAGACATGTGGTATCAGCTTCTGAGCCTAAGGTATGTTTGCTATATGCCATATATCTTTATTTTTGTTCGGAGCATTTGCTATTCTTTTTGCTACTTTACACATTTTTAAAATGTCTTTATATATTTTATAATAAATATCAAAATGAGTGCTTGAGTTAGTTATATAGAGTCTGCATCTGTATTTTTTAGTAATAGAAGTAATTATATATTTTCAAGTACTAAATAATTACAATGTTAGAGTCTTCAGGCTTGGTTACAGCCTTGACTCTCTCCCAGGCTATGAAAATCTGACATGATAACAGTGATTAAAATAGTATACCCATAATGCAGTACTATGCTATGCTCCTGAGTATTACCCAATTCAAACAACTCCATGCTATGAATCTAAATCACTCAAACCGAAAATAATTTACTTATTAATCATCTATACCCATTTATTTTTAACTCTGTACAAATTTACCCTAAATTCCGTAGTTGAGATTTGTCCCCAAAAATTTTCTTTACTGCAGTCTCAGATCTTATAATAACCTATTTTTTATAGTTTACTTGATTAACTAACTCCTCCACTGTCTTATTGCTGGATGTTCAAATAAAATGTGAATGACATTTTTATCATCTCATTGCCTGCCCATTTCAGCAAAAATTCCACCATATTCATAGTACAATCGTGACTCATTCAGCCAGTTGATACCATGAATACACAAGTCTGTAGCTGAGGAAATTAACATTTCATAAACATTTTCTGAAAACTCTTGAGGCCTTTTATATCTAATAACTCTCTCACTCATTTTCTTATGAATGCTGTTAGTTATTTTATAGTCACCGATCTTACACCTCCATTCAACTATAATAGGAAAATGTTCACTATTGCTCACTAGGTTCATTCTTTTAAATTTAACACTTCAGATAGAACCTTCCATCAGCACAAATCCACAGCACTTAGTCCCCCTGCATTAACATACACAAATTTTCCATTGTCATCTTCCCTCATCCAGCCATTACAATCATAAACCCATTATCTTCACAAAATTGTATAAGTGTATGTCATTCACAGTTCTATTCTTGCTCCTCCTTATATTGGCTTCACACTTTTTATCAACAAAGCTATCCCACAATATACAACAATCTCTTGCTTGCATATTCCTATTTCTTCCATTAAAATCCCGAAGTAAAAACAAACTCTTTCTCTGGCATATCTGATTTGATTTCCTGCATTTCAAATTCTAACTTCCGAGGAGATCAGATTCGGGAAACTGGGAATCTAGGTATCTCTAACATATATATATATTTATTTATTATACTGTTGTTCTGTAAGAAATCAAATGGGATCAGTGGAATACTAGGGGAATTCTAGAAAGTGTGGTTCCTGGATAATCACATTAGAGAATTGCTGATAAAAATTGTTCAATGCATTGTTTGAGGGTGGAAAGATACCCACAGAATTGGAGACTGGAGATGATCATACTAATCTTTAAAGGGAGGGAGAGGTAAATAACCCAAGCAATTATAGAGGCATTAGTCTCTTAGCAGTGATTGGTAAGGTGTTTACAGGGGTGTTAGCAAAACGATTACAGTCATGGGTGGAGGAAGAAAGGAAGCTATTGGATTTCCAAGGGGGGTTCAGAAAAGGAAAATGTACAGTAGCCAAATCTTTATAATAAGAAAATTGACAGATAAGTAAATAAGTATAAAAAGAGGGAAGGTATATTTGTTCTTTGCAGATCTTGAAAAGGCCTTTTATACTATCAAAATATAGGTGCTTTGGATTAAGCTGAAAGAAAAGGGAGAGTGGGAAGTTTATAGGTCTAATACAGAGGCTTTATTCAGGCAATAATTTTTGCATTAGGCTCGAAAGCAACAAAGTAATAGATTGGATACCATGTAGAATTGGCTTAAGACAGGGGTGTAAATTAAGTCTGGTTCTATTCAATCTCTTTATAAATAAGATGGTCGAAGAAATAGGAAGGGAGAACAGGCACTGTCCATCAATTAATAATAAAGATGTTCCAGGTTTGTTTTTTGTGGATGATTTAGTAACAGCTGCAATTACAAGTGCAGGTTTATAGAAAGCAATAGAAGTAACAGAGAAGTATTGTAAAAAATAGGGTTTGAAGATAAATAAATGAAAATAAAAAAAATTTATTTGGTATGCAAAAAAGGGAACAAACTCAGCAGAACGAGAATTGGTGGCTAGAGGGGAGTGAAACTGAAGTGGTAAGGAAATTTGATTATTTGGGGGTTAGGCTAAACAGTAATGGAAAATGGACAGAACAAAAGAAGAATGAACTAGGGAAGGGAAAATTTGCTACCAATAGTATAAGAGCATGCTTGAAGAAAATCCCATATATGAGTGTAAGCTTGTTAGAGAGAGTCTATTCATCTAAAGTTGAATCGAAAATGATGCATGGGTTAGAAATATGGGGGAAAGGAAAAGGGTGGGAATGTATAGATCATATTCATAGGGCAGTCTGTAAAATGATATTGGGATTACTCAGAGCTGCACCCAATGGAGTAGCCCTTGATGAAACTAGAAAGGATGGGCTAAAAAGGTCTAGTAATAAAATACATTGTGAAATACTGGCAGAAGATACAATCATTCAAGGAAGGAAATATGCTCAAAAACTACTTTGGGTGCAAGAAAAAGGAAAATGGGTAGGAAATTGGATAGGTAGATTAAAGGAAATTGTAAGAGAAATTGGTTTGGCAGATCTAGATAGTTTAAAGTCGGAAAGTGGGCAGGGCACATGGAATAAAATGAAAGCAAGGATTGATGATATAGAGAAACAGGAAATATTTAGTAGCCTAAGAGATAAGAGTACTCTGATATATTAAAGAAGTTTTAAGAAAGAGTTAGGCAGGGAAAAATATATTTAGGTTTGTGAAAAAATGGGTAGAGAGGGTATGGCAGGGCAAGAACAGGAACAATGTGGGGGAAAAGTTTAAAAAGAATTGTGCCCACTGTGTGGTAAAGTAGACAAGAACTTGTGCTGTATTAGAATGTACAGAAACTGAAGGATGGAGAGAGGAAATGTGGAACAAGAAGTGGGATAATTTGCAGGCAGAAATTCTGGCATTAAATATTTTTGAGATTATCAGAAAAGAATTTTTGAATCAGTTTGGAAATTATGTAGGGAAAGTAAGAGAAAAGTGATGAAGGCAAAGGAAGATGGTAATTAGGTAACAATGAGGGAAGATGATCACCTTTAGGGAAGTATTTGTGAAGTTTACTCGATAATATGTATATTGTTGATTTGGTTTATTTATGGATGCTCATTAACATCTTAGGTCATCAGCATCCCATTCAATTCAGGGCGTGAAACGGCTGACAAATTTTGCTCAGAGGCCTCTTCTTTCAGGCTTGAGGTTCTTTTTTGTGCCATAAATGTACAACACAGGACCCACGGCTTTACTTCCCTTCTGAAAGAAGCCATACTTAGGATTTTTACGCCCCGAAAAAATCCATCGATCCTGACCGGGTTTGAACCCGCGATTTTGGGTTTAGGAGGCAAATATCATTACCACTAGACCACCAGGACTGACATAATATGTATAGTTAGAGTGATGCAGGATCTACATACACAACAACCAGGGTGCTAGTTGTATAGGATCCTGAATTAACAAGCACTCAAGGATCAGTAAAACTGTAATTGTAATGTGTAGAAATAATAAATATTCATTCACTATTGTTCCAGATATACAACATGACAATTTTAACATACCAAAACAAAAGTCATGAAATAGAAGCATATAACTTACAATTTAGTGACCATCGTGTTGTAATAATTATCTTCCCAAATGAAAGCAAACTAACCCCATCAAAAATAAAAAAAAACATACAAATCTATGTGATAGTAGTAACCCAGAATTATTTACACACTTAATAAAAAATGAAAGCTGAAAAAAAGTACCTATATAGTAATACAGATCCTAATATAAAATTCAACTCATTCCTTCACATCTTCAAGCAGATTTATGAAACTGCTTTTCCTCTTAAACATATTAAAAGTAAAATAAAAAAAAAGCATGCATTTCCTGGCCAACAAAAGAATTAAGATTTCCTGTGCTAAGAAATGATTGCTACATATTATTTAAAAGCACTCTCAAATTATCCTCAGCTTGCTGCTTACTTTGAAGTTATGGAAACAGCTTCAAATAAAATGAGAGCTACATGGAAAATTATTAAAAATCACATTTATCAAAAGATTAATAATATAAAACTAGAAGAAAATGCAAATCCTATTACTGAGCTAAACTTAATTGCAGAAACATTCAATAAATACTTGTAAACTTAATTGCAGAAACATTCAATAAATACTTGGCAAATATAGCAGAAAAACTCATGTCTAGTACTTCTTTAACTTGTACAGTAATGACAAGTAGGTTCATAAGACCAACTGGTGAAAAATAAATAATGTCAATAATAGCTATGTTAAAAATGAATAACTCTGCAGGTATTGATGATATTCCAGATTCTATGATAAAACACTGTGTTCATATCATTGCCCACCCTCTTACTGACACATGTATAGCTCCATAGAACATGCTGTTTTCCCTGTGTGCTTAAAAAGTGCTAAAGTTAAACTGCTATTTAAAAAAAGGTAATAATAGACAACTGTCTTAATATAGATCTATATCACTATCATTAAGTTTTTCAAAAATGCTGGAAAATGTGGTTTTTTTTTTTTTTTTTTTTTTTTTTTTTCCCAAAAGATTATTCCCTTTGTTGACAAAAACAAATTGATGTCTTAATCACAAATTCAGAAAGACAGATCAACAGAAATTGCTTTTTTCCATTTTGTAAATACTACATTAAAGGCAATAAATGGGAAAAGAAAAATTACGGGTATATTTTTTACTTATGTAAAGCTTTTTATATTTTAAAACATGATATACTATTTAAAAAATTGGAGAACCTTGGTGTTAGAGGGCATGCTTTTAAATGAATTAGATCATATTTGGAAAATAGAAAACAGCTTGTCAAGATATTAATTGTGAAAAAGATGAAGTTACACACTATCAATGAGGTCAACAAGATATTAGATTTGGAGTTACACAGGGCTCAATCTTGGGCCCAGTATTGTTTCTTCTTATTGTTAAAAGAGATTTAAAGTAAAACTTACCAGTTACATCACCTATACAGTTTGCTGATGGCACCAACTTAATAATAGAAAGTATTATTTATGATGATGAACAAAAATACATGATACAGTTACAACTGAAGCCTTTAATTGGTTTAAAAACAATAAATTAAGAGTGAATACTAATAAAACAATAGCAATGCATTTTCATACTTCTCAAACTTCAAATTTTCAAGAAGCTACACCCAAATTTAATAATGAAGTGTAAAATATGGAGCAGGATTTCTCAACTCCAACGATCGTGGTTAATATAAGATATTATATTTAATTAATACTAAGGCTTCCCTGATGAATCATAAACATTAATCAATCATCATTAATATAAGTAAAGCAAACGCTTTAGATATACTTCAGAAATTCTGTATCTGACATTTGTGCAATAACTTTGCAAATTCTAATAGTCCGGACCTCACGACCTTACTGTCCCCCTAAAGGGACAAGCAAGCCAGGTCATAAATACCAAACACCAGATACAACTAGCGAGGGTGATTTTATAGCCTGAAGAACCATTAAAAAAGACGCAACTCTAACGAAAACATAACGGGATATGTTTGTAACACAAGAGTAACTTGAGGGGGAGATTCAAGAGGAGAAATAAAATAGAAAGCCTCGAAGTTCATTAGTAAGAGGACCCTTAGAGAAATGGGCGCCAAATTGTAGCCTATAGGTAACGAACCGGGAACCACGTGATGCAACTCTAACAAAAACATAACGGGATATGTTTGTAACACAATGAGTAACTTGAGGGGGAGATTCAAGAGGAGAAATAAAATAGAAAGCCTCGAAGTTCATTAGTAAGAGGACCCTCAGAGAAATCGGCGCCAAATTGTGGCCTATAGGTAACGAACCGGGAACCACGTGATTTTTTATGTAGCCAAATGAGTAGAACTTAAGATGATGCTACAAGAATTTAAATATAAAATTACTGAATGCACGTAAGATTGACCGACTGCAGATTTAATAAAGGTCATGGGTAAACCAAAAATGCCCACTTCATCCCAGTCAGTCAGCTTGAGTTGGTTAGGCAGCCACTTCTTGTCAGTCAGTTCAGTTCGCGTCAGTGAGTTACTTCTTCTCAGTCAGTTCGAGCCAGTGAGTTAGCACTTCGAGGTAGTTAGGAAGTCAGTTAGTTACTTAGTCAGGCTGAGTTTAATCGATAACTATTAATAAGAATAATAATAAAGTGATCAGTGACCGCGTGTTTCCGCGCAATAGAAACACCGCAGGAAGGGTTTTTCAAGGTATATGATACCTACATCTAGTACGCCAAACAGATCCGCGTAGTTTTTCAAGGTTCTCTTCTGGCGAGCAAATACAATGTGCGTGTGTGTGTGTGTGTGTGTGTGTGTGTAAAGAGATTCATCGTCTTAGTGTAAATAGATAAATAAACAGTTGTCAGAAAAACTTATATAAATCTCTTGATGTGAAGAAGATAATGTTCCCATTCCCCATCCTGTCTCCCTGGTAACGTGTATACGTTCCTAAAACAAAAATACAAATAATTCACTTTCGTGTGCCAGAGCAGTGGTAAAGACTTGGTGAACAGCACCTCATCGAAGTGGAGAGACAGAAGAGGGAGGAAGGGAGGTCAGCTATAACGACAACAGGCCACCAGCAAAATACGAAATTGTTGTTACTTCCGCTTCCTCCTTACACACTTCTTTCTCTGTCATTACCACAAACACTGACCCTGAGATCCCATTCTAATCAGTCCCATATGTAAATTTGCCCCCTACTAAATATTGCTTCATTTCATCGAAGCGGAGAGGCAGGTCACCCGAATGAACCCCTAATCAATACTGCTTCAAATATGCAGAGAGCACCAAATTTCTTGGCATTTAGATACAAGGTAATTTAAAATAGGACAAGCATTTGAGCATCTAATAAAAAAATTAAGCATAATTTGTAATAACTTCAGGCTACTTGTAAATAATGTAAGTACAAAGACTAACATGAATGTACACTACTATAATACTAGGAAAAAGGTTGACTTGCAGGTAGAAAGGCAAAACACTAAAATCAGTAATCAAAATGGGGTAATGTATACAGGAGTAAAATTGTATAAAAAATTACCAAATTTCATAAAATCAACCGAAAAACTTCCAATATTTAAATCCAAAACAATAGCATACTTGCTTGGTCATTGCTTTTATTCTATAGATGAAATAAATATCCAACTTTTAGATATTAATAAGAAAAATTGTATATATGATAGCCTGATTTTATTATTTCTGCCTATATCTTCTGCACTAAAATACAATGTATGATTTTCAGAACCAAATAAATAAATATGAAAATTTGGTCAACTGTGAAAGATGACGATTTTGTTAGGAATGTTTCGTTTCAGTTCAGTAACATCTCTAATCAATACATGGATATAAAAATGCAATAAAGTAAAACTCATTTTACTTACATAAAGTAATAAAATATTTCTTCTGATCAAAATTGAAAGGGACGCCATGTGCTTTCATCATATCCACTACGCTATGCCAATGATAAGATGATGTATGGGTGGATATTAGTTAATCAGTCTGTCACCCACCTTAAAGATGATGCCCATGAGCAAAAGGATGAAGAAGTAACAGAATATCTCAGAAACACAGTAGTAGAGTTTGCCATTTACACCTTGTATTTTCCATATTATTTTAAAATTAACAGATGCTTGTGTAAGTAATGATTATGCCCTCAACAATACACAAACAAAAGAAGCATAAGAATAGTTGTCTTTAATTTACCAATATAATAATATATAATAACAAACTTGAATTTGGTATTTACAGAAAGGATGCACATACATAATTACATTAAAGCCCATGGTGTTAGTTCTAGATCTCATAAGAAAACTCTTTTAACAGCATGATCTATATGGTTAGTAAATATGCCACTCAACAAAGATGAATACAAGAAAGAATATCCACACATAATAGAAGAAGGCATTTCCAATGGGTTCAAAAACAGATGATTAACCAAAAAATAAAAATATTCCAGAAACAAAAAAGAATTAAACAAATCAAACTTTGAGTGCATTATCTGGGGGGGTAACCTTCAAAAAGTTCACTTACCACCCATCTGTCAATAATAAATTTCAACAGAATTTTAAACAGTATAATATCACATTGGCTTTTCAAAACAGATTATTGAAGTTAAAGTAGATTCCATACCCAAAGAGAAAAAATCAGGTACATATCAGATTAATTGCAAAGATTGTGACAAAATACATATATGCAAGACCAAGAGGAATATAGGTATCAGGTTGAAAGAACATTGGAGAAACATCCATTATAAACAGACAGATTGACTGTGGCAACACATTTCTGGAATGAACATCATGAAATAGAAAAAGGCATAAAGTTATTAAAAGCTGTTCAATGACTTAAGAAACTTAGCATATGGGAAAAGATTTTTATAAAAAAATAGTGCTTAACTCATGAATTTTGATATTCCAGAAGTAGACAGCACCCTGTTTAGGTTCATTATTGGACTACCAAAGTCCTAGCAGATACCTACCTCTCCAACTTCAAATGATCCATCAGTCATTTAACAGTTGATGTGAACAAGTGCTTTATGAAACATGCCCTAGTTTTTTAATTCTTGACCATAAAGGGTGTTTTGAATATTTTAAATATTTTAACTCAGACTAATTTTATCCCATGGGAATGAAGCCATAAAGAGTTTTTAGATATTTTAAATATTTTAACTAGAGGATATTTTATGTTTTGTTTCATTGTGTGTGATTCTTGAATGTATTAAAACTGGAATTACCAAGGCTTGTTCATTCACAATGCCCACGATAGTTAAAAATTTTATATTTTTTCAAAATCCAAAAGTAATATGGAATAATCACATATACATGTGACAGCATTAATCAAAAATGGTTTTTCCTCCATTAATGTATTCAACCTGTTCTCACTAACTCCATTCACTGACATAACACTTTATTTATATTTACTTATATTCTGGCACAAATGCTGTAGTGACCCTTTTGTTTCTGGGGAGAAATAGTTAAGACAGGCAATTCTAAGCAAGCTGAAAAGCTGCTGGTTCTGTGTCATAGGTTTACAGCTCACAAAATAACCTCATTCCTGAAAGAAGAGGCCTCTGAGCAAAGTTTTTTGACTGTTTCATGCTTTTAATTGGATAGGACACTAATGATCGAAGATGTTAAAGAGCATTCTTAAATAAATAACCCTAATAATAATTGGCAAGCTGAACTGTGATATAATGGCATCTAATACATTCACTGTTTAATTTCTGTGCCTCAGATACCACTTATGGCAAAACATGCTTTATGTCTCTGAAATTATCAAGATTATTTTGGCATTTGATAAATATTTCTGTTCTTAAAAATAAAATACAGTAAATGGAATTGACATTTGTTTGGTATTTTTAATGTGTAGTGTCATGCACTGGCTGAAGAAACAGAGCAGTATATGGATGACTGGTGGTTCCATAAACAAAAAGAAGAGCCTGATCTTCAAAAGTTTCTGTGTATTGATACTCTGAAACATTGCTGTCCTGATAATCACTATGGAGCAGAGTGCAAACCATGTCCTGGCTATCCTGATAATGTATGCAGTAAAAATGGAAAATGTAAGGTATGTTATGTATTATTAAATTCTGTTACCTATACTTGGAGTGTAGCAATCTTTTTATGCTTTCTTTACCGTTCTGATTTTACATGACCAACATTACGTTATTCATTGGTCTCCAAGGAACAATCTGTCTTTTTTCTGCAGGTATTTGTTTCTGAAAATGTGACATTTACACAGAATATTATATATTTTTTCATATGTGCTTGTATTGCTAAAACTTGCCCTGGTTAGACTTTTATTTTGTTTCTCTGTGCAGGCAAAGTCAGATAAATATAAAGTCACTATTCTCTAACTATGATGTAATAGAAGAGCTGTTTTTCTGTTGAGAGTGGGTAGCAGAATCAATATCTTGCAACAAGAATTGAGATCAGGAAGCAAAACTTATTTACTTTAGAGATAAGAAAAATTCCTTGGATATAGACACTTAAGTATTTTGTATTTCATAATGGATGATATATTTTCCACACTGCTTATTTATGGAGTGTCTCCTTTTCAAATAACTCTTTCGCATGCTTGACTTGGCTTTAAATTTTTATTTCTGAATTTTCTTAGCTAGTTAATTTTTTTGCATCCTAAATTAGCCCCTTTTCAGATTATTTTTTATTCCCAAACTCAGTATTTATCAAGTCATATCTTTCTGATTACATTGTTTTTAGTTGTATAACATATCTCCAATTCCCTTTCCCAAATGCAGCAGTATAAAGATTAATAGTGCAATTGCTGTTAATTGCTGCTGTTATTATCTTTTTTTCATCTCTGTGGTTTGACACTTAATCAACATTTACTTTAGTTCAAATAGATTACGCTACTGCAGTAAGTCATAATTTTCTGCATCTTAAACTGTCTCAAAGGTGGGCAGAGAATTTGTTTATCCCCCTCTCCCAATAGTTCTAAATTATTAATTGTCCTTTCTTCTGTGGTGAATAATACACTTAGACACATATGTTTTTTTAACTCATTAGTTACCATGATTCATTGAAAATATAGATACTTAATTTGCATTAATAATTTTCATCCAATAATAATAACTTTGGAATTAATGATAATATAGAGTTCGTTTGGTGACACATGTACTTCACTTACTTGGTTTTTTAATTGGACACGTTTTGAAAACATTTGCTCCCATCATCAGCAGAAGACCAACTGATAGAAGCATACTCTGTAGGCGGTTGGAGAAATTTATCAAATATATCCAACAATGATGTCTTGAAGTTCATGATGTGGTTCTTATTTTTGATTATGTAAATTTTCCCCCCATGTCGTTAGTTCCAAAGTTTTGCAAGTGTGTTTCAATGATTTTGTTTTTTAATAAATTTCATGGTTTGCTGGCCAAACCTGGGTTGCCACTGCCGATTTCTCTATCTGTATGTAAGAGACATTTGTGAAATATTCTTTGGTACAGGTTTCCAATTTTCTCTTTATTTTTCCAATACCTGATCATAATCTTTGCAACTGATTTTGTAGATACCCAACTTCCTGTCAGAAGGCATAGGATCTTTACAAGAAGATTGTAATAAATTTTGAATACTATGGACATTTTGAGGAGCCCAAATTATTTTGTTTTTTAAAAATATTTTAAAATTTATTGAACGTGCTAGAGAAGTGCATGTTAATTTGATGAATTGCAAACTTGTGTCCTTGACATTTTTATTTCTTTTAAAATTTTTAATTATTTTATCTACTAATTTTTTATGGAAACCATTTTGTAGGTAGTGCTATGTGTGTGATGTATTAGTATTCTTCTTTATATTCATTTCTACTGATTGGAACATTCACTAATCTGTATGTAAGACAATTTGGTGGTGTGTTTTGGAATTAAAGCTATTATTTTAATGTAATTGTTACTCTAGGTATGTTTCCTATATATTCCAATTGCCAAACTATTATTGTCTCTTATAATTTCCAAACCCAAAATGGAGATCCATGCATTGCTTTTAATTTCTAATGTAAACTGTATTGTTTTTTCCTGTAAATTTAATAATTTTAAGGCATTGTTAACCAGATGTTTAGATATGACAAATATGTCTTCCATGTATCTGTGCCATGTCTTAAAAATCAGAGGAAAAGCATCAGTTAGGAGAATTTTAAAAACACTCGCAAACAAATCTGCCAAAAAAGATGAAAGAGGATTACCCAAACTAATTCAGAACTTAGTTGATAAAATTTAGCATTAGAACTAAAATGATGTTGGTTGATGCATAGTTGTGTCAAACTGATAAAATCATCTATTACCTCAGCAGGTGTATGTATGGAAATAAGTTTTTTAACAATTTAGATATTCTTCCTGTAGAAATTCTGTAGAATAATACAGAGATGTCAAAGGATTCAAGAGATCTTCAGGTGAAATATTAGTGGTATTTATTCACTTACTAAGCAGTTACAATAATACAATCTTTATGGCTTCATTTCAACCATGGCTCTCTCCCAGGCCATGAAAATCTGACATAATAGCAATAATTAACACCTTAATATAATACATCCACAATACTATACTATTGATTGTTAACCAATTCAAACAACTACATGCCATGAACCTAAATCACTAAAACCAAAGATCATTTACTTATTAAACATCCATGCCCATTTATTTGTAACTCTATGCAAATATACCCTTAAATTCCTTAATAGGCAAAATATGGCATTGTTAACTTTTCAATAAAATTAAATTAATTTTTTAATTGGAGACTTCTTTGTTAATTTACTGATAGAGATCAGTAAATTTCCTACAAGTGATAGAATTGATATGATATAAGGCAGTTATCAGGGTTTGGATGGTTGTTTGTTATACATCAAGAACACCAACCTACTGTGTACAAAAAATAAATAAAATAAAAAATAATTAAAAAAGTAAAAAAATGAATGTTCACAAAATCCTGACTATCCTTGTCAGCCTGTAACTACAGAGGAGGAAAGTGTTAAGCTATTTTCTTATATTATAATAAAACAGATTAAGTACTAGCAAAGTATTATAATTATTGTTAATGTAACATATCCCCTCTGGGGCCCACTTATTGGGTATTGGGCATAACGACCCCAAAGCAACCGAGCTTCTCCCTCTAGTCTGCGCCTAGCATGTTCGACCATTTTAATTTGGCCAACGTTACATTTTTATAATTCTTACCTCCCTATTCTTAGTCTAATGGATGCCCCCTGTGTTTGACTGGTTAAAGGTGACCGGGTAATTAGTGACTCCCAGCACTGAGTTATCATGTACCATATCCCCTGGTAAAAATTAGACCCAGGAAGGGGCCATTGCATTAGATGTTTACTTCCTGAAGGCAATTGGGTTCCTCAGTCTATACCCTGGGAGGTATGACCCTGAGGTGACTTTTGTTCAGGCCAGAACAACTCACCTAAGCTGGGGTGACACCCGGGAAGTAGCCTGCCATTGGAGATAGTTGCAATGTTATGGAAAAAGCTCACTATGGTGCATGATAATCCTCGCGTACAGATGTAAAAAAAAGAGAGTGGTTGTAAAGGAAGTGACTGAGATGTCACTCCCTCATTACTTATTATTAGTCAAACTGGAGAAGGTCAGTCATTTAGCTCAGTAAATCCGTTTATCATTCAGAAGCGCATTGATAACATCTCTGGACACATGAAATCCTGTATGTGACTTAGAATTGGATTTCTTTTGGTGGAGACATTTGAACTACCATAAACCAATACATTGCTCTAGGGATATTACTCTACGGATATTCAATTCGTGTTGAGCTACATATAACTTTGAAAATGTCTCTTCGAGTCATTACCACCACTGGCATGTCTAATACAGAAATTCATAGTTATCTAGAACAAGAAATCAATTCCCTATAGTGTATGCAGGCGAGGCCTACCTGTACTCTCTTCTTCACCTTTAACCGGGTTGAACTAACGCAGAGAATTATGATTATTGAGGTGCACCCGCATATTCCATGCGATGTTTTTAGTGCCAACGTTTCGGCCATACTAGCATTTCTTATAAGAGTGCTAATTCATTATGTGCAACATACGGCAAAGAAAGCCATGAAGGAGCATTCCATGCACTCCCGTCTGCGTGAACAGCCGCGTAGATCATCTAACTTCGTACCTGACTGTCCTCGCTATCGAGGAGAGCGCTGCATTCAGGAGCTCCGGGTGAAGGAAAAGCGTTCTTTTTCTGAGGCCCGGAAACCCTTTCAAGTTCGCCAGCCTGTGATACCTATGACCGGTACATACAGCTCATTAGCCTCTTCTACGATACAGAAGCGTGACAGCAGCACGCAAACCTGCAACCTTGTTTTTACTCCAGGTTCCGCTAAGCGTTCTGCCGAGAAGGCCAATCGGATAGTTTTTGATGCTCCGGCAATTAAATTCAAGACGGCCTACACCAATACTGACTTTTTGAAAGCGTCCATTATTGTACAAAAGTAGAAGACTTCGAGCCCTTCTCCGCCTCCTCCTCCTCCGCCTCCTCCTCCTCCTCCTCCTCCTCGGAGGTCGAGCTCCTTTGATGGCTCAAAGAGTAAACCCGCTAGGTGGTCGTCCTTACCACCTATTTCCATCTCCAACCGTTTCCAGGTGTTGAAATCGGTTGACCACTCTCAGCGGGAGAGAGCCCTCTCTCTGAGGATGTCATTGAGCAGGATGTGCCTGCTTCTGCCAAACCAACTAATATCGCGCTTCTAAAGAAAGACGATTGATTAATCCTGCACCGGCCAAAAAGTAAATTGGTCTTCATCCAATTTACATCCTTATTCCAGACTTTTACAACGAACATCCTTTCATTAAATGTATGTGGAATCCATAATCCCAGACCGAAACTGGAGTTGTATTTACGGTCGAATGACTGTGCGCTCGTGTGTCTCCAGGAGACCAAACTTCGACCACAGGAGTTATTTTTCCTTTGCGGCTTATCTTCTGCGCGATTCGGCCTACTACCAGAAGACGGCACTCCTACACATGGTGGAGTTTCAATTCTAATCATAGTTGACTATACAGCACTGCACTGAGTCTACAGTCACGTTTATATCCTACTTCAGTTGCCGTTTGCTTTTTCGGTCTTAATTTTATTATCTGTAATATTTAAATACTTCCTTCTGCCACATCTCAACGGCTGATCTAGACCTTTATATTTCCCAACAATCACCCCCTTTTCTACTTTTGAGGGGCTTTAATGCACATCATCCCCTATGGGGTTCTTCATAGAAGTGTATGAGGGGCAGCATGGTAGCAGACTTTTTAGATCGCCACAATCTTACTTTACTGAATACGGGTCAGCCCAATTTTCTTTCATATAGTACAAAAAGTATCTCCCATTTGGATGTATTTTTCTGTTCCGCCTCTCTTTCTGTACATCTTACCTGGAACGCCGTCTTTGATTAATACTTCAGTGATCTTTTTCAATGCCAGATCCATATCGCGTCTTCCCACGTACATTCCCAGCGCGCACCGAAGCAACTTATCAGCAAGGCGAATTGGAATCACTTCAGTTCTCTCGCCACATTTTCAGGGTGTGCTTTTATATCTATTGACGCCATGATTGAGCACCTCGATACGGTACTCATTACTGACGCAGATCAGGGTATTCCTTGGTCGTCTTCCCACCCAAAATAATTTCCGGTTCTTTGGTGGAGGTATGGATGCCCGGACGCATTGTATGCCCGCCTATATGTTTTGATAGCTTTTCGTCGCCATCCTACGTAGAAAACTACATTGCGCCGCTCGAAGTACGCTGCACCTCTGCCTCCCGGGGAGTTGCTACTTTATTGATTTACAAAAAGTTTGTTACATGTATAGATTGTACTATTTTTACAACAAATATTACATTAATGCATAAACCATTAGTTAAAATATATAATAAAATTTGTTAAATATATGGAGTGCACTGTTCCTTCGGCACAAATTTTACAATAATACGTAATACGTTAGTCATTATTTTTACAAGATTTTTAACACAGATGTAAATGTGCAGTACACTTTTTAACATTATCCGTATGGAGCACATCATTCCTTACAAATATTGTTTTTAAAAAAGTTAATGTAATAAAAAATATTTAAGAAGAAGCATTTTGTGTCGCTTCCGTTTCTGCTGATTTTGTCTTTGAAATTCTTTTTTAAAAGTTATGAAAAAATTTTAAGCACTCAGTAATTTGTTGAATTGTTGCTGTCGCTATCACTGTCACTGCTGCTGATGCTGATTTCGTCGGATGGAGAATATGGAAGTAAAGCACCTGAGTTGCGGTCGCGTAAGTCAAAGTTCTGCATTCGTAAACGATTGTCGCGTTGTTATCGTTGATTCCGGGCATCACCAGGGATGTAGTAATTAAATTTGCATCAGTATCGCTTCTCACGATGCCGACGCACCCTTCAAGGACGACTTGATCTGATACGGGCATTGTAGCATCTCCGTCGATTACTGCTATTGATATTCTAGCGTTATTCTTTCATGTTAAGAAGCTGTTGAAGTAGACGCACATTACAAATGATGTTGCTGGGGTGTATTTTACGACGCAGAACGTTAAGCGAACCGATTTTGGTTCCCTGGAACTATTTCTGAACTTAAACGAAGACAATGTATCTGTCCTTTGGAGGAAGACATTAACCTGGTGCTTACGCCGTTTCCCACGTCGAAGGCATCCGAGTCAAAATGCGTCGCAAAGTTAGGGCGACGTACCTCTTTCGGGGGAATTGTGCACTTGTACGGTGGTCGAATGCGTCTGCGACGATTCATTGATACCAGCAGCTTCTACTCGTGCGGCTACTAAGAAGGATATACCTGTTGCAGAGGCGCGAGTTCAATCGGCGTTTGCACCTCGAATGTAGGCGGCGGTCGAAGTACGAGGTAGATTGGCCCTCTGAAACGAGAAAAAGTTTCTTCTATGTCCGTTTTGCTGAGCCTATTCTCATTTGTATATTAGTAAAAATGTATGATTTTTAATGCAGGTTAAGGTTTCGTTATTTAAATGTCGAATCTTGAAGGTAGAAATAGGTCCCTGTCGTCGATCTTCACCACGGTTCTTTTGCCGAACTTTGTTAATACTGTTGCAATTTCTTCTATAGGAAAACCTACGCCTATTTCCAGCTGACTTATTTTTCGAGTGTTGGCAAACTCACCTCCGCCAAGCTCGTTGAATTTTCCAGTATTCTGCACACGGACTCGAACTCGTAGATATTGCTTTCAGCGTTCACTGCCATCTCGCACTAGAGTGTGCTAGCGTTCACTGCCATCTCGCACTAGAGTGTGCTAGCTCGATCCAAAACTTCCACTTTATACACGAGGTAAACACGAGATATTACCACACCAAACTGGTAGTACATACATAAGCAGCGGCGGCGAGCTATTTGGTCAAGTTTTTTTAATAATCCATCGTGCATGAGATAAACAATTTCGTGAATGCCAATAGTTGTGGCGCATGTTATGTATCTCGTGAAGGTCGAATAGGTCATATCTTTGGCATTTTCCACTGCTTCATTTTGGTATATGACGTAAGCAATAATTGAGTTGCTCACTTCCTTTCCTTGCTTTGTGGTAAAAGAAGTAAACAAGATGATATGATTTAATCAAAATTTACCTCTCTTCTACGAGAGACACGCTAACGGAACTGATTTCTCCGCACTGTTTGAGCATGATGTTTGGAGTACCGAAATCATATTTAAGGTCCATTTTTAATTCATTTAGTTTTAAGTTCCACTTCACGTTGACCTTTTTTTGGTGGGACGTCTACGTTACCGATTTACGTTATAACGTTTTTTCAGTCCTTTAAGTTTTGTAAACAAATGGGCCTATTTTCGCCCTGTTTTCCAATGGAGCAGAAATCGTATGGAGGATCGGGAGAAAATCCCACAAAAACATTTTTTCCGAATAAATGCAGGTGCTACGTTTTTCCCCTTTTGCCGAATGGCGGGTGCGGCTTGATCTGCTTGTTATCCTTCTCCGTCACTTCCATTTCCTTTATTCTGGAACAGAGAATTAAGTGTAAGCTAAGCTTTTGCATTTTTTGCTGGATAAAAGGAGGACACAGCACGATATCGTTATTTACCTAACGCGTGATGTCTCGCTGATGCCGTTGCGTCAGGGACAGCTTCTTATATGTCCGCAATCTAAACCAAATTATTGAAGTCATCAGGCATGTTTGTGACGTGGTACAGGTCGGGAGGTAGGCGAAATTCTCTAGGTGTAGGGTCGCACGGGTAAGCATTGCGTTTATACGCGAGGTGTGCATACCACTTGATAATGCTTTTGACATTTCTCTTTAGAGCAAACGAGGGATCCCAATCTATGACGAGGGTGTAGGCATGATTGCGCGTCGAACGAGACGAGGGATTTGTCCGAGAATTCCAGTTCTTCGACACTTACTACCGTGCGATTGATGGTCTCCGAGAAATTTAGCCATTTCTTCCCCTTTGGTGAAAACCACCGTAAACAGATTGGTGGAGGTTTTAAGGACAAATAGCTAATATTTTACGTCACCGTACTCCCACCTTATACCGTGCACGCTGGATACAATTTCGACGTCGATCGATTTTACGATGGCTAACGATTATCTCGAGGAGGCTTAACGAACCATATATAGCCAGTTCTTTAACTATATATTTTCGATCGTTATCGATTAAGAAATTGAAGTGCACAAAACACGTTCCCGTTGACACGGTTACGTGCTCGAAGCTAGAACTATGAGCGAATGATTAAAAACAGCAACATAACTCATCTTTTAAAGGTTTTCAAACTTGAAGATTCGCTTTGCCGCGACAGCGAACGTTGCGCCAGTATACATCCCTGGCGATTAATTCGTTGTTGCGTTTGAAATCTGTTATTTTAAAATTTTAATAAAAGGTTTTCTTTGTTAAATTGCAGCAGCTATGCACGATGTAAGAAATTACGTAATGTCCGCAGGTAGAATTGTCCGAACTTTGTAATCTTCGCGGAATGTAAGTCCACCGTCCTCCTCAATGATTTTGTAGAAAGTTTTAAAAAGTAAGACGAGAGAGGAGGCATACCGAAGCTGTCGAATTATTCGACGCCCAACTTAGACACGAAGATGCCTATCCGGTGCTCGCCGGGGCTATTGCTGGAATCTGTGTTTGCAACTAACGCCACTGGATATTGGGTTGGCAAAAGGCGATGCGCAATTTGATCGCAAACAAAGACGCCTATGAAATGAGATCGGGTGAAGGGGTTTTTCGTCAAATATTTGTGTATTTGTTTTAGTGTTCATGATAAGAATACTGATCTATTTGAGTCTATTTCCAGAGTGTGATGATATTCTGAACAAACGAGCATGCATACGCGTTCCGAGAGTGCCTTTTTGAAAGCCACGCTTATCGAAACGTTACAAAGATGCAGGCCGGAAACGTATGTTTCGTTAGCATTCATGTCTGCCATTAAATCATAGAGCGGTACGGTGTAGCCATTTGCGTAATTTTCTCTCGATATCGAATGTCCGTAATTTTCGAAGTGTATTCTTAGTTCGTCTTGCAGCGTTTGAAAGCACTACAAGAAGTGGTTGTTTGTAAAGTCGGGCGTTAGAGGGTGTGAGGTTACAGGTTGTCCATTTACGTACATCTGAATGAAGTTTATGTCGAAGTGTCAAAGATTATACGGGTTTCTTTCGTAATCGCCGCTGTACGCTTTGTCCGTTGCGAAGGTTACCGTAATTCTGAGAAGCACCTTGCCCACGAGAATATCGCTAAACGCCTTGCTCTGAGCGTCTTTTGAAATTTTAAAGGCCTGTAGATCGACGTCGATGAGGTGATATTTAGCACTACCTTTTGTTAATGCTCTCTGATGGGATAACAAGATGGTGAGAGAAGGGTTGATGCGTTTTAGATGGCGTTTTTCAGAAGTTACTATCGTTTTTCCTTTAGCGGACTTCCGGAAATGATGTGAAACTTCGGACCCGTTACGGAGATGTAATTCAATAGATACTTTTCTTGGTTCAACAAGGCGCCTGATAGACAGCCCATTAACTCAAATTCTTTGCTACCCTTGGAGATTTCGAAACGTCATTTTGCTGCGGAATGATCGAAACCGTTCATATTGCCGGATTCGTCCAATTTCCACAATGACGCCTGTAGACGCGTGTTCATGGCAACGCTAGAGTTAGTTAGCAAAGTCTCTAGATAAGTCTTGTGCGGATAGCCTGGTTGAGGTTGCGTCACAATGAGGTTATTTAATGTTACTTTCATCTGTTGGGAATAGAAAACTTAAGGAATTATTAATCACGGTGATTTCGCTACCGTCCTCGAAATTTTTCCATCCTCGCCAACGATTTTGCAACATAGGTGTAAAATTACGTTTGAAAGATCCAAATAAGTGTCGGCATTTCCCGTATAGTGAAAGATGATCGGAGAATTGTACGTTATTAGGTTTTGGGGGCCAAGAATTACTACATATCAATTGTCAACGCACGTCTGCACCGCCAGATCATTGAAGATATTAAAGGCGGAATTTACGGCATTATGAAAATATATCTCCACTTTTCTTTCTACCGCCCTTAGCTCACTTCGGCTTAGACTGATTCGAATTTCTCTTTCTGCTCGTTTTTATTTCCGAACCGAGCATGCAGTCAACGGCTTCGGCCGCCTTTCGTTTTAAGTTTGCGCCGTCCTCCTTTAGCCTTTCTCCGAGAGAGCGCTTGAAAGGTTTTTGCGACACGATGTCCGATAACACGTTTGCGCCAACGTTTAAGGCCTCTTTACCCACGGTCTTGGCTGCGCTCTTCAACACCGGCAACAAGAATCTCCACAATCCTCCGAGCACTCCGAATAACCTGCGGCCTCTCTGAAAGCGTGTGTCTGCCTTTGTATAAGCGAAATCTAGTCATCTGCAGCTCCCCCTCCCTGTTTGGTAGAGAAAGTGTTGACTAGATCGCAATGGTTCATTCTTAGGTCTAAATGAGAGAACTATAGCCGAAGAAAATCCGTCCATGAATGGTAATAATTGTTCAGTTCTTAAATGTATGTGCACAGTTTGAAAATCGTGAAATAGCAAGGACACGTAATTTAGAAGAAATGACGATTTTTCATTGCCAAATACTGTGACCGACGTTTTATATCCACCGTCGTGTTTTCGATGATTTGAGCAAATTTGACGCTAACCATCTGCGGTTGCACTAGATTGCAATAGACAAATAGTTCGTACGGAAATGTAACAGAGATTCGTGGGATAATTGGCTCGTAAAGACGTTATAACATCAGTACCGGGTTCAAAACCTAATAGCATGCTCAAATTTGGGGATAGTATAGGTTGCGAATCATTTCGCGGCCGGCGATCTTTTTCTTTTTTGCCGACGCCTGTGCTCCCGGCTTCGAGATGCCGCTGTAGTTAAACGCATTTTCTGTATTATTCCAGTTGTCCTCTTCTTTTTCCTCTTCTGTAGACGGGACTGAAGGCACATCTTCATTTCTAGAACTCTTACTCACACCGTTCGTGTTAATGTTAACGAAACCGGACTGCTTGGCGTATTTAAAGAAAGCCTGGACGTGCTCTTCTTTGAGAATAACGCGATTTAGTTCTGTTCTAGAACGGCGCCCGCTTTATTACTTTGAGTTATGGTTCGTTTTTATGAAGTTGCCTCCTATTGATATATTTAGAAATGATTCCGGAATCGTATTTTGGTGTGCTCTACCCCCCCCCCACTTGCCCATTAGAACTGCCCGTGTAGGCAGCATGTTGAAAAAACGCAACGTGGTAATGTTCTGGAAGTGATTCATGGAACCGTTGCTAGTGAGGGCTATCGAAAACGGTGCTCTTGGTATTATGGCGACAGTATGGTCGAGCTCTTTCCACTTCACGAACAACCCCCTATTGACGCCTCTGCCTCGCTCGTCTTAAGATTTTATCAATCTTATAAATGTTTGGAGCTCGAGCCCTTTGCATTTTTCGGCGTAGAAGATGCTATCTATTTGTGCTCCTTTCAGGTCACTCAGTTTGTAGACGGTGAGAAAACCTCTCACTATTTAGCGAATCGTAAATATTTCGTCGCTCCAATTTTGCACGCAACCCTTGTGGAATGTTAATTTATCTTTGGAAATGCGCACGTGATCGCCGATCTTGTATTTTGGAGCGGTGTATAGACGCCGATCGTTCACGTGGGTGTGGTCCTAAGCTTCGGAGATGTTGGTTTCCTTCACGTCTTTAGGAGCCATCTTGATTGCTTGATTATACGAATTGTAAGATTCTACACCCACGAACGCGGGTTCGAACCCGGCCAGGACCGATGGATTTTTTTCGGGCGTAAAAATCCTAAGTATGGCTTCCTTCGGAAGGGAAGTAAAACCGTGGATCCCATGTCGTACATTTACGGCACGAAAAAGAACCTCAAGCCTGAAAGAGAGGCCTCTGAGCAAAATTTGTCGGCCGTTTCACGCCCTGAGTTGAATGGGACGCTGATGACCTGAGATGTTAAAGAGCGTCCATAAATAAATCAAAAAAAAAAAAAAAAAAGAATTGTAAGAATGTGCCGGTTTCGGTAAAATGTCCAATTATATGCAAGTATTATTATGCCTGAAGTGTTTCCACATCTTCGTCTTTAGAGTTTTGCTGAATCTTTTCACGATGCTGACCTTGACACAGTTTTTTGCACTGTGGTGAGATATTCCTCTGTCTTTTAATAAAGCCTGAAATTGTTCATTGGTGGACTCCGTACCTCCATCTGTTCGAAGTACTTTAGGCGCGCGTCAGCTTTGTACGAAGATGGTATTAAATGCCTCAACAATTTCGTTTGCTAATGTAAATTACAACGGTGCATACCACGCAAACTTGGAAAAGACGTCGATGACTGTCAATATGTTATTGTAGGCATTTGGTGCATTTTCAAATTGTCCACTACATTTAAATTGGCTTCCCATAGATCGTCGACGTTAGTTACGTGATAGTGTTTTGAGCCCAAGCGCTTTCTCGCGGGTTTGTGAAGGGTGTAACTTTCCTGCCCCTGCAGATAATATCCTATCTTACGCGCGGATATGCCGAAGGTGCGACGAAGCTTTGTGACTGTGCCCAGGCCCACGTAATGGCCGAACTTTGAATAATATCGATCCAGTTAATTTTTTCGTTTTGCGTTAAATTTACAGATATTCCTGCCTAAGTTATAAGAACTGTCTATGGTCATCCGGAGTTTCGCTCATTTCTTTACCTTTGGTACCTCCTTAATTTTTCTCTTCCTTTCTCGTTTTATCTTTACTCGAAAGCGTCCGCATCGTCTGCTACGACCTTGCCTCTACTCCTCTCCTCTTCCTTCTCCAATGCTCTAGCTGTTTCACCGTTTGGAGATAAGGCTTACGTAACATTGGTATGAGATAGTGATAATCCGATAATTTATATCCGAGCAATTTCCACTTATCGTGCGGAGATAGAGTTAAAGTTCTTATTTTAATTATATCATCGATAGGACCCGACAGCGCCCTATCGATCACGTGCAATTTCTTCACGCTCTCCGACTGTGAATGCAGGAACATGATCTTGCCGAGTCTCATCTATGAACGAGTTTCGACACCAGCGCGCTACCCAATGCCGTCAACGCGGGCAGGAAACCGGTCTTTTGCATCGCAATGGCTTTCTTTTTCAAAGATGTTCTCCTGTCGACTAATCTACTCCACAACGTTCTATTCCTCTTTAAGCGTTTTGCGCACTTCGACGAGATGGACACTTTACCGCTACTGACGTTTAAGACGGAGTCGGAAATTCACTTTATTAACTCCTTCCAACAATTTGAGACGCAAATTTATGTTTTGCTTTGCCTAACACTACCAGGTTTCCGAACTGCTTGGCTATCGTCGGCGAGGATAGTTTGTGCACTCTAAGACTCTGGGAGTCAGCTTCGGAACGTTTGTTTGTTCACCATGGATGAAAAAACTGATCGAGCGATCGTTACTTCTAGCCTGTTTATCTCCTTTCGGTCTGAAGCAGTACATTGTCTCGTTCGGGAGCACGCCCGACCTGTACGGATAGTCCTCCGGAGTGTTTTAGTGCAATCCAAGACTAGGTAGCCGTGAGGTTCTTTCGTGGCTTGTCGAAAGCGTAGAGTTTTGGAGTTTAGCGGTTCTAACTGCTGACAAAATTTATTCACCGGGATCTTGTCCCGATTATTTTTAAATGTAACGAGGTAGCTGGAATTGTGGAACATCGAAATTATTTTACTTAAGGGAAAACATTCTGCTACACGCATATCACACCCAAGTTCTTCTGATAAGAATCTTTGGTGAAAAAATTGGAAACGTAGCTGTCGTCGGCCTTGTATATCATGTCGAGCACTACCAGATCGCCGTTCCTCACGGACTCCAGATCCGGTACTCCTTCGTGCAGCCGCACGTTGAAATTGCAATAGTTGATTTCGCGACTCACGTTAGGCGGATATTCCGGAGGGTGACACCACGAGGCCTTTTAAAGGGACGATCGTGGGTATCGGCTACCTAAGGTTTCCTCACTAAGGTGGATTTTCTGCAGCGAGACGGACCCGCCACCTGCATCATGCCAGGGAATCTAAATTTGGTGAACTCTGGACCAACCTCTCGGCATGCTCGAATCGCCGCATTTTTTCCAAATCCCTCATATCCATATCCTCGTCCTTGCGAACGCGTTTCAACTTCTTGTAATTTTGTCGACGATTTCACCTCCAAAAAAGTCTCATCTCCACGTCCCTGCAGTTTCCAACGCGAAATTTTCTCTTGTGATTCTCGTCCACGATTTCCCTATTTGAAGCGTCCTCCGCCGCCTCATCCGCGTATTCGCCGGTATCGGTTCTCTTAATTTTGCCAAAATCACAAGAACCCTCGAAACATTCGTGCGGTTGAAATCTCGCCCTCTTCGTGAATAAAAAAAAACCCGTCACGAGTGGCCGAGGTCGTTAAGGCGCGGACTCGTGAGCGGGAGTTCTGGGGTTCGAATCCCATTCAGAGCCGCCCTCCCTAATGAGGTTTCTTCCAGGTTTTCCTCAGTCCTCATAACTGACAAATGCCGGGGAGCTACCCTAAAATTAGGCCTGGAACATTTCATTCCTTAAAATATCCTTTCGCAATACATAAGTTCAATTGATGTATCACCAGTGTTTTCCGCCTGTTGTGCCTCAGTAGTAAAAACTGGTGTTAAACACCATTCAAACAAAATCTCTTCGCAAATTTCTTTTTGGTCCCCTCCGTGCTTTCTAGCAGAGCCTCTAGATCTTTCACTGTCCGATCGACGTTGGCGTTCACGTCTCGACAAAAGAGCGGCCCATTTTTCTCTAAGAATTTCAACGGATAATATCTGAAACACCGTGGGTTCCGAATCGTACACATACTGCACGATAAAGAACCTCCAGCCTGAAAAAGAAGCCTCTAAGCAAAATTTGTCGGACCTTTCACGCCCTGAATAGAATGAGACGCTGATGACCTGAGTTGTTAAAAAGCGTCCGTAAACAAACCAAAATAAAAAAAATAAATAAAAGATATCTGAAACGTTTCCGCGTCCCAACGGCCACGGGAGGCGGCTCTTCAATGGCTGTCTTGCGAAGTTTGCTATGAGAACGGTCCAAATAAATGGCGGCCGGACGCTTTAAAGCCAACGTCGACACGGCGTCCTCGATTCTAGGACGCTTGAACGCGATCGGCGAATGCCGACCATCACCCACGGCACGCTTAAAGGCACGTCAAAAGGGAGCATCGTCATTGTCGATGCGCGGATGCTTGGTTTCGCCCGCAAAGAGCGACTCGAGGAACCCGCGATTCGCTGTGATCCACTCGATTCTCGAGTTTTTGGATCTTCGAACAGCGCCTCGAGGGGACCTCGGTTTTTCGGGCGAGCGTTGTCAATCCGAGGACATATCGACGCGACGTGTGACGTGAGCTGTGGTGTACGCAGCTATTATCACGTTGGCTGCGCAATTTAAGTTCGGGCTCTCTTTGTGCCTCCATACCACGTAGATGATTCGACCGTGCCCGGCAGAAACATCTGCACCTCTATGCTGGGATTGTTCAAGAGTCCCATTAGTGGAGGGTAAGCGTTAACCAATTCGTAAGTCGGCAGATTGTCACTCTGGCCGTATTTGCTCTAGGAGTTGAGCATGAACTTCACAAGTTCCACCTGCCGGAATTGCGGTCGATCGCATTCGTGTCGAATTTCACGCCTTCTCTTGCCTCGAAGTTCCACATGAATTCCTCTCTGTCGGCATCGGTCGCGCAATGGGACGACCTGCCCGTCGCTTTCGTCTTAATTTTTAAGAATTGAATGACGTAATCCATGAATAGTCCCTTTTCGCCGCTAGCAGGGTTTTAGCGCGTGCCACGTATTTCCAAATTTCGGACGTTCCCAATATGATGTAACCTTCGGCGATGGCGATCTTCATCTCTTCCACCATCCAGGTGCCCAAGATGCTTCTCTCTTCGTCATCGTTATTGCATTCGTTCAGCTGGTTTTCCGCTAGCGCGCATGCTCAACACAGGGTAAACATCAATTTGCCGTTAACCCGCATAGGAAGAACCGGATGATATTGATCGACGGGAGGCAAGACTGTGCATTTGATCAGTCCCCCTATGGCATCTTCTAACCTGGCATCTTGAGCTTGTCGGAGAGAATTTTGGGATGGCTTATCGGATATGCCTTAGTCTTGTTTACGTAAGGATAGAAGCTGCACACGTAGTCGAGTGTCTTTTCGTCCACAGCCGTTTCGCGGTACAAGTTGATGCAGTTCGTGCAACTGCCGAAAAACACGTCTTTTGGCTCCAAGGGCGGCGGTATGGAGAAAGAAACGGCAAATCTCGCCAGCTCTTCGCTGCTCTTCAACTCGGTAATGAATGCGCATTCCCAGATTTCTATCACTTCGTATCCATCCTCATCTTTTTAGTTGCAATTTCGGTTGTTTCGAACCTGGAGTCTATCGTTTCGCTTCCCGTGCAGCAGAGAATCGACGTTCTATTGACGTAGCATTGGCGACATCCGTGATAGAAACAGCCGTATGAAAGGACACGATCTGTCATTTGTTTTCTGTCTTTCCTGTAGCCGCCGACTTTGTGATTTAATATCAGTACCTCTCAACCATTTAGCGCGTGTAGAATCGCCACGTGGTTCAGTTCCAACCAGCTAAGTCAAATGAGCGATGCGCGACTGCTTATCGCCCAAGTGATACCTGGAGGTTTTAGCAATTTGGGGGGGGGGCATAAAACATTTTCTGTAAACGTTCATGCAAGCAATTGCAATGGTCACGCACTCCCTAAACGGATGGATATCGTTTTCCGTCATGAATTCTCTTATGAATTTGAACACGCCTAAACACAATACCTGCATGTCCACCTTACAATATCGCACGAGTTCCTTTTGCAGGTCGAATAAACACCACGAAGAGGGCTTTTCATTGTGTCATTTTTCGAATTTTTCTCTTTCGCCGGCGGACATTTTTTCGGAACAATAATGTCAATCGGGCATCGCGCCCACGTACCTCGAATTGATCCAGGTGTTAAACAAATAGCAGAAATACACTTTTGCTTCTTCTAATGCGAAAGTTTTGGAAAACCTTGAGGTATATGGAATAAAGTTTAACAAATCTAAGAAAGTAATATTTTCGTGCTTTATTCTATATATGCGATTACCGTTTATGATCAATTCGGGCGTCCACTCGAGAGTTCCCACCATGTATTTCAGCAAGATGGTCTATCGTACGATTTCAGATTATGGGCAATTACTATCACGCTCTTAAGCGCGGTAAGTTGATGTATTAAAATAACTGGCGCCGGGATCCTTCTTGAATACCCACTCCTTCACGCCGCAATTGGCACATAGTTGTTGCTGTCGATAGACGACCTGTACAGTTTCTTGTTTTGTACATGACCATCGAACACTGAAGGCATACTGCATTAGAGCATTTTCAAAAATTTGAACATCTACATTACATGGTGAATTTACATTTTTACCATTAATTTGAGATAAATTTGTTGCCATCTGCGTTTGCACACTATCGCATTTTTTATTACATTATAGTTTTATTCGTTTTCAAGCTTTGCGAGCATGTTCCAATTGCTCTAGGTAAACATAAATTTCCATTTTTAATGACAATGACACCTTTATTTTTAACACCCACTTCACAGTTAATAGTAAAATTTCCTTTCGCTATTTTAGTGTAAACACGCGTAAATTTTAATGTGCCGTTCGTAAAAATAGTTCTAATTGCTCTGCATCACGGATTCTGCCGAATTAAATATCATTCAGTTGATCAAATCTTCTAACGCTATCGTGAAACCCTCTATCGGGATTTTCGATATTAACTATGGACATGCCAAAATAGCTCGGTTCCACATTTAATAATAATTCGTTTACAAATTCTAAATATTGAGTAAACACCCAATGTATCCATTTCATAGGATCAGCTTCTTCGTCATCGCTAGATATAGGCTCTGCTGAAACTATAGTTCCAGATACCCCGAATATATTCTATTAAGTGTTTTTGTTCGATGCTGCAATATGGTTAAACTCAATTGTTAATAAAAATATTTGTATTCACCTAAAAATTCGAAGTCCGATGGTCGCTTGCCGCACGTTTAAGCTATGCCGTCCAACTTCATCTTGCAACGTGCTGCGTCACTTTTCCTGTTTACTAGGGGTGTGCTCATGGTGACATTGTCCCGCTTTTATGCTCCTAGTTCTTGCACAAACACGCGTGCACTGTGCTTAATTATTACCTATGTCTTGTTATTTTTCTCCTCGCCCATAGATTTTAATTTATGCTTTCTGAACGCCTACGCGCTAGGTCGAATCAATTATTTACAATGACTTTTACGACTTGCAACCGCACTTCATTAGCATTTAAATTACATTTTCATGTTATTACATATAACTTGCTATTTTATGCCTCGCCCATTGCTTTTCTTTATTTTTGTGAACACCTGCGTGCTTAGGCAACTCAATTATATACAATGACTTGCTATTATTTTCTTTTCATTCACAACTTGCAACCACACTTCATTAGCATTTAAATATGTTTTTCTTGGTATTACCTCCCCTAAGAGGCCCAATTTTTGGGTATGGGGCGTAGCGACCCCGAGGCACCCGACCTGCTCCTGCAGGTCCACGCTTAGCGTGTTTGACTCTTTTTAATTTTTACCTCCATTTTAATTTTTATTCGTTTTACTTCCCTGTTCTTTGTCTGAAGGATGCCCCCGTGTTTGACACGGTAAAAAGTGACTGGGTAATGGCGTAACTCCCAGCACTGGGTTCTCATGTAGGACAGGAGCGTATCCCCTGGTAAA
Source organism: Metallyticus violacea (assembly GCA_030762175.1). Taxonomy (NCBI): domain Eukaryota; kingdom Metazoa; phylum Arthropoda; class Insecta; order Mantodea; family Metallyticidae; genus Metallyticus; species Metallyticus violacea. The sequence goes on along the minus strand of CM060846.1, from coordinate 122,780,961 downwards.
GGCCAGGCCCGGGGAAGGGCCATTACATGAGCTGTTCACTTCCTGCAGGCGATTGGGACCCTTTGTCAACACACAGGAAGTTGTAACCCTGAGGTTACTTTGTTCAGGCCAGAGCCAGTAACCTAAGCCGGGGTGGCGCCCAGGAAGCAGCCTGCCATCAGAAACAGTTGCAATGGTGGAGGATTAAATCGCTATGGTACAAGATAATAATCATACCCAATCTAAAGGAAAAGGGGTTGACGTAAAGGAAGTATGCGAGAAGTCTTTTCCTCGATACTTAGTGTTTAGTCGTACTGAAGATGGTCAGACGTTTACAAGGGTAAACCCATTTGTTATTCAGAATGGCACAGATGCCATAGCTAGACCCGTTAAATCCTGTACCCGTCTACGAAACGGATCACTTTTGGTGGAGACACTTGGGCTGTCTCAAACCAACTCATTGCTCAGTGCAACGCTACTCCACGTCTATCCTATTCGTGTTGAGCAACATAAGACATTGGATTCGTCGCAAGGAGTTGTTACCACCAATGTACTAGACAGTGTGTCTGACGCGTTGGCAATATTTTAGTACGCACTTTTGCTGCTGTTTCGAGCTCCGCCAATTACCCTGTTTCATTTCGCACATTAAAGGAGCAGGTTGAGCCGAGAGGTTTCTCTTTTGACTCCGACCGTCAGGAGTGCTATAACTCCCGTTTACCGGCAGGGAATTGGAGCATGCCCTTTCTACCTCTTGGCATTGCTCACCGGGGCCAAATGGTATTGATGTTGCTATGTTACAGCATTTAGCAGTGCAAGGCAAGGCATTTTTATTACAGATGTTTAATTTTATTTGGTGTAATGGTACATTTTCTAGCGCTTGGCGAGTGGCCACTGTCATTCCTATACCTAAGTCTGGAAAGGAGCTACTTCTTCCTTCCAGTTACCGTCCAATTTCCCTCACCATTTGCGTCTGCAAGGAGTTGGAACGCATGAGTAATGGGCGGATTATGTGGTGGTTAGAGTCGAGGCACCTATTGACGAACGTCCAGTGCGGTTTTCGTCGTCATCGCTCTTCAATCCACCATCTTGTGTCACTTTTCACTCATATTATGGACGGATTTGTGAGAAGGTGCCAAAGTGTTGCTGTCTTTTTTCATTTGGAGAAGGCCTACGATACCTGTTGGAGGGCGGTATCCTTCGTACGCTTTATGAATGGCGTATATGTGGTCGTTTGTCTGTTTTTATTCGGGAGTTTATGAAAGACCGGTTTTTAATGTTCGCGAGGGATCAGTTTTATCTTCTCGTTTTACCCAAGAGAACGGTGTACCTCCGGGCTCGGCACTTAGTTGCACACTGTTTGCGACCCCTTTACGTTTGGATTGTAAACCACGGGTTCCGATTCTCCGCAGAGAAGACCGTCTGCATGAATTTCTGGCGCCATAAGGTGTATCCAACACCGTCTCTCCATCTTGGCCCAGACGCTCTTGCTTTCGCAGACGAAGTTCGATTACATGGCTTAATCTTTGATAGGAAATTATGCTGGTCATCGCATATAGCACAACTCAGAGGCAAGTGTGAATGTTCTCTTTGTCTTTTACCTGCCACATCCTGGGGAACTGACCAGACAGTTCTTTTACATTTTTACCGATCTCTCAGACGGTTCCAACTGGATTATGGGTGTGTTGTTTGTGGATCTGCGCGACCTTCCGTTCTTCGTCGCCTTAACCCCATTTATCACTGGGGTATCCGTGTCGCTGTTGGAGCATTCCCAACTAGTCGTGTGTCAAGTTTATGTGCGGAGTCTGGAGAACCTCCGTTGTTTTATCGTAGGGATCTTTTACTTTATGCTTATGGTTGTCGACTAGCTGCGCAACCTCGTCATCCCACGAATGGGCCGTTTTTTAATTTGTCGTTCGATGATTTTTACTCCTCAGCCTCCTGGCTTACGTTTTCGGGAGCTTTTAAGAAGTTGGACGTGGAGTCACCTGCTTGTTTCTTAACCGGGGAAACTTCTCCCCCTTGGCTCTTAGCAGAGGCCCTCGTTCATCTTGGGCTTACATCCTGTCCTAAGTTTTCGACCGCAGCACCCATAATTCGTTGACATTTTAGCAACATCAAATCTTCTTTTACTGGATGGAATTTTATATATACCGACGACTCGAAATCTGACACGGGAGTAGAATGTGCCTTTGTATTCAATGGAGCTAGTTTTACGTTTGGTCTTAACGTTGTGTCGTCTATTTTTATGGCGGAGCTTTATGCTATTTATCGGGCAATTTTACTTATTTCTGACCAGGGGCTGGAGAACAGTGTTATTTGTTCCGACTCTTTGAGTGCCATTTTAACTTTTAGAAATCTGTACAACAACCATCCTCTTGTGCAGAAAATCCAGGATGTAGTGTTAACGCTTTTTGACGCTGGCGTCAGGGTGACACTGCTATGGGTACTTGGATATGTAGAACTCCCAGGTAATGAGGCCGCAGATGTCGCACCTAAATCTGCCCTTTTAGACCCTGCTGAGTACGAGCAACTTTTTCCTTGGGGGATTTTAAGCATTCTTTACGGCGAGGCATTCTCTTGTGCTGGCGCGATGAGTGGAATTTAATACCCACCAATAAGCTTCGCGAATGTAAATCCGCCCCTATTAACTGGTCGACCTCTTCTCGAGCAGTTCGTCGCGAAGCAATAAATTTAGCTCGTCTGAGAATTGGCCATTGCCATTTTAGTCACCGTCTCCTTTTAAATGGTCAACCAGTTCCAGCTTACCCTCACTATGACCACCCCTTTACAGTACATCACATTTTACTCGAATGCCATCCCTAGGTTTTGCCCTCCTCTATTGAGGAGTTACTTGCAGATGATGTGGTTGCTGTTGAGCGAGTGCTGCGTTTTATCCGTGTTTCTGGTTTTTGCAGCAAAGTGTGAGGTTTTATCCTTTTTATCATGACGGCATTTTTAGACTATTTTAAGACTGTTGTATTTTCAGCTCTTGTTGATGCGTTTTAGTACCTGTCTTTATTTGTTGTGGTGCATATTGCCCTTGTTATTTGTTTTGGGGTTTTAATTATACAGTTTTAGGCCATTACAAAGCTGCTGTGTATTCCGCTCTTGCTGATACATATTATTACCAGTCTTTATTTGTTGTTGACCAAAAATGCCCTTGTTGTTTGTTTTGGGATTTTATTGTTACAATTTTGGACCATTATAAGACTATTGTGATTTTCCGCTCTTGCGACTTTTTTTGTTACCAGTCCTTTGTTTGTTCACCATTTTACCCTTGTTATTTGTTTTGGAGGTTTTTAATGTTACAATTTTAGACCATTAAAGTCTGTTGTGTTTTTAGCTCTTGTAGCGGAGTTTTAGTAGCGGCCTTGATTATTATGCATATTACCCTTGTTATTTGTTATGGCCCAAAATGCTAGTGTTGCTTATCTTATACATTGATTTTATGTAGATTACTTATTTATTTAATTCTGGCGCAGATTTTAGGGTGTTTGGGCGCTAATGACCTTAGGAGTTGTGCGCCCTTTAAGCAATAATCGTCATTGGTAATACCTATGACTTGCCTTTTTTTTTTTTTTTTTTTTTCGGTCTCCAGTAATTGCATTTAAATTGCTCTTGTTGTTATGCCGACATCCTCGCCCTTCGCTTTTAAATTATTCTTTGTAAAACACCTGCGCGCTCGGTCGACTCAGTTATTTAAAATGACTTGCTGTTTTCCACTCACGACTTGCAATCACCTTTCAAAAACTAGGAGTATCCTTTACCATCTATCTCAGCCCGGATGCTATATCTTTCGTATACTAAGTAATGTTGCTTAGCTTAATTTTTGATAGGAACCTATGCTGTTCATTGCATATAGCACAACTAAAAGGCCGATTTGAACGTTCTCTTTGTCTTTTACACGTTTTAAGTGCAACATCCTGAGTAGCTGACCGGGCAGTTCTCTTACGTCTCTACCGATTTATAATCCGGGCTAAAATAAGTCCTGTGTCCAGCCTGTGCGCGTAGTCGGGTGAACCTTCTATATCCTGTCGTAGAGACGTTTTACTTGGTGGATACGGATGCCGATTGACTCCTCAACCTCTGCATGCCACGATGGAGTCGTTCTTTAATATGTTGCTTGATAGTTTTTACGCTGCTAGATCTCTGATTCCTAAGCATCCTGATTATCATTTTCGAAAGATTTTAAGGATATTGGCCGTAGATGTCCTGCTTTTTTATCAGCTGGGGAAGCTAATTAATCCCCTCGACTTTTAGCAGAGGCCTCCATTCATTCTGGGTTTACATTCTGACCTAAATCATCTACCGCAACTTCTATCTTTTGTCGATATCTTAGCGCATTACTCTCCTAATTTGAGAGATGCATTTTTATCTATACTGACGACTCAAAAGCGAACAAAGATGTTGGATGTGCTTTTGTTTTTAACAAATCTAGTTTTACATTTGTGCTTAACTCTGCGACATATATTTTTATGGTTGAACTTAATGCGATTTATAGAGCGGCTTTATATGTATCTGAACAGCGACTGCGGACTGTAATCTGTTCCGATTTCCTGAGTGCTCTTTTGAGATTTCGAAACCTGTACAACTCCCATTCTCTTGCTCAGGACGCAGTGTTTGCGCTAGTTGACGCGGGCGTCAGCGCAACACTGCTAGGGGTTCCTGGCCTGTGGGAATTCAGAGCGACGAGGCCGCAGATGTCGCAGCGAAATCCTCTGTTTTAGACCCTCTCATAATCTAGCAACGTATTTACTCGTCGAGATTTTAGTCAGTTTTTACGTAGAGCCGTTCTCTCTCGCAGGCGCGAAAAATGGTATTTACTGCTGAATAATAAACTTCCCTTTTAATTGATTATCCTCTTCTCACGCGAAGAAGTAGTTCTAGGACGTTTGAGAATTGGCATTGTAGATTTAGTCGTCACCTTTTTAAAGGTGAACCTGCTCCAATGTGTCCTAATTGTGACCACCCCTATACATTGCATCACATTTTAATTGAATGTGCTCATCTAGCTACTTTTAGAATTGCCGAGGATTTGCCTTCCTCTCTTGAGGATAATGTCGTCACTGTCGGGTGACTACTCCGTTTTATGCATATTTGTGGTTTCTGGAGCAAGGTATGATTTTTTAATTATATGTGATGGTTTCCTTTTAGCGCATTTAAAGTTTGTTTTGTTTCCAGCTGTTGCATTTTATTACCAATATTTTGTACATTGTTGAATTTGTTATGCGCTCATTATTTTTATTGGCTGACTTGCTTACATTGCTTGTTTACTGCAAAATATTTTACCACGGATAGTTTAATTATTTTTTTATTAATCACTGCTTTAATGTGTTGGGGAGCTTGGCAGGTTTGCATCCTTAAACAATAATCATCATTTACATTATATATGATTTAAATCTGTTTATAGAAGTTGCTGAGAGTGAGCTAATAATACAATAAAAATTAAATATATAAGAATTATTGACTAGACTTACATATTTTCAATTAGAAATTTTTGGGGAAATGACTGTTCTTATCAACTCTTTAGTGAGATCTAGGCTGTCTGATAACTGCCTTGTTGATTCATGAATTGCTTGTGTGGTATTTTTCAGGAATTTGCTGAATTTGTCTAGAGGAAAATGTGAAAAGTTATGATTTTTTTTTTTTAACAAGTAGGTAGCTCTACTGACTATGAAGCTAAACAATATGGCTTATTGTTTGATTTAATGGTTGTGTCTAAAAATGTGCTGCTGCTGCTGAATTCTCCATTTGTTTTAAACTGATTTTTCTACAATGTTCTTTTTTCTGGGTTCCTAAATTTCTCTTTGTTCTTCCTAATATGTGGGTTCATAATCACATTGAGTATGTGCCTGATTTCTTTTGTGGTGGTTTGACGTCTTTTAACATTGAATCCAAAAGATTTTTTTAATGTTGTATTTATTTTGTGGTGCGAATTTTATGAAGATCTTCAAAGATCTTAATTTGTTATGATACTCCAGATGATACGTGAATCTCTTATATTTACAAGTATCTTTAATTTTTTTTTTTTTTTTTCAAATGTAGAAATGTCTCTGATGCACTTTTGTCTTTTATTCTTGTTAAAACCGCCACGGGTGGCCGAGGTCGTTAAGGCGCGGGCCATGAGCTGGAGGTCTGGGGTTGGAATCCTGCCAGGACCGTCCTCCCTGACTGAGGTTTTTTCCAGGATTTCCTCTGTCCTCATAACTGGCAAATGCCCGGGAGGTACCATAACTTAGGCCTGGAACGTTTCCTTCCTTAAAAAAAAACTCTTTCCCAATATATCATTTCATTTCATTTCATGTATCATCAGTGTCCACCGCCTGTGATGCCTCAGTAGTAAAAACGAGCATTAAACACTAATCCAAAAAAATCTGTTAATCTTTCTCACTAATGTGTTAATTGAATATATTGACTTCTGCTGGGTTGATTATATGATTAAGCTCTCAATTTTTATTCTATTTGTGTGGTCAATTTATGTGCTAATCTATTGAAAACAAAATTATTGTAGAATTTAATTATAATTATTCTATTTTGTATATTCCTTCATGTGTGGAGTTGCTCTGTAAATTTCAAAGTTGAGCTTATTTCTTGAGTTTCTTATGATCTATAAATCTAAAAAAATAGAAGCCAATTATTTTCGTTTATAACTGGGGTAAATTTTATAGATCCTTGTAAATTAAGAAGTTTCAAAGCATCTGCTAAGTGTTTCTTTGTAGTATCAGTTCCAGGTTTTCAATTTGTAATGTCTATCTCAAAAAACCTGATGTAAAGTATACCAAAAACTGAGAAAGTGAGTATCCCATCACCTGTTGAACATTTTTTTGATTGAAACAAAAGAAATTTTATTGTACGCATTATATGTGTAATTTTACACATGTCAGCTATCCAAATTGTCTGTAATTATTACTGATTTCTCATATTACAGTATTACAATCAAAGGAAAAATTATTGCAGCAGAAATGCAAAATTATTAGAAACCAAAAAAATCCCTATAAAGAAAAAAAAAATGTCATCCCAGCTGTCTTCGGTGCTTACCAACTGGCAACTACGCAAAAATGTCACTCTTGTTTAGTACAGCCACGGTGTTACAAACAATATGGTAGAGCATAAATAATAACATTACTTTTTATATGGTAATAAGTTTGTATGCTGTATTTATCAGTTAGGTGTATAAATGAATAAATTACAAGTATTTTAATTGTAAATGAATGGTTTTTAAAAATGAATTTTACTGGTTCTCAGATTTCATCCATGGGCAAGAAGATTACGTTGTTACAAAAATATCAAAGTAGTTATACAAAGGAATGGTAGTGCTAAATTCCTCATATTTACTGAAAATCATTTGTTCTGCAATGTGTGTTTATGTGATTTTTCTGTAGCACATGATGGTCAAGATGACTATAGAAACATTTTGATTCTAAGAAGCGTAAATCATACTATATAGTGAAATCAGAAAACAAGCCCATTTCATCATTCTTTTTAGTCATTATGAAACACATATTATAAATGCCATATTGTTATTTGCATTAACTGTTAATGAGCATGCAGGAAATATATTCAGGACAAAAGCCTCTGCACTAGCAATACATGATGGGTAAGACGAAGAAAGAAATAATGGAACCTTTTAAAGAAATGGGCCACTGGTGGTAGTAATGATGCAAATGCAGTAAAACTTTTTCTTTTTGTTGTATCTTTTTTTTAATGCCCAGCAGAGCTAAATATTCTTTTTCCTTTTATTGTTGCAAGAGAGTAATGCCAATATAGGATAAGGAACTTGTTTGTTATTACAATGAATTGTTTTCCCTGGGAAAATTTGCTTGTATCCCCCCCCCACATTGCCTGTACAATGATTGGTGTAACAAAATTTGTTACCAAATTTGTGAAGAAGAAGCTTTCATCTGTTAATCTTCTGGGATCATGTAAATGGGATCATATTTGTGCTAAAAAAAAAAACTGTTCTGAAGTTGTTAGTAAATGTAGAGGATTTGTTGGTTCAGTTATTTTACTATCTGGACAAGAATCCTAAATGAGAGGATGCATTTATGTATCAAAATATGTATGTTGTAAAGTTCATAAAATTTCTAAGTATGTTATTACCTGTTTGCTCTCTCTTCTTGAATCAAGTAATAGTTCTTGAGTAATAGAAGGATTTGTCACTTCTGGTTTGTAATAGATACCAAACGAAAAATGAGATGAGCAAGCAGTTTGAAAATATGAAAACTTTCTTACAAGATCCACATACAAAATTGTATGCTTATTTCCTTTAGAGTACCTTCCTGTTTTTAACTCTGTAAATTTGTTTCTGCAACAAGATGCTCCAACTGTACATCTTCTGTCTTCTAATTAACATTTGTTAAGCCATCTTCTTCTCAGTTTGATTCTAGCTCAATTTTCAGTGTCAAATTCAAAAAGAGGAAACACCTGGGAGCCAATGATGATTTGTTAATAGGAGCAAAAGCCAGACCATACTTGAAAGAGAATAATTGTAATAAAGAGATATTTTATTACTCTCTTATGAATTTTATATGGTATCTTGTAGCTGCATTATAAGAAATTTCCACTTGAAGATGATTTTCTTAAGCATGCAGAAATAGCGGATATTTCACTTAGAAAATTGTTTCATATTCATCTCTTGATTATTAAATTCACAGGTTCTCACATTTTATTACTGAAAGTGAATATGAAAAACTTGAAGATGTGTTTGCAACTTACCAATGTGATGCTTTGCTTGTGTACATTTTATATTGATCTAAAATAGATAAAATTGGGACAAAACTGTCAATATTTTAAATATAACATTGTGTAAAGTACCTTGTAGTAATTATCATACAGAAAGATTTTAGTGCTGTGAGAAAAAAATCGGACAAAATTGAGGTCTACATTGAGCACATCAACACTAGAATCACCTGTTAAGAAGGTCAAGCTGATATCACAGGAAGAAGTATGATTCAAAAAGAAATTTTCAGAAAGCAGCTATAAAAAGCATGCTATAAAGCTTTTATCACAGGAGAAATGACAGGTAACATGCATTATATGAGGATAAGTCATTAAGTAAGTTACAAATTGATGTGGGTACTACATATTGAATTAGGCACCTTAGGCTATTGCCGTTAGATAGCAGTATTAATCTGGTGGCAATTGGTGATATTCCACATGAGATAATCTTTGTTTATGATAGCAAAACAGCAACTGCAAGATGGTGGTGACTTTGAATGAGTGTAAATCCTTGAACAGAGCTCCATTGTGTGATTCTTGCATGGAAATAAGTATTTTATCAAAGAATATTAATAAAGGAATGCTTACCATATACAGTAAGAAGCGGTTATCAATCAGGCTGTTTATAATTGGATACAGAAGTTATCTGCAGGGTGATCGAGGACAAACACTATCTAAGCCAGCCAACAGAGATTGCCATAGAGGTGAATTTGCAACAAGTTTAAGACTTAAACTGAGCAGAGAAAATGTGACTATAGACACAATAGCCACTGATATTGGTTGTTCACATGATATGGTCCACCTTATAATGCCTAACAGATTAGATTTTCACAAAATCTGGGCATGATGAGTACCACTCATACTGACCCTACAACACAAAATGCAAAGAATGTCTGGCATATCAGCATATCAATTGATACCATGATGAAAACAATATGCTATCCTGAATGGTCTTCTTGGGTTCACCATTACCAGCCCAGTGCAGTGGAAAGATCCTGCATTGCCTGTGAAAAAAAAAAAAGAACCGTTTAAAGTGGCACCATCTGCCAGGAAAGTGATGCTCACAGTCTTCTGGGATCGTGAATACATACTGCTCACCATATTCCAGCTTCAAGGACAAACTAAAAATGTTGACTCCTATTGTAACATCCTCAGGAAACTTTGTAAGGCCATTTAATGGAAGTGACCAGGACTCTTTACCAAAGGCTTTTTACTCTTGCAAGACAATGTGCATCCTCATACTGAAAAGACAAATGAGGTGCTGGAAAATTTCAAGTAAGAAGTCCTTGAACATCCTCCATATAGTTCTAACCTTGCTCCAAGCGACTTCCTTGTTCAATCCTCTTAAACACTAGGGCAAATATTTAACTGGTTATGAAGCTGTAGAAAGGGAAGTCACTACCTGGTTCTGACAGCAGCCTAAAGAAGTTTATTCTGCTGAATTTCAGGGCCTTGTGAAATGATGGGACAAGTGTCTCATTGTACATGGAGATTATGTTAAAAAATAAAAGTATTTTTCAAATCAGTACGCTTATTTTTTTTAAGTTTTATATCCATTTGTAACTTAATTAATAACTTATCCTCATTTTAAAATTCCTTAGATCTGACATTGCTAGAGTAAAGGGAGGGGCATGTTATGACATTACTGATAACTCCTTGGAAGATTAGCAGGTCTGCAAGATTTAGTAACTCATTTGCATTATATTTTAAATATGCTTCCCAGATCACAGATACCTGATTTAAATGACTCTAGAGAGATGTGGAATGAATTTTCTTATACAAGCCATCTTAAAAGGATAAACTATTGAAGATGCTTTACTCAGATTTTGCATGCAAAGCAAAACATCATAGGTTTGCCGATTATGTAATCTAGTATGGTACGCCTTGAAGCAGTCTTGACAAATGAAAAGCGACCCTAGTGAAAAAAATTAATGAATTTAAAAAACAAAAATCCATCAGAGACATTTCTACACTTAAAATAATTAAACATTTGCAATTACAGTCAATTCATGCATTATCTGGAATATCATAACAAATTAAGAAGATGCTGGAAGACCTTCATAAAATTGACACCACAAAATAGATACTACATTAACAATCTATTAGGTTCAGCATTATACCAGTAGAAATAAATTAGAAATGTACTCAATATGATTGTAAACTAAAATACATAGGAAAGACAAAGAGAAATTTGGGGGGGAAGGAACATTTTTAGAAAAATCAGTTTAAAACAATTGAAGAATCAGCAGTAGCAACACATTTAAGACATACAGTCATTAAATCACACAAATATCATGTCCAGTAAAACTATCTAATTGGTAAAGAATAGATTTATTTAAAAAAATGAATTTTGACATGTCACCTCTAGACGAATGCAGCAAATTTCTGACCCAACCACCTGATGGTAATTATTTCGAATAGTTCATCCAGCACTAAGGTTCTTGTTGCACTGACTTATTTTGTTTATCATGACTAGTTGTTTATGATTTCTTCCGCGAGATGACAGTGCATAAGTTTTGTTGGAGTAAAAGGAGATTTGCCACCACTACAACGATTTACCCACTAACATGGTAACACACAATTCGCTATCAATTTGTATTTACGAAAAGAACACGAGCGTAGGTCGTAGGCCGTAGCTCGCCGCAACAAACGACTGGTTCCACCGGTTTCTAGGATTTACCCGAGGTTATCGTAGGTCTGTGTGTATAAATAAATTAATTGCAAATTTCATTTTTCCCGAGTTTGCGCTAAAATCCTAGTTATGTTGCCCATTCTCAAATTCGCCCTAGTGGGGGGTGTAATCGTCACTAGTAGGAGGAGCCTGTGGCTATATAAGTAATGCATCACCACTGTATTACAAGTAAGTAATACACCAATTTTTAATTAGAATGAAACCAATATCTCAAATTCTTCACTGCCTGAGCATGATTCCACCATTAATACTAGGTCCTGCTCTGGACCACATGCCAAGGCCAGTACCTAGCCCACTTCTGTATGATTACTCTCTTGTAATTGGGCGTCTTAGTAGAATTACCAACTAACTCCAAGGTGTTTCGGCGGTTCCTGTCACACCTTCAACTTCGCACCCATCGCATAGACAGTAGTCATAGTGCATGGTAGAGAAGGCAATGCAGACCCGCTTCGGATGTTTGCCATCGTGGATGGCGAGGCAGAGCCCCCATATAAATAAAAATAAACAAAGGAAGGGAGGTGGGAGGAGGTTACTAGCAAACAGACACAAATACTCCCGGAACATATTTATATCTATAAAGGTAATGCTGTTTTTACCGTTCTGGCTGCAATATGTTGTTCCTTATTACAAAATTGAGTTTTTTTAAGTATGTTTCAACTTCATTTTATCACTTTTTACCACGCGTTGTCTTATTGCGCCTTAATTGCGGTGGAACTATATGCAAAAGCGGCATATGTGCTAAATGAACCATTCGGAACTGTTAACCACCAGATCACCATAGAAGCAGTTTAAGAACCAACAAGGAATTTGCCAGGCAACCAAGATCTCACCAAAGAGCTGGTCAGCAGCTGCAGGTGGAAACAACCGTTCCCAAAACATATTCATATTGTAAATATATAAGTACAATTTGTGTCAGTAGTTTTTAAATATTTTAAATTCGCTTCTTATGATGTTCACATGTATATCCCCAATGTTCAGAATTTTGTACATGCCCATAATGGTCCTAGTGAACCACTGCGTGGTGCTGGAACATACAGGATAGTAGTTTATGTCTCTGAAGCTGTTGTCGGGCCAGTTTATAAAGAGTTAACTTGAGTTTAAGACATAAAATTAACCATCAGTTAATACTTAACTTGGAAATTTTGGTTGTATAAACACTAATCTAAAATTATTTCGTCTTAATCTCAAATTCAATCCAAATTTTCAACTTAAAGAACTATGAAGTTTGGTAATTCTTACATAAAACATTTCTGAGAGTACAGAAGCATAACAAATTCATTTATAAATAAAATGATTAGTCACGTTTGCTTTTCGTGTAGATGAAGTTTCTTCAATGTTTCACTTTTCATTTCCATATATTAACAACAGACAGAGTTGCGTTAAATTGTAGGTTATGTTAGGTTAATCTTACAAGCGGTATATTGTACAGTTCTCTGATTTCCAACATTTCATCCGAAGATGAATTTCACCGTGCTCTTCGTGTATTTCAAGAGAAAAAAATCGGTTCCTAGAACTGAATGACATAAAAAAAAGCATGCAAAATGCTACTTCGCTTAGCAAAAGATGTCGAATCGAATATCGAATAGTGTTTAACACCCGTTTTGCTATAGAGGTACCACAGGCGATGGACCTGCTGATACATGAAATGATAAATTGGGAAACGATGTATATTTAAGGAAGGAATCGTTCCAGGCCTAAGTTTAGGGTACCTCCCCGGCATTTGCCATTTATGAGGACTGAGGAAAACCTGGAAAAAACCTGTCAGGGAGGACGGTCCTAGCGGTATTCGAACCCAGACCTCCCGCTCACGAGTCCGTGCCTTAACGACATCTGCCACCCGTGGCGGTTTAGGATGTCGAAGAACTGGAACCGATTGCAATCACAAACTAAGCGAAATCATGCTTTGAATTCAATGTTCATGATACTATGAACTTTAACGTTCTATGCGACAGTGAACTTCCATTTACTCGACGTTAGACCCTGTACAGAGAAGTATGGAATCTGGCTGTTGACTGTGGGAAGCTGCAGCTGGCTGCAATCCCGAGCGAGTGACAGCGGAGACAGGCGAACTCCTCAGTCTTTCGACAATATTTGGATTTCAATAATGGAAGCGTCAACTATGAGACTGTATTGTACATGGCACGTAGACAGAGCCTGGGGAAAAAGTATTGAAAAAGTCAAAGGCCAAGAAAAAAATAGATTTTTACAGAATTGTAAGAACATTATTGGAAAAGAGAAATGTCACAGCATTTGAGATAATTCTTCCTACTGCAATAGATGAATTGAAATGTGACACCTCTGAGTTTGCTTCATACTTCCAGGAAAATTACGGGAGTAATGCAGTTTGCTGGGCTTACTGTCACAAGTTGCATGCTGGATTCAATACCTGCATGCATATTGAGCGAATGCATCACGCACTCAAATATACCGCCTCCGGTGGCCGAGGTAGTTAAGGCGCTGACTCATGAGCTGGAGGTCTGGGGTTCGAATCCCGCCAGGACCGTCCTCCTCCCTGACTGAGGTTTTTTCCAAGTTTTCCTCAGTCCTCATAAATGGCAAATGCCAGGAAGGTACCCTATACTTGGCCTGGAACGGTTCCTTTCTTAAAAAATCCTTTCCCAATATATAATTTCATCTCATGTATCGCCTTTGTGCCTCAGTAGTAAAAACGGGCGTTAACACACACAGAAAAAAACACGCTCACACATATGTATCTGCATGGAAAACGTGTAAAACGTCTGGATAAAGCAATATTTGCAATAACGTCCTTTGTTAAAGACCAGCTGCTCGATAGGCTAATGGTGCCTACGAAAGGAAAAGTAAGCTCTAAAATGAAATACATACGTCGTAGGTACAGAGAAAGCCATTATTAGGGAACATTGCGGTTGGAAGATCCCATTCTCATCAAAAATGGCCGAGATATATTTTGTGTAAGATAATTATGTACACCGTAAATGCAAATTAATCTGCAGTGAATGTAATGCATGCATACACAGATACTTTTGCACGTGTGTTGATTCCAATATTAAATGGAATATGTGTAAACACATACTCAGCGTATGTCCATTTCAGCTGCCCGATGAATACCCGGGTTATTCTGAAAACATTGTCTTAATAATAGACACTGAAGATGTTTGTTCCTCAATGAAAAGGAGGAAATACTAGCTTAAGTGAGCAAACAATGTTCTGTTTCCCTATCAGAATAAAAAGAAAAAATTGCTTGCGAGTTTTGGGATTACATTGAGGGAATTTCCACAAGCAGAAGTTGAAGTTGTGAAGAAACACATGGCATCCTTGAAGGCAACATTAGCCGCTGTTCGCAACCGAAACGAACAAGTACCCATGCCCAAAACTAAAGAAATGTCCCAAAGGAAGAATATAATTCCACAGAGAAGACTCTTTGCTACAAAGAAAAAAGAAAGAATGAGAAATCACATCACCGCATTCCCTTTGCAAAACCTGAAACAAGGGAGGCTGATTTCGTCGCTTTTTCCTTGGTGCAAGATGGGGGGGAAGATATTAACCCCCCTTACAATAATCTCGGTTCCACATCTCATCCCATTCCTCTGGCAGAATCTGCTACAACAAAGGCAAAGCACCTTCCCGCTTTCTTCCCCGTAAGATTAACTACCGCCGCAGCTGCCTTTCTGCTCTCTCAACGCACTTGTTACTTGAAAGTGGCACAGGTGCGTGAGACTTGTTCACTCTCGGCTCTCTCCACTCGCTGTCGCTCGGGACTGCAGCCAGCTGCGAGCCTCCCACAACCAACAGACAGATTCCATGCGTCACTCTCCATTGTGTAACGTCGAGTTTCCAAATTATTGGAGGTATATTCAACGTGGAGAAAGGAACGGCCAGTAAAATCATCCACATAGTTATTAGAGCAATAGCAGCTCTGAGACCTCAGTTCATTAAAATCCCAACCGAAGAGGGTGATGTTAAAAAAGCGATGCTAGGCTTCTATAACATTCGCAACTTTCCTGGAGTTTTAGTTGCAAAAAAACTACACCTAGGGTTATAATGCACAAGTCTTCAGAATGGAATTAGTATATTCTTTGGCGATTTTTCCCCTGTACATTCTTTAAACTTATGAGACCTATTTTTTTTTTTTTTTTTTTCGTTATTCCCCGATATTTTATCACCAGATAACACTTCTCACAATTGCTAAAATTTGCCGCTCGCATTCGCTTTTACTTTTTTCCGTATCCATTGAAGAGCAAAAACATGTCTAGGAGGCGAAAACTGAATAATTATTCCTGTTCTTAGGTTGAACAGTTGAACATCAACTCGCCCTAAATACAAATTTCTCTACTATTTTGCGATGTTGCCATAGGTTTACGGTATTGTGATCTCGAGGTTACATAGTCTGGGGTTATTTTTATGCAACAGAAATTATGACTAACCTTTAGCTACTTTTTAAAGTACACTTAAAAGTAGTCTTCATTTAGAAAATTTTTATACACCTGGCCCTACATGTATCGTTGCCACAGGTTGCACTGGTACTGGTGGGAATAATTGCAAGGTGGGTGATAGGCTCCACTGTAAGTTAAAGTGTAGGACTCTGTGCTGTTTATACTTTTCCGACATTTATTATTCCTAGAAGAATATATGGTATTTAGTATCTATCATGTATATTTTTAGATGGAGACTGATAAGTATTGTTACCCTATTTACAAAGTAAATCATCATTACAGGGCAGTGGCACAACACTGAAAGCTTGTCACTGCCTTTCCCATCAGATATTGTCATACATTAGAAAACAAAAGACAAAGTGGGCAAGTTCACAAAATTCATCTGTATCCTAATTGGGACTGTATAATCCTAGATTCACCAATTACTTATTGTAAAAAATCTTGCGTAGCAATATATAGTGGTTTATCATGTAAATAAGGATATATACGTAAATTGGTTACCTCTCCTGGGCCCACTTATTGGGTACGGAACTTAGCGAACCCGAGGCACCCGAGCTGCGCCCACAGGTCCACGCTTAGCGTGTTTGACCATTTTAATTTTTCCTAATTTATATTTTTACTCTTTCACCTTTCTGTCCTTAGTCTGATGGATGCCTCCGTGTTTGACGCGGTAAATGGTGACTGGGTAATGGGGTAAGTCGCAGCACTGTGTGATCATACAGGAGAGGAGCGTATCCCCTGGTAAAGAACAAGTCCAGGAAGGGGCCATAGCATGAGCTGTTACCTTCGATTATGTCCCTCTGTCTCTGTCTGGGAGCTGTGACCCTGAGGTGACTTATTCAGTCAGAACTTACCTAATCCGGGGTGGCGCACAGGAAGTAGCCTGCCATCGGAGACAGTTGCAATGATGGAGGAAAAACTCGTTATGTTGATTCTCATCTACAAATGAAAAGAAAGAGTGGACGTGAATGAACGAACAGAAATGTCAATCTCTCATTACTTAGTTATCAGCCGAGCAGAAGAAGGTAAGTGTTTAGCCGGACAAACCCGCTTATCGTACAGAAGGGTATTGATATCATCTCATAACCCGTAAAATCCTGTAGGCGACTTAGAAATGGATCTCTTTTGGTGGAGACACTTGGACTACCACTGACAAACACAACTTAATTCAAACACATTGCTTAAGGCGGCTGTACTCCGCGGATATCCTATCCGTGTCGAGCAGCATAAAACTCTGAATTCATTTTGTGGAGGTATCTCCACCACTGTACTCGACGGCCTGTCTGACACGGAAATTCGCAGTTATCTTGAAGAACAAGGGGTCACAACCGTTTATCGTATGTAGGGTGGGAAAGAAGCACAGCAGATCCGTACTGTTTCCTCGCCTTTAACCGGTTTCAACTACCCCATCAAATTAAAGCTGGGCACTAGGTTATAGAGGTGCGCCCATGTATTCCCAGCCCCATGCGATGTTTTCAGTGCCAACGCTTCAGTCACTCTCGCATGTCTTGTAACAGTGCCAATTCAGTATGTGCAACCTGCATTAAAGAAGATCATGAAAGAGCATGCTCATGCGCTCCCGGTTGCGTTAACTGCCGCGGAGATCATCAAACTTTGTTCCGCGACTGTCCTTGCTATGCGAAGAACACTATATCCTGGAGCTCCGGTTGAACGAAAAGCTTTCCTTTTCTGAGTCCCGGAAATGGTTTCATTCTGTGATACCTAAGACCGGTACGTACAGCTCTGTAGCCTCTTCTGTGGCTCAAAATCGTGATAGCAGCACGCAGACCCGTAACTTTGTTTTTACTGGTATCCCATGTGCACCAAGTTCCGCCAAGCTCTTTGTCGAGAAGCCTAGTTTGGTAGTTTTTTATGCTCCGACCATTACATTAAAAACTTCATATACCCAGACTGATTTTTTGAAAACGTCTACTGCTCCTTAAAAGAAAATTTCCAGTCCTTCTCCTCGGAGGTCCAGCTCCTTTGATGGTTCCAGGAACAAACCAGCTAGACGGTCGTCCTCGCCGCCTATTTCCATTTCCAACCGATTCCAGGTGTTGACCATTCTTAGCGGAAGAGCCCTTCCTCTGAGGATATTATGGAGCAGGATATGCCTGCTCCTACTAAACCACCTAGAACGACGCGTCTAAAGGACGGCTGATTCATCCTGCGTCGACCAAAAAGTAAATTTATTGCCTTATTCCAGATATATAGATTGGCTATCCTTTCGTGGAATATACTTGGAATCCGTAGTCCAAGACGTGAACTGGAGTTATTTTTACGGTCTACCGACTTTCCTATTGTGTGTCTCCAGGGGGGGGCGGTTTGACCGTTGCCCTACAGATGCTCCAGGTGCGGGCTCTGCGGACCCTGAGTGCCCGTGGTACCTCTGACGTACTAGAGGGAGCCGGACCGGACTTGATTCGAGCCCCTCCCGGAAGGGAGTTGTCCGGATTGGGTTGGACTCGGCTTGGCAGTGGACCCGTCACTCACGGGAAATTGAGGACCTACGATGGCGGCGTGTCCAGGGGAGTGCCGCAGGCGTGTACTTTGGGGGCCGGTGCGCCGGAATCGCCGTTGTTTGTAGGGAGGGTGGTGGCTACCTTAATGCTGGGGTGACTCACCTCTTAAATACGAGGAGGTCTAAGCTAGTATGACCTATCCACCAGTGAGAATCTGGTAGCTAAGGGAACTTAGCGCGCCTGGGCGACGCAATCGTCTGTAGCCGAATGGCGGGTCGGTTTAGAGTTACAAGGTGCCGTCCTAACGCAAAATACCACGGGTGGCACAGACCTCTGTGTTTGCACCCCTGGACCTAGGGTTTGGTCAACCCGCTATGAACTATGAACTGTCTCCAGGAGATCAAGCTTCGACCACAGGACTCATTTCTCCTTTGCGGTTACTTTTCTGTGCGATTCGACCTTCCACCAGAAGACGGCATTCCTGTTCATGGCGGAGTTTTAATTCTAATCAGAGTTGACGTACATAGTCCTCCGTTGTGTGTACAGTCACCTTTACAGACTGAAGCATCTGCAGTTTTCTTTCCGGTCTTAATTTTACTGTCTATGATATTTACAACCTCCATCTGCTACTATCTTAGCGGCTGATCTAGAACATCTTATTTCCCCGCTACCACCCTCTTTTCTACTTTTGGGGGACTTAAATACGCACCATCCCCTATGGGACTGTTCAACAGTATGTGCGATGGGTAGCATCTTAGCCGAGAATTTGGATCAACGTAATTTTATTTTTCTTAATACAGATCAGCCCACCTTCCTATTCAATGGTACAAACAGTTTCTCGTATTTGGATATCAATGGTCTTCTTCTCTTGCTGTTCATTTTACGTGGAACATCCTAGATTTACACTCCAGTTATCATTTTCCATGCCAGATCCATATTGTGTCCTCTCACGCACATTTCTAGCTCGCACCAAAGTGACTTATCAACAAGGCGAATTGGACTCTTTAAACCCCTGCCATATTATCAGTGCATGATTTTATATCTATTGACCCCAAGGTCGAACACTTTGATACCTTCTAATTGCCGCAGATCGAGCTATTCCCCGATAATCTTCCCACCCCATACGCTTTCCGGTTCCTTGGTCGACCGATGAATGCCGGGACGCATTGCGTGCAAGTCGAGGTGCTTTGACAGTTTTTCGGTGCCATCCTACATGGGAAAATATGATTCGCTATAAACAGCTGCTCGCCAAATGCCATGAGTACTAAAGGTTAACAAGAAGACGTCTTTGATATCTTTCGCTTCTTCTTTTAACCGCTCAACGCCTTCGTCTGTTGTCTGGAACAAGTTACGCCGCGTTGCAGGTAAGCCTGGGTTTTTGTCCATACCCGGTCTAGGGGTACAACACCGTGTACTTTATACTCCTACGGATATTGCCAATGAATTAGGCGCATTTTTGTTGATATTTAGAGCTCCGCTAATTATTCTCCCACGTTTCGCACAATTAAGATGCAGGTAGAATCTAGAGGATTCTCATTTGTCCCGACAAGTGAGAGTGCTAGAATGCCTCATTTTCTGCCATGAACTAGAGCATGTTCTTTCTGTCTCTGCGCTCCGGGGTCATCGGTATCCATATTGCAGCATCTGTTAGAGGAAGGCACAGCTTGTTTACTCCAGATTTTTAATCGCACCTAATCTGATGGCACTTTTTCATGCGTTTGGCGAATGGCCACCGCCGTATCAATACTTAAACCTGGAAAAGACCCCCCCTCCATCTCTCTTCCAATTACCGTCCTATTTCGCTCACCTGCTGCGTATGCAAGGTGATGGAACGCATGATTAGCGGGTGACTTTTGTGGTGGTTAGAATCATGGCACCTTCTGACGAACGTACAAGGTGGTTCGTCGTTATCGCTGTTCTGTCAACCATTTGGTGTCTTCACCCATATTATGGACGGTTTTGTACGAAAATGCCAAACGATCGCCGTCTTTGATGTAGAGAAAGCATAAGTCACCTGCTGAAGAAGTGGTACCCTTTGAACGCTTCATGAATGACATACATAGTTGGCTTTCAATTTTTATTCAGGAGTTCCTGAAGGATCGGGTTTTTAATGTACGCGTGGGTTTTGTTTTATCTTCTCGTTTTATTCAAGAGATCAGAGTACTTCAATCTCGGTACTTAGTGTCACACTATCATCGCTATTAATTCCATCACAGAGTGTTTATCGCAGGGATAAGATCATCGTTATTTGTCGACGACTTTGCAATCTTTCTTTCTTCTCAGCGCACATGTCTTTTGGAAAGCCGCTTCAAATGCTGTCTGGGCCGTCTCTGTGCTTGGATTATCAACCAGGGTTTTCGTTTTTCTGCTGAGAAGACCGTCTGCATTAATTTTCTGGCTTTGCAAGGAGTATCCTTTGCCATTTCTCCATCTTGGCCCAGTTGCTCTATGTTTCGCAGGCTAAGTAAAGTTCCTTGGCTTTTGATAGGAAACTATGCTGTTCATCTCATATAGCACAACTGAAAGGCCTGCGTAAATGTTTCCAATGTCATTTACGTGTTTTAAGTGGCACGTCCTGAGAAGCGGACCGGACGGTTCTTTTGCGCCTCTTCGTTTAATCATCCGGTACAAAATCGATTATAGCTGCTTTGTTTATGATTAGATGCGACCTTGAGTATTTCGTCGCGTTAACCCGATTCATCACCGAGTATTTAGTGTGGCGATAAGAGCATTTCCTACGAGTTCTGTGTCCAGCCTGTCAGCAGAAACTGATGAAACTGCTCTATCCTACCGTAGAGACATTTTACTTTGTGGATACGGTTGCCAATTGGCTGTTGAACCTCGGTATCCCACGAGTGAGCCGTTTTTTTTTTTAACTTGTTTGATAGCCTTTACACTGCTGAGCCTTTGGCTCCTATGCCTTCCGGCTGTTGCTTCTGGAGATTTTAAGGACTTTGGAGTAGAGCTGCCTGCATTTTTCTTAGCCGGGCAAGCTTGTTATCCCCCTTGGCATTAACAGAGGTTCATTTTGGGCTTACGTCCTGTCCTAAATCATTGAGTGCATTTTCCATTATTCATGGACATTTTAGCGCTATTCTCTCATTTGCGAGATGTAATTTTATCTATACCGATGGCTCGAAAACGGACAAACGTGTTGGTTGTGCCTTTCTATTTAATGGCTGTAGTTTTACATTTGTTCCTAACTCTTTGACATGTATATTTATGGCGGAACTTTACGCTATGTATCGAGCGGGCTTATACGTATCTGAACAGCGCCTGGGGGACTCTGTAATTTGTTCTGATTCCCTGAGTGCTCTTTTGAGGTTTCGAAACTTGTAGAACTCCCATCTTCTTGTACAAAAGATCAGGACGCAGTATTTGCGCTAGTTGACGCGGGCGTTAGCGTAAGACTACTATGGGTTCCTGGCCATGTGGAAATTCAGGGCAACGAGGCCGCAGATGTCGCAGCAAAATCTGCTGTTTTAGAACCTTCCACAATCCAGCAATGTATTTACTCTGGGGATTTTAGTCAGTTTTTACGTATAGCTCTTCTGTCGCGCTAACGCGAGGGTTGGCATTTGCTGCTGAATAATAAACCTCGGGAATGCAAATATTTCCCTTTTAATTTGCTATGCTCTTCTCGCGCGGTTCGTCGCAAACAAGTAGTTTTAGCATGTTTATAGATTGGGTGTTGTAGTTTAGTCGGTCACCATTTTAAAGGTGAACCTGGTCCACCATGTCCAAATTGTGAACACCCCTATACAGTACATCCCACATTACATGAATGCCATAATCTAACAGCTTTTAGAATTTCATATGTTTTATTTTCCTCTCTTAAGGAAGTTCCTGCAGATGATTTTGTCGCTGTAGAAGAGTGCTCTATTTCATACATTTTCCTGGAACAAAATATGAATTTTCATTTATCTGTGATGGTGTATTTTTTAGTGCATTGAAAGATCAATTTCTTTCCATCTATTGCTGATGTTTTTAATGTCTGTACTTTGGTGAATTTTTTTTTGTCCTTGTTATTTATCATTATTTTTTATTTATTTGTTTTTACTTGTATTGCTTGCCAAGCTGTGTCCAATGTTTCTGCACATTATTTTTATTGGCACAGCATTCAGAATTTACTTCCTATTTATAGTTATGTTTTGTTTTCCAGGGTGCAGGAACAAGGAAGGGAAATGGGAAATGTAGTTGTGATCCAGGCTATGAGGGAGCAATTTGCAGTACTTGTGCCAAAGAATATTATGAAGCATATCGTGATGAAAATAAACTCCTGTGCTCTCCTTGCCATATGTCATGTCAGGGAGCATGCACACAATCTGGTCCAAAAGGTAGTATTTTCATAATTGCTAAAGCTGCATATTACATTTATAAGCATTGTGATCACAGAGTAATCCAGTTGATAATCCTCCTCAGAAAGATCCTGGAACTTTGAATAACTGTAATAAATATGGTATGGTTAATCATGTGCAAGGTCACAGCCATTTAGTTAAGCCTGTACTCCTTATATTTTGTGGTAATTAATGCACAAACTTCCATAAATTATCAGCAAAAGTTTGTTTCTTTCATCTTAAGTTTAGTAAAAAAGTACTTTGAAGATTGGAAAAATAAAGTACACTTCAAAATAAATCTATTTGAAACACTGCAATTCATTTTAAGATACATATCTTTAGCGATAGAAATTTGAAAAATAATAACCATATCATGTTTCACTTTGACAGAAAAAAATTAACTTGGTTTTGCCCTTAAAGTATTGTTCCTGATTTTAGTGAGCAAATTTTGCAGAGAAACATTGTCTGCAAATGAAAAGTCATCATCATTTTCCATATATGATTTAAGTCTACCAACAGTAATACTAGATTGGGTGTGTGATTAACACCACCAGTCAAATTACTCACAATACTACTGAAGAGATGAAGCATGGTAACTTGGCTTCAATCCATTATACACAAAAATTTGAGGTAAGGGGGGATGGCTTCAGTGAAAGGCAGGATATATTTGGTGCAAAATATTGTAGTTTTGCTGTAATTGCATGGCTGGCTGGAAACTTATTTGTTTTTTCAGCTTGTAAATGTTCCTTGACTCAGCAGTTAATACTTTTTTTTTTGGCCAAGGAATGCTGTAAACTGTTGGTGATACCAGTGCAGTTGTGGGTTTTTCATTTTTTCTATATGTTGTTGATTGGTTAATTGTTCAGAAATATGTGGTGATACTATGCTTTCTTAGAAGACAGGCACTTCTATTGGATTTAATTGTAATTTGTTAAAGGTTGTTTGAATGATTTATAGCTCAAATAAGCTGAGATTTTTATATGGCTTTTGTTTTGATAATTGCTAATGGTTAATAAATAGGAAGATTATTCCTAATATTCTTATTTTTATTAGTATTGTAATGATATCAGAGGATAGTTTAAAGTGGAGTATTAGTTTTGGAAATGGTCATGTTGTGTAAGTATGGAACAGCTATTTGATTAGGTAGTACATTCCCTAGGTAATTTCCTTCTTTCTGTTCCTTTGCAGTCATTGAAACTTATTTTCATCTAAGAGTTTTATTAATTTAATTTTTTTTATATCTGTTGGTTTTCAGTACCTTTGAAGTGTGAGCTAATTTGTGTTAGAGCATGTATTCCTGGCAGATGATGAATGATCTGTTAACAAGTGCCAATATGATGGATCTTTTATGTGCTGGAGCATGAAGAGAATTTTCATGAAGATATCTATCAGTATAAATAATAATTCTGTGTATTATCACCAAGTAATCTATCTTCAAGTTGTGACACCAGAACATCTAAAAAGGGCGAGGAATTATTATTTTCCATTTTCATCGTGTTTTTATTGAAACTATTAAGTCCTTTTCTACAGACAGGAGACTTATGGGAGGAATTTTATGTTGCGAACTTATTATCCTGTGGAAGAAGCTATTTCTTTAATCCAATAAAAGGTTCTGAACAGTTCCCTTCCTCTAGGCTTGCCAACCTAACTTGCACATTGCATAAGCAATACAGTTTTTTTTAGTAGTGTTTAATGCCCGTTTTTACTACTGAGGCACCACAGGTGGAGCAATACAGTGTTTTCCCTTTGCAATATGGTTTACAAACAAATTGAAGGTACAACCATAGAATTCCCTTTGTCACCTTTATTTCTGACATTATTAATACAGCTTTCAAAGAGGAAGTTCTGGCATTGATTGTTTAAAACCTGAATGTTAGCTCCAGTAGCTTGATTATTATTTAGATTTGGCTTCATTGTGCAGATTAATCACAGCATTTTATTCATCACCTCAATAGTCATAATAAGAACATATAAATAATGATGGAGATAGAAAGTAATTTCATGCCATTTCTAAATGTTCTGTTGTTATGAGTTGAACATAGATTGCTTGGTCATATGGTATATGGTAAGGCTACTCATACTGACAGATGGCTTCATGAAAGTTGACCTTACATCACAACACCTCTTTGCCTTCCTCCTCCCTAGATTCTCACACCTCAGCACAATAATCAGGTCATAACTTACCTAATAAGGAGGACCATAAGGTCCTCAAAATATTGGTTTTTAATTATTTTATCTATTTATGCAGCATAAGCTGGGGGAAAAAAAAGCTTTACCATAGCATACTCTGGCCATGAAATGAAATGAATGGTGTTTAATACCCATTTTTGCTACAGAGGCACCACAGATGATGGACACTGATGATACATGAGATGCAATGATATATTGGGAAAGGATTTATTTCTAAAGGAGGAAACGTTCCAGGCCTAAGTTTAGGGTACCTCCCCAGCATTTGCCATTTATGAGGACTGAGGAAAACCTGGAAAAAAAACTCAGTTAAGGAGGACATTCCTGACAGAATTCGAACCCCAGAACTCCTGCTCATGAGTCTGCACCTTAACAATCTCTGCCACCCATAGCGGTGACTCTGGCCATGAAAGCCTATATCAGAAAATAATTAAGCAACAGTACTAAATCTTGTTAGGCATTATAGCAATGAGAGCAAAGAGCTGAGTTGGAGATTAAAAATTAATAAAGGGTTAATGAGACTGCCTAGAATAACATTGTGATGGTTTTTTATTATTATCATGCAATATAGCAGCTCCTTCATCTTTAATTTATTAGTGAAATTGGTTTTAATTAATAGAATGGTAGGTTGATTTTCCTATGTTATAGTATTTTTAATATTGATTATTGGTTGTAATGCAATGCTTATCATATTGTATGTGGGAACTCAGACTTTTGTTATAGACAAGAACATTCAATAGATGTAATTAATCGACCAATTCAAGATTGGATGTTGAAATGTCTGTTGATCTTATGCAAAAGACAGTTCTCTTATCCAATCTTCATAGCTGTGCTTACTTGCCAAGGAGAGTTCCTTGGTGGTCAGAGCTAATCTGACTGAAGATCTATGTTAGAAGGCTTTTAATCAAATTTCAATGGACTGGTAAGTGCAAAACCTATAGAAAAGCCCTTACCAGTACTATAATATTTCTGGAGTAAGAGGTGTTTTAATGATATGCTAGGGAGCATGATATCATTTCTCCAATGAAATTACCTGAAATAAAGGTCCAGCAAATGCCAAAGAGAATGAGCTTTGAAGACTCCTGATTATCAAAAATACAATAAATGAAATTGTACTCAGAAAAATGAAAAACTGAATGCTATCCAAAACAAATACTCTTATTCATTTTGACCTGAACTATAAGAAATTAGAGATTAAAGCTCTACTTGGTACCCGGTATCAAACCCGGTATCAATGTGGAACATTTAAGATAAATTATGAAGATAGAAATTTTTTTAAATTAAAGGAACAGGTTTAGACATTTTTGAACTTACATTGTTTCAAAAGAGATTTGAAGTTCTACTCTATGCCTTATGCTTACACTGAGGTAAGACCAGGACTCGGAGAAAATCAAATGACCAAAGTGCTCTATCTCATTTTTATTTGACTCCTTGATAAGACATTTTCAGGAAAACTTTTTTTTTATTGGTTTATTTATGGACGCTCTTTAACATCTCAGGTCATCAGCATCCCATTCAACTCAGGGCGTGAAATGGCCGACAAATTTTGCTCAGAGGTCTTTCTTTCAGGCTTGAGGTTCTTTTTTGGCACGGGACCCAGAGCTTTACTTCCCTTCCAAAGGAAGCCATACTTAGGATTTTTATGCCCGAAAAAATCCATTGGTCCTGGCCGGGTTCGAACCCGCAATCTTGGGTATAAGAGGCAAGTATGGCAACCACTACACCATCAGGACTGACTGGAAAACATCATCATTGAGGAAAGTGAAAGTTTATGGGCAAAGGAAATCTAATTAATACAGAATTAAAATATGGTTGATGTCCAAAATTCATACTAATATAATGCTTATATTTATAGCAGTTCAGGCTGCAATGAAAAAGGTCTTCATCTCAAGTTTAAGGACAGAAACCCATTCAATCTGTGCTTAGATTGATCACAGCCTCTTTTTGGGAGTTACAGGAACATGAATAGTGATACCAGTTTTATTCCATTATTCTAACAGTCATTTTCAGCCAAAATGGCTTAATGTATACAGGTTCCATGAAAATGAATAAACCTGATATCCCTGCAGAATTTCAGACCAACAATGACAGTAGATGCATCTTTCTATGACTTTTCAGGCAGTCTTATGCTAATTCCCTATGAACCAATGCAAGGAAAAGCAGTCATCATGCTTTTTCTATGCGTCACACTAAAGTAAACAATGAAAGTGACAGACCTGAAGTGATAAGCCATTATAATAGAACAAAGAATGGCATCAAGTCCCTAGATAAAAAAATGTGCCAATTATTTTACAGCAAAGAAAACAAATAGCCCTCTTTATATTCTATGGCATGCTAGACACCTCAGGAGCAAATGCATTTTTTGTAAACTTAACTACAGAGATAATCAGCTTTTATACAGAAGGTCTTTCTAAAAGAAACCCACTTTGATCTTGATGAAACCACACATAGTGAGGCAATTTGAGAATCCAAATCTGCAGCAGAATTTGAATAATACTGAATGTCAAGAATATTGATTCTAGTACTTCCTGAGAAAGGAGAATCATCATCCTACAGTGTCCACAGAAGCATCAAGTAAACAGAAGCAATGCTAATATACTCCTCTTCTGCGGATAGATAAACCCAGATTGTGTGCAGAAGTGGCAGCACTGTATGTAATTTATATGTAGAGAAGAACTCAAAAAATTCTGTTCTCTAAGTAAAGTATAAATGCAATGTTGCACACCACTACATACAGCAATTAAGTAAATTAGGTACATGCTTTTGTGTTGTCTTAGGCTTTTAAGACCACAAATATGATAGTTATGTTGAGTCAATGAATTTTAAATACCCATTTGTTTTATTAATGAATGCAAAATCTGTTCATGAGTTAATTGAACCTCATAATTTGGAAACAAAATTAGAGTCTATGGCAGTGGCTGGCAAAATTTATGCTGTGCTAAATCAAGAAAATGAGATTGCCTTGCATTGTAATAAAGAATGTCACTCCGAGGCAGAGTCACTGTAGCTGGTGGGACCAGTGGCAAACTGGAAGTTGTACAGTACACTCTTGATAACATAAAATATATTAAATGCTTGTATTTATACATCAAAATTAGCATAATACTAACTTCACATTATATATATCATCATTGAACTATCATAAACATAACCTTTAACAAAAGAAACAGGAGTACATAGATTTACAGAACAAATTAACATGTTAGTCTTGTTTAATTTATCAAAATGGAGAACAGGCCTATGAAGAATTAAGTTTTAAAACAAAAGATATCAATAAAACAATTGTAAATTCCTCATAAGAGCATTTACATACATAGACCTAATAAAACAAATCTGCTTAGTTGTGTACTTTTGCTGAGTTTTCTATGATATACTCTTAATTAGCTAATGAGTCAATTTAATACTCTTATGCTCCACTTACCATTTAATTATACAGAAAACATGTTTCACAGGCTTTTGCCCGCATCATCAGCTGTGAATGAACTGCTGGATTTGTTGTTGGTTGGATGGACTTGGTATAGCTCTTGTGGACATTTTATGAACTTTAGCATTAATTTGTCTTCTGTTGGGATCTCAAAGTTCATAACCTTATCTTCATATTTTTTTATAAAATTTTTTTCCCATATTCCCAGCTCCAAGGGTCTATCTAAAAATTTCAATAGTTTGACTTCCATTTGTATATCATGTTTATTTCTCCAAAAGTAATGTGCTATTGCTGATTTATCTATCTGGTTGTACCTGATGTTTGTCCAGTGTTCCATTAGCTAAATTCGAATGCTGCTTTTTGTTTTGTGAATATGTACTTTGTTGCATTCCGAACAGTTGATTTTATATATTCCTGGTTTCTTCTCATCAGGTATTCTATCATCACCAGAGTTGAGCAGATTATTTAGGCTGAATTTGTTCACTGGGGAAAATGTAATCCCAAACTTTCAAAGTATTTTTTGCAACTTTTTGGTGGCCCAAGTATGATAAGTAAATTTCTTGTGAATTGTAGTTTATTTTTTTGCTGTCAGTGTTGTATCCTGATTCCCTTGTTTGAATTTCTTGATTTTCAAAGATAGAAGAACTTATCAGTGGGAAAGAGTGCATGAAAATAAAAGCAGATCCTTTGAAGAAATGCATACAGTCTATAAACAAATCAGTCAACAAAAGACAATCATACCACCCAAGGAGAAACTAAAATTAAAAGCAAACATCACAATAGCAAGGATACATGGCCTATCAAAAATACATAAACTGGAAAATGCAATGAGACCAATAATCAACTGTAGAAACTCACCTTCCTACCAACTAGCAAGATGGCCCATCCAGAGATTTCAAAAATTTCCTACGTTAGCTTAAGTGTAAGTAATTCCAAAGAACTGGTGGAGAAAATTAAAGATTTTGTTCTCCAAAAGAATGATCTTCAAGTGTCCTTTGGTGTAAATTCACTCTTTCCCAGCATACCAAAATGCAAACTCCCAGCATCCCTTCTGACATGATTGCAGTCTCTAAAACTAACCAATGAGGAGATTGAGGAGTATATCCAACTAACCAGAGTCTGCGTCAGTCAGAATTTCTTCAGGTTCAATGGTAAATTTCATAAACAGAAGGTAGAGAGAAAAAAAAATTGGTAGGCTTGCAATGAAAGACTAAACCTTGTTCATACTGAATAGTAGTGCATGACCAACTGTAATTTCATACTTTGGGGCTCTGGGTGTTGTAACTCCCAGTACTACTTAAATACTAGATGAACTCTGACCCAAAACTTTGCTTATATGTTACAGCCTTTAAGCAGGTTTTAAGCCTCTATTGGACATTTTAACTTTATTAATTACATGGCACAAGAAGTTATGTCTGTTGCAGTATCTTATCTGAGTAGATCATGCCAGAATTGAAATACTAGTTTAGCAATTGCTGAGGACACTTTTGCAATCATTATTAGTCAGTAGTTCAATATACTCACAAGTGTATCGACACTGATGGTGGGCATTTTGAGCAACAGTTGTAACTGTAAAAGTCTAAGATGTTTAGTGGTCATACTTTTCCGTTTGTATGAATTCAATTTTGTTATGTTAACACACTTTTTTCTTTGCTTGAAACGTGTGTACATTTTTTTGGCACCCTTTGTATTTATTATATTAAACTAAAAATATTCATTTAAACTTACTGTATTAAATTGATTGCATTTGCCTCCAACAATTCTTAAATTGTTTTTCCTATGACATTGAGGGAATGTACCCCGACTGTTTTGAATGCCCATTCAGGTCTCCTATTATTAGGATATTTTGTTTAACTTCTATTAAGTCAAGATTTAATAGGTTTAATAGGTGGTTATTTGGGGGACTGTATATACCAAAACTGGTATATTTTGCATTCTGTAACCATACTTCTGATCGAGTGATTTCAGCATAGTCTGTGGAGTTCATGGTTTTCAGTGTAGTTGTTGTGCTTATTAGGAAGTTTTTGAAACCTACTAATATGCTACTTGCTACTGGTTGATGTTTATGAAGACAATATATGTTGTA
The DNA here is from genome assembly GCA_030762175.1 of Metallyticus violacea. Lineage (NCBI taxonomy): Eukaryota > Metazoa > Arthropoda > Insecta > Mantodea > Metallyticidae > Metallyticus > Metallyticus violacea. Next base: position 122,750,664 of record CM060846.1, on the reverse strand, counting down.
GTTTTTAAAACTGTAAAACTTACCAATATCATTGTTAACTTCAAGAATTACAAAGATATCTACATTATGTTTATTTAATAGTAAGTAATCAGAGTTAGTTTTCCTTTTAGTTATTTACTTATTTATTTATTATTTTTCCAATACCATGTTGGAATGTGTTTTTTCAGAAAAACAAATAAAGGTGCAGAATATACCATGCTCATTTTCAAGGAATGTTTGGAAATTATTTACAATAGCAGTGTTTTACGAATGCCATGCAATCTATGATCTCGCCCATTTTTAGGGTAATGGGCTGATACCAGTATGCCATACAGATGATTGATGGTGGTTGCAAGCAGTGTGTGTAGTAGAAGAACAGTGTTCACTTGTTAAGTGCAGCAAGATGTAGACAAGATGAAAGGTGACTATTATGGACAAAAATGGACTGTGTGGTTTTTATGGAAAGAAGGCATCAAAACTACAGAAATTCATAAATGTTGAACTGTGAAATGTGGATCTTTGATGAACTCGCACAACCCTGCACACCATTATGCATGACATTTGAATATGAAAAAGATGCATGCACATTGGGTTCTACCCCCATGGGTAGCCGAGGTCATTAAGGTGCAGACTCGTACGCGGTAGGTCTGGAGTTCGAATCCCACCAGGACCGTCCTTCCTGATTGAGGTTTTTTCCAGGTTTTCCTCAGTCCTCATAACTGGCAAATGCTGGGGAGGTACTCTAAACTTAGGCCTGGAATGGTTCCTTCCTTAAAAAAAAATCATTTCCCAATTTTTCATTTCATCTCATGTGTCACCAGTGTTCACCTCCTGTGGTGCCTCAGTAGTAAAAACAGACATTAAACTCTACTCAAAAAAAAAAAAAAAACATGGGTTCCATGGGACTTAACACAACCACAGAAGTACAAAACAGATGAATTAGGTGTGACTACCGCAAACCAGAGAAAAAAGTTCAATCCATGCATTGGAAACATTCAGGGAGTCCCTGGCCCAAGAAATTGTGTACTGCTCCATCTGCAGGCAAGCAGATACTCACCATCTTTAGGGACACTTCAGACATATTGCTAATGAACTGGCTTCCTGAAGGAATGACTGTCAGCAGCAAGATATACTGTGAGACCCTTACACAGTGTAGATGCAGGATTCAGCAATGGCAAAAGGGGAAGGGTCAACAGGAATGTTCCTCAAACATGACAACGTATGGTCCCCACACCAACAACACTACAATCACAAAGTTGGCATTGCTTGGATTCATTGTGCCACACCCACCATATTAACTGGATCTTGCTTTTTCTGATTATGTCTTATTTAACAGCAAGAAGGATTCACTGCAAGGTGAAAAATAAAAACATTTTGGTATCAATGAGGAAATTCAGGCAGCTGTCCATAAGTGATAGTGTAGTACTTCCAAACAATGCTTTTGCAACCCCATAATAAAGTTACCAGGAAGGTGGCAATGGTACATTGACATTCATGGGGAATATATTCTGAGATCCCATGTAAATTAAACCATGTTGGATAATAAATAAGGGACAAAAAACTACTATTATAAATAATTCCTGGACACCCTTGAAATATTACAGTTGCACTCATTAAAATGTATTTGATTACTCAAACACAGAATCTTTGTATGAGTTTACATATGTCATCAAGGACAAAACGATAATCTACATAAGTTTATCTAAGATTTCACTTATGTACAAAATGCATTATGATTCATACTGATAACATCTAGATGATTGCTTGGGCTGTAACATAGGATCTGTAGGTTGAAGAAAAAAGTATATTGTTGATTCTAGATACTTATATGTCATTTAAACAGTTTTACAAAAAAAGTTAAAATTACTCCTTTAATCACCAAAAAAGTCGTATCATATATGCAATTGCTTCAGATATAAAAATTATTAATGCTAGAATATTTTAAATTTGGCTCAGAGTATTGAGAGTTTCCTATAATTGCAACAAATTTAAATTTCCTCTACCGTGTTCATCTTTCCAAATCTTCACATGCATCTCTCTCTCTCTCTCTCTCTCTCTCTCAACTATCCAAATATTATTTAATCTCTGAAGTGTAGCCAGCCCGAAATCTGAGCATAAATATTTTAACATTGGAGTTGCTTCATAGTTTCATTTAGTTAACTTTGAGGATGCACATTGCAATTATATTCTCATAGAATTTAGTATGGTAAGGTGTGGGCACAAGAAGCTAAAGATCCAATCCTATGGTATAAGTTCTGGTAGTAGATTCAAAGTTTTGTTTGTGTGATGAAATATTTCCAGATCCCAACTACATATGGCTTAAGGTGTAATTTTCTAATTGAAATAAGGTGCTTTTTAAAAACTGTTTGTTAGTCCTAGCATAATTAAAATCCAGGAATGTTCAATTGCATGCCAAGTAATGCTGTATGTTCTTAATGACTATCACCTAATTAGCACTGGAAGGGAAAGGGAGTTATATTAAATTTTAGGAAGCTAATGTTCAGTACATTAAATCAGAACTGTGATAGATTTGCAAAAATTTCCTAGAGAGTTGTGATGTTAGAGGTAGATAAGCTGACTAACCCAAATACAATTGAATGCTGCTAAACACTGAGATGAGCAATATTAAAGGCATTTTCATATAGGAAGATAATCTGTTTTTAAGAAATACAGGAATTCATATTCTAATACAATGCTTTTTCATACAAATCTTTTATATAATTAATTTTAAAATATTTAGCTTAACATATTTCTAAAACGACAACTACTCCTGTTCATAATAATATTTAAGATTTTCCCATATTTCATTCAATTCTAGGAATAGGTCTTTCCAAACCCTCATAACAAATAATGTTTATTTTCCTTCTTTTTTTGAGGCGAGGAACATTTATTATGAGTAACATAATAGTAATTCCAAAAAATAGAACAATAAATGTAAGGGATACATACAAGGGATATTCCAAAAATAATGTCTCCTATTTATTTCCATGAAGCATACAGCAGGTACAGAAGTTTTAATTATGTTTCATGCAGTGTTTCTGATTTCATGCAGTGACATCTGGAATGTCTTGTCTTTGATATTACCATGGCCACCACTATAATGCACTTCCCGCTACCTTGCCATGCTGACATCCCTGTTTGATCTCCATAAATGTTCAGCAAGCATCAGTGAATTACAATGGAGTTCAGTAACATAATGTGCTTTATATGTGTATCAGTGCAAAATGTCATTTTGTTGGACTGATCTTTGGTGCATGACTGCTGATTTCACATAATATTACCTGAAAGGTTCAAAATTTTAATTGCAATACTACCAACATTCTTCTTTGACATTGTGGATGAATATAATAAAATGCAAGATATTATTTTTGGAAAATCCCTCATAGTTTTATAATACTATATTGTGGAAATACAATTTTCATCTTTATGCACAGGTTGTTCAGCATGTAAACCAGGATGGTTTATGGATACTGAGAAAGGCTGCATGGATGTAAATGAATGTTTTGCAAAAAAAGTGCCATGTAAGAAAAATGAATTTTGTGTCAATAATGAGGGTTCCTACACTTGTTTAGGTAAGTTTTGAGAAATATGCTGTTCTATTCTCTAGTCTAACTTTTTGCTTTTCAGTTCTTTTAAGTTTACTATCCAGACAAATAGCATATTTGCAAAAATATAACAAAATAGAGAAAGTAAAAATGATCCCAGATTCTGTCAGTGCTAAAGTTTTCTGAAATTTTCTTTACATTGTAAGGAAAAACTCTGAATTTCACCCAATAACTTGCTCCAGTGGGAAAACAAACTTGCACCCGTAAGTTTGCAAGCAGACACTGAATATCTTAGTCACTGTGGTAGACATTGGTTCAATTCTAGCTTGTGAATGTTATTCTTGCTGTTTTATAAAAGTTAAAATTTCATTGGGGTTATTCCAATTAAAATAGAAAGACATTTTAATCTTCAAGCAGTTTTCATTAATTTGAAAATAAAGAATCAGACTGGAAAAATTCAGATCATGGCAAGGATTCAAACTACGGATCTTCAGCCTTCCGGGCTAATGCTCTATCAACTGAGCTACCATGTCCTCCTCCAAGCAAGGAACCATGAATTTTTCTCGTTTGATTTTATATACCTCAAAGACCTCCTCTAAGGCTTCTCTGCTAGAGATATTTATTCCTTAAGAGGCGACTTATAATGCTATGTGTACATGCGACCAAGACTTCTAGTTTAACCACAGGAGGTCTCTGAGGTAAATAGAATCAGATGAGAAAGGTTCTGGTTCCATGCTTGAAGGAAACAATAGTCAGTTGGTAGAGCATTAGCCTGGAAGGCTGAGGACTCAAGGTTCAAATCCTGGCCATGTCCTGAATTTTTCAAGTCTGATTCTTTTATTCCAACTTATGTCCTTTATGCAGCTAGTGTTGATTTGGTTTATTTATTAATGCTCTTTAACATCTCAGGCCATCAGCATCCCATTCAAATCAGGGCATGAATTGAGTGACAAATTTTGCCCAGAGATCTAGAGGCATATCAGAATTTCTGCATACAGCTTCTGGAGATGATAAATGCTCAATCCAATTTTCTCAATAAGTTGGTGATGTCTGACGAGGCCCATTTTCATTTATCAGGCTAAGTAAACAACGAAACTTCAGGTAATGGGTGCCTTCCAATCGTCATCACCTTAATGAACAATTATTGCATAGCACAAAAGTTACTGTGTGGTGTGGAGTCTCTTCTCAGGTATTATTGGTCCCTATGTTTTTGAAAAGGATGCAGGTGACACTGTCACAGTCACAGCAGAACATTATGTTGTTATATTTCAACAGGATGGTGCAACCACACACACAACCAGAACATCCATGATAACCTTACGAACAATGTTTCCAGATCACTTTGTTTTCCTGTTTGGTAATGTCAACTGGCCATCCCAAATGCCCAATTTATTGGCCTGTGATTTTTTTCTGAGGGGATTCCTGAAATCCAATTATGCTAACAGGTCAGCAAAATACTCAAGAATTAAAAAACAACATTCACCCCATAATGGGGGCCATAAAAAATTACACTCTTTGTAAGGTTATGGAAAGTGTGCATTCTCAAGCTGAAGATTGCATTGCCAGCAGTGGTGGTCATCTGAAGGACATAATTTAAAAAATGTGACATATGTAAGGAATAGTATGAAGTGCTCTTTCAAGGAGTATACACCAACAGTATGTAGTTTTAATTCTTCATGCTTAAATTTAATGCTTAAAATGGGTCATTGTTTCTGTCGCACCTTGTATATAAAACAAAATTGAAAGCACTGAAATTTGAAAAAAATGTGAGCTTATTTGCATCTCAATTCACAGGGAAGGTGAAGAGAAAATTGTCCCTGATACAGGCAAGAAGATGAAGTGTAGTATAATTTAAGTTCAAAAGTAAAGTGACTGACAAATTATATGATTTTGTGATTAATAAAATTGTCCAATATTATGTAATAAAGTAAAACATAAACATTGCATAAAAATTTCAATTGAAAGTGTGTAAATGCCATCATTTTGACTGTTTTAAATTTTCATGAGTATAAAACAAAAACCATCTCCAACAAAAATATTTAGCTCTTTTTTTTTCATTTAATCAACTATATCTTAAATGTCAAAGCCCTCTCTAAGTGGGTATACACATACTTCAGAAACTAATCAAGACAGTAATTTCAAGTTCATAGTTACTTGAATGGCATGATGGCCAGTCACATTTGCTGTAATGAGATTCATGAGCCCTCCAATCCCATTCACAATTTTTTATGTAACTTACATACATACCTTAGTATTTTAGGCTTTCATGGCATTATTGTCTTCTTGGGTGATCAGATCACCCAAGAAGCCTACATACTTAATAGCAGTGAAATATTTTCAAGTCACCACATATCTGACACTGAAAGTCATGATACTTGATGACTTCAAGTAAAATTTTTGTTTTAATGTGATTTCTTCACATGCATAGCATATCCAATTAGAATAGAGGGAAGCTCATCAACATTACTCACTTGCTTTTTTAGCAAATTTCACTGTTTTAATCGCAATGCTAAAATATAAGCCTTACTTTAAGAGAGATCTACATCTCTTAAGAGATCACTTAACTCACTGTGATTAAGTCTGTCTGTTTTACCAGATAGTACATTTGCACAAAAATCAGGATCCTTTTATATACAGAACTTGGTACACTATTACTTATTTTTTCATGTACTTATAATCTGCATAAAATTACCTCACTATAACAAAGCATGAAAAATGAAAAGTATAGTTATTTTTTATTTTCTGTTATTCGCGATCAGCACAACAAAATTGACAATATTGTCTATTCTGATCCAATTTATATTTCAACTGTTTAAATAGTGTTTAATACCCATTTTAACTACTGAGGCATCACAGGCGATAGAGTCGATCCTGATGATGTAGTGGTAACCATACTTGCCTCCTAACCCCAAGATTGCGAGTTCAATCCCTTCTAGGACCGATGGATTTTTTGGGCGTAAAAATCCTAAGTATGACTTCCTTCAGAAGGGAAGTAAAGCCGCAGGTCCCATGTTCCCATGTCATATGTTTGCAGCATGATAAAGAACCTCAAGCCTGAAAAAAAGAGGCCTATGAGCAAATGTAAATTATAATTAATCTGTTGTCTAACACACTCTTATGCTTCACTTACTTTTAAATACAGTGGGACCAGTTTCGAAGAGACATCCTCTCCATCTTCAACCAACCTGACGGCTGGTATGAGAAACTAGCATCTATGAGGACCTGTGGCTCTGTCCTGGTATTTTTTTTTTTTTTTTTTTTTTTTTTTTTTTTTTTTTTTTATATATAAACTGGAAATTGGTATTACATTTTCCTTTAATGTCAAAATTCATAAGATGATCCCTATGTTTATGAATGTGAATCTTCTCCCATGTGTCCAATTCTGTACGTCCCTGTGCTTCTTTAAGTAACTTTATTTCTCTTTTTATGTCGTGATTATCTTTTCCAAAAATGGTGTGCCACTGTTGACCTATCAATCTGTTTGTACTTAACGTTCCTGAGATGTTCTTTTAACCATGTTCCTATGTTCCTTTTACTTTTTCCAACGTATATCTTATCACATTCTTTACATGTTATTTTGTAGATGTCCGACTTTTTCTCCTGTGGAATGTTATTAAAACTGATATTTGTCCACTAAAGCATTTTTCAGAGTGTATGTTAACAGGTGCCAATTTAATGTTAATATTTTTAAAATTTTTTTGGAATTTATTCATAGCTACTGTATAGTAGGTGACTTTTTTAAAAACTGGTCTCTCTTTTTCAGTTAATAGTGTGGTAGTGTTCTTGATCAATTTCTTGTTTAGGAATCTATTCAGTTTTTTTGTTAAGATATACGTTGGAAAAAACTAAAAGGAACATAGGAACATGGTTCTCAGCAGCATTAAGTACAAACAATTGATAGGTCAGCAGTAGCACACCATGTTTGGAAAGATAATCATGACATAAAAAGAGAAATAAAGTTACTTAAAGAAGCACATGGATGTAAAGAATTGGACACATGGGAGAAGATTCACATTCATAAACATAGGGATCATCTTATGAATTTTGACATTAAAGGAAAATGTAATACCAATTTCCAGTTTATAAAAAAAAAAAAATACCAGGACAGAGCCACAGGTCCTCATAGATGTTAGTTTCTCATACCAGCCGTCAGGTTGGTTGAAGATGGAGAGGATGTCTCTTCGAAACTGGTCCCACTGTATTTAAAAGTAAGTGAAGCATAAGAGTGTGTTAGACAACAGATTAATTATAATTTACAATTAACAAGCTTACTGAGTGAGTTCCAACAGAATTTTTTAAAAATGTCTTATTTTTTGAAAGTTCCTATGAGCAAAATTTGTCAACCATTTCATGCCCTGATTTGAATGGGATACTGATGACCTAAGATTTTAAAGAGCATCCGCAAATGAATCAAATCAAAAAATCACAGGCAGTGGTGGCAGGAGTTAATGTTGTTTTGATACCTCTGTTCTTTAAATAATTTGCAATGCATCTTTAATGCATGCCAGAAATGCATTTGGCTGGTCTTTTTGATAAGTGTCAGATTTTATGTTTGGCCTCAAGATAACATAATGTAACAGCTCTTCATTCAGCATTCCACTAATAATGCCAACTGTAGTTGTCAGCAAAAGCTCTAGTTTTGAAATAAACCTAAGACCACAGTACAATAGCCCAAAAGTTTTAGTTTTTGATAATAATGCCTTAGAAATGTTATAACTTTAATTTCTTTTAATGCCTTTAGTGACTTGACTTCCTGATGGCAGTTAACTCATTTTTGGCTTGTGTGAAATCATTGTATGGGGAACAAAATCTCTTAACTTGAAAAAGAAAAATTTTTAGAGGATACACAAACCTATATAGTAAACCAGATTTTTAAGTATATATAATAAATTACCAACATGGTGCAAGGAAACATTTCTCCTTAATGAAATAACCTAATTTTCTTCTCAGGTAAATTTTTTGTAGTAAATGGACTTAAATGTTCTTGTTTCTTCACTTACTAACTAGAATGAAGCTTTAAATTAAAAAAAAATGGTTGGAGCAATATTGCAGAAATTAAAAGATCTTCAATATTAGCCATTAAGACAAAAATTACATGTGTTAAGTATTATTTCTGTAATGAAAAAAATATATTTTCTTGAAATTTAAGACTGAAATTATGAGATTATTAACCTTAATTGTTGAGATATACTGTACAACCAATATATCTAAAATCAAAATTATTTCTATAAATTTTAACATTTTGAAATTGTTGGTTACTGCTTTGTTAAAAATAAAATATTATTGCTTCTTTGACCTCTTCTTATAGGTATTTTATTAAGTGATGTTATAAAATTTCACTTCTTAATCTTGGCTAAACACTTAGTTTTAATTATGAAGTCATGATGAAGTCTTCATTGTTAATTTAAAATAACATGCTCAGATAGTTTTTTCTGAGTAAATGTGTGATAAACTATCGCAGAAGTCATGAAAATTACATATTACAAATTTCAATTGTTACCAATGTACATACTTCTCTGTACTAACTTTGATTGGCATTATAAAATCTTAAATCTTGGCACTGAGGCTTGTGAATTGTTTTACTAGATCATCCTTTTCCAAAGTCATTTTCAGTCATTCTCACAATGAATTTTGAAGTCAGTGAACCCACTAGGATTGTGTTAATGATATCTGGAATTTGTCGTAGTGAGATCACCAGATTTTACTCTAAGGCAGATAGATGAATAAATATTAACTTTATTATATGGTCTAAAAAAAAGGTAATAAAGACATAAAATCTCATAAGGTATTGGGTTCCTAAAAGATGTGGCTCACACTTTGACATAACCTGCAGGGGTGTAAATCTGTCAATTCTTAAGTTTTCTTTTGATGGTTGAATACATGGAATCATGCTCCAATTGAGTGTGATCTTTTCAAAGAAAATTTTGGGCAATCATAATATTCCTGTGCACAGTTGGTTTAACAAGCCCATAGGCTAAAAATCACTATACAATATAATCTCTTTCTCAGTTGAATCTGTCGGTCCTGGTGATGCAGTGGTAACCATACTTGCCTTCTAAACCCAAGGTTGCCGGTTCAAACCTGGCCTGGATAGATGGATTTTTTCGTATGTAAAAATCCTAAGTATGGCTTCCTTTGGAAGGGAAGTAAAGCCATGGGTCCCATGTCGTACATTTATAGCACGAAAAGAACCTCAAGCCTGAAAGAAGAGGCCCCTGAGCAAAATTTTCCGGCTGTTTCACGCCCGGAATTGAATGGGACGCTGATGACCTGAGATGTTAAAAGAGTGTCCTTAAATAAAACAAATAAAAAAAAAACAGTTGAATCTATTTTTGTGTCAAAGAAATTCACAACAATATTGCCAAATTCATTTGCATTTAGGCACCCATCTAGGCTCATTCTATGGAAAACAGTATCAATTCTTTGAGTGAAGATAAAAAGAATGGTGAACTTCATGTAATTTCAGTTTTGTTTTGCAGTATAAGGTGGATACCTTTAGGAAAGGAAACAGCAAAACAGCATGAAGTTCCATGGTATAAACTATGCCTTTCAAACTTAACTCTGTTGGTGTGAAATATTTTCCCTCTCACATGCTTCTACTACACAATCACCATACATAACAGACCACCTCTATGTTCTCGTTAGCATGCCTGCCTGCAAATATATCCCATAAAGTCAGTTGCTTGGATAAAGTTTTTCTCCAAAGTTTTTCCTTAGTGTGAAAATGTGAATGCTAGGGTTACTTTAAGCATTAAAAGCTCTGGACTGATTTACTTACTCATTTCATCAAAATATTTATTCATTGTCTCTTTAGATTTTCATTGTTATGAGGAACTGGCTGTGAAAAAAAAATTGTGTATAACTTAAGCAAAAAATGTGAGGACTGACCTTCACTTGTATCACATAAGCAAAATTTGCATTCATAGAGCCACGTTTGACATCCATGGCATGAAATCATGGATCCATTTCTGTTACCCTGTTTCTTTTTATGTGCTTGATCTTTCCTAAGAATAGCTGCATGTAATCTTCCTCTGTAATGTTGCCTGCCTTATATGCATAACAGGCATCACATATGTCATTTTTTTGGAGAAAAATGTTAAAATTTTCTTTCTCAAAATCCTCCAAAAATATCCTAAATAATGCTATCTGTAATTAGTTTATTATTCAAAGAGAGAATATTTTGTCTGCCGACTTGCCTTAAGGTACCATTACTTTGATGTGGATCATTTACATAACTTGATAATCTTGGTCTGCCTGCTTTCCTCCACTGCCACTGTTCTGAAAAGCACTGCCTGAACTATTATTTTCAATTGTTTACTCTTTCTGTCAGTAATTACTGAACTAATTCTATTGTAATGTTTATACCTTTTTTGTTTTGTCACGTTTCTTGATAATTGGACTTGAATTACTTCATGCAGTATCTGTTGTTTTTGCAGTGGATGATTCTGTGAATTAATATTTAATAAATTGAATTGAATCTATCGTCTTAACACTCTTCATGCTTCACTAATCTTAAAAATATATGGAACCGGTTTCAAAGATAACAAAGACAACATATCTTTGAAACCGGTTCCATATATTTTTAAGATTAGTGAAGCATGAAGAGTGTTAAGACGACAGATTCAATTCACATGAGCTTCACTATGTTAGTTCCATATGAAAACACTTTAAAGTTTTACAATTTTTAAAAAATTTTGATTTAATAAATTGCTTAGAAAATATTGAGGACATTTGGTAGTGTTATAAAGGAAATCTTATAAAAAAATTAATTTAGCTTCTTTTTTTACATAACATTTGTATTAGTTTCTCCTACTGCACCTGTGATCATATTACCAGTTTCTCCAGGCACAATTGTACCATAAGTCTAGCTCTGCTTTCCATTGTTTATTAAAACTTCAGGGCCCTATCTCAATTGAAGATCTATGGACTTTATTACGTTATTTATGTATTTAATGGGATTACTAACCTCTCTCATGTCTTTACTACACTTCTGCATTAACAGTCACTAAAATAACAGTTTGAGGTATAAAATGTGTGAAAATCTGCTGGAGTTATTAGTTTCTGAAATATAATTTTGCATATAATTCATATTATTGTATGATTTAGTTGAACTACACACTCTTAATGCTTCACTTACTTACAGAATGTGAAAAAATCTACATTGGAAAAACAAAGAAAAACATATGCACATGGTTAAAGGAACATTTCGGGAACCTAAAGTACAAGCAAATAGAGAAATCAGCAGTAGCATATCATTTTTGGACATAAAATCACAACACAGTGATTAGAGCAAAATTATTAAAATCGCTACAAGGATCTACAGAACTAGCAACCTGGGAGAAAATCTACATCTACAAATATAAAGACAGTCTTATGAACTTCAACACTGCCAGGTATGAAAACATAAACTACAAGTTTATCATACCGCCACCAGAGCAGAATACACATTCCCACAGCTCAACGAATTATTCGACAGTTGAATTTTAGCTAAAGATGAGAACCCATGTTCCTGAAACCGGTTCTATACATTATGGCAAGTAAGTGAAGCATTAAGAGTATGTAGTTCAACTAAATCATACAATAATATCAATCATATAATTGACTTCACTGTGCAAGTTCCAATTTACATTTTAATTATTTTGCATCCTTTAGAGGTTATATTCACCACAAGGTGTAGCAGCATTTTAAGTGTCTAACCATGAAACACATATTTTTGATTAAAAGAATAATTTGTATTTACAAAGCTGTATACAATGGAGTGGTAATATATCCTACACTGATGTATTCAGTCTGTCAACAACTGATGATGAGGGCAAATAGCTTCCGAAACATTCTAGTGTTTTAAAATAAATGGAGTTAGTGTGAACAGTTTGAGTACATAAATGGAGTGGAGTTGATTCCCATGCAATGATATAATTCTTTTTTGTCCTCCAAACAGGATAATTGACCACAACCAATTTTGTGAGCAGTCAGTATTTATTTGTATAAAATAGCCAACCATGCTAACTAAACAACACAACAGATTGTGATTAATTTTTTGTGCAAAATGACATTAAAAATATTAATATCACAAGGCTCAAGTGAAATCATCCTACCAAATTGGTTATCCTTCTAACTGAAGTGTTGTATGGGGATGTTTTGCAATTAATAGTTCCATGCTTCTCAGCAAACATTGGTACTTTAATCAGAGCACAAGAAGGTATAATTCATATTGTGAAACTCACCACCCAGAACAGTAGTTATCAACATATGCTAAATTGCAACTATATATACCTTTTTCATTTGCATCTTTCATTTGCATCTTTTTCAAGACTGTTGCCAGCACCATACTTAGATCACTCTTTGACTATGTGCTCAGGTACGTTTCTATTTATGTGAAGTACTGTCTCATTCTGAATGTATTTATTTTTTTATATTATCAGAATACAGGAATTGGTATGACCCACAAAAATTTCTGAACTTCCTATCTGACTTCCTGAAGTTAGAAGCCTAGTTAATAGACAAAAATATAAAATATTCTAGACAGGTTGCCATAAGTATTGCATTCAAATTTACACATTTTGTTCGCCCATCAGTGACTATTCATAACCTTCCTATCATTCTAAATGATTTCCTCAGAGAATAATGCAAGTTTTAACATTTTGTTTTGTTTCTGATTATTTTTTTCTACATTTATCTTATGCAAATATGATTTTGATGAACTCAACATGAATTTGCTGAATCTAAGATATTTCTAAAGACCATGTCATCAGTCTACTTTGTAGCTTTGTGCTTCAATAACAAATATTTAAAATATCAGTTATATTAGAGCTTGAAACATGATCCCATTAGGAATCTGTCTCAGATTAAGGGTGCAATTATTTAAGAATCAGCCAGATTCAGTCATACAAAACAGATCTAAGCAATGTTTACCATCCATTGTTAGTATGTTTTCTAGTGTTCAAAATTACTCCTTTTTTTCTAATCAAATGTACTTATACTTTGATCAAGATATATTTCTGAATGCGTAGCGTTCAAATTAGCAATAATTTTGTTGTAGAGTTAAATTTATCATTGTGGTGGCATTATGTTCACATAATCAGGTTATTCACCTTACACGTAAATGATATACCTTAAATTCTAGTAGCTTGACATGTAATTTTGGTGGACAAAGTATCTCCATAGCTTTGCTCTGAGTAGTTGTTTTCACTAGTACCAATTCCATCCTGAAGAAATAGCAAGCAGCACAAGGCATTAATGGTTTATAATTAAAAAAATGGATTTTAAAACTATAAATTTTGCAAATGATATACAAATAAGCAATCTTACAATAAGGAAATACAAGAAATATTGTAAAAGTAAATCTGATCATTAATATCACAATAAAAAGTAAATTGAAACAAATTGTATTGTCATACCCTCCGAGGAGAATGAGGGGGACATGACCCAAATGGTAGAGCTGGACTTAACAAAGTTTTTATTATCTGATATTAAGATAACAATGTAAGATTTGAGCTGGGGCAGTTTGCAATATCACACTATCATCTTGCCTTTGGAGACTGTTGCAGATGCAGCTTGGTATTCGATGTCCCTAGCTTGGGGCACCTTGACGACAACTCTCTAACCCCTTATCACCATCACCCATGCATCGTGTAGAGAGAAGCAGTGAAACCAAACCAAAATGCGAGCAAGCCCATTTGTCTAGTCTTTCTTTAAAACAATTAATCCCTAGAGGGGTTCGTGAATTATACTGACATTTTTTCTATGTTTGCATTTACTGCAGCCCATTCTGGTAATGGACAGAGATGAAGAGCCTTCATAGAAATTTCCTCAATTTGCTTTTTCTACATGAAAGTGAGGCTTCCTAGTATGATGCCCAGCCTCTGAACCTACCGCTCTTTTAGCTGACATTAGCAGCTGTCTTAATGAAAGGTGATTTACCATTTCCAAAACAAAAACCATATTATTAAATGTTCCAAATAATTTGGTGCCAAGCTGTGTATGCAAGAGTATAGCTTTTGTACATATTATACATGCCCTCTTTACTTTTCTACATAGTCACCATTTCTTTTCAAACACTGTGTGTATCGAGGGACAAGCTTCAGAATGCCCTGTTTTAAAAAAATTCCCCCACATTAGAATCAACCATCCTAGTATTTTTACTTTCAACTCATCACTTTCATGAAAGTTTTGAGAATGAAGACATTTCTTCAAGTGAAAAAATCATGGAAATCACTGGGTGCAAGGTGTGGACTATATGGTGGATGCTTAAAATTTTTCTATTGACATTCCTACATCTTGTTGACAGTTTTGACAGTAGTGTATGAACATGCATTGTCATTAAGAAAAACAATTTATAATGACAGCTTCCCATGCATCCGCATCTGAATGGTATGTCTCAGCTTGGAAAGCGAATCATGTTACACTTGCACTCTAATTGTTGTTCCCAATTCCATAAAATCCACAAGGTATTCCATTTGTAGATTCCAGAAAACAGTAGCCATAACCTCCCATGCTGATGTTTGAATTAATTTTTCCTTTTGTGATGAATCAGAATGGTGCCACTCCATGGATTAGTTTTGATTCAACATTATAAATATTAGATGCATGTTTCATCATCAGTCACAATATGAGAAATAAGTTAATTTCTTTCTTTCTCTCTCATACAGTCCCAAAATACACATGCAACTTTTATCTTTTCATTTTTGTATGCTGCAGTCAACATTTATGTTGCACATAGTTTATGATATTGAAGATTTTTGGTGACATTTCTGAACAATGCATTCAGTGAAATTTACTGGAAGTTCCTTACAAGAGCACTGATTGTGAAACAGTGATTTTCTCAAATTTTTGCATCCATATGCTCAACTGTCTGAACACTGGGCGTCCCATTTCTCTTCATCATTACATTTGTATGGCCTTCCTTAAACTAATAACACCATTACTTGAGTTTTCCTTTGCTCATTATAGTTGGTCCTTAAAAATCACATGATTCATGGTAAATTTTAGGAGAACTTTTGCACTGAGAAATCAAATCACTGAATGGACTTCACAATTAATGGGAATGCCTTTCTTGCAGCCATTATAAACCAATTTTCTCACAAAAGTTAACAAAAATAAACTAGTAACAATATTAATTGATATCATTGTATGATTCAGTTGAACTACACAATCTTAAAGCTTCACTTCCTTTTCATAAATGTATGGGATACATTTACATTCCATACATTTATGAAAAGTAAGTGAAGCTTTAAGAGTGTGTAGTTCAACTGAATCATACAATGATATCAATTAATATGATTAGCTTCACTGTGCAAGTTCCAATTTATATATAAATAGTAACAATATGCTTGAAAGCAAGCTAATGAATCAGCTGATGTTTCTGCTCATGGGCAATCAGCCGGTGCTTCTGCTCATGAGCAACCAGCTCTTACTTTTGAAATACACCTTGTAAATATTTTAACTAGGCATTCAGAAGTGCTAATTGGAACTTTTACAGTGAAGCACATCATATAATTTTTTGACTTGATCATACAATAATTTTAGACATCTGGAGTTCAGAGGGGAATAAGTTTTGATCATAGTTCCCATATGTTTACAATTTTTGTATTTATGTATTGATTTGTATAAGATTGAACAAATGTGTAGTTTTAGCATCTGATTTGTTCTTGCATTTTTAAAGCATGCCTTAACTGCATTTATGTTTAGTTACCAAGTGGGTGAATATAATATTCTCAAACAAATGATCACTCATGCAATAAAATATTAAGTGAAAATCAAGTTGAATAGTATGAATGAATTTTTATTTTATCAAACCACATTAAAATTGTATATGCATCAAATTACACTACTAAAACTACTCTAAAAATGTATCATTTTCAAAACAAGAGTTCTCCTTAAGCGCTCAGTAAGTTGAATAGTAATAAGATATTCATTATCTTGTACCTCAGAATATCACATTACTGCAAGAACCAATGAGTGTGGTACTTTATTTCTTCCTTTATCAACATTATTTTTGTGAATCTAATATAAACACTTCTTTCATAAAAAATAGTGATATTAAACTCTCCATTTCAGTCAATTTGTAAACTAAAATCTCTTTAATTTTCCTTTTTTTTTTTTTTTATGAAACTCAGCTTCAAAAGAAATTATTTTAATCCAGTATCTCATCAGCAAATCATATAAAAGTGTAGCCAAACAGTATTTAATAAAGAGTAACAAAATGCAACAATGCAGGCATCACCAAATATCTTCTATCATCTTATTTCTATATTTTTTTTATTTTTCTATGCTATATTAATGCTGTGTGGCATATGTAGATTGTGTAATGGGCTAAATTATTTTTTTCAACAACTGTTGTTTTTCTAGTTTGTGATAGAGCTTGTGATGGCTGCCAAGGAGATGGTCCAGATATGTGTGACAGATGTGCTGAAAGCTATACATTAAAAGACAAAATATGTATAGGTAAGAAGTAATTATTTCCCTGTTATTAATATGTTATAACTGAAAGATAATTGATTAATAATGAAGGATTAAAAAGAAGTTATTAACAATGAGGTTTGATCATAGCAGTAGGCATAGTAACACTATTACAGCTCACTTGTCAAGAATCCAGAGCATGTTTCAAGAACATTCACTCTCATCATCAGCTGGATAAAATTATTTTCCCAAGTTAGCAATGCTGCTGCAATCATGGCTGTTTTTAATAATTTAATCTCCTTCTTAAAGTCATGATTTTTAGCTCAGAAATGTGCAGAAACTGCCACTTTTTCAATTTGTTTGTATTTAATATTTCTGAAATGATGTTTAGTGCAGATATACAACTTTATCTTTGTATTTCCCATATGCATTTTATTGCACTTCTCACAAATTAAGTTCATTAATACCACCTTTCTTATAATTTGGCACTTTACCTATTTGATATGTTTTAATACATTTGTAATATTAAAGTTGTGATGTTATATTCTTTAAACACCTTTTCACATTTGTTATTTGCTTTTGGATGTTAAGTAAATTTCTTGTACTTGCTATTTTCATTCATTTTTGTCAGTGTGAAAGTGTTTCTGATGATCTTAATTCTCCTAAATTTAGCAATTTTTTTTATGTACAAGAAAATTTTTGAAGCCATTCCAAATAGCTGCATTGCAGATATGTTGGTATTCTTTCTGATATTCCTCTTTATCAAGTATTAATCTGTATGTAAGGCTATTGATGACTGCATGTTGTGCTTTAGGGTTATAGCAATTGTTCTTAATGTAATTATCAGTATGAGTTAGTTTTCTGTACATTCCAAAGACAAGTCAGTTACCATCTTTAATTATTATTTTTGGGTCTTAGAAGCCCAGATAGCCATCTTCAATTTCTAAAAATAATTTTCTATTTCTGCCTTGTTTATTCAAAAGTTTTAAAGCATCTTGAGTTTAATTTTTGGAAACTATTGCAAAAAGATTGTCCACATATTAATGCCATGTCTTAAAAATTAAGGGAACAACTTTGGTTTATATGTATTTCTAGTGCACTCATGAATAGATTTGCCAGAAATGGAGAAAGAGGATTGCCCATTGCTAATTCAGAAGTTTATTGATACAATCTATTGTTCAGATGATGTAATTTTGCTTAATGCACAGCTCATAAGTCTTACCTATTCATCAATTTCTTTTGATAATTTTGTGAACAATAGCAATTTTTTTTAAAAAAATTCAATAATTTATCTCGAGGAATACTGAAAAATAAAAACATCAAAAGAAATGAGAGTATCTCCGTAGGATAAAGTTATGTTGTTAATATTTTTAATTCCAAGACTGTCCAACTTGTTAAGGGAGTTGAATTTTTGAGAAATCCATTTTCACATTTTGTAGGTATGTATCATTTTTTCATAGCCCATTTTAACTCCTGATGCATCATAGGCAGTGGACACTAATGATACATGAGAGGAAATAATAAACAGGGAAATTTTGTTGTTGTTAATCAAGGAATGATGTTTTCCAGGCTTTAGTTTACGGTACCTCCTTGGCATTGGCCATTTATGAGGGCTGAGAAAAACATGTAAAAACCTTCATTGAGTTAGGACAGCCTAGGTGGGAATGAAACTTCAGACATACTGCTCACCAGTCTGTGCCTTAACAATCTCTGCCATCCATGGCCGTCTATAGGAAGTAAATCAAAGTTATTAACAATTGGTCTCATGCTTTTGCTTGGTTTATGGAGATTTAGAAGGCTGTATATTCTCAGTAAAATGGGGTTATCTATTTTGATTTTGTATTTCTCTTTTTTTCTGTGATGGAATTAATATCTTTAATAGTTTTATTCAAGCTATTGATGCCATCTTTCAAGGGATCTTTCATGATAACTGTGTATATTTCATTCTTATGGTGAATTTCCATCTTACTGACATAGTCTTACTTATTCACAATTATTATTTTATTTCCTTTATCTGCCATGGAGTAAATGACCTGTTTTGTATTCAGTGATTTTAGAATACATTTATTATGGTTCCCTTTTTTTCTCTTTTAGTTCTAAAATATTTTTGCATCTCATTTTAAAGTTTTTATATTTCCTTTATGTGCTGAATGCTTGTCTCTATATCCATAACATAATCTTCAATTCATTTAAGAACTTTTGAAAAATTATAAGAAATTTTTAATAATTCTGTTGGAACTCACACAGTGAAACTTGTTAAATATAAATTCTGTCTAATCTGTCACCTAACATAGACTTATGCTTCAAGTCATGAGTCTTCAAGTTGGTTGAAGATGGAGAGGATGTCTCTTCAAAACCAGTCCCACCATATTTAAAAGTAAGTGAAGCATAAGAGTGTGTTAGATGACAGATTAGGTAGAATTTACAAATAATCTCAATGTTTGAGGATTTCTTTTTATTTGGTTTATTTTCTTATATTTTCTTTTGATACATATTTGGTATATTTTCTTTTGATACATTAATCACATTTCCTGTATTTACATGTTTCTGAATAGTTTTCTAGTTTTCCATTTCATGCAAAAATATTTTACTTTATTTTTCATTTTAATTGTTTTGCTTCTTATTTTCCCCTTAAGATAAGAAAAATTAAAGATTTTGCCGGATACTAGAGCCTAAAAGTTTTGCTAACCTAAGATATAAGCCATATAATTTCAGGTCAATTAATTTTATATAATGTTTGCTCTTTTCAAAAAATAAGATATGTTTATCAACCATTCTCTAAAACTGATTTACCTATGTACAAACTGTCAAAATTGATTTCTCAAAAATTCAACTCCCTCAACAAGTATGACAATCTAGGAATTAAAAATTCATATGAATGAATTAAAAATATTAACAACATAACATTATCCAAAGGATATACTCTTATTTCTTTTGATGTTAATTCTTTATTTTCCAGTATTCCTTGAGCAAAATTATTGAATTTTTTTTTTTAAAAAATGGCTGTTGTCCACAAAAGTATCCAAAGAAGAAATAGATGAATACGTAAGACTTATGAGGTGTGCATTAAGCAAAATTACATCATCTGAACGATAGATTGTATCAATAAACTTCTGAATTAGCAATGGGCAATCCTCTTTCTCCATTTCTGGCAAATCTATTCATGAATGCACTAGAAATACATATAACCAAAGTTGTTCCCTTAATTTTTAAGGTCGATCCTGGTGGTGTAGTGGTTACCATACTTGCCTCCTAAACCCAAGATCGCGGGTTCGAACCCGGCCAGGACCGATGGAATTTTTCGGGCGTAAAAATCTAAGTATGGCTTCCTTCAGAAGGGAAGTAAAGCTGTGATTCCCCTGTCGTACATTTACAGCATGAAAAAGAACCTAAGCCTGAAAGAGAGGCCTCTGAGCAAAATTTGTTAGCCATTTCAAGCCCTGGGTTGAATGGGATGCTGATGACCTGAGATGTTAAAGAGTGTCCATAAATAAATCAATCAATCAATTAATTTTTAAGACATGGCATTAATATGTGGACAATCTTTTTGCAATAGTTTCCAAAAATTAAACTCAAGATGCTTTAAAACTTTTGAATAAACAAGGCAGAAATAGAAAATTATTTTTAGAAATTGAAGATGGCTATCTGGGCTTCTAAGACCCAAAAATAATAATTAAAGATGGTAACTGACTTTTCTTTGGAATGTACAGAAAACTAACTCATACTGATAATTACATTAAGAACAATTGCTATAACCCTAAAGCACAACATGCAGTCACCAATGGCCTTACATACAGATTAATGAAAGTTCCACTTGATAAAGGGGAATATCAGAAAGAATACCAACATATCTGCAATACAGCTATTTGGAATGGCTTCAAAAATTTTCTTGTACATAAAAAAAATTGCTAAATTTAAGAGAATTAAGATCGTCAGAAACACTTTCACACTGACAAAAATGAATGAAAATAGCAAGTACAAGAAATTTACTTAACATCCAAATGCAAATAAAAAATGTGAAAAGGTGTTTAAAGAATATAACATCACAACTTTAATATTACAAATGTATTAAAACATATCAAAAAGGTGCAGTGCCAAATTATAAGAAAGGTGGTATTAATGAACTTAATTTGTGAGAAGTGCAATAAAATGCATATAGGAAATACAAAGATAAAGTTGTATATCTGCAGTAAACATCATTTCAGAAATATTAAATACAAACAAATTGAAAAAGTGGCAGTTTTTGCATATTTCTGAGTTAAAAATCGTGACTTTTAAAAGGGGAATAAATTATTAAAAACAGCCAAGAACAACAACTGTTGACAACTGCTGTTTGTCAACTTGGTAAAACATTTTTATTACAAAAAACAAAAACTTCGTCATGAAGTTTGAGATTTCACCATTGACTTATGTAAGCAAATACATTCAACTGTCACCAGAGAGAGGATGACAGTCAATCTCCAGCTGATGCTGAGAGCAAATGCTCTTGAAACATGTTCTGGATTCTAAACAAGTAAGTTAGGTATAATAGTGTTACTGCTGACTGCTATGATCAAAAGATGATTGATTTTCTATTGTTAAGACACATGCTACATGAACTGTTATAACACATCTGCTCAGCTAATGTTCACTTTTATTAATTCTTCATGTTATACTCTATTTCAAAGAATTGCCTTTTAGCCATATATTTTATGTCTTGTTGTCTTAAA
The DNA here is from genome assembly GCA_030762175.1 of Metallyticus violacea. Taxonomy (NCBI): domain Eukaryota; kingdom Metazoa; phylum Arthropoda; class Insecta; order Mantodea; family Metallyticidae; genus Metallyticus; species Metallyticus violacea. The sequence continues at coordinate 122,729,033 of CM060846.1, read as the reverse complement.
CTAGTAGTTTTATTTATTCTGTTGAACTTTAATTTATATATATAAAATATTTTCTTTCTTACAGTAACTATAAAATCAATGAATGTCTACAGTATTGACTGTGTAAAGTAGCATTGCAGGTATTTTAGGCATTGTGGATGCACATTCATTCACACCGGTTATTTAGTTGGTTAAATTAACTGTCTATTGTACTAAAGGCATCAATCTTGATGTGGTAATTTAAAACTTTAGCATAATATTAATGTTTAATTCAAAAGAAATTATAATGTTTATCAAATAGGAAAAGTTTAGGAAGAAGCAAATATGAAGCTGGTTTTAGCAGAACATTGCCAAATTCTTGATTACCATTCCTTTTTCTTATACTTTAGCATAACATCAGTTCAAAAGTATTATCTTATTGTTCTCAATAACTGTATACAAATGTTGCCTTTATACAGAATGAAGCTCTTAAAACTGCCACATCAAATATCTCCTATGCTTTTATTCATATTGACAAGCTGTTTTCACTAAATTTAAGGGCATGTTAGGGCCCATAAATCTAACCTATAATAGAGTGGAATAGAATATTTATTTAACAATTAAGGGCTAGAAAGCAAAAGTGAACTATGCCACAGAAATAAGAAACTGACAAATTTTGAGTTTTGTGTTTGCCTCTTTAGAGAAAAATATAGCACTTTAATGCATAATTTATTTGTTGCCAGTTCTTTATGCTCTCTTTATACTGTCACATAAAACTAGTTGCACTTCTTTATATATTTGAATTCTTCAAACAAGAGGCCGTAATTCACAAATCTGTAAAGAAAGAAGGGCAAAAAATTATGATTGTGCTTCCATATAACATAGTGTAGTTATAGATTCTCCACATTTCAGAATATTTTTACTAAATTAGATTGAACTAATAAACTCTAAATATACATTAATTGTGCATGAATGAATTAATATAATATTTCTGCATATTGATAAAACAAATTCTTTATGCTATTAGAATATGGTATTTAATTACTTGTAACTTACACTTAATAAACTGGATCATCCTCAATTTTGTTTACATTTGGCATCTCTGGCTTTAGCTCATAGTACACAGGATGATTTGGAGGAATATGTGGAAGCATACTCATTAGAGGTCTTTATGTTTTGCAGTGGCAATCTTCCTTCCTTTGGATATAGTTTCTTCATATTTTCAATTTTGAAAACAATAGTTAAAATTTCCTATTGTTTTGTGATCTTCTCTCTTCTGGGTTGACCACAAGCCTTTACACTGACTTATACCTCCTGCCATGATGAAAGTGATGAATAATGTGTTTTGAACTGGATGACACCTGAGTTTTTATCCTCTATTTTCACTGCAGCGATCTTTCGAAACTGCATCTTGAAATCTGACATGCTGCGCTACTTTCTGGGATACAAGATGTTGCAGCTTGAAAATCAGAAAAAAAGTCCTCTTTGGACAACTTTTCACCATGAAAATGATTGTTCACTCTTGGGTTCCGAACAAATCTGTGCCAGTCTTCAGGGTTGAATAAGTAGTCAGTCTTCCTCATCTTTTTGTAAATTACATCAAAATCACTAAAGGAAGGAAGTAATGTGTGACAGGGCACTAAGTAATAATAGCATCAAATATCTCTGTCATGACCAAAATATAATACATAATATACAAAGCGTTTTTATTTTTCTGTGCTGCACAAGAATCAGAAAATAATCTCAACTCTCTCTCTCTTTCTCTCTCTCTCTCTCTCTCTCTCTCTCTCTCTCTCTCTCTCTCGTGCTAAGCTAAATATCTTAAACAGACAGGAAGCTATCTTGATGCTCCCCTTGAGGCTACATTTTCAGGCCTTATACACATTATTACACTGTTATCATTGCAGATAAGGATACCTATATTGGACATCCAAGTTGCTGTAGATAAAAGAACACTTCAGTTGGTGTTTTTGGGTTGGCAATGCTTTCTGCAGTCAAATATTTTCAGACAATTGTCACAATCATTATTGAAACAAGCCGCATGAAATCTGGAGAGAACATTTTATGCCTGTGCAGCTCAACATTGATGTAAATGAACATCAAGAGATAAATGGTCCTCTTTGTTAATCAACCAGCATCACAAACTTTACAAGTGTCCATGTGTGGCATCTTAAAGCATTAAATTATGAATTGAATATAGCTCTGTATATATTAATTTCCAACACAAAATTAAATTTAAATCATAAACATATTTCTGGCCACTCCTTTTGTTTTCACCTACATAGAGTCTATGCATTTCAGCTATCGATTTTTCTGATTGAATGTATTTTCTTGTAGATTTATTTCTATTATAGAGGCTTCTATATATAGGGAACTTCCTTATATGATCATCACTCCTTTCTTAAGTTATATATACACACTTTCTTGTTTTTCATACTGACCCCTTCTTTCAATATTTTATTATATTATTTCAATAAGGGAATATTTTATGTTTCTCACTATTTTTATTGTGGCCCCTGTCATTTTTGTCATCATTACTACAACCAACAAGTTCATTCTGATTCTTGTCACTTGTTTCATTCCTGTCCCCTCTTGCAGTAGGTAAATGTCTTTTAGAAAGGCCAACAATGTCATAAAAAACCTTTGAAAACACTCTTATTGACATACCTTTAGTATTTTTCATATAATATGTAAATGAAAACTTCATCCTACTCACTTCAATCACTTTTCTTTTTTCTTCATAACCTCTATCACAGTCCCCTCTAACAATAAGGCTATATAAATATGAGTTTTGATCACTGTATTCACCAATCTTATAAAAGTCCATGAAAAGACCTTTTTTTTTTTTTTTGTCAGGAAACAGTGTAAGATGTTCAAACCATTTCTTCTTTACACAATTACAACCACTTCATTTCTGTCTTGTTTGTTTTGGAACTCACTCCAGCCAGATTTCTGCACAATTTGGCGTTATTATTTTTCCACTTTTCTTCATTTTTTTAGTTTTCTTCATTTCTCAAAGCTGCTCAGAGCAAAATCTTTCTCTGCATCTGCCATGACTACACATAAGGTCACATGACATCAAACAGGCGTGCTATTGGTAAAATGATATTACTTCCGCAGCACACTCTTGCATGACAGAATCATGACTTTTTGTATTTACAAATATACCATTATGTGAAGAGGTGGCAATGGTCAATGATATTATAAATAACATAATATGTTATATTATTTAATTGTGCAGTTAATTCATTTTGGAAAAAAACTGGGGCATAATTCACTTTGCTCTCTATGTCTCAATTCTTTATACAATTTTTAAATCAATCTCATATCAGTCATATATTTTGTTAATACATATCTTTAACTATATATATTCTACAAATATTTGGAATATTATTAAATATTACATTACCATATAATATAAATATAATATTTTAATTCTCAGTACTTCTATTCAAAAATTTTCTCATTTGATTAGTTCATTAGCAGCAAACTACTGGAATATCTTGGGGACCAGGCTCAGATCCAACCAAAAATACATTATTATAAGAATTTTATACATCATTATTTAACCATTTAAATACAATTTCTGCTAATAATTCTCTTATTTCTAAATTACCAAATTACTCCTAAACAAACGAATAGAATATCCAAAAATGTAACCTACTAGACTAATACTAACCAAAATGCTTAAATAATATAATACTACATCTGATCCATCAATTCTCAAATCACTACACTATCTTGCTGAGTTCCCATTACAGACCCATTAGTCTCCAACATAGTAGTTATCCAGCTATTGGGCCCTATTTTCCCTTTAAGTCTACTATCTGTACAACAAAATTTTAACTTATTTCATGCCATTAAATGAAAGTATTTCGCTGTTACTAATTCGTCTGTCCTAAATTTGAATTTGAAATAAAAAATCCCCTATTACACATCATTTTCTATAGCAACAATATTAATTGTTTTTAAAAAAAAGTTATGTTTTTTCATAGTTTCACTTCCAGAGCCAAAATTTACTACACCCAGCATTCAAAAGAAGCCATTTTATTGAAAAGGATGTGCTGATCACTGATACAATGTCAAAGAGTTTAATAAATTAAAATATATTTTTAAAACATGCACTTTAAAAATTTTAAAAAACTTACAAATTTAGAATATTTTCCTGGAAGACCTCCTTTTTGTAGCTGGGCTCAGAACACTCAGAGAGAAGAAACCAGCAGCAGTCAAGAAGCATGTTAGGGGACTATTTTCCTGCATATCACCTTTCCATTTTGGATATTTGCTGGTGAAAACTTTCTCCATGATTGTCATTGACCTTTCCCAGGTTGGGTGGAAAGAAGTTGAGATGGGAGTGCAAGGAATGGATTTTAAGGGAAAGATATTTTTACAATACTTCATGTGTCCTTAACAAAGTTTTCACAACTTTGACGTAATTATATGCTCTATAATTTCCCAAGAATTTAGAACATACGTCTTTGAACACATGCCATGGGACAATTTCTTTTTCAATGAGCTTTTTTTTTCTCGAACAAAGAATCCTCCTGGATTTTGTGGATTACAGGAACCATGAAAATACCCTCTTTTAATTTTCCTTCACTGAACCTGCAAAATTTGTATCTTAGATACTGAAAACCATTCCCATTTTTGTTCATAGCTTTAATGAAATTCTTTGTTAAGCCCAGCTTTATATGGAGTAGTGGTAATTAAGTTTTATGAGAATCTACAAATGAATGAAACTTATCCCTTTTTTTTTTTTTTTTTTTTTTTTTGCCAGATATTAAACTTTGTCTCAAAGTCTACTCCTTCACTCTGTAATGGTTAACTCTGTCCCAAGAGTTCCACTCACACAAAAAGCAACAACATTTCATAAATTCTGGCTACATTCCCTTTAATACACAAATAACTTTCTGGATTCCACATATTTTCCATTTGTGATCATTGTAGCTTATTGCTTTTTGGAGGATCTCCATATTTTCATACATTTTTTTCATATTTACGGCATAAGCTATTGGTACCAGGGGGTAAATATTATCTTTGTGCAGTAATACAGCTTTTAGACTTGACTTTGACAAGTCAATAAAGATGCGTCACTCATCTGGAATATGTTCTCTGCTTATCTGACGCTAAGTTCATTCACATCATTGCAGTAATTAAAATCCCCCTTTTTAGAAAAACATGTTAATAAGCTATGTTGATGCTTTTGATAAACTCATACTTAGATTCCATTCCTTTAGTCAAGATGCTAACAATTCAGACAGGACTTGTGTGTGATTTAAATCTCATACAAGATCTTTTAGCATTGACTATGACATTAGACTCGGTTTTTTAGATTCCACAAATTAAGAATTATGGTTGGGATTGAAAGATGTATTGGCGCCAGTCTCATGGGAAGCGCTGGATGTTTCCTCTGATAGGGTAAATTTTTCAGGTGGCATTGGAATAGGAAGGGAATTACTATGCTTAACAGGCCTTTGTGCTGGGGGCAAATCTGGATAGACTATGTAATGTTTATTTTTTAATGAGAAACTGGAATTTTGGTTAAACAAAAATAAATGCCCGAGATGTGATCCTTCTACTCTGTCCATACCTTGGGAAGAGCAAACAACATAAAAAGACAAATGCCATTTAACCTGCCTCTCAAATTACAGTAACATCTGTTACAACAATATTTAGGTGCAAAAATTTTGTTCTTATCCACTTTTAGAGTCAAAGTACAATTAATATACTTGCTTACTCATGGAAAATAATATTTTCTCTTTGAGATTTTATAGTGGATTCACCACACACACACACAACCATACAGCAAAATACATTCAGAGAATGTATGTACTAACACAATATCATTGCTGTAAATGACCACTTTGTATGAATTTTACAAATTACAGTCTGTTTAATGTGTTTATAACTGTTAAAAGCACTGTTATTCACAACCACAAAATTAACATCTGAACTCATAATAAATGTGATCATAATACTTTATATAAAAATGTTCTGCACAATATCAAGCCACTACTGTCTGCATTTTCTTACTAATACTAATACACAGTGTAGGAATGATATACTAATTGGGAAGAATATTAAAAGGAAATGTCATAACACTGATAACATAAGAAACTAAGTACTTCCATTAACCTCTGCCTGCAATGCTATGTTATGTTTACATAATCTGTGTTGGAACACTCACCCTGCAAAGCATAATAGAAAGGATTGCATACTGAACAAAACCTTATACAAGAAAAAGAATGCATTTTTGAATTCAAAACACAAACATCCCCCCCTCAGCCATTTTGCTCTTACTTTACCTAAATAATATATCCTATTTCCTTTATATTCTTTCTTGATTTTATGCTCATCATCTCCACCCTCCATAATTTCTCTTGGCAAATTAGACCACTTTTTCATTTCCAGTTTCTCTCTAAAAGTTTTGGTTTATTCTCATTCTATGTACATATTTTTATCCTTTTGGTTAAAAATTGGGCATTTTTCTAAATCTACCTTACTTTTATCCCTTTCATTTTCATAACCCCCTCTTCTAGCCCATGCAAAACCTTCTCTTGCTGGCTTGTCATGCTGTTCAACATAATCTTCTCTATTCCACACTGTTTTCAGATCTCTGTATGTACTCACTGAAGCTTTCAATTTAAAATTGGCAAATATATTTTGCCTTTCAATATCTTCAATTCTTGCTCTAATTTTTTTCCAGAAATCATTTTTTAATAATTCTCTAGCTCTCCAAATTTCACCAAAACTAATTTTTTAAAAAATTTCCTCGACCATATTGAACCAAGTTCCTACTTCATTTAACTTTTCCTAATTTTTTGAACACTGATATACACTATTTACTTATCTAAATTTCTAATTCTAAACCAATATTTCGATACTCTTTTTAAAATTTTCCCTTTGCTACCAGTTCTTCCTAGTTCTACTTGTGCAACACAATTAGGTGAAGCTTTAGGCAGGCTTTAAATTTGTTTACAAAAATTCTTATTAATCGTATTCACATTTGTCCAACCATATTTTTACAACCCAAATCTCCACTCCATAAAGCATCATAACCTCAACTACTGCCAGGTATACAATTTTATTTGCATCCCTGGTATTTTTTCTATACATGCTTTTATGGTTTTCAGGGAGAGTTTTCTTTTGCTAGTATCCTTCTGTACACTCCATTCATCTTTTTAATCTCACTCCTAGGTAATCAAGTTTATTAACCACCTTAATTTCTTGCCAACACCACTTCTCAGCTTTCTTTAACTTGCTTTCCTTCTTAAATACCATAATTTTTTGTTTACTTATATTAATTCTTGCACTGCATTTCATACAAAACTTCAATTACTTTCATTTATCCCACATTGTTTATTGGCCCTGCTACAAGATCATCCGCAAATAACAAATCAGGTATCATGTAACAGTACGGGACCTAGTTTACAGTCTTGGCTTAGCCCCTATATTACTTTGAATAGTTTTAGTCACTTTGTTATTTGAAATCTTTAAGCTGAAATCATTATATTCCTTATAATATTCTTATTAACCTGTTACTTATTCCCTTCCTACTCAGTTTGGTTCACAGTGCTTCCCAATTTCCTAACCTATAAAGAATTAATAGTTGAGAAAAAAAAAATTATTTTCAGCACTAAGTTATATTTATTTAATGGCTACATTGCCTATAAGTGTAGCAAAAATTAAACTAAATAAAATTAGATTAATAATGGCTAGTGGTCACACAATTTCATTTTCATTTTATAAAAATCTATTTCATGTTTTATAACTAATTATTGTAAGATATCACAATAATTTTGTATAAGTTGAAAAGGAATTTTACATGAAAAAATAATATTGTTTTAATTATTAATTATCAGAATAATTATTGAAAATGTTTTATACATAAATTCAGAACAATAAGAAAAAAAATTATTATGTATCATCTGCTGTTTTATTTGTTGAATAAAAGCATAACAGAAGTCACAATATTATTTTCTTTCATTCTTCACCTATGTTCACTAACAATTAAATTATACTTTAAAAGAAGCCTTTCTGTGCCAACTCTGGATTTATTACTGATGTCAAAAAGTATATTGCAGTGGAATAATCAGAATAGAACTGCACAATGAACATGTGTGGCATTTGGAGAGATAAACATGATATAGAAATGGGAGTGAAATTATTGAAATTCATAGATCAGCCCGTGGAGCTGGAAATAAGGGAAAAAATTTTTAAAAAAAATATGAGGATAAGGTTATGAACTTTGAGATCCCAACAGAAGACAAATTAATCCAGAACTTCATAAAATGTCCATGAGAGCTGCACCAAGTCCAGCTAACCAACAACAAATCTGACAGTCGACTCACGACTAAGGATGCAGGCAAAAGCCTGCGAAACTAGTTTTGCATAATTCAACAGTAAGTGGAGCATAAAGTTATCAAACTGACTCACTAGATAATTAATGTAGCTGTTAGCAGTTAGAGATGTAACATAAAAATACACAAAGCAAATTCCCCTTCCTCCACTGCTCAATGCTTGATAGCAGGAGCAAATGACAAAGCTTGGTTCATTTCTGGCTTGTTTGAGACCCCAGATTTAGTTACAAGAATGTGACTATAGGGATATTAAGTCTAAAGCTAATTTTGTAATAAATTCAGATTTTACATGAACAAAGCAGCCTGTGCTTTTTCTAGGTTACAAACTCTTACAGCTCTTAACATTTCAAAAAAATTGAGTCAAATTGTAACATACACACCACTAAAATTCAATAAAATGGAAGATTTCGACTCATTTTTTTTAAAATGTTAATATTTGACACCACTGTTACAAAAGTTCACTATATTTTATACAATCTTACAGCTCTTTTTCAACCAATTTGCTACAGGGGCACTTTTGTAAGTTGATTGAGCAAAAAAATTTTGACATCATCAGAGTATTTGTATAAGTACTGTGTAGATTTAAACCAAATGTTTCATCTAGTTAGAACTGTTTTATTTTCTTGGACAAGTGAAAACGGTTATGGGTTGAATTACTATTAAATTAATTTCACTTACATTCTTTTGTAAAATATCACAAATAATACTAAATTTGGGAGCCATACATGCCTTATGTACCAGCTGATCCCCCATAATTTATTTCAACTATTAAAAATATTTTAGCATATAGAGAGCAAAATCTGTAGCAAAATATTAAATTTTTTCATAGTGAATTGAAAATGTCTGAAATGTTTTGAAGATAGGCCTAAAAAGGTACTCCTCTTTGCAGAGGCTAAAATGCAGAGATAGATTTCTTGATGAAAGAAACTCTTTGAATTTTAACCAGAACAGATATGCAACTACCTGCTGAATCTGTTTCATCACAAATTGTGGCTAAATCTTCCTTGCCTTTAAAGATTCCTTTATTTTGGAACCATCTCACCAAAGCATGAAGGAACATATTCTTGTCTTACATGATTAGCCGAGTTGAGGTCCCTTGATCCCATGCAAATTATAAATAATTTTATTAATATATAAATTTGAAAAATATTGAAAATTAGCTTTAATACCAAATTTAACATGATTTTTAGGTAGATGCATTAAATAGTTTAGCACAATGGAACAAATAATTGAATTGTTTGCTTTATGAAAATTCAAGTTAAATAAAAATAGTAAATAGTATTAATATTAGTAGTATATTACATGTGCAATAATAATAATACATTTGTTATAACAAATACTGACCCAGAACACACTTTTTTCAATAGAAGTATTTGCAATTAAGATCATTTTTGTATTATCCATTACTCTATTATATTTTTCTTTTTGGCTTTCAGATGATTATCATCTTTTAGGACCTACACTTTTTTCTTTAAAGCACATATGCTCTTTATTTGTATCAATGCGGAAATATCTGATATGATTCTCATGTATGGTGACTATAGAAAAAATGCATTGCTGTCCTGTTATTTGTATGCCCAGAAATACCCTGAGAGATGCCAGCTATCTTGAAAAATGTTTGTGAATCTCTTTAAACAATTAAAGGAAACAGGAAATATGTAACCTTGCAAATGTATCTGAAACAAAAAAAGTGACTGGAGAAAAAGTTGTACTTAATATTATAGCAACAGTTGAACTAAACTCATAGGTTAATTCCCATGATATTACGAGAGTAAGTGGCATAAGCCAAAGAAGTATGTTCTGTATCCTTCATTGTTATAACTTCCATTCATATCGCATTTCTCTCTGTCAAGAGCTACATGGAAATTATTTTGAGAATCATGTTCATTTCTGTCAGTGGGCATTAACACAAAACATGTTTCACCTTTACTTGCAAAACAACATTCACAAACAACAGGCATGTCAATTTTAAGCATGCACTATTGGTCACTGATAGTCCTAACTGGCTTGATCAAGTGGAATATCAGTGACACTGGAGTGTAAATGTGTGGTGCAGAACAGTTGGCTGTCATTTGATCATACTTTTTTTTTTAAACTTCTGAGTTGAAATGTTTAGAACCCTAGAAGAGATTATTAATGCGCGTTTCACTGTGTTCTATTCCAAATTGAATTAATATTGAAATTCCTCTGGATATTATGAGGAACATGTGGTATCAACTGCATGGTTGTCTAGCTAGCTCATTTTGTAAGGTTAATTAGAACCCTTAATCAACTGCTTTGAGACCTTTGACTTGGCTGCAGATGTCCTGTAAGCTGGCTAGCCCTATTTCCCAATTTGACACTTCTTAAAAATTTTATATAGGGAACATTGAAGGACATAGTCTACAAAAAAGTATTAGCTGCATCATAAGATGTACAACATTGTATACTATAAGGTTGCAGTGCTATTTCTTCTGAAGTACCAAATAATGTGCAGTAGTTCCTGCATTAAAGACTATAGGCTTGTTTTGCAGTAAATGGTCATACTGAACATCTATGAGCCAGATGCATTTCCTATATTTATGGTAACAGGGTAAGATAGCTTCAGGTAATTTATTTGAAATAAGACAAAAGACTGAGAAACAGTTGGAGATTCTCTTCAGTTGCTGTTTTGCTGTTCATTTGCTTTTAATTGATAAAAGTTTAAAAATCTATTACTCTTAAACTATTTTTTATTTGAAAATATGGTAATAAATATTATTATTCTATTGATATCATTGTATGATTCAGTTGAACTACAGACTCTTAAACCTAATAATTAATAATTAATTATTATTCTAATTTTATTTAGTTTGATTTCTGCTACACATATGCTGTTGATTCATTAAAAAAATATAACTTTGTGCTGAAATTAGTAATGTTTACTAAACAGTATTAATTTTCCATATGCTAGATTTGTGGGCCCATATGTGCCCTTAAATCTAGTGAAAACAGCTTGGCAATATCATTAATAGCATGGGAGACATTTGAAGTGGCAGTTTTTAAGTGCCTCAGCATGTATATACACAATATATTACATGTTGTATTACTCCAATGGTACTACTAGCAGCTCTTTGTCAATTTTGCTGTCACTGATTCATTTACATCAGTATTTAATACCCAATATAATAAATACAAAGTAAAATACAATATACACAATTATATGGTCACCTATCACCCTATTCTATTTTCTATTCATTAGTTATAAATTTTTCTACTTATATTTTACCTCAAATAGTTGCTAACTGTCCTTTTGATCTAAAATCCACAACATTGTGGTTATTAGGATATTGAATTAATTCTTAGAATTAAATATCACCATCTCTAGTAAATAACTGCTCATTTATTTCTTTTACTAGTTTATTGTTCTTCCTAACTTTCCCCAAATATTTCCAACTATGTCTGTTGGAAGATTACTCTATTTTTCCAAAAGTAATTTCTCTCTCAATAGCCTAGTTTCTTTACATTCTGATGAACTATGCCAGATATTATCTTTCTCTCCACACATTGGACATATCTATATTGAATCTTCCACCAATCTCTTATCCTATTACAATATTACATGTAGTAGTAGTATGTATTTCTCATGCATCAACATACAACATTTTTTAACAAAATAAACATAAAAAAAACATTAATTTTAAATATAACAGTTAGAATCTTCGGCAATTCCAAAAGTTACTAACTCCAATCAAAATTTATTCCAATTTGATTGACTCAGTCCCCCAGTCCGCAGTTCATCAGCAGCTACCTACTGGAATATTCAGGTGACCTAACTCCAATCCACCCAAAAACAAAACACAACATTAAATATAATTTATACATTCAATACAATATTAAGTTATATTTCCTACAATACTAAACCTTCCTTCTTTATTAATTAAACCCAATCAGCCAAATTTCTATCCTTAAAAGTTGTTTATTCCTTAGGACCATACACCCTGGTTATTGGTGTATAAGGATCCTGTTTAACTAATGCTAGATAACTAGTCCCATTTCCTCCCCTACTCATTTCATCCCCCTTCCACTATCTGACAATTATATACCATTTCTGAAGCACCTTTCCTAAGTATTTTTCACCTGTAACCATTTTTGCCTTGCCTTGCCTTGCCTTGCCTGTGTATTTTCCCAGTTCCGTAAAGTTTTCATCTGATTTTAAATTTAAAATTCTTCTACCTTTTATTATATTTGTAAATTTTTCTACTTTAGTAATAGGAACTGTTCCCTCCAAAATTTGGTTTGCCTACATTCTAGTATACAATGCCAAGTACTATCTGGTTCATCACACATAGGATATATCCCCTTAGTGTATCCATTTTTTAATACACCTAAATATTTTACTCCTGTTCTAAACCATGCCAATCCTTCCCTTCCTACCTTATCACTAATATATATTTATATATATTTCTCTTTCCCACACATTTTTTAGTGTACTATATATTTTCAGATTTTTTTGATGTTAAGATTTGCCCATATTTTCTGTTTTTCTATATCCTCAATTTTTATTGTTATCTCTTTCAAAAATCCTTTACTCAAACTTTCTCCCTCATGCCATACTAATCCCATGCCCACTTATTGTAGGACATTTTGGATTTTAGATATCCAAGTTTCTCTCCTACAACATTACATATTTTTTCCAATTCCAAGTATTTCTCATGCATTTATATAAACTTAATGATTTTATATTATTGAAGGCACCAAACATAACTTGTGCTACAATATCTTTAATGCTTAGCTTATTTCTTTCCAAAAAACTTTCCCTTTTAATTCCCCATCTTTCCAAAACAATCCTTTTCAACGTGCCCTTAATTATAATGACCCAGGTGTCTATTTATCTTTTATCTTATCCTTTCTTGTAATATTAAATATCTCAAAATATTTTCCTCCTCTAGTCTGTTGATCTAAACTAATACTTTAATGTTCTTTCCATTATTTTCCCCTTATTCTTTATTTGTCCTAATTCTGATTGAGTTATCCTATTGGTTGAAGTACACAGTAGACCCAAAATTAGTTTACAGAAACTCTTTGAATCAAATTAGCCATTATCCAACTCTCTAGTCTCTACTCCATATAGCATTTTGCCTCAATTATAGCTGCATAAACTCTCTCCAACAATTTAATTTTCATTCCTGGCAGTTTCTCCAGACATATCTTACAGCTTTCAGTGCCAATTTTCCCCCCTAATAATGCCTTTTTCTTTTGCTTATTCCATTCACCATTACTATTTAACATTACTGATAGATATTCGGATTAACTTACCACATCAATTTCATTTCCCAGAACAATCTTCCATCTTTCTAGAATGCTTCTTAAATACCATAAGCTTAGATTTCTTTTTATTATTTTTAACACTATTTTTTTACAAAAACTAGATATTGCTTCAATTGATTTCATGAATCCTAGATTAGTTATTGACTTTGTAACTAAATCATCTGCTTAAAGTAAACCATGGATCTCTTTATAATTAATTATTGAAACATATCCACTTGCTTTATTGATCACCTCTAGAATATCATCAATATACAAATGAAATAATATAGGATTTAAAATATTTAGAATAGTTTCAGTCACCATATCAATAGTAAACTGGATACAAAATTCATTATCATTGTAAATTCTTTGTAATGCTCTTATAAACCTTTTGCTTACCCCTTTTTACTTAATTTAAATCATAATGCTTCACAATTTACTGTGTCAAAATCCACAAAAAATGTATATTCTTATTCTTTTCATGCTTAGACATTTATCTACCATTGCATTTATCATAAAATTATTATCAGTTTTCTCTTATCTGTCCAAAATCCTACCTACAATTCAGAGATTTTATTTTTCCTTACAAGAATCACTCTGAAAGTTTTGAGAATGGACAACAATGAGCTTTGACAAGTCAGTCAGATTTACGTAGTTTTGGATTGAAGTTTAAATGCTATATGTGCAAATCCGAGCAGCTCCAACAATGTGTGGTGTCAGCACTTCTATGACTGTATGCAGGTATTGTTGTGCCAGATGCTAGATGGAACTCAAGTGAGAGTATTTCCACACTATGCTCTACTACAGCTTTAAAGTTGGTTTATGGGAGGGAGAATGTGTTTAAAGAGTTAAAGATTTAAAGATTTAAAGATTGCATCATGCATCTGGGGATACTTGCCCATTGCAATCCACTATTGTGGTTTGCAGATTTACAAAAGAAATGGACTCCCTCAAAGATAGTCATGCAGAATGGCCCACTACAATAGATGAAAATGTGATGAAAGTAGATCATATGTTACAGGAAGATCATCACTGTACATCATCAGATTCAAGATGCCCTGAATATTGGATCAGCAGCAGTGAAAGCAATCCTCAAAGAAAAACTTCATGTCAGGAAGCTCTGCAGTCAACACCTTACATATGAACAGAATAAATCATATGTATTGGTACCAGAAAATGCTGGAAGATTTTAAAAAAAAAATGAAAAAAAACTAACCTCATGAAAGGTGATGATGAAAGCTGAATATACTAGTATGATTCATAAACTAAGTGGTAATCATTGGTCTGTGCCTTCCCATGAGAGGATCACCCCCAAAAAATGAGGCAAGAAAATAATTGGTTCTTTCTTCTGAGCTAGTGGTTGCATTATGACAGTTCCACTTGGGGAACAAAAAAGTGTCATTGCCAGATGGTACACCATAAAATGTCTGCCTTAAGTCTTTAATGTACTGAGAATAAACCATCCTAAATCTGGTTTGCAAGAAATCCTGTTGCACCATGGCATCACCTCTGCTTAAACTGCACTGCACTGGAAATAATCAATTTCTGCAGGAGTCAAATCCCCATCCTCCCTGCAGTCAGGTCTGGCTGGCCTCATTAAACTTTTTCCTATTCCCTAAAATAGTAGAAAATATTTGTGGTTAATGGTTTGAATCACCTTGTTGCTGCATACAAAGAATGTATTTGCATCCTCTAATGAAGCATGGCATTCAGTATTAAAAATGGTTTGATTGGATGAGATGTATAGAATGTGTGAAGAATATTTGGAAGTGATATAATATTCAGATCCCATATTTTAAAATGTTATTGGTTTCATTCTCAAAACCTTAAGGAGTAATCCCATATATTTCCTCCTCAAATATTATATTCAACATTTACATTAGTTAGTATTTCCTGTTTGTCACTGTCTGTCATTTCAGTCTTGTAAACTTTTAATTATAGATTCTAAAATTTTGTCACATCATATTTCATTAATGAGGTTATCATCTTGTAGTTCTTAGCATATTGATCAAGATTCTCAGTCTTTCTGTGTCACCTTGTCAGTTCATATTTAAGTTTTTCTACATCTTTCAATTGAACTCACTGATAGCACCCTTAGAACCACTCAGCTTGCTTGATATTATAAATGCCCATTATTGTAACAACTCAATGACATTTATGAAATGAAGTAACAAACAAATGACTGAGGTATTGTTGCAAGAATCTCACATAATAGAAACCACTAAGGTAATGCTGAGCAACAGTTCAGAAATTAAAGTACCATTGGAAGAGACAACATGTTCCCCATTTTATTTAGTAGTCACATTTTACCATACATTTATTGGTCAGGAAATTTGTTTAAAAAACATACAAAATAATTTAAAAGAATCACTTAAAATGAGCCAAATAAAGTAATATAATCAGTTTTATCAATAACATGCTCTGGGTTGGAAAGGGTTATTAATGATTTCACCATATTTTAGCCAAAGGACATTGGGATGTGTTTTGTATCTAAAGAATATTATAAATTAGATTAGCTTAAAACTACAAAATTATGTACAAAAATATACTTTGTGCACCTCTTAGTTTGTATGCAGTTCAAAAAAATTTATTTACTCTGTTAACATTATACTTAAATGTGTTTAAATAAATTTTTTACAGATGAACGTGAACACAGTCGAGATTCCAGAATGAATATGACTCGATACATAACCTACTTTGGTCTGTGCATTGCTACATGCATAATATTTCAGAGAAATACCATTGCAGCTAGTTTAGTGGGATTGTCTGTGGCAGTATATATTTCTGTATCAGAATACTTCCTAAGCTCAGCAGACAAGGGCTCAGATTCCAATACTGCATTAGATATAGGAAAACTTCTGAATTCTTAGTTACCATAAAAATGTTACAGTTAAGTTGTTATAAGTTATAAACTTATTATTTATGTTCTTTATGATGATGAAAATGGGTAATATATTTTCTTGTAGTACTAAACATATGTGATACAGAATTAAATCAGAGTACAACTATTGTTTTCATTGTGAATTTACATTTGTTTATTATTCTTGTGCATTTCATCTCAGGACTGTTTCCTAATTCAACAATTTCATATAGCACAAAGTTGTACATTGTTTTATGATTAAATTTCATATCTGATGATACATTCACAACTAATTTAAAATGTAGATGATATGTCAGTAGCAGATATTTTCCTGTATTTTTGACAGTTTTTCATGCTTGAAACAAAAACTGTACAACACAGCAGATTTGATCGTGATTGTAAAAATTTCTATTACAGATAAGAAATTAGAGATGCTAAAAATATAGGATGGACTAATAATTTGGGCATACATGTAGTAGATCATACTTATATTACAGTATACAGGAGATAGTGTTCTTCTGTTCTTAGACATGTTCAGTTTTATATATGCATTCCAGAAAACTTGAAGCCTTTATATTCAAGGTTCTCAGGGTTAATTAAGGGGGTACTGGACTAAATATTTGTTTTTATATATATATATATATCTCTTAGCTTCTGGATAACTACCACCACCATCACGACTGCTGCTACTGCTGAAATTGTTTCTCAATAGAGAAATTTATTCTAGCAACCATTTGAGCAAGTTGTAAATACAATGATGCAGCACACAGCTGCATGACCTGCATGCTATCACTAGCTCATTTTTTCTTTAATTATTACTGAATGAAGAATTATGCAAAATCAATTCTTTCATACAAATTCAACTCTAAATTTAAAATATAATGGCTTATGTTGTCTTTGGATGTATCAATCCTTCTGTTCATGATGGAAATATGAGATATCTTAGATTACTAAAAAATAACAAATTTCTAATTGCACAAAACGTTGGTTATTTAATAAAAAAACACTTGTAACCCACATTCTGTACTACCATATGAGACGTTCATTTTAACAAAGAATATTTTTACCATTTAGATATAATGAAACTATTGCCTCTTCCAAAGATTAAATTCAGGCTTAAGAGTAATGATGAAGTTCTTACTGAACTAATGGGTTTATGTGAAACCTCTGAAGAAAAGGGTTGTTCCTTAGGGAGAAGATGATATCAGACTAATACAAAGTGACAGTCCTAACAAATAGATAGCAGAAAATTTGGAATCTGAAATAAGGGAATTGAAATACTCAAAATTAAACATTGAAGAAAATGTTCTGGCTGTTCAATCATAATTCTTTGCAGCATCATAACTAGCTAGTGAACTTCAGAGATCTCTTTCTACAAGGGAATTCAACATGCCTTCAACCCTGCAACATAGCTCAGGGAGATGGGAATTTTGGAGTCTCCTTTATTTCTGCCAAAACATTTTCAATAGGGTTTAGATCAAGTGATTAGGGAAGATGAGGTATCAGTGAGATATCCTCTTGCCTATCAAACCAATGCTGAACTATCCTCGACTTATGAATCCTATGGTTATCCTGCAGGAACAGGATTGCTCCATTGGGATATCTTTCTCTAGCAGATGGTATTAAAATGAATCCCAAAAGTTGTGGTAGGTCAAACTGTGTAATTTTCTGCATATTCGTTCAAAGTGTCCAGGACTATCGAACGAAATTTTGTCTCAACATAAGATGCCTGTATGACCATTGTGAGCACGTGGTCAGTGCACATGCACAGGCCCATTATATGATGACACTACTACTACTTCGTGCATGAAAATTACTCTCTTCCTGTCAATGTTCCTAGTGTCAACAGCAAGTGCAAGACAGTCAACAATGTGTTCATCGTACATGACTCCTTACATGCAGCTAAGTAGTTGCCTAAACCAAACTCTATAGTGAATCCTTACAGTCTGTAAAGAACTGGGTAAGTGACAAGCAGCAGATGAAAAAGGTGTACTTTCTATCTCTGCTCAAAGACGTTCATCATCCTGCCAAGTAAAAAGTCTTTTAAGATTTGTGCTAAGTCGTTTTTCTACCTGTTGGTCTTCCCTTTATTGCTGAGCTCAACTCCTCCCAGATAGGTCTGGTATGCCATATCTATGAGCAGCCTCAGATGGCAAAATCCCTTTGTTACTCAAAATGAAGTGGTACTTCTGTCCATCAAGGTAGCCATATCTCAATTAAAAGAAAGCATGTCAACAACAAGTGACCCTGAGAGTAGAAATAGTATTCTTTAGTTTGGCCAGTGCTGAGAGGCCATAGCACATGGGCTGAATGGCTTGCTATAGAATAGATTAAAAGAAAATATATGAGTGCTTCTGGCAATGAACCAAACCTAACATGTTTACGGAATTTGGGAATCCACACAGTGAAACTTTTGTTAATCTTATTTTGATTTAAAGTAAAACACTAAAAATCATGTCGTCACATTAAAACTCTCTTTAAGTTTCACAAACACACTTATAAAAGTAATTTTGGTACATGTTTCGTGAGGTACATTCCTCACATTGTCAACCAAAACGACGACTTCGTCGTTTTGGTTGACAATGTGAGGAATGTACCTCACGAAACATGTACCAAAATTACTTTTATAAGTGTGTTTGTGAAACTTAAAGAGAGTTTTAATGTGACGACATGATTTTTAGTGTTTTACTTTAAATCAAAATAAGACAAACCTAACATTCTTGTCATTTAAATATTGTGGTAGAAAATGTTATAAATATACTGAATAAGTTTATCATAAGGTAAGGCATGCATATGTATTTAATGACTACATAAAATTATTTTATTTAATGAAATGAAAAATGCCATATTTTCTTTCTTAATCAGTGAAGGGATGTTAACATTGGAAGAAAGATGGTGATGATTTATCCATTATTTTAAAATTATATTTTTATATTTAATTTTGGTCAAATTATAATGTTCATAAAACAAAAAGCATTAAAAAATATATAAAATATATGAGGTGCAAATGTAAAAAATACAAGATTCATATTTGCATAGTTTCCAAAATCACATCCTATTTGATTCATATAAGCTACTCAAGATATAGCAAGCGATAATCCTGTGAACATATAAGTGTTTTTTCTATTTCTGCTTCTTTAGTTATTATTGTTGTTTTATTATTATAGTTATTTTACTTACATTGTTAAAAAAGTACTTTACTTTTCATTTATATATATCATCAAAATATGTTTACATTACTTCAAAAATGTATATATGTGGGCATACAGGTACCTTTTTTAATGTAGTGGCACAAGTGTTAAAAATTATACATTTTAGTGAATCTTACTTTTGTGGATTTGTAACACAATTCTGTCAACTGGGGATAATTTGTGCAACTTTAAAGGGTACATTAAGTTTACCCTGGTACTATGTCATGACTTATCTTTGCTTTGTAGCTTGTGCCTAAATTAACTTGTTAAGTTACATTGTCATCATACAGTGCAAGCTTCAAGTTACCAATAATGTATTCAGGGATCTAAATTTACATACTAGAGGCAAGCTGCATGCTACTATGCTTTTTATAACTGAAAGAAAGCTCGGCTAATTAAAAGCGTGACATTACAAATATTTGTACACAAGAATATAGTAATGTACATCAATACACTTTTAAAAATTATAATGACTGAATATAATTATGGTCATAAAATGTATAGTGAACAATTATCTGATAAAAAAATTTAAATCTTTCTCAATGCTGAATTTTAGTGATAACTTCATAGGATACCAGTCATTTGTTTTCTTTGTTAAGCTCCAAACATTTGGCCATCTTTATTGCATGACATTCCATAAATTATCAGAACTCTTGGTATTAATGCCTTTTCTGTGCACGTAAATTTTCTTTTAAAGGAAAAAATGCTGTTTGTTGCTGGCTTAAAATGAATTAGTACGTTGTTTAGGGCATTTATTTCCTTAATGATTCTGGTGAGTTGTGAATGTATCTCCTTCCAGGTTTCTTTTTATAAGTTCTAAGCATTTTTTCCTTCATATGTATGTGGTTAGTGTATATACCCCCAAAAACCTGTTATAAAAAGTGATAAAACCAAGAAGTTTTTTTCATTCTATGAGTATTTCTTACAATAATTCAATTTTAGAATACATTTTAAATATGTGACAACCAACTTGTCTGTTGTGGAAGTGATAATAGCAGTTCATGTCCTTAGAAATATTAATGTAATTAATATAACTGCCAGAAACAAATTTTCAAGCATCATAGTGTTGATACATGAAGGGTGCAACTTGCATGATTGATTGACATAAATCTTCAGACCTCTGTTTTAACATTTTTCCCAGAAAATTAGCAATGGAAAAGAAGCAAAAAATAATCCAGGTGAGATTAAGGTTTCTAAATTCATATTGTGCATCACTGAAAGAGAAAAAGAGGGGAAATGTGGAGATACTTTCCTCTAAAAGTACTTAACAGTTAGAAGAAGATGGTCCATACAGTACTCCAGAGTTTTCAACAAATATGTGATTCATATTATGGTGAATCTCAATACTTTTAAAATAATAGAGTTTATTACATTACAGAGGTAACATGGAAAGGGACATGGAAAAAATTCTTGCAAAGACTGTTAGCACATTGTGAAATCATTTTTTCAGTCATGTACATGGAAATTAAAGCCTTATTAATAAATTTTTTAGCATATCATCAATTTTGTGCTTGGCATATCAAGAAATATTTAATGGAAAAATACAGAAACTGCAATGAAACTGCTTCAAGACTAGATAAAATATATTGTGGTTGAAAATCAATATTGGATTTCCAATTAACATGTTTTCATCTCTTTTAAAACATATAAAATCCATTGATAGGACAACAATCAACTTTGTTATATTTTCGTAATACCGGAAATTGTACAGTGAAGCTAATCATATAATTGAGATCAAAATTTCAAAGCAGGAGTATAAACAATTCATTCAGTTAATAGAAGAAATTAAGGACATAAAATTATAACGCTCTGACACAATAATATCTTTCAACATAGAATCGCTGTTTCCAAACATACCTAAAGATAAATTCCTAATTTATCTGCATGATTGTCTAAAAACAAGTCAAATTAAAGATGCACACATAAAAGAATACATTACAATCACCATAATTTGCATTAATATATTCTACTTTTCTTTCAAGGGCAAATTTTATAAATAACAATCCAGACTTACTATGGGCAGCCCCTTCATGAGCAGATTTGAAACACACGTCAACTCAGCATTCTCATACATATTTAAATATGGTACAGATGCATTGACGATATATTTACTGTAGTTAACAAAAAGCTCATTAATGATGCCATAATACTTCTGAATATATAAGATAAAAACATATCATTCACATACAAAAGAGAGAACATGTTACCATTCTAGGACATTAAATTAATGAAGCATCAAGAATATGTGGATTTGGAATATATAGAAAGAATACACATGCAGATAACCGCATCAAAGCTGACAGTTTTAACCCCACAAACATGCAGTTATCAACAGCTTAACACACTAGCTAGTTAACATATAAATTATCAAAGAAGAGTACTTTAAGGAATACAAACAGACATAAAGAACAGCAGTTAAAATGACTTTAAAAAGAACTAGTACTCAAAAAAGTACAGAAATTCAAGAAGCAAAGACTTATTAAAGAAACCACATCACTTTCAGCAAGAAAACATTAAGCTACATTTTGAAACTGTCACATATCATCCATGGGCTACAAAAAAATTTCAGAATATTCTTAAAGATTTTAATTTCAGGTTTGCCCTGTAAACAGATTTAATGTTATAAAATCTCCTGATAGACAATGTTAATGACAATATTCCACAGGAAAAAAAGCAGGTATTTACAAAATAAATTGTGCAGAATGTGAAAAAATCTACATTGGAAAAGCAAAGATAAACATGAGTACATGGGTAAAAAAATTGTTCAGGAACATAAAACACAAGCAAATGGAGAAATGAGCTGTAGCATCACATTTTTGGACAGAAAACCACAACATATTGAATAAAGCAAAATTATTAAAATCAGTACAAGGACCTACAGAATAACAATATGGGAGAAAATCTACATTTGCAAATACATAGACAGTTAAATGAACTTTGACACTTCTGGGGATGAAAACATAAACTTTAAGTTCAATACACCTCTACCAGAGTAGAATACATGGTATAACACATTATCCAGCAGTCAACGGTTAGCTGATGGGGACAAAGAGTTCATGAAACCAGTTTCACATATTATAAACAAGTAAGTGGAGCAATAAGAGTGTATAGTTTGACTCAATCCTGCAATATCTCAGTTATATGGTTTGACTGTCTGCACACTCCAGTCACTTCAAAATCTCTAGAAGCATAATTGGTGAAATAAGAGGATATGTGCAACAAAATAAAGTTTGTAGTTATAATATTCCAGAAATCATGGATAAGAACAAGTCAGAATACACTGGTTCAAACCTATCAAGAAAAAAGCAAAAGAAAGAATTTTCTTAATTTGAACTTCAATTATAAATGATCAGTAATACTGCAATACCCAGTAACAGTTCAGTCAGAGCTGTGAGGAGCATTATTATAATACCACTTATGTTTTAAGATCACATTTAACCTTTAGATAAGAACATCATTTTGTACTCCTTTATGAGGAACATCTGTCTAAGAGACAGGTACATTTGTTATATAAGAGGAACATCCATCTATGAGGTGGGTATGTTTGTTTTAAACATTTTAAATACTAAATTATTGCAATTACACTTCGTAACTGCATTTTATAACAAATTTATAAAAAATTAAGCCAATTATTAATATTTACACATACTTAGACTTAGACGGGATGAGAATCACTTTACAAATCAGCAACACAAACATTGCATAGTTTTCTTGAGCACTCCAGATAAGTTGGAGTTTCACATCTGATGCACTTGTACCTTGTCATTCTGTTCTTCTGATATGGGCAACAATGACAATTCTTCCTTTTTTCAAGTCTATCTCCTTATTGCCCCATGTGCTGGTTCCTCTTATTTGGTGGTTGCTGTGTAGTACCAATTTCATTCAATGCTTCCATTATCAGCTTTTTGAAACCATCTACATTTTTTGGTGCATTCAATCTTTGTTGCAAATTATTTTTTGTTTGCATTTTCAAACTGTTCATATAGGACATAAGCATTACTGCAACTTGCTGTAATCAAATTATAGAAAATAGCAAGGGGTCATCCTCTTTTTGTGCAGTAGTTACTATATTTAATGTGAAGATTGTCAACTCCAGATTTCATCGCAATGTAGAAAGAAATAATTTCAGGCTTACTAGTCATTGCACCATGTACTGAACATGGTGCATGGATGACAATAAAATTACTGATTTTGACATTTTGGTCAAAGAAGTTTATATTCCTTTGTGTATCTATATGTACTTGATCCTACAGGTCTGGCCTTGCTAGGCAGAACTCTTTTGGTATTTGGGGCATGTTACCCTTCAAAGTGCCAACAATTGTCAAGTTCCTTTGCCACAAAACGTCTTCCATTTCTACTGACAAACCAGTTATTCCATGGCATGTTTTTGTTTGTACCAACCAATTTCTTACTGAGTCCTACAGCTGTCTTGTGTCTGCTTCTTGAATTTCTTCTCAGCATCGGTAAGAGTGATTCCATCACTTTTCCTTACTAACATATAAATAGGCATTGTGAGGGTAAGAATTGTGTGTATCAGCAAGGTATATGGTTATCATGCATATTTTGAGGGCTTTTTGGGCATATACATTTTGAAGGGTCACTGACCTCTGAATGGTATGAGAGTTTTTTCAATGCATGCGTAAGCCCCTATTTCATAATTCTGCTCACAGTTGGACACAAAACAACCAAATAAATTTGAAATAGCAGTTGCCAGATCCTCTTATGGTCCAGTCTAGGAGTGAAGGCATCACCAAATCTAAGGGTTCAAATTAGAACATGACACTTTTTCTCAGACATAATTGCCCCAAATATTGGTCAGCCAGTAATACCAGTTGTAAAATGAAATTTGAGAGATTCCCTTGAACCATAGAAAACTCTGATTTCATCCTTATTAGTGTTTTTGTAGGAAGAAGCCTCTTTATTTTGCTTCAACACAATCTAATTTGCACTTAGTTCTCATCACAATTTCATATATCGCATTGTCCATAAAGAGAGGGTGTCTCACCAAGAGCAACAGCTACACCTAAAGGCTTAGAAATTCTGATTTTTACAGTATTTCTGCCTTATTAACTATTGACTATTATCAGGTTGGAAACTCCAAGAAAAACAATTTCTTTTCCCAAAATATTCAACAGGTTTTTCATTCTGGACAATATCATTCAGTAAAAACACTGGCTTGATCTATAGCATGATTAATATTACTTTGCACTTGCTTTTTGGTGGATTCATTTGCTGACTCACCTTGATGGTTTCCTCTAACTGTCTCATGACCATTGTTTTCCAGGTCTTCAATTTCAGTTTCTGAAATGTCCAATGAGCTATCATATGAAGAACACTGGTAATCCTCATATTCATACAAATCATCAGAGTCAATGTTTGCACCTGGAACAGTCAACTTATTGTGCAGCCAAAGCCATTCTTTACCATTCTCTTAGTGCGATCTGAAAAAGTATTCAGATTAATAATATGGGAATCTAAAATGACAAATTGAAATGCTTACAAATTAATAAAAAGAAAGATTACTGCAGGTAAATTCTGAAATGAAACTCTGTGAAGAGATATGGACTCAGAATGCATAAATCTGCAATCTGGTAGCACAGAATAAAACTATTCTGTCTGCAAGACAGATGTTCTACTCTAAGGGTTAAAGGACAAATCTTGGAAATAATCTTAGCAAAATTTAGATTTATCACTATTTTTATAATTTTTACTATACTGTTCGAGCCTATACATTTAGAATGTGACTTTTCAGTTCATACCTCTTTAATTACCAGTCTGTTTCTGCATCAGATGATTCAAAATTCTTTAAGTATGGGGTCATACTAGAATCATGGCCTAACTGTTTTACATTTAATTTTGCCTTTCTCAGAAATGCTCATGTACCTATTGTTTTTCCAAATTAGTGTAGGAATTTTTTTTTTCCCTGGCTTCCTTTTACAAGCAATTTACCAAATAAAAATCTTCTAACATGTGTGAAAATATATAATATATATTTTTTTAAGTATTTAAATATTGTTTGAAAAGATATCTATTTTTTCTGCTTTAAGTTCAATTCTTTTCTTTAAAAATGTTGGGAAAATATGTGTTAGTTCAGTATGGTAAATCTTTCTTGAGCATTTAACATGTAAGAGAAGAAGAACTAGCCAATTTCAGTGTAAATAGATAATGACTTGAAATTAATAACTGGTAATAAAATGTCATTTTTATCCAAAGATTTAATGTAATGAGCTAAAACAAATTTTTTTTAAATACCTTTTAGCTGCAGATTGCCACATACTAAGGGATAAAGTTAAGAAATGTGATTGTTATTTGTGTTTGCTTCCAAGGAAACATTTCAGCATTCTGTATCATGGCATAAAAACCAGTGGATTATTACAGTAATATGTATAGTTATTGACAATTAAGCACCTTCTGACTTATTTCCTTTTGGACCTTGTTAATTTTAAGTGACTTGAGACTTTCTAATAATGTTGCCAATATCATAGGTTTTTGATGCCTTGTTGCACTTGTCACAATTTCAATTACATTTAATTTTTGAGTGATTTATTAACAAACCCAAATATGTACAAAAGCATAGTTATTGACATTTTGCTATAGATATTGAGTTTTGACATTATTTTTGACAGCATTTTTCACCTACTTTATTCTATTTAGATATTTAATGTAAGCTTCAACAACATAAATTAAAGAAATTTAAATCTTTTTTTGCAATATTTAAGTCATTTATATTTAAATATTGTACTTACGAATAGAACAGAACAGAAGAAATAGAAGACATATTGAAACTTACTAATATTTGCATTCAACAAAATTTCTTCAGTTTCAGCAAAAGATATTACCAACAAGTTTCAGGCCTAACTATGGGAAACCCTTTGTCACTGTTTCTAGCAGATTTATTCACGAGTTCATTTGAAATACACATCACTAAAGCCTTCCCTTTAATTTTCAAGACAGGTATAGGTATGTGGATGACATTTTTGCAATAATACCGAAGAAACAGTGAATAGATGCTCTGAACCTTCTTAATTTGTAGCATAAATCTATACAGTTTACCATAGAAGAAGAAAGAAATGATGGCTACCATTTTTAGATTTAAAAATTATAGGAAATGGAGATTGTTTGAATTTTGGAATTCACAGAAAAGAAACACACACAGAAAATTACATAAAAAATGACAGTTATAACCTCATAATAAATACACAGTGTTTCACAGTTTGGCCCACAGATTGATGAATATTGCACTCACAGAAACAGAGTATAAAACAGAATACCAACAGATAATAAAAACAGCTATAACCATTGGTTTCAACAAAGACACAGTGATAAAAATTACATCAATAAATCTAAAAGACAAAAAGTGATGAGGAAAGTTTCCACACTGGAAAACACAAAAGAAGGGTACAAATTCAAAAGTTCCTCATACAATCTAATTTATCGCAACAAGTTGAAAAAATTTTCAAAGAACATTGGATAATGTTAGCCCCAAAGAACAGATATAACATCAAGAATTTATTAGGCTGCACAGTCAAAGTCTCCATACCAACAGAACAGAAATCAGGAATTTATGAAATAAAGTATGCAGATTGTCAGCAGAGCTACATAGGCAAAACATAGAGAAATGTAGAAATTCGGAGGAATGAACACTCTAGGAATATTCAGTTTAAGCAGGTGGACAAATCAGCAGTAGCAGTTCACTTTTCCACCAGAAATCATGAAATAAAACCAAAAGTTAAACTTCTGAAACATCTTCACAACCCAATTGAGTTATCCACTTGGGAAAAAATTTTCATATTAAAAAATAAAGAAAACCTAATGAACTTCAAGTTTCCTCCTATGGATGAACTCAGCAAGTTCCTACTTCAGCAAACAGATTCCACTGCAAGAACATTTGGGTGTCTAGCCATCGTTTCCAGTAACGGCAGTTCATGAACAATTGAAGATGGGGGAGATTCTCCTGAGATGCATCTTATTTTTATGTAAATAAGTGGAGTTTAGTGTAAAAAATAATACCTAAGTTTAGGATATCATTTATATTTACTGGTAACAAAATAACAACAAAAATTTATATGTAATTATTAAATTGCAATTCATAAATTTTGTACAATGATCACAATAAATGCAACTGGTGGAACTTGATGTTGATGAAAGCATGTATGATGGTACAATTTTTTACAGAAGTCATATTCTCTAACATCATTTTTTTCATTTGTAGCATATTTAAAACAGTTTTCTTCAAAACTTTGTATTCCTTCATTTTTGTTAATCAGTTTTGGAACTTAAGTTATGCTATCATTGGGGAAAAGCTGCTTCCTGAGTGGGTTACGCCTGCTTTATTTACTGTCTTTTACAAAATAATGACTTAAAGGGGGACTTTAAATTGAAAAGAGACCAAAAATGGTGGTTAGATGGGCAAGAAATGGAAGTGGTTAGGAAATATGATTATCTTGAGGTGAGGTTAAGTGCTAATGGTAGAATGAATAGTTAGAATTAGCTAAAGGAAATGTGTCTGTGGGGGTTGTAGGGGCATATTTAAGAAAAATATCAAAAATAAGTGTCAGATGGATGGAATGTATATACATCCATGGTGGAGGCAGAAATGATGTATGGAATAGAAATTTGGGATATGATGACAACTGGAAGGTCCTAAATTTAATTAATTGGTAATTTTGTAAGCTAATTAATACTGGGACTACTGAGAGTGTCAACTAATAATGTAGCCTTGGTAGATTTGGGTAGTTTAAACACCTATATAGAATGTTAAATGATGGATTAGATTGTTAAGGAATGTCTTTGTGCACAGAAGAAGCTTAAATAGAAAAGGTCATTGGTGCTTGAAACCCAGGATATCATTGAAAAAATTTATGTTAAGCATTTTTAGATAAATAAACACTATAGATATAGGGAATTTTGGAAAGATGTAAAAGGTAGAATTGAAGATATTGAGAAATGAAATCTTTGCAAGCTTTAGAGAAAAGAGTTCACTGAAAATTTAGAGAGTTAAAAAGAGTTTGGGGGAGGCAGAACCACTTAGAAATTTGTGTTAAATTGGAGATGGAAGAGTTTATTTAAGAGGACTGGGAAATATTTGTAGAAATGTATGTCCCATGTGTGATAAACCTGATAATGAGTACTATAGCATATTATTGTGAACAAAGGAAGTGGTGGAGAACTACAGGTATGGAAAGAAAAATGGAATACATTTGGAGAAATTTTAATAAAGAAAATTTTAGGAATTAAAGGAGATAAAAATATAAAAATGATTGGAGAAAATTTGTGCAAAGTTAGGGATAAATAATGAAGAAGGTTAGAAATAGTGCTGGAGAAGAGAGTTTAAATATAGAGGATTAGTAAAAATTTTATTATCAAAATTAGTAATGGAAATGGTGAATTTGATTATGGTTTGGTCTCCAATACATCAACAACCTGGAGTTATATTTTGGAACTGGAAACAGTTTAGGCAGGTATCTTTTTAGTAAGTTGTAAATAAATATAGTGTTGGTTAGCATTGGAGCCTGGTCCCTCATATATTTAAGTAAATTACTACTGATGAATCTGGGACTTGGTTTCAAAATTAATACTAGTATTTGGCTGTTTGTGAAATAATGGAAATATACAAATTTTATTATAATTCTATTTGTGTGTTTTGGAAATTAATTCAAATTCAAATATACTTTCATTTAGTGGATTTTCAGTTCTACTCTTAGAACTGCTACTAAATGTTTGTCTTTAAAACTTTATTTGCTTTTCTCTTTTTTTCTTGTTTAGTTGCTTCTCTTTTTCTCTTTCTTTCCAATTTCTTCTTTTCTAATTGCAGACTTCTTTTTTGTTTTAGATTTTTTAATTCTTTCCATTTATCTTATGTAAGCATAAAAGGCATTCTTTCAGTATTTCTCTTTCCCATCCTCTTAGGGGTGACTGACTGTACAAGAATATCTTGGAGTGGTGATTCAACTTAACATTTGGTTTGTGGGACGTTTCAACTAAATTATGATTTAATTAATTTTAACTCAAATTAGTGATTTATTATTTCTTTTCTGTCTGAGGAGTTATTTTAGTCCATGACTATAAAAATGTCACTCTCTTCAGCATCAAAATTCATTCTGTCACTACATTTTCCTGCATTGGTAACAGTTTCCACTCTTCAGTTTAATTTACAAGAGTAGATGTTAGTTCTGTTCACATTCTGTATAACATTTGGAAATCTTTTTGCCAAGAGAAGCCCAGTTCCTTTCCTTTTAGTGATTCAAATCTCAACGGCATATTTTCACATTAATTTCCTTGAATCTTGTGAATGTGAGTGCAGGGTCAAAAACTGTGATAGGCAACTTACAGTCTCTCAAACATTTTGTATAATCTATAGCATTGCTATTTCAAGATACGGACCCAGTGTTTCAGGCTTGATTTTTCTCTGGTCCACAGTGTCAAGGATAGTTTCATCTACTTCCATCATCAGTGCTTCTGATGTATGTTTCCTTTGTCATTCTAACACAGCTGACCTCCATCCACATTTAAGTGGGTAGAAAGCAGATATGTCTGCTGGCTGCATGAGTCTTGTTGAGAGTTAGTGTATGGCAATTAGAATAATCTTTGGTTCTTAACAGAGTTAACTCAACTAATATGTGAGATGAGTTTTATGCCCATCCAAAAACAGAATGATTGGAATGTTATATTACTATGGACAAGATATTTAAAAAACTCAGATTTCATCCATTATCACTGATTCCCACACCCCATCCCATTGGAAGTGGGTTTATTATTTCTTTTGACAGACATTTATAAAGGTTAATGAATATAGGAGTAACTTTTACTGCATCAAAGAAGGTAAAAAAAACAGTAATAGATGACTTTGTTACACAATGATCGATTTCATACATGTGTTTTGCTTCATTGCAAGTACATTTGTTTGCCTTTAGTCAAAGTTGAAAATTTGTCTCATCTGCATTAAAAATGTGTAATTGATTGTCAATTATTGAATCTTCTAAATTTAAGTAGTTTTCTATTTGAGCTTCAACTTCTCCCATGCAAGCACTGACGTAAGTAACAGCCTCACTAATCCTCTTATTATTTCAAGAAGGCCTCCAACAAATTAATTTTAATATAATAGTATACTTTTACAATATCTTATTAGGTTCAGAAAGGAAATTAAATTGAAATTTATGTTATATTTAACGGAAAAAGTTTCTTCTACAGCGTATTCCAGGATAATTTCCTTTAATTGAATTTGGACATGAATTCTGATTTAAAAACTCCTGAATGCTACTTTGAATATCTTCCATTTTCTAACGAAATTCTTTCTTGGAGCACTTAATGATCCATTTCCAAAAAAAGACTATTGTATGAGTTACATTAATCTGAGAAAATAATTTTGAGTGTACATGACCATAAGTTGTGATAATTTTGATAAATTATATTTTATATTAATGTGTTTTAATGTAAATAGAGCAATATCTCACTTGACAAGGTCTCGTAATTTTTATTCAAAATTGACAGTGGGCCGTGCTCAGGCTTTGTATATTTAATGCTCAGTCAGGAAATAAGATTCATGCATGGAATGCCATATTTAGGATTTGCAGCCTTCCTAGTAGACATGTTATCTTTCACAACTTCTAATGCTTCAGAAGTTTAGTGATGTTTGAATTATTTGTGTTATCTAGGACAAATTTCTAATATAAGACAGTTGTTGACATTTGAAAACAGTTTTTGACAACCAGCGACAAAAACTGTAAGGAATTAAGTTAGTGCTTTTAAAATCAACAATGTATTTCTTTAACAATATTTTTAATGTACTATTGCAATCTGACTGAATTGTACCTAAAATTACAGTTGTTGACATAGAACGTCAATAACTGAAATGCATCTAAACAAATGTTAATTGTTACAACTGAGAGAACAACATCAAAATGCTGTGTGAATGCAGTTTTAAAATTTAATAACATACTATGTAGTATTACTATTACAATAATAATTTAAATTATTTCTTAACTCGTTAGAATACTTGCAAATACACACAAAAAAGCAATGCTAGTGCTTAAAAGCATTAAAATATACATCTGTTGCAAAAGGATTTGTGAAAGATGAGAATTATGCATCAATATGACCAACTAACAAAACAAAACCATTGGCATACTCTTAAGGAAGAAATATACCTTCAGATGTGAAAAATCCCCACTTCATACCTTCAATGAGAAACTTGAAATATAAAGAAGAATGAAAAAGTTTTGATAAGTAACAATGTTGATGACTATACATGTTACCCTATAAAACATTTCTGCCTTATATTGTAGGATTGAGCTATCTTGTAACCTAGAGCTATAAGACATTTCAAACAAATGATATTATTATAGATTATACAAGTAATGATCCATCATTATTTCACTGTATAAAATGTAACCTTTTTTCTAGGATATGGAGGAAAATACTAATCTTTAATTAATTGTGGTTATTTTTCCTATCAACAATTAATATTTTTTATTTGTAGTAACTTCATATAGAAACTATCTATGTGCAGGAGAGCTCTTAGTGCAACTCAGTGTGTGTGTGTATGTGCATCTCCAGTTGCCCTGTAGACCTCTAGACTTTGCTCATTCCAATAACAGCAAACATGGTACAGCATACACTTTTTGTTGTGGCATCCACATGCTTACTGTAGAGTGTCTGTTACTCTACTGAATATGTAGCACTAGGCTTTTCCTTGCATGCACACTTTCTTTGCACATTGTTGTATAAACTTGAAAAGTTTCTGTATCTTATATTATACAAATCATAATAATATCTTTCTCTAATTTTAAACAGTGAGCAATCATTTCTTGATACCTCTTAAGAGGAACACCCTCCTATAAAAACACACCTACCCACATAAAAAGGGAGGAATTTGGCCAACTACCAAAAACAAACTTAAAACAGATTTTACTGAAGACTGTTCTATCTTCATTAACTAGTTACATTCAATGAAGTCTGCCATATTATGAAAACTGGGTACAAATGAATACATTTCTATGTATCTATTCATATACAGATATATCATGATAATAGTATACTGACTGAATCTTTGTTGATTTATAATAGTGTGTTAATTGGTTATTTGTAATTGTTTGTATAAGAAGAGAACTGAAACATGTATTACCCTGTAGTGCATATATTGTAAAAAAAAAAACTTCCTCATAAAGAATGTGTATATGATTTCAAATATCTATGCAGTAGTATAAGGTTTCAAGAATCTTTTCAACTCGCGGGTTAATTATTTTTTGCTTTAGCTTTAGCCATCCTATAATTAACTGATCTCCAACTGTATGCTCTTTTATTTATAAAAGAGGCCTTGTATTATGTTAAAAACATTTAAAATAAATAGCATTTATTTGTGACAATTTGTGTTCTTTTAGTATGTGTACCAGCCTTTAATTCCTACAATTGTTTCAAGGCATTTGGTCAGTTAACATAAATAGGGCATAAAAAAGTATACATTAGTGCTAAAGGATAAAAATAAAATCCAAATTCTAGAAAAACATTGTAACTGCCCTTGTTTTATATAGTGTATTGTGAAATAAGTGATTCATGGATGATTGGTTCCACAGAAAGGATGGAACTATGGTTCAAAAACTATTCATAATAATAATGCAGGAAGTTGTAAGTTAAACTAAGATAAACGGAGGCTAAAACAAACTGACCCAGATGTACTAAACTTTCAGTAATACCAATTGAATTCCAGGAATTGACAACATGGAGTGATTTATAAATTAGAGTGTTATATCTAGCATCATATACTATTAATAGAACTAGAACTGGAGAATAGAAGAATTTTTTCTATAACAGCTGGTTTGTGACCCTTTCTGTTGGAAGTATTAATGAAGGCGTACACAAAATTCCAGCTCAACTCTTTAAATCATAACTGAGTTATTATTCTGATATTATTAGTTTATAAATTATAAAGCTAAAATTTTTCATAGATATTGCTGGAGACTATCCATTCATAAGTGGCTCAATCAGTAATTTTCAATTTGGGTGACAGTTATTTGGCTCACAATTGTCTTTAATTGGACCTTTTTATATCTAGCATTGTATCTCTCTACAGTCTTTCAAATGTTGCATTCATTAAAAAATATATCTGATCTTACTGAATAACAGTAAACTGTTGAATCATACTGATTATATACTGTAAGATAATATTAGTATTCATCTTGTACTTTTTGAACAAGATTACATTTCCTGCACTTGATCAGTAGGGGGAAATTCCAGATCGAGATAAGTGTTTTCCAGAAACATTCCTCATGCTAAAAAGATGAAAGCTGAGTAATTTCAGGCACTAAGTACTCCAGATTGATTTACATTGTTATATCATATTTATTATCCTAAATGCTTCTGGCAGTTAGTATGGAAAAGTTCATTTTTCATAAAAGTAGTGTATTCTGCAATATTCATTTGTGAGAGTTCAGATGCCTGTTATACTTTGTGTGGAAAAAAATTAACTATGAAATATTTACCACCGACATTAATGTAATAAAACATATAGTTTTTATTATCGTAATATTTATATTTGAAATGATTAGATAACAGGATGCAGCCATTATGAGTAGCTAGAAGAATAATGTTTACTTGTTAGCTTCAATCCTGTGTTTTAATCACTCACTACAAAGTAAACAATGTCATTGAGAGTTGTATGATAACATTTTCGAACCACACTAGCACTCACATCTCTTATTCATAGTGTATGAGGCATGCCATCAAACTTGCCATGAATGTTAGCATGGCTGAGATTATTTTAAGACACACAGTGCTGCAGTTTCAGATATAACCTGTTGGCTGCCTTTCTTGCAGAATAAGTGCAGAAGCAACTAAAAGAAGAAAAAGTTTGTTAAAAATTATTGGTGCATATTTTTAGTATCATTTTGTTGTTATCCTACTGTTATTAATTTCTGATTATAGCAAGTTCCTACATGTATAGCTGAACTCCTTAAGATGTGAACTCATAAAAAGGAAGGGTCCTTATGTGAACAGTTGGTTCTGGCAGTCTAGTGATAATCATATTTGTCTTATAGATCCAAGATTGCAGGTTCAATCCCAGCCATGGCCAATGGATATTTTAGATGTAAAAATCTTAAGTATGGCTTCCTTCAGATGGGAAGTAAAGCCATGAGTCTTGTGTTGTAAGTTTATGGCACATAAAAGAACCCCAAGCCTGAAAGTAGTGGCCTTTATGCAAAATTTATTGGTCCTTTCATGCCCTGAATTAAATGCAATGCTTTGAGTTAAAGAGCATCCTTAATAAACCAAATAAATAAATGATGTGAACAGGAAAAGAAATGTTACAATTGATAACTTCTTTAAGTCTGTAAAAATTGCAGCAAAGGTGAGAGCGAAAGGCAGTAGTATTGTTGGAAATGTGAAATGTGGGAGAAGAGAATTCCTGACCTGAGAATAACTAAATGAAAAAAGTATGTAATCTTTGGGGGGGGGGGGAATATAGGCTTGTTACCTGGGGAAAACTAAACAAGAATGTGTCAGTACTGAGCTCCTACATTCTCCAATAGAATCTAATAAAAACTTATATAATTGGCAGTGTTCTACAATTCAACAAAATATGTCAAGAATACTGGGAATCAAATGATTAGGAAATATTCTGCAAAGGATAGTTAATGCAGCTGGTCTGTTCAAGTCCTATCTTATAGAAAGCAGAGACAGGGAGCAGAACACAATGTACATAGAAACTATTTTTTAATGTTATAGAAGGGCTAATAAGGGGTTATGTAAAATCCAGACTTCAAATTTTGAAACTTAGAAGAATGCACATTGCAAAAAAAGAGAAACCATTATCAAGCAATTAAGTGTAATGCTGATAATACCAATTTTAAATGTTATCAGCATACATTTGTAAGTGGCAAATACACTGAAAAGTAATGAAATGCTTAATTTTTGTAGTGTGTTTAAATGTTTCATAGAATGAGTAATAATATTATACATGATATTTCTAATTTTTTTCTATTAATTTTTTTATTCATTGTTGAAAATGGTTATTATCTACAGTGCAGAATTAAAATAACCATGCAAATCCAAGGGAACAATAGAGTACATGTAAACTAGCAAAACACCTGTAAGACATTTTGTAATTATTTACATGGTTAACTAGGAAATAATGTTGAACATTTCATAAATTGGACAATGTATCATATTTAAAAATGGATTATCTAAATGACTAGATGACCTCTTCATGATATAGGGGTATTATCTGATAACTGATAACATTTCTTTTGTTTTCATCAAAGGAATTTAATTAACTCAGAGTATAACAAGAACTCATTTATTGATGTTCAAAATGGTCACCATTAGCTCGTATACATGTTTTAAGTCAATTCTGACGCGCCTTTACAAGGATCCCTGGATTGTTTCTAATATATTCGTCGGCATCACAACTGCAACGATGCAATTCGTTCTCACTATTCAATTCTTGTTTCCGGTCGCTTCACAAATAAAAATTTCAAGTTCAAGTCCGGGGTTCTCGGCCATGCTGCGGATCAAAACTGCCAATCCAATAATTGGGAACCTTCTTGTCAAGTGTCAACGGACATTATAAGTGAAGAGGTGGTGCATCATTATGGAGGAGCCATGACGTCCTCCAAAAGGCTAGGCAAATCGTTCCTCAGAGACCTTCCATACCCTCTGCTTGTCAAAGGGGATGGAGTCACGAACTTTCACGAGAAAGTTCCATATTATGCTGGCCTAGTCATTGATCGAAAACCTATACTGGAAATTGCGCTGTTGGATGGTTTGAAAATTCTTTACAGTTCACGTATAGTTATTATGTAAGTTGATGCCACTGTGCGTGGAAGAGACCTCGATCGTCACTAAGATATTTACTAATGAAATCTGAATTATGGGCACAGTGATGGAGTAACCAGTCGGAAAACACCACTCTTTGCTGAAAGTCATGTGGAACTGGACACTGTACGTGCAATTATTCTTTCAATGTCCGAAGCACCGTTCAATGCGATCCCCAATCTCGCGAGTAGTGTCGTAACTGCTGCGCCAGGATTTTCTTCCACCAAAGGTAACATTTCCTTCATTGTATTGACAATTTCACTAGGGAGCTATTGCTCTCAATCACGACAGCCTGGTATCACACTACCTGTATCGTGAATCCGCTTATAGCGTGATAAAATAACAGGATTTGGCATGTGCCTTTGGGATATGGTTCTGCAGACAGTTTTCAACTTACACGAAAACTATGCCTTGCTTCGCTAGAAATTAATAGCATATAAAAACTAAAGGTATCCTTTACTTAAACATTTTGACATTGCTACACGTGATACATATTTGCATGAATATCAGCAAACAGAAATAAATAAAAAATGAATGAAATTGGCAGACATATTCACCTCGTTTGTTCTTATCGTACTAACAAAGAAACTAGGGGTCATGATCCAGATGGGCGCTTACTTCCAACCACCTCGCTGTCTGGAACGTTGCAAACTCTTTGCATTTTGTCTCTATCGTTGTTTCAAACTAGCAATTCGTTAAATCTAATTTTCATAAATATCATCCATTCATTTAAAATACGACAAATTAATAGCATTTCTGAACAAGATTCTCTTTCATAACGGGCCAACATCGAAATATCCTATAATGCAATAGGAGGGTGCTAAACTTTTCCGAATAAGTGGTTTTTCTGTGAAAACTATTAACACCAATATATATAACGTGAACTTTCGCACAGAAAATTTGCATGGCAATTTAACTTCCATCAAGTATATACACAGACAAGCGTGTATATGCATATACCTCAGCTAGTTAATAAAGAGCTAATAAATCAACAGCAATTACAGTATTTATTAAAGTGTCTTACTTTAATTAACTTAAATTCACAAAATTAAAGTCACCGACGGCACTTATAGGTATGCCATTAATCCTGTGCTCAGAGTTAACAATGTAAAACATGCTGGAAAAAATTTCAGCTAGTCACAAGTGAAGCCAATGAGTAACTGAGGATAGAATCTTACTCCCTAAACTTATTCTCGTGTTGATCTCGTCCTCCACCTATTACGGAGGACAGAGGAGAAAACCGAACGCCTCATTGTTAAGTCGCCTGCAGCCTGGAAAACTTGATCTCGAACAGTAGCGAAGAAAGCCGACTGGTTACCATTACAATAGTATGGAAAAGAAAAATTCTAGATATTACACTAAAAAACAAAGAAATAAAAAATGCCTTTTAGACGTAAAAGTAACATTTATTCCATTAAGAAATGTGTAGAAAATTTATGAAATTAAAAAAAAAAAAAAAAAAAAAAAAACTACTAACATTATTCTTCGAGAAAAAAAAATACAAGAAGAAAAATTACCCACGGGGAATCAAATCCACGACCTTCAAGACGCTCTAACCTACTGAGCTAACTGCTCAGTTTGAAAATTATTTGCCTAAAGTAATTTCACTTACCCGAAAAGGTAACTATGTTCTGATGCTTCAGTCCCGAACAGCAGCGGAGAAATCCAATTTCCTCAGTCCCGACCGGCAGCGGCAGAAGCAGAATCTTGACTTAGCAAAGAAAGCGTGAAGTGTTGGTTTAGTTGACTGCCGTAATATCAGCAAGGGGACTGTGATGAGATGTTGTCGAGGTAGAAAGCTGGGTGGCGTTGGCTTCCGTTGCATCAGTTTTTGCGAGGGGAATACGAAGATATGTTGAATTTTTTATTTTTTTAAGCAGTCTTCTCTGTGGGACATTCCCCCCCCCCTTTTTAGGACAGTTCTTTAGTTTTGGGCATAGATATTTCTTCATTTTGATTGCGAACTGCTGCTAATGCAGCTTATTTCTTCACAACTTCAAGTTCTGTTGATGTGAAAATTTCCGTAATGGCATCCCTAAACTCGCAAACAATTTTTTCTTTTTGTTATGATAGAGGCACAAAACAGTTGGGACTTTTTGTTTTCTTACTTGGCCTAGTATTTCCTCTATTTCACTGAGAACAGAAACATCTTCATTGTCTATTATAAGGTCATTAATATCTTCAAAATACCCTGTAGGGTGTACATAGAGGACCTGAAATTGACATATGCTATGTATATGCTAAAAACATTTTCCTTTAATACTGGAATCAACGCACGCGCAAGTGTATCTGTGCATACATATATTATATTCCATTGCAGAATAATTTGCATTTACATTTCCGCCATTATCTTGCAAAAAATATATTTCACCCAATTTATATGAGCATGGGATCTTCCAACCACAATCTTCCTTAATAATGAGGTCCTTGTTTACATCGAAGCTTTGTGCCTACGACATATTTCTTTCATTTTGGAAGTTAATTTTCCTTTGGTAAGCACAACGAACCTTTCGAAGAGATTGTCTTTAACAAACGACATTAGAGCAAATTATCTAGACATTTCATACATGTTCCATGCAGATAGCTGTATTTCAGCGTGTGATGCATTCGCCAAATATGCATATTTGTGTTAATGCCAGCATGCAACCTGTGACAGTAAGCCCAGCATTCTGCACTACTCCCGTAGTTTTCCTGGAAGTATGAAGCAAACTCAGTGATGTCAGGGTCACATTTCAATTTATTTATTGCAGTAGGAAGCATTATCTCAAATGCGGTGACATCCCTCTCTTCCGTAATGTTCTTACAATCCAGTAAACATCTGCTTGTTTTTCTTGGCCTTTGACATTTATATTTTTTCCCCAAGTTCTGTCTACATGCCGTATAGAATAGAGTCTCTTTGTTGGCGTTTCCATTATGGATAGTCAAGTATTTTAGAAAAACTCTACTAAACTTAAAAGCTTAGGAGAAATACCCCCGACTTTATGCGCAGGAAAAATATGGACAGCACCTGAAAATCATTCCTGTTTGGATATAAGGAAGGTGCATGGAAACGCTTGCCTCATGTCATCTAGTACTAGAAATATTACTTGAGTTAGAAACCATAGCTATTACGTCCATACATTCCATTAATACATACACAGTCAGTCATTTCCACACATTTTAATAGTTCGCTTTGTGCGTTGTTCATTATAATTAATATGAAATATGTGTTTTAATTGCCAATAGGGCCGTGTCTTGCGGCTCATAAAACAACACACAGGGGCTGTCACTTGAATACACTTCATTTTTCCATACCTCAACACTAGTCTCATCATTTTGATGCCTCGCGGATGAGGAACACAAATTATAGCACCATTCAATATTATATAAATCCTGCTTGGTTAATAGATGCATTCTTTCTAATTTAGCATCTGGCACCGAATCTCTAATTTCTTCTAGTATGACTTGAAAAAGAATTTTGTTCACAATATCTTCAGCTATACTTTTCCTTTATTTTCTGATAGTCCCAAGTGACTTAAGTTATGAAGTTATGAGCTGAGAAAATTTGACAAGACATTTCCATCTTCGGCTTGCCTGACTCGTAGCTTTGCAGAATATAAGCCACTGATTTTATTGTTTCCTTGCAATTTTAAGTGTGTGACACCTTTACTTTCAGAAACAAAATTGCCTGAGCAATGACAGCATAATAATGCCATTCAGAAGAAGTAGGAGTATCACTTATTTTACAAACATTGACACCGTTGTTTTCTCAATTTCCTGCTTCCAGTTTTTAAAATCGTCAAAGAACGAGAACTGCAATTCTTCCGATTTTACTTTTATTTCATATATTTATTGTAAATGCTCAAATAAAAAGATCGTTGTTGTTTCATGATCACATAAGCTGCACATCATTGTTTGCTTTCTAGCAGACACCTCACAATGGTAATCTCGCTGGTGGCTTTTGAAGTTGCTTGCATAATTGAAATTGTTGTTCCAGATTTCACAGTAATAGATGTTCGATTGCTGTCGTTTTTAATATAGACGCGATAACACCCAACTTTTCCGGGTGTACTTTAGAAACACACTCTCTTGGATTTTTTTTTTTTTTTTTTTTTTTTTTTTTTTTTGCAGTAATACTACTTCCCACATTCCAGGCATACGAAATATTTCGATCCAGTCAGCGTGAACAAAAAGTAATTAACCATAGTACAAACTAACCCATTCTATTTATAACACATTTAACAATTTGGCGCTAATAGAAGAACGTGCGAATCCCTTAGGAGACGTAACACTTGAGGATACGTTCCGTTTTCTCCGCTGCCATCCGTGAAATTTCATGCCGGAGCACTCCTTTCACGAGATCGGAAGGAGGCGGACGAGATCGACACGAGAGGTTTAGGGATTAAGGTTAAGTGGATAGATAAACTCGCCTGGGTGTTCTCTGTTGCCATCGCTATCAATGGGAATTTCTGGAGATCGTCGTATTAATGCAAAATTATTCTAGGATTGCCTACTTTATATGTGGATTATCCATAATCCCATACTGCTCATTATCCTCCCTTCCAGCAAAGTCAGATGTAAAGCAAAGTATACAGGCTGGTTCAAAATTAAACTGAACGAGGTTAAAACCGAAGGCGTTCGTTCACATGATCAGAAAACGAAAATATGTAATAAATTCCTAAAATTCTACATAATCGCTTTTGAAATTCACCGCATTTTGTGATAAGAAAGGCAAAAATATAGGTATTTCGGTTAAAAGTTATGTTGCCAAACAGGTTATCAGGCAAAGGCTTAATCGTGGACCGTGATAAATGCGGCAAGTGAATAAATAAGTGAGATCCTAGTGGGAGGTTATCTCAACTACAATCCGCGCAATTCAAAAAAGTAGTTGCCCTACCTGGGAGAGGGACTGGCGACGATGCCATTTATCTTAAGCACATGGAGAGCGAGCTAGGATTTCGTGTGTACAAAGGCGAATGTGTTGCACCAATAAAATAATTGCACCGCAGAGCGGTATCATCATATATTGGATGTACACGAAGACAATAGTAAATTAAAGTATCTAGATGCAAAGATTGAAAATTAGCATGCAATTATCAGCCTAAAACAAGCAGCATGTTAACAAAAGAGACGTACGTGTGAAAAATTGACACCCATTCTATTGGGAAAATTCCGCTGATATCCAAATCACTTTCATCACTGATGTTTCTGCGCTAGTGTGATTGTCAGCGTTGCCGTTACCACCGTGGTCATCATCTAAGAGCTGCTGGAATTTCCTACGAAAATGAAAAGCTGTTCCATTGTTTCTTCCAAAACACCTTTTGCCCATGCTGTTCTTATTGCGCCCTTTGTGTGTCACCACTTTGTTCCAATTTTCAGCTTAAACTATTGTTAGCGCCTCTTCTGTCAGCTTTATTGCTGACTGCTCAGTAAAATCTTTATTGGTTTCCCAGATAAAACCTTTTATTTTAATAAAAATTAACTCTATTGGATTAAGATGGTGACAGTGATCAGGGGGAAGTCTAACTATTATGTCACCATGTTCTGAAGCAATACCATCGACTATATAACTTGTAAACCGCGGCTTATTTGCTTTCACAAGTTCCAGTGATTCAGTTTTCTTCAGTTCCACCTTCACTGATACATTTTTGCGAATAAGCCATTGAATGATATAATTTTTTCTTGTTGCTATTATTGGTGCTCTATCAGCAATGACAGAGTGATATTTGGTATTGTCCATTACTATGGCAAATGGTCTGGTTAACTTCCGAAGAAGTTGTTCTTTGAACCATATAAGAAAAGTGCTATGATTCATCTCCTGGTGATAATCTATTGTATTTTTCTTATTTAAAAAGAAGGCTACAACTGGGAACTAAACCCAATGCGGTTCCAGCATGGAGAAGTATTATTCTACCCCCTTTACCTTATGGCCAATTCATTGTCCCTTCTAGCCTGTAGTCCGTCCAGCCTTTGCTTACAGAATAAGTGGCATTGACTCACGTCTCATCTAGTCAAGCAATGCATTCATAATCATGCATGAGCATTTCCCGAAGGAACTGACAGCGCCAGGCTCAAATGGCGGGCTTTTCCATTAGCAATTTTCTGACATTAACTTTTTTGTATCGAAAACCCAAGTTCTTCACTATTTTACACAATTAAGTCTTGCTACCGGGTATAGCTCGGCTTCCTTTAAGAATTTATTTAATTTTAAGATAGTAGGATGTTCCTTTCTCTATGATAACAAAATATGTGTATGCGTATAGTATCCTGCTGAAATGATTTAAGTTCGTGACACGTTTATATCCTTTTTCCATCCTTCCAGGGGTTTCTAATCTAGACGCCGAGGGTCGATTTTCTTCTTTATAATATTTTTCTTTCCCTATCTTAACCACGTGTTCCTACCAATTTCTACAGGACGCGAGGTTCTATAAAGTACCTAGGAGATCGCAAAAAGAGTCCCCTCCATTTAATTTCTCCTCTTTAAAATATTCTCTAACGGAGCATATTATTTCCCGCACCTGTCTTAATTGGAATACCTTTAACAAATAAATGCGTATTCGATTCCCGAGGACGTTTCTTTTGGCTGCGCAATCATTTTTTACTATTCTTAGATTCGCGCTGCGGCTACCGAATGTGGCAGTAGTAAGGGAATGGTTGCAAGTTTTAAGTGTTTTTTTTTTTTTTTTTTTTTTTGAGGCAATTGTGAGTTTATATGAAACAGGGAATTACAAGAAGAAAGCATACTGTAAGTACAATTAGTTTAAAAAAATTATAAACTCAAATAGTCATTAGCTTCTATGGAAATAGGAGATAAAGCATAATACGCTAAGAAATATTAGAAACAGGAACATGGCGCCAGTCAGTAGCTCTTGAAGAGTGTGTGACGTCAGCTGCGCGCATCCGTTAGCAAGGTAGCAAGCCGAGGTGAATAACATATCGCATTGTTACATAGTATTAATTGCGGTAGTTTATAACGCAAAACTATACGAAACAGGAAAGGTCGGAGGTCGGGGGGGGGGGAGGCGTCATCTCCTAGTAAATGAAGGATGGAAGAAATATTCATATCTCGACATTCATTAGGTAGGTCACAAGACTTAAAGGAAATAGAGCACAACGAGATGGTAATAGGGAAGTAGAAATAGAGGAGAAGGAAGGGTGTGGCAATGGGGAGCAATTTAAGAAAGAAATAGGAGGCAAAAGGAAACCTTGATCTTGACGTGGAGTCCATGGACACCTTTGTAGAAGCTATAACTGAAATTAACACGCTTATTACGAAAGAGAAAATCAATATGGTTAAGAATAATTTTCACACTAT
The DNA here is from genome assembly GCA_030762175.1 of Metallyticus violacea. NCBI lineage: Eukaryota > Metazoa > Arthropoda > Insecta > Mantodea > Metallyticidae > Metallyticus > Metallyticus violacea. Next base: position 122,685,293 of record CM060846.1, on the reverse strand, counting down.
TCATACTATTAGCCAGATTACAAAATATAAATGACAATGCAAGGATAGAGGGGAGAACTCGAAATCTGAAGCAAAATTGGCAGAGGAATTACACGAAATGAGATGTGTAGAAACAGTAAGAGCCTTTGCAAAAGTAGCATCAACACCAGCACCTACGGGTAAAATACAAAAATTTCAGAGAACGATTGAATCTTTAAAAAACAACAACAACAACATGCAGTCTTCATTTCTGCATACAAGACTACCGATGTAAGAGAGTTACAAAGAATAGTAACATAGAACCTGAAACCTACAGCGCAGAAAATTAAAATAATAATTTTGAGAACTGCCGGAAAAAAGTAATGGAAACGGAAACCGAGGAAGATTTAAACAAAGTTAAATAGCAATGACCTGAAAGGAAAAGACTTGAGGATTCAACCACCCAAAAAGAAGAATCAATTGATGATTTCGTATGATGCAATAACTGGTGCCAAGGAAGAATAATTGTCTGAAGATATTTATACACAAAATTTTGATCAATATATTTCAAGAGAGAATTTAAAAAAAATAATTTATATTGATGTTCAAAACTGGAACAAAAGATAGAGCAACCGTACATCACATAGTGGAGGTGTTCCCCAAATTAAGAAAGCACATAATCCGAAATGGTAGAATGTATATTGGATTTCAGTAGTTAGTATTAAAGATATCAGCTTAGTGGCTAAGTGTCTCAAATGCTATGGTCATGCTGCAAAATGTTACAACCGGGAATAACTAATTTGCAGACATTGTGGGGAAGAAGATCATGAAAGAAAATAATGTGCAAGAAGAAATAACATCCTATAAGCATTCCCTGTTGCAGAAGAAACAAGAAATGTGGAGGAAGGCAAGATTGTTTAACTTATAAGCTAATATTGGGATGAGTTATCGCTCGAAATGATTATGGATAGAAGTAAAATGGACATAAAAAGAGGATACCCCAAAATAAGAAATACTCCCAGCCGAATTAAAAGAAACCTAAAAAGAGTCATAGCCCATAAACTTAAACTAAAGAATAATTCTGAAACCGCAAATAGTTACACACAGACAGATGATAAACAGATTTTGTAGCTGTTATCTAACACAAAATTAAATAAAGAACTTGAAATGTCGGCACACAGTAAACCAACGTTACCTCCAAAATTACGAATCCATACTACAGATAAAGAAATGGGACCTAAAAATGGTCGAGGTGAACTATCAAGCCTTAATGAATGAAGACACAAGTACAGAAGAAGAAGAAGAAGAAGAAGAAGAAGAAGAAGAAGAAGAAGAAGAAGAAGAAGAAGGTGAAGAAGAGAACGGGGGCAAGGAACGAATGAAAGTAGAAATTGAACAATTTGTTGCACAAAAAAGCTACGAAGTAGATTTTTAAAATGGTTATGGGTAAGAAGAAAAAATTCGAGATTAAACAAATGAGCAAAATTGGTCAGCTCAAAGGACAGCAAGGGAAGTGATACAACTTCCTGTCAAAAAGTGATAGAAATCGAGGCGCTAGAAGAGGAAAACGATGTAGAGGAAATCAATAGTAAGCACCAGATAATACTCAACTTGACTCTATCTACTGATGCGCAAGAAAACACAACTTCGATAAAAAGAACTCCAGACATTAACCAGATCTCTGCGGATTTCGACGTCACGCTACAGCTGAGTCGACTCGAAGAAAGACGCTGATGACCTGAGATGTTAAAGAGCATCCGTAAATAAATCAAATCGAAGAAAGATGCACCTTGACTGCCGCTTTGTTACACATTACGTGTAAGTTGCATGAAAAAAAAAAATTTTAGTAGTGTTTAACGCCCGTTTTTACTACCGAGGCACCACAGACGGCGGACACTGATGGTACATGAAATGAAGTGATATATTGCGGAAAGGATATTTTTTTAAGGAAGGAAGAGTTCCAGACCTAAGTTTAGGGTATCTCCCCGGCATTTGCCAGTTATGAGGACTGAGGAATACCTGGAAAAAACCACAGTCAGGGAGGACGCTCCTGGTGGAATTCGAACCCCAGACCTCCCGCTCACGAGTTCGCTCCTTAACGACCGCGGCCACCCGTGGCGGTATGAAAATGGTTTGATTTATTTATGGACGCTCTTTAACAAATATGAAAATGGTGAACCAATAATATTCCTGTGCTGGATACCATTGACCATATGGAATTAAATACTGAAAACATTACAACGGACCTAATGAATTATTAAAACAACTATACACCGTCTATAAAAGAAGGAACGATTACTTGGATCTCAATGAAGTATACAAACACTTTGTGCTTTGTTGTAGCAGAATAGTTTTAGACATAAAATAATTTTGGCCTACATTTTATGCTCAAATCCGGCACATGGAGTAATTACTCAAAATTTTACTCGGAAGTACTCCAAAGAATGAACGTAAAAATCTAGTTCTCCAACAACGCACAGGCATCCTGCTAACACTCCTTTCAAAAACAAACTCCCTATCAAGAAACCAAATACCTAGAAAATAAAATGAACAAAAATAAAGAAATTAATTATGGCACCGCTATAAAATCAACTAAATAATAATAAACCTAGTTCTAAACCCAAGAAATTAATTGATCAAGAACTTAGTACGAATTCCAAGCATCGCTCCATTACTAACTCTGGATAAGTCTTACCTAAAAGAAAACATGGCAAATTACGACGAGTGTAGAATAATATAAATTGTACAAATAAGCGCCCAGAGGAGTAAACAAGTCAGTCGGAATTAAAGAAAACTGCAGAAGGTTTGAGGTTAGACATATTATGCATTCAGGAATCCTTATTCTTTTAAAAACAAAGTAGCACATACTCCAGTAAGAGCACGGACAATAAGTCACGGGGAAAATCTTATGGCAGCAATTATAATACATAATCCAAATTTACCAATAGTCAATATAGCACAACTAGGACACACACACACACACACACATACACATACACACATACACACACACCACACACACAAACTGTATTGAAGTAACACGTGATAGAGAAAAAGTTATTGTAACAAATGAATCTTTTCAATATAGCCACCCAATCGACCCATATAGAGAAAAAATAAAAAGAGGTCAGCAACACTTTTAAAAATTTTGAGCAAATTTTTACAGCGATGCCAATGCCCAACCTGACTAGTGGTATATTAACATCAAAGGCGAAAGAGGAGAAAAATTGGAAGAAACAATTTCTGAACAAAATCTATTTATCAATAATCAACCCAATAACTCCCCCTACTTTCGAAAATAGAGTTCGTCCTACTGCCAACATTGTCATAACTTTATGTAAATTAAGCTCAAATAATTAAATAATAAATTGGAAAGTAGCTCAAAATATGACCACTGGTGATCATAGCTTAACTGTACACGAAAACCAAAATTTAAAGAAGGAAGAGGAGAAAATTTTTACAATTACAAACAAGCAGACTGGAATCCTCTGAGACAGAAATTTGAAAACTTAAAGTTAGAATAGGAAGGAGAGTTCATTGATAAGAATGCCAATAACCTTATCTAAACAATAGGAAAGGCGATAGACAAATCTGTTCCCACAACCAGACCCAAGAAATATTATGACAATATTTGGATGGATTGCCCTGCAAAAAACAAAAAATAAAGCAAGGAAACAAGGAAGAATTTGTAAAAGATTGGTATTTGCGGAACAAAGAGAGAGAAACGTAAATAAATATAAAGGAGCTAAAAAGAAATATAAAACCACCACCTTATAAAAAACAAGGACAAACTTATGAAAAATTTCGTAGAAAAAGAATTAGATATGGGGAATACTCTATAAAATTATCATGGGAAAAATGAATAAACTGGAAATTCTGAATACAATAAAAAAAGACAATAGGGAAAGGACTAAAATTGGGAAAATCTGCAAATGCTTTTTTTTTTTTTTTTTTTTTTTTGGCAAGTTACTTCCCCACGATGATAAAAGTATGGATAATATTCAGTATATTCCAAAAAGAGTAGATATGAACACTACATATAGAAATAATAGTCTAATCTACCCCTTTGATACTTTGGAAATTAAACTAGTTATAAATAAGCTAAAAAGGAAAAAAAGCAACAGGTCCGGAAGGTGTAATTAATGAAGTTCTGATAAATTTGGAAGATAAAATTACACCGACCCTATTTCAATAAGGTATTATCTTAAAGAAAATTTCCGACAAGAATCCTAAGGAGCCGAAATCATGTAGACTTATATGTCTCCTAAATACTCTTGGAAAACGTTTAGAAGAACTCCTAAAGGAATTTAGGATCATGAAAGCTATGAACAGCAATTAATTCGGCTTTAGGAAAGGAAAATCGCCTCAAGGCATAATAAATCACCTATTAGAAATGGTCAATAACACAAATTAAAAATAATTCATTGGAATTTTAATTGACATTTCCGGCGCTTTCGATAATTTATAGTGTCCGGTACTATTTGAGAGGTTACGGGAAATAGACCTCCCTAAATGCCTATACGCAATATTAATGGGTTACTGCAAAGACAGAAGTAGAAGTAAAAGTACTGAAGAAACAATTTACGGAGATATAACTAAGGGATGTCCACAAGGCTCGATCATAGGACCAATTTTTGGGACACAGTTTTTGGAGATTCTTTTGAACGAACTAAACGACAACGAAAATATGGCAAACACCGATGTTTTATTTTTAATAAAAGGAAACAATAGGGCAGACATAGAGAGAAGGGAAAATAAATTAAGTAATTGGTGCAGTAAAACTAAACTCCATATCGCTCCAAGTAAATATGGTTACATGTTCCTGAAAGGTAACCTTAAAAGAGATCCATGTACAAAATATGACAACCATAGACGGGGGAAAAAAGCAAAATATTTGGGAATTTACTTAGATGAAAGACTAAACTTTAGGAAACTAGTGATTACATATGAAATCTGAAAACATTATGATGAAACTAGCAAAATTAGCTCAGTTAAATTTTATAATTCCATTAAACGGCGTAACAAAATGCCGCATGAGCATTTTTGCTTCAATAATTATCTATGGATCAGAGGTCTGGGCTCTGAGGATGAAGGATGTATAAATAAAAACTCTACTAAGAAGATCACAAAGATAGGTGTTGTTAAGATATACAGGGACATTAAGCATCTCACCCACTATGGCCCTTTTAGTAGTTACAGGAATATAGACAGTTGACTTGTTGATTAAATTAAGAGGTGCTGTTTATTGGTTGAACAAAGATAATTTGGAGAAAGTAAATTTAATATTTGCCAGTCAATGCAATAACTTAAAGGAAATAAAACATAAACTATAAGTACAATGGCAACACGAATGAGAAAATACCGAGGAAGGCAGGAGAAATTTCAACTTATTTAATAACATCTTTGAGATATTAAAGCTAAAATTTAAACAACCTACCAAAGGAATGGTACATTACCTTGCTGACCATGGACCTTACAAAACGTACTGGAAAAAATAACAAAACACAGGACGATATGTGTAGGTTTTGTAAAACACAAGATAACACAGAACATGCATTTTTGAATGTACACACTATTTAGAACAGCTGAAAGAAGAAAGAGAAATTTTGAGCGGCCATCAGGTGGCACACATACTTAGAAATAAGAGCCTATATAAATACCTTGAGCAGTCTGCATTCAAAATAAATAATCTAGAACGGGAAGAGACGATACCACAAGAGCAGATAATAAGAAATAACGCAGAAGCATAGGAAGAAATAAGAAGATGAGAACGCATAAGCATACAAAGACAATGCCAAAACACAAATAACTTAACGAGAATAGAAAATATACAACACAACTTTAATTAAATCGACAGGAAGAGAATGTTAGAGGAGAAGATGAAGGCAAGGAAGAAGGGAGTGATGAAGGAGAGTAAGATACCTAAATTTATAATAGACGGGAATAATTTTGAATTACAACCTAGAATAGAGAATGGGGAGGAAGGTGAAGACTTACCTATTAGAGTTTTGGGACCGAGAAGAAGAAGGAAGATTACAGAAGAAGATTAAGGACGGTGAAGATCCACGGGAATGAGCAAGGGAGGAGATGGAGGACGGAGAAGTATGTGTCCGGAGAGGAAGAGCAAAGCGCGAGAAATGGTGTAACCAGAGGTCCAGGAGGATCAAGAGAGATGGTGGAAGGAACGTTTGGAAAGAAAAGGTGGAGAATGATATGGTGGAAGCGAGGTGAACGTGTTTAATGAGTTAAAGTTTTATGATAAATAAATGAAATAAGTAGGAAATATTAATAGTGAAAAATGAACTTTAACTGAAGTAAGTAGCTAAAGAGAAGGTTAGTATGACTGAGATGAGTTAAAGAGACTTGAAAGAATAATAAGTGTAATGTTTAAATGCTCAGTTTAAATTTAAGAGCAATTCTTATAAAAGTACTGGATACCAGTGCATACCGCTGGTAACCAATGACCAGTTGTATAGTTATGTAATAAATTAGGATAGAGTAGCTGGCTATCAGGTATAATTCGTAATGACTCCCATTAATTTTAGTACTTCTTAGGCTTTCACGGCCGGTGTTATATTTAAAACAGTTAAAATCTCCCGGGCTGTTTTGCCGTGGTCCATGGTTTGAATTACTACCATAGCTTTCACCAACTACTCCGGTTGGCATTTTCAGTAGACGATGAACAACACCTGTCAACAAGACGACAGTATTGATCCGTTTCTGTCTGGATTTAGAGGACGATCGATATCATGTGTGTGGCGACTACCACCGCTCCATTCTCCTCCCTCCCCCTCCACTTCCACCAGAGCCACACACTTCTCTAAAGCCAGAAGGAAACGGATCAATACTGTCATCTTGTTGACAGTTAGATGTTGTTCATCGTCCACTGAAGATGCCAACCGGAATAGTTGGTGAAAGCTATGGTAGTAATTCAAACCATGGACCACGGCAAAATAGCCCGGGAGATTTTAACCCATTAATTTTGTTAATTTTGTAGATTTTGGAATATTAAATTAGGAAGTAGTTTATTAAATTTTCATTTTGTTTAATTTAATTAATTTTTAATTTTATTATATTTTTAGTCTAGTTATTTGGAAAATATGTAAAATAATGAAGTAGGGTTCCACCACGGAGTGTGCAAGGGGTAGCCTTTTAGCCGACTTTCTGGATCGTCACAATCTTGTACTGCTCAATACTGGTCATCCTACTTTTGTTTCAGACAGCACTCATAGCTTTTCACACATGGACTTATCCGTTTGTTCTATCTCACTCTCTGTACATTTTACTTGGAATGTCGCCTCTGATTTATATTCTATTGGTCACTTTTCGTGTCAGATGCACGTGTTCTCGTCACACGCACATCCTCAGCGCGCGCCAAGATGGCTCATTAAAAAGGCGAACTGGCCTCTCTTTCGATCTATGGTCGTGTTTTCTAGGTGTGACTTTCCAACCATAGACACCGTAATCCAGCACCTCGAAACGATGCTCATTGCTGCCGCGGATCAGGCAATTCCCAGGTCGTCTTGTCACCTCAGAGGCTTTCCGGTTCCTTGGTGGACCAATGAATGCCGGGACGCTTTACATGCACGCCGAAGTGCAATGCGAGTTTTTCATCGCCACCCTACTTCAGAAAACATGATTCGCTACAAACAATTGCGCGCCAAATGCCGTCGAGTTATTCGAGATAGCAAGAAGGCGTCTTGGATTGCTTTTACATCTTCTTTTAACCGCACAACGCCTTCGTCTGAAGTTTGGGAAATGCTACACCGCGTTGCAGGCAAACCTAGATTTACGCCAATACCCGGTCTTAGAATATCAAATAGAGTGCTTACTACTGCGATTATTGATATAGCCAATTTTTAGGACGCACTTTCGCTGATGTTTCGAGCTCCGCCAATTACCCTGCTTCATTTCGCACATTAAAGGAGCAGGTCGAGTCGAAGGGTTTCTGTTTTGCCTCCGACCAGCAGGAGTGCTATAATGCCCCCTTTACCTCCACGGAAATGGAGTATGCCATTAAGAACTCTCGACACTGTGCACCAGGGATAGACGGTATTCATGTTGCTATGTTGCAGCATTTGTCAGCTAAAATTTTAATTGGTGTAATGGCACATTTCCTAGCGCTTGGCGAGTGGCCACCGTCATTCCTATACCTAAGCTTGGAAAGGACCCACATCTTCCTTCCAGTTACCGTCCGATTTCCCTCACCAGCTGCGTCTGCAAGGTGATGGAACGCATGATTAACGGGCGGCTTATGTGGTGGTTAGAGTAGAGGCGTTTATTGACGAACGCTCAATGCGGTTTTCGGCGTCATCGCTCCTCTGTCGACCATCTTGTGTCTCTAACCACCCATATTATGGACGATTTTGTACGAAAGTGCCAAACGATCGCCGTATTTTTAATCTGGAGAAGGCCTATGATACCTGTTGGAGAAGCGGTATCCTCCGAACGCTTCGCGATTGGCATATACGTGGTCGTATGTCTGTTTTTATTCGGGAATTCATGAAAGACCGGGTTTTTAATGTTCGCGTGAGATCAGTTTTGTCTTCTAGTTTTATTCAAGAAAACGGTGTACCTCAGGGCTCGGTACTTAGCTGCACGCTGTTTGCCATTGCTATCAACTCAATCACTGAGTGCTTACCGCCAGGAATCCAATCGTCATTGTTCGTTGACGATTTTGCCATCTCTCTTTCTTCTCGGAGAACCTGTCTTTTGGAACGCCGCCTTCAATGCTGTCTCGACCGCCTTTATGCGTGAAGTGTGAATCACATATTCCGATTCTCCGCTGAGAAGACCGTCTGCATGTACTTCTGGCGCCGTAAGGAGTATCCTCCACCATCTCTACATCTTGGCCCAGACGCTCTTACTTTCGCAGACGAAGTTAGATTCCTTGGCTTGGTGTTTGACAGAAAAGTATGCTGGTCTTCGCATATAGCGCAACTCAGAGGCAAGTGTGAACGTTCTCTTTGTATTTTATGTGTTTTAAGTGGCACATCCTGGGGAGCTGACCGGACTATTCTCTTATGTTTTTACCGCTCTCTCATCCGGTCCAAACTGGATTATGACTGTGTTGTTTATGGCTCTGTGCGACCATCTGTACTTCGTCGCCTTAACCCGACTCATGACCGGGGTATCCGAGTCGCCATTGTAGCATTCCCCACCAGTCCTGTGTCTAGTTTATGTGCGGAGTCTGGAGAACCTCCGTTGTTTTATCGTAGGGATTTTTTACTTGTTGCTCATGGTTGTCGATTAGCTGTACAACCGCGTCATCCCACATATGAGCCGTTTTTAATGTGTCTCTCGCTCCATTTTATTGTACTCGGTCTTTTAATCCTAAACCGCCTGGTTTTCGTTTTCAGGAGCTGTTAAGGACGTTGGACGTAGAGTTGCCTGCTTTTTTCCTGGCCGGGGAAACTACTTCTCCCCCTTGGCTATTAGCAGAGGCCCCCGTTCATCTTGGACTTACGTCCTGTCCAAAGTTTTCCACTGCAGCACCTATAATTTGTCGTCATTTTAGCGGGATCGTTTCTTCCTTTAATGGCTGGAATTTTATATATACCGACGACTCAAAATCTGACACAGGAGTAGGATGTGGCTTTGTTTTTAATGGAGTTAGTTTTACTTTTGGTCTTAACGTTGTGACGTCTACTTTTATGGCGTAGATTTATGCTATTTATCGGGCCATATTATTTATTTCTGACCTGGGACTGCGGAACAGTGTAATTTGTTCCGACTCTTTGAATGCTATTTTAAATTTCAGAAATCTGTACAACCACCACCCTCTTGTACAAAAGATCCTGGATGTAGTGTTAACTCTTTTCGACGCTGGCGTCAGGGTGACACTAATATGGGTACCTGTATATGTGGGACTCCCAAGTAATGAGGCCGCAGATGTCGCACCTAAATCCGCCCTTTTAGACCCTGCTGAGTACGAGCAACGTTTTTATTTTGGGGATTTTAAACATTCTTTACGGCGATGCATTCTATCGCGCTGGCGCGATGAGTGGGATTTAATACCCGCCAATAAGCTTCGGGAATGTAAATCCGCCCCTTTTAACTGGTCGACTTCTTCTCGCGCAATTCGTCGCGAAGAAGTAGTTTTAGCTCGTCTGAAAATTGGGCATTGCCGCTTTTGTCACTGTCACCTTTTTAATGGTCAACCAGCTCCAGCTTGCCCACACAGTGCATCACATTTTACTTGATTGCCATCATCTGGCATCTTTTAGGCTTTCCTTAGGTTTGCCCTCTGACATTGCGGAGTTGCTTGCAGATGATGTGGTTGCTGATGAGCGAGTGCTCCTTTTTATCCATGTATGTGGTTTTTGGAGCAAGATGTATGGTTCTATCATTTTACTTATGACGGCAATTTTGAACTATTTTAAGACTGCTGTTGTTTCAGCTTTTGCTGTATCATTTTAGTACCAGTCTTTAATGGTTGTGTTGCTTATAGGCCTTGTTATTTATTTTGGGGGGTTTTATTGTTACCGTTTTGGGGGTTTTATTGTTACCATTTTAGACTTTTATAAGACTGTTGTGTTTTCCGCTCTTGCGGCTATGTTTTAGTACCAATCTTTTGTTTATTGACCACTTTACCCTTATTATTTGTTTTGGGGGGTTTTATTGTTCCTATTTTAAACCATTATAAAACTGTTGAGCTCTCAGTTCTTGCAGCTGTATTTTTTTGTGCAAGTCTTGTTTGTTTGAAGACTTTAAACCCTTGTTATTTGTTATGGGGTGTTATTTAATTGCATTAAGTGCTACTGTTACTTATGTTAAGCACTAATTTTGTGCTGATTGCGTATTTATTTTTTAATTCTGGGCCAGTTTTTGGTGTGTTTGGGCGCTAATAACCATAGCAGTTTTGCGCCCCTTAAGCGATAATCATCATCATCACCACCACCACCACCACCACCACCATCATCATCATCATCATTATCATCATCATAAAGCACCTTCATCCTCAAACAATTCAGCTTCCGGGCCAAGCACTCCACCACTGTGCAACTATTCAAGGGCGACCGAACGTATAACAGAAATCTTCAATACTAGAAAATTGATCCGAGCAATATACTTGACACCTGCCTTCCTTCGATCGTATCTGGCATGAATGACTATTACGTTAACTAATCAACTACTGACTATGATACCATGATCAGACTCATTGTCAGCTACCTTAAGGGCTGACAGTTCCAATCTATAGCCCATTCCATTGCATCCACATCACATCCAATTAATATTGGCGTCCCTCTGGGCATTATTCTGGAGTCAACGCTCTTCAACATTTACATAAAAGATATTCCAAAGACATCTTACCTACATATTATATCTATGAAGGCAAATCAACAATAATATCTCAATTTGGCAATCAGTGGTTTCTACATAGACGCTATCCAGCACGCAAACCTCACTCAAGAATTTGTGATAAAATGGGACATTCTAGTCAATACAACTAAAGTAAAGCAATCGTTTTCACCAACCACCCTCCTCATAGACTTCTAGCCCACCAGCTTCCGCCATTACAGTTATTTTGTAAGTCCATACCCCTGAAAAGCGGCATTACCTACCTCGGCCTGACAATGGACCAAGGGCTCACCTGGAAAGCACACATCCTGCAATCTCTACGTAAAGTCAACACTCAACTTGGAAAACTGTACCTCCTCCACAGTTATACCAACTCTCTTCAACTACACATAGGGCTCGCGCATTACAAATCATTACCGACCAATGCACACATGCATAACTGATGGAACACACGAGGAGAAAGACCTTGACTGCAACAGCTGGTTTGGATGCATGGTGACATGAGGGTTTAAGTGTGGTTTGTACACATCCTGGAGGTTGAAGATGACAGAAGCACAAGGGAAGCGGTACAAATACGCACTAGAAGTCAAACGAGGTTGGATTAATTTGTGTTAGAAAGAAGGTTCCGAATAGGGGTTCAAATTACCAATAATGCAATGGAATGTTGAAGGCTTACTGGTAAAGGTGTGCAGTGGTGAAATTTTAGTGTGTTTAAAGTGGAAGATATGACAGCGGTAGATGAAGCAAAGAAAGTAAATATAGAAATCTCAAAGTTCATTTTTTTTTTTGTGTAAGGGGTGTAAAAATTCACAATATAGGGAGGGTATCAGGTGGCATGGGATGCTTTGTGAGGAAAGAAAAAGGATTTGCAGCAAAGGAAGAAAAATAGTTACGGATTAACTCAGTATTGTATCTGTCTTTTCTTAATATTTACCCAAAAAGTACCGATGTATATATTTGTATTGTGTATAATCCTCCTAGTACATCTGAGTACTATAATACAAATGTGTTTAGAAAAGTAAGCTATGGCATGGAGGAGTTTCGAAATAAATATGATAAGTGGAAATAATAATTATAAGTGACTTTAATTTAAGGATAGGAGAAGAACAGATACAGTTAAGTAACCTGAATGAAGAATATGACACGGATTTTGAACTAGAAAGAAGATATAGCAAGGACAAGTTCTTGAATAAAGAAGGAAAAATAACTTTTGATTTCTGTGAAGAAAATAATCTAATTCTATGCAATGGAATATGAGGATTTGATTTAGATGGAGAGTTTACATTTACAAACAAGAATGGATAAAGTGTAGTAGATTTTATGTTGTGCTCACAAATTATTGATTTGATTAGATTTTTTGAAGTTATAAATATGGAACTAACGACCTGTCATTTCCTACTGAGCTTAAAATCGGGGAAGCAAGGGAAGGTAAGAAGGAAGTATGTAGAGAGAGAACGCTGTAGGGCTATTGGGGTATATAAACGGAGGAAAGAGAAAAATGACTAATTTTATAAAGAGTTAAACTCGGAAAGAGGTAATATTTTGCAAACGGGAATACAGGGCCTAATAAATACTAATAAAGTAGAGCAGCCAGTGGAAAAAATAGAATATAGTATGAAATGGGCGGGGAATGATATGAAAGCAGGGGTTTGTGATGATAACTAAAGGAAATGATCTTGTAAAGATTGTCAAATGGCAATGAAAAGAGTAACTCAACAGGTAGAAAATTGGAGACAGTCAGGGGAAAAGAGAAAATTTCTCAGTACTTGGGTGGGGATATAGGTGTCTCATAGAGAACCAAAAGAGGAAAACGGGTAAAAAAAAAAAAGCGAAATGTTGAATGATGCAGCAAAAATCCGTGATACTAGAGAGATATGATGAATTGTTAAAAGTTTGTACAGGAATGGGATAAGGGAAAAACATAACTTCAGAAAGTTTGTGTGTTCATTTTAATACAATATTAGGATAGGATAATTTAATTAGAGCAGAAGTTGATTTCCTAGGAAATCAGGAACTTATTGATGACTTAGATAGGCAGATTACCAAGAAACAATTCTATGATCAAATTAGCTGATTAAAAGTGAAGAAAGGAAAGGATATTGGTGGTATAACAGGGGAATTTTGGAAGGCTTGGGCTAAAGAAGATACTAGGAGAAAAATAGTGAATAATTTGTATAATAAAATAATGGAAGTAAGGGAGGTACCCAAGATGTAGAGAACGAGCATGATAGTAACCATATATAACAGGAAGGGTGGTGTAAATAATTCACGTAATTATAGAGGTATACTTTTTCTTTCCATTCTGGGAAAGCTTTTTACTGGAATTCTAGCAAGTAGATTATAGAAATAGTTAGAGAAGGAGAGAAAATTTTCAGAGTTCCAACACGCTTCAGAGCAGGGAGAAGAACATCGCATAATGTTTGCGTAATAAGGACAATTGTGGATAAATACTTAAGCAATAAAAGGGGACGGGTTTACATGGTATTTATAGACTTTGAGGAGGCATTTGATACCACCATTACAGAAGCGATTAAAATTAAAAAAGAAAGGAGTAAACAATATATATTTGTAAAACTGTTATAAAAAGATATTTAGTGAAAACCTGTTTTGTATAAAATTTTCAAGTAATACAGTAACGGATTGTATGCAGATTAAATCAGGAGTAAGACAAGGCTGTAAATTAATTCCAATACTCCTTAATCTCTATATTGATGACATTCTAAATGAGATTCAAAGAGATAATATACATATACCAGTAATAAAAATAAATACCAGGGTTACTTTTTGCAGATGATTTAGTATTTTCATCTATATCTAGTAAACAATTGAGAAGGCCAAGTAATTTAGTGAATTTTTTTGTAAAGAATAGGGTTTGAAAGTAAATGAAAAAAAATCAAAGATTATGCTTTTTGAAAGAGGTTATAAATTGATAAATAATGATACATGAGACATGAAATTAAATGGGAGGCGGTAAGGAACTTCAATTATCTAGGGACAAGATTATATTCTAATGGAAGTTCAAATGAACAGAAAAAAATATTAACAGAAAATGGAAATACAGCTATGAATGTTATAGGAGCATATTTAATAAAAATTCCAGATATAAGAGTGAATTGGCTGGAAAAAATTACACAACCACGATAGAAGCAAAAAAGTTATGTGGGGCATAAATATGGGATTTAAAGGATGCATGGCAAGATGTTAATTAAATAAATAGAAGTTTTTGTAAACAGATCTTATGTTTATCGACAGAATCCCCAAATGGAGTAGCGCAGCTGGAAGTGTGTATGTATTCCACCAAGCTAAAAATTATTATAAGAATTATCAAATAGTTATTCAGAATTACCATATTGAAAGAGAGTTATATTATTAAAGAATGTTTCAGTATTAAACAGATATGTGGACAGGATCATGATACCTCAAAATGTAGGAAATTCAACAACGTATAGGTTTGGGAAACTTATGGACAAACAGGGAATACCAAAACAGAGGATTCTGGGAAGAAAGAAACCTAAGATTGAAAGATATTGAACGATAATAAATATTTTTAGTATGATAGAAAAGAGTTCATTGAACTTTATAGTGGAATAAAAATAATATGGGGTATGGAAAAACATAGAAAAATGTGATAAGATAGGTCGGGAAGGATTTGCATGAGTTAGAACCGGAGTTATAAACTTGGAAGAACTAAGATATGATAAAGAGGTAGAAGAATGTCCAATGTGTGGAGAAATCAATACGGATTTATAATTGTATTTTATACATGGTCAAACAAGGTTATGGAGAGAAAGGCTTGGCAAAAACAAGTAAATAAATAGAGGGTGAAATATTAATTAGAAAGATTTTAACTGTAAGAGGAGAGAAGCATATAAAGATAATAGGGAAATATTTTGACAAAGTTATAAAGAAATGGATAAGAATAATTAAGAGAAAGATGGAAACGTAGCTTTAGAAGTACAAGAGGTCAGATAAACATAAACAAGAGTAGGATAATACAGAATTAAATGGTCAATAGAACATAATGTAACACACTAATAACTCGGAGCTGTGTTTATTGGGATCAGAATGCAAACAAGCAACTGCAGAATGAAAATATCCAATAAATAAAATTAGTGTTATTTTTGTGTCTTTTTGAGATATCATTTTGTATTCCATGGATGAAATATGTATATTTCAATGTAGTATATTATGTAGTCTATTGGGTTATTTGTAATAAATTTCAATTTCAATTAATAACACCCTACTAACACCCGAACACAACTTCACCATTACATTCATTCCCATGCTACTAACTCCAGAGCCAACTCAGGTCGTGTCATGATAGAGGTACTGGCATCCTCCGACACGCTCTCATACTCTGCATGACTGCACGTGCAGCTGACAGCTATCCATTATTAACCGGGGTGGTTATGTAGAACCCGTTTTATAACCTATTAATCATCAACCATACCAACTACATGTACACCTTACTAACAAAGCACACCTTTGCATGTTAGACACTAACTGCATGAAGAGATGATGTAGCTTCTGTGGTTGGTTGCCACCGGTGGTGGGTTGGGGGCCGTCTAATATTAAAAAATGGATTACGTAATCAGTCACTGCCTTGTCTCCTAGAAGATTTTGTCGAGCACACCACTGATGGCGTCCACCGAAGTCGTGGACGAAACGTTGGAAGAATAAAGGGTAGAATCTCGTTGGACTACGGCCTTACAGTCCGGAAGACTCAGTTTGCATAATTGACACCGGTCGTTAAAGTATATCTTCTTCAATTAATTTTCTCTACGGGAAGGAAGTTTATACATTCATTCCATGCCTAGTGGCGCTGCGTGAAAAGAAATTTATATTTTTGTTTTACTTGGCTTTCTATTCCATTTTTGCGCGTTTTGTGAGGGGAAAAAAAAGCTGTTATTTCATGCCACCATATCTACGATCGTACGAAACGAGTTCTAACTACAAGCACTATTGTAATGTTTTGGCAATTCTTAGAACATGGTACGAGGAACTTTTATATAAACTTGTGAATGCAAAGATTCCTCCAACAGTGATAGAAATTATACACAGTTTCTTATCAAAGCGTTCTCTTTGTGTTAAGATTGAAGGACAGAAATCTGATACAAATGTAACAAAATGTGACTTCCCTGAAGAAAGTGTGCTATCACCTGCCTTATTATCTGTATATATGTTTGATTTCCCTATGACACCCTCTATCCCTACTTTTCAATGTGCAGACGGTGTATTAATATTAGCGAAGAGTAAGAATGTAAAATACGCACTAGTTCCTCTCCGCCGACACCCTACGTAGGTAAAGGAATAGAGTGAGAAATGGCGCATGCACGTCAGTGGTGAAAAGAGTGAAGCCATCCTCATCACTAAGCGCTGCAGACCAGTCAATACAGGGGCCTTAAGTCTTCATTTTCAAATAATTCATTGGAGAAATCGGGTTAAATATTTGGGAAATACGTTGGGCCAGGGGCTAACATTTTAATATCATGTGCGAAATCAAGGGGTGAAGGCCCTTGCGGCCATAACCAAATTATCACCAATGTTTAAACTGAATTTATTTCCGCTAAAAATTAAATTTCATGTTTACAAAGCAATCATTCCTGCAGTAATGTTATATGCAAGTGAGTTACATAGCTCCAACTAACGTGTCATATTTACAACAGGCACAAAACAAAGCCCTAAGGATCATTCTCGGCATTGATTTTCAATTCCCGTCTGTTTTCTATATGAAACTTCCCCGCCTAGAGTTTGTCATTGGCACCATTAGGATGAAGGCACAAAGTGCTTACACACTTTATGTCTGTCACCCTAATAGGCTCATACTTCCAAGATGATTACAACCGAAGGCGCGGTCGCAAGTGCATGTCTCACTCACTACCAAGGAATGTGTTTGGTTCTGGACAACCATAAAGAATACAAGAAACTGAGGATTAGTTAGGCTTGGTTCCATATTCCGTACACCAGTCATTAATCCATTACTTCCTTTCCCCGCCGACACTTCGCCAATCAGCCGACGAACTCCGGCAGTACCATAATGGAACTTAGTTCCATTTGGAATTGCAGGTTAAGTGGGCTGCTTTGGGCGTGGTCGAACCTTGGATGAGAGGCCAGGTGGCTTCCCATCTTCAGTAAGCAAATAAGTAAACCCACCTGTGTTGGCTAAGAAAGTAAGTGCTGGGATAGCACTTACCCCCCACCCCCATTCCATCAAACTTCCGACATACAAACCAGATGTGTCCGTAGACTTCAAAGTAATGGGAGATAAAGTTACATCGTGGATAGGTGCTCTCTAAAATCCGACTCCGTTACAACAGGGAGTCGACCCGTAAAGACGCGCGCACGTACTCGCATAGCGCACTTTGGAGATGTCTCAGAACGCTAGAGGCCTTGCAGGTTGTATGTAAAGGAATGAAAGGGCGTCTTTAAGACATTACATAAAGGTAACGCCACATAATACGATTAATTAGTATCTCGAAATAATGCAGCGTAACGTACAAACAATCTGTTAAACGTTGCCCATTTTAATAGAACAGTTTTGGCCAGCCAAAATGGGTGAAGCGCACCATACAGGTTATAAAGGAAAGGAGGCATATTGGTGGTGCATCTGTGAAGAATACATCACTTGCTGCTTCGTCTCATGTGTTTATGATTAATTGTATTTTGTTACTTAAAATGAAATATGTTACTATTTTACCAATTAAAACCCTAAGCGCTTAGTAATATTTTGTGTTATTAATTTTTTAATTACATCTGGTGTGACTGTATTAAACTGTAGCTACCAATAACAATGCTTACAAATAGTAAGATCGGTCTGAATTTGAACTCCACCAGAACTAATGGCCCATATTATCATATTATCATACTTCATCTCATAACAATTCTCTGTTTTACACTTCTGACTCCATACACTTGATAAAGAGTAGCAGGAATAATTTAAATAAGAAAAATTCAAAGCGATATTGTGCAGTTAAAACTTTAATGATTTCTCGGAAGTTGAAACTGCTTCTTGCAAAACACTTCAAGCTTTCTTTGAAATTGAAAGAAAAAAGAAAAAAGGAAAAAAATCTTGTAAAACATATTTATAGCTTGTAAGTAAAAGTATTGTGGCCAACCAATTTTTAGAAACAGAATGTTTAGTATGTATGTAAAATAATAATGATTATGTAGCGAATAGTCCTAATTATGTAGAGTGATAAACACAATTTAAGATATAGTCACAAAGTTTTCCTAACAGTAATTTCATGGTGGAATGTTATGAATGTAAAAATGTCCTGCAATATGTTACTCAAAACCAAACCATTGGAACCCCTCAGGGGCCCAATTTATTGGGTACGGGGCGTAGCGACCCCGAGGCACCCGAGCTGCTCCCTCAGGTCCGCGCTCAGCGCGTTTGACTCCTTTTTATTTCGCCTCTTTTATTGTTTTATTAGTCCTACTTCCCTGTTCTTTGTCTGATGGGTGCCCCCGTGTTTGACGCGGTAAAATGTGACTGGGTAACGGCGTAACTCCCAGCACAGGGTTATCATGTAGGACAGGAGCGTATCCCCTGGTAAAGGCCAGGCCCGGGGAAGGGCCATTGCATGAGCTGTAGTCTTCCTGCAGGCGATTGGGTCCCTTCGTCAGCCCACAGGAAGGTGTGACCCTGAGGTTACTTGGTTCAGGCCAGAGCCAGTAACCTAAGCCGGGGTGGCGCCCAGGAAGCAGCCCGCCATCGGAGACGGTTGCAATGGTGGAGGAATAATTCGCTATGGTACTGGAAAATAATCCTTTACATTTTAAACGTAAAAGAGTTGACGTAAAAGAAGTATGCGAGAAGTCTTTCCCTCGATACTTGGTCATTAGTCGAACTGAAGAGGGTCAGTCGTTTACGACCGTAAATCCATTCAAAATTCAGAAGGGCATTGATGCCATAGCTGGACCCGTTAAGTCCTGTACCCGTCTACGCAACGGATCACTTTTGGTGGAGACACTTGGCCTGTCTCA
The DNA here is from genome assembly GCA_030762175.1 of Metallyticus violacea. Lineage (NCBI taxonomy): Eukaryota > Metazoa > Arthropoda > Insecta > Mantodea > Metallyticidae > Metallyticus > Metallyticus violacea. The sequence goes on along the minus strand of CM060846.1, from coordinate 122,666,048 downwards.
AAGCAACTCGTTGCTCAAGGCGACGCTACTCCACGGATATCCCGTCCGTGTCGAGAAACATAAGACCATGAATTCGTCGCGAGGAGTTGTGACCACAAATGTTCTAGACGGAATGACCGACCCGGAAATCCAGAGCTGTCTGGAAGACCAAGGGGTCACCTCAGTTTATCGTGTGCAGGCAAGGAAAGAGGGGGAACTACAGCCGACCCGGACTCTTTTCCTCACATTCGACAGGGTCGATTTGCCGCAGAGGATCAAGGCGGGCTACGAGGTGATAGAAGTGCGCCCGTATATCCCTAGCCCGTTGCGATGTTTCCAGTGTCAGCGCTTTGGACACACTCGCATATCGTGTAAAACTGCCGTATCCATCTGTGCAACCTGCGGTGAAGCAAGTCACGAGGGAGCATGCCCATCTGCTCCTGTCTGCGTAAACTGCCGCGGTGGACATCCAGCCTCGTCCCGCGATTGCCCTCGTTTTCGAGAGGAGCGCTGTATCCAGGAGATCCGGGTGAAGGAAAAACTCTCCTTTACTGAAGCCCGGAAGCGATTCCAGTCTCGCCAACCTGTCGTGCCTAAGACCGGCACTTACAGCGCAGCAGCTTCTTTTGCGCCCAAGAAGTGCGATAGCAGTACGCAGACCTGCGACCTTGTTTTTACACGGGTCCAAACTACTCCTAGTTCTCCAAAGCGCTCTACCGTGAAGCCCAAAGCGGTTGTTTTTAATGCCCCTGAAATTAAGTTCAGGACGAGTTTTACGCGTACAGATTTTTTAAAGTCGTCAACTCAGGTAGAGAATAAAAAGAGCCCTTCTCCTCCTCGGAGGTCACGCTCCCATGATGGGAGCAAACCCGCTAGGCGGTCGCCGTCGCCGCCTATATCTACATCCAACCGATTCCAGGCGTTGGAATCGGTGGATGCTTCTCAGCGGGAGAGCCCTCCCTCTGAGGAAGTGATGGAGCAGGATGTGCCTGCTCCTTCAAAACCACCGAGTCCCACGCGACTGAAAAAAGGACGTTTGTTTCGCCCTGCACCGTCCAAAAAGTAAGGTGGTAAATTTTTAGCTTCTTTTATCTAATTTTAATAATGGCTATCCTTTCGTGGAATGTGCGTGGTCTCCGTAGTCGCAGACCTGACCTCGAGTTAATTTTACGTTCTACTGACCCTTTGCTGGTATGTCTCCAAGAGACCAAGCTTCGCCCAAGCGATTCTTTAAATTTACGCGGTTACTCTTCGGTGAGATTTGATCTCCCTCCCGAAGATGGCACTCCCGCTCACGGCGGAGTTTTACTTTTAATTCGCAATAACGTGTACAGCACCTCACTACAGCCCCAGACTTCTTTACAAGCTGCCGCAGCTACAGTTCACTTTTCTGGCCTTAGTTTTTCTGTCTGCAATGTTTATTTACCTCCGTCCGGAACCATCACCACAGTTGACCTGGACGATCTTTTGTCTCAGCTACCACCCCCTGTTCTTCTTTTGGGGGATTTCAATGCACACCATCCCCTATGGGGTTCCGCCACGGAGTGTGCGAGGGGTAGCATTATAGCCGACTTTCTGGATCGTCACCATCTAGTACTGCTCAATACTGGACAACCTACATTTCTTTCAAACAGCACTCACAGTTTTTCACACTTGGACTTATCCATGTGTTCTTCCTCGCTTGCTGTACACTTCACCTGGAACGTCATCTCTGATTTATATTCCAGTGACCACTTTCCGTGTCAGATCCATGTACTCTCTCCGAACGCACATTCACAGCGCACGCCAAAATGGCTCATTGATAAGGCGAATTGGCCTCTCTATCGATCTTTGGCCGAATTTTCAGGGTGTGACTTTCCATCTATCGACATCGCGATCGAGCACCTCCGTACGGTCATCATAACAGCAGCAGATAAGGCAATTCCCCGGTCGTCTTGTCTTCCCAGACGCTTACCGGTTCCTTGGTGGAACGATGAATGCCGGGATGCATTGCGTGCCCGCCGAGGTGCTCTCCGAGTTTTTCGTCGCCACCCTACTTCAGCAAATATGATCTGTTACAAACAACTTCGCGCCAAATGCCGCCGAGTCATCAAGGATAGCAAAAAGGCTTCTTGGATTTCTTTTACATCTTCTTTTAACCGCACAACGCCTTCATCCGTAGTTTGGGAACGGCTACGCCGCGTTGCTGGCAAACCAAGGTTTACACCTATACCCGGTCTTAGGATTTTAAATCGAGTGCTCACCACTCCGACTGACGTCGCCAATGTTTTAGGGCGCACCTTCGCTGATGTTTCTAGTTCCGCCAATTACCCGGCTACGTTTCGCGCACTAAGGGAGCAGGTTGAGAGGAAAGGTTTCTCGTTTGCCTCCGACCATCAGGAGAGCTACAACGTTCCTTTTACCGTCAGGGAACTGGAGCATGCCCTTTCTAACTCTCGACATTGCGCACCGGGGCCAGATGACATTCACGTTGCCATGTTGCAGCATTTACCAGCAGAAGGCAAAGCCTTTTTATTACGAATTTTTAATTTTATTTGGTGTAATGGCACTTTTCCCAACGCTTGGCGATTGGCCACCGTCGTTCCGATACCTAAGCCTGGAAAGGACCCACATCTTCCTTCCAGTTACCGTCCGATTTCCCTCACCAGCTGCGTTTGCAAGGTGATGGAACGCATGATTAACGGACGGCTCATGTGGTGGTTGGAGTCGAGGCAATTATTGAAGAACGCCCAGTGTGGTTTCCGGCGTCATCGTTCCTCTGTCGACCATCTGGTGTCTTTAACTACCCATGTAATGGACGGTTTTGTGCGCAAGTGCCAAACGGTTGCTGTATTTTTCGATCTGGAGAAAGCGTACGATACTTGCTGGAGAGGCGGTATCCTCCTAACGCTTCACGATTGGAACATACGTGGGCGTATGTCTGTTTTTATTCAGGAATTTATGAAAGACCGGGTTTTTAATGTTCGCGTGGGATCAGTTTTATCATCTAATTTTATTCAAGAGAACGGCGTACCTCAGGGCTCGGTACTTAGTTGCACACTATTTGCCATTGCGATTAACTCTATCACCGAGTGTTTACCGCCAGGAATACAATCGTCGTTATTTGTGGACGATTTTGCCATCTATCTTTCCTCTCGGAGAACCTGTCTCTTGGAACGCCGCCTCCAATGCTGTCTCGACCGCCTTCACGCTTGGAGTGTTTCTCACGGGTTCCGTTTCTCCGCAGAGAAGACCGTCTGCATGAACTTCTGGCGCCACAAGGAGTATCATCCACCTTCGCTCCATCTTGGCCCAGACGCACTTTCTTTCGCAGACGAAGTTAGGTTCCTTGGCTTGGTGTTCGATAGGAAATTATGCTGGTCATCGCATATAGCGCAACTAAAAGGCAAGTGTGAACGTTCTCTTTGCATTTTACGTGTTTTATGTGGCACATCTTGGGGAGCTGACCGGACTATACTTTTACGTCTGTACCGATCTCTTATCCGATCGAAACTGGATTATGGCTGTGTGGTTTATGGCTCTGCGCGGCCTTCTGTTCTGCGCCGCCTGAACCCGATTCATCACCGGGGTATCCGTGTTGCCATTGGGGCATTCCCCACCAGTCCTGTGTTGAGCTTATGTGCGGAGTCTGGAGAACCTCCGTTGTTTTATCGTAGGGATGTTTTACTAGCTGCGTACGGTTATCGCTTAGCTGCGCAACCTCGTCATCCCACGAATGGGCCGTTTTTTAATGTGTCTTTTGATCGTTTTTATGCTGCTCGGTCTTTTACTCCTAAGCCCGCTGGCTTTCGTTTTCGGGAGATTTTACGGACGTTGGACATTGAGTTACCTGCTTTTTTCTTAGCCGGGGAAACTTCTTCTCCCCCCTGGATTTTAGCAGAGGCCCCCGTTCATCTCGGGCTTACGTCCTGTCCAAAATCATCGACCGCAGCACATATTATTCGTTGTTCTTTTAGCGAGATCAAATCCTCTTTTAATGGCTGGAATTTTATCTATACCGACGGCTCTAAATGTGACACAGGTGTAGGATGTGCTTTTGTTTTTAATGGGGCTAGTTTTACGTATGGGCTTGACGTTGCAACATCTATTTTTATGGCGGAGCTTTATGCTATCTATCGGGCGGTTTTATTTATTTCTGATCACGGGCTGGGGAACAGTGTTATATGTTCCGATTCTTTGAGTGGCATTTTAAGTTTTAGAAACCTGTACAACCTCCACCCCCTTGTACAGATGGTCCAGAATGTAGTTTTAACCCTTTTCGACGCTGGCGTCAGGGTAATACTGCTATGGGTGCCTGGACACGTCGGACTCCCAGGTAATGAGGCCGCAGATGTTGCAGCAAAATCCGCTCTTTTAGCCCCTGCTGAGTACGAGCAGCGTTTTTATTTCGGGGATTTTATACATTCGTTACGTAGAACCATTTTTTCGCGCTGGCGCGAGGAGTGGGAATTACTCCCAAATAATAAGCTCCGTGAATGTAAACCCGCCCCTTTTAACTGGTCGACTTCTTCTCGCGCTGTTCGTCGCGAAGAAGTAATTTTAGCTCGTCTTAGAATTGGGCATTGCCGTTTTAGTCACTCTCACCTTTTTAATGATCAACCCGCTCCAGTTTGCCCTCACTGTGACCACCCCTTTACAGTGCGTCACGTTTTATTTGATTGTCTTCATCTGACAGCTTTTAGAAATAATTTAGGTTTGCCGTCCTCTATTGAGGACTTACTCGCAGATGATGTTGTTGCTGTTGAGCGCGTGCTCCGTTTTATCCGTGTTTGTGGTTTTTGGAGCAAGGTGTGAGGTGTTCTCTTTTTATCCATGACGGCATTTTTAGACGATTTTAAGACTGTTGTTGTTTCAGCATTTGTTGCATTGTTTTTAGTACCAGTCTTTTATTGCGTTGTTATATATAACCCTTGTTACTGTTTTGGGGTTTTATTGTTACCAGTTTAGACTTTTACAATACTGGTTTATTTTCAGCTTTTGCTGATGTTTTTTACTACCAGTTTTTATATGTTCTAGTGTTGGTGGTTACAGGGTTTTATTGACCCTTTTTAGACCATTATAGGACTGTTGTTTTCGCGATTGCGGCTATTTTAATACCAGTCCTTTGTTGACTATTACACCCACTTGTTATTTGTTATGGGCTTTTATTTTGTTGCGCAACGTGCTGCTCAGACTTGATTTGTGTTAATTATTTATATTTTAGTTCTGACGCAGTTTTTAGTATGTTTGGGCGCTAATGACCTTTGCTGTTGTGCGCCCCTTAAACAACAATCAATCAATCAAACCATTGGATTAAAGGAACATGCTCCTATTCCATTGGCTCTATGGTTCTGTGGACCAGCGACTCTGGTCGTGGAATCTCTTTAAAGATATTTCACTCTTGCGAACCCCTAAGTTTAATTCAAAGATTAAAATACTACATTTATATTCTACTGTCTTTTAAAGTTGTTCATCATTATTTTAAAAACATTAAAATATAAACAAACAAATGAGTTTCAAAGTTTAAAATGATATATTTGCATCCCACATATCTTTTGAAGCTGTTCATCATTGATTTACGAAATTTAAAGATATAAACAAATAAACAAATCCATATTTTTAATGCTTGCATTTCAATTATTGTGCTTTTCGTACGCAATAGTTATAATTACTAAAATATTACATTGAAAGTATGTAAAACGCATGAAACATTAATATTAATAATAATTAATAACATATAAGGAAACACATTGTTCACCCATTTTAATTTCTAAATGAGAGTAATGATGGACTTTTCATTTACAAGCCGTGCCATATCAAGCGTAATAGGAACAATTTGTGATCTAGGCTCTGATTCTTCGTTTTCTAAACTGCCTTTATACTTGAATGTAGAGAAAATGTTTCATAAATATACGCTGTTACGAAGGACATCAATATTTTTATGACTTTCTTTGATAATCCTGGATAATCTGAGACAAGCGAGCCCCAGTCTACACAGTTTGCTGCTGAAAAATGCGTGCTGTTGCCAGGAAAACTATGACGGTACCAGAGCGTTCTGTCTGGTCCAATTATCGGCATACGTATTTGAAAGTTCCCTAAGGGGAAAATAAAGTCTTCAATTTTATAAACTTAATTTACCTTAATGAATAGACATTTTACATTTGTATCATATCTAGTTTTCTCGTAATACGTTGTTTGTATATATGAAAAATTAATGCTGTTACAGTGGTCTAAATGCCTTTTGGTGCACCTATTTTGAGAACAAGTACTGGGACGGACGAGTTATCCCTACAAATTCACAATGCACTCAAATGCACCATTCAAGGCAAGTTTCAACTATAACTGGATTAAAAGTGATAGCTTTGAAAATGTAAAAATTAACAATTATGATCAACAATTTTTACGTGGTAAAGATAAACGCAAGTTCTATTAATGCAGCAAATGTATTGTGCTTTTGGTTAGGCTTGTGATACAACATGGTAAAAAGTAAGTTAAGAATCTCCTTGGAACTTTGAATTAAATTCGCACATTATTACAAAATGACAATACGCAATACGTGGTTACTGAATGCTAAGTATGGGCAATGATGAATGTTCTCATTTTGGACACTCAAACTCTCCAAAGATGTTTAGCTATTCAAGTATCTACATGTGTCATGTTGGAACATCCGATTCATAGGTTTAGTGCTGAATTATGTTTTTAGGTGTGGTTACACAAAGCATGTTCTTTCTCATACTAGAAAACGTGCGGCATCAGAATGATTCTTACCGACTTCATACTATTGTATTAATTTTGGTCTTGGGACGACACCCGCTGATGATTTAGTAATTAATCACTTTCTTGTGTAATTAAAATGTATTCTCTTCTTTCTATTACAGTTATTGGAGTCGTCTTCAGTCAGATTTTTTTTAACAGTGTTAAGGGAGTAATGCAGAATCAACAAGAACGTCGCTGACACGTAATGAGCAAACCAAACTATTCAGGGTTACATGCATTAGTTCAAGCTTAATACAATAGTAGATGGGTATTATTTAAAAAACAACTATTAGTAATGCAATAATTATGTGATGACCATGTTAAATAGCTAATGTGTTTGCTACTTGTGAAGCGATTTTATTAATAAGATAATAAATGCAAGGGGATTAATGAGGGCAAAGGAGAATTACAATTTGTTAGGAAGGATTAATTTATCAAAGGTAACTATAGGTAGTTACGTTTCCAAAACGTATTTCTCGACTCTTGGTATGATACTTACGATAGTGTTTTTCGATAATTGTCAGATAAAACAGGTTACTGTGACGCACTATTTTCAACAAAGAACAACGAATAGTGATTCTGCACAGCGGGTTTGATCCAGGGGCTATAGTTTTAATTAAAAACAGCATGTTGACTATCATAGGACAATAAATGAAAATTATTTCAAGAGTGGTTTGAGGACACGGCAAGGCTGTTAGAGAAACCCTTAGATATTAATACAGATAACGCAAATATAAATCGTGAGCTTTCAAACGCATGCTTTTGAAACATTAAGAAATAATTAAATTTATAAACGACCACCAAAATCGCCTTTCCTTCTTCACCAACAACACTGCTCAATTACGAAAACAATCAGATCTACTTATGACAAGGTAAATGTGTATCCAGCTGAAGCTATAGCAGTAAAATCTGGGTATATGTTTCTCAGATTACCTCCATATCACATCAGTCTGACTTTCGATTGAATTTTTTGAAAAGAAACATTTTCTCAGAAAATACTCTAAAAATTATACAATAGAAGCTCGAGCATATGACCGACTCTAATGCTTTAGTGGAGCATATTATTTAAATAGTTTCTGATATGAAAACCAAAAAGAGTAACAGATTTCCTCACAAACTGCTTTTGCGCGTGAAATTAGATTTGAAGGACATGACAATAGCGTGTTATAATTATCCTATTAGTAATGAAATGCTGAACTTATTTAATTAAAACACATGCAAGAACACAAAGGATGCCAAATTTGCAGAGTTGATGATTTCAGAGCACGAATGTGACGAGTATAGTTTAAGCACAATAAGGAAGTAGCACAATGAAATACCTCATTTCTAAAGTGAGTGTAGATGAATATTACTATACTTTAGATTATGTTTTATGCATGTATTATCAACAAGTAGAATAAGTATTTAATATTTAATTTTGAAAATCTCAAGATTAAAGGGATATCTGATATAAACACGTATTTTAAAGTTTTATGAGCAGTAGGAACATTTAAAAATTGTAGGGAATTTCTCTGATTCTGAGAGATTCTGAAGGTATAAGGAGGATTTTCTCTGGAAACCTGGCAACACTGGTTGGAATAGAAAGCAAAACAAAAGGAAGAAGAACGAAAAAGAAAAAGAATGTGTAGTTCCGTACTGTTGTTCACGCGCAAAAATTCCGACCTGAAGACCTTGAATAATCTGCAGCGTCTGCTATTTACTGAGGGGGGGAAATGATGTCATATGAGCTGCGTCAGTATTTCTTGTGTTTACTTCCGTTTTTTTACATTGCTACGGACACATGCTGATTATGATTGCTAGCAGTCATGCGAAAGTATCCTGTGCATTTGGGAATGTCAATTTCATTAGTTGTGTGAACTTAACGTACAGGTACGCGGTATAAAAATAGAAAAATCAATGTTTTGCAAATTTGAAAAAAGGACAACTATATTTTAGGGATAATTACGTGTTGATTCACATTAATAAATAATGTGTGATTATAGTCCAGACTAAAGGAGAGCTTTTTATAACTTTTCTAGGTTACTCCTACAGTGGCAGACAATGCTTTCATAACAAAACAACTTTTCATATTAATTAATAAACAGCAGCCGAGAATGAATCTATCAGTTCGCTTTGTAGAAACATGGCAAACATTTGGCAGCTGAAAATAATTTTACTGGGATTGCTGTTTCTGTGCACAACAAGTATGATTTTTTATTTTGGCAATTTGACACCACTGGAAAATGAGACAGGTAAGTTAAAATTAATTAAGAATGTATTTATGAATCTATGTATATTGAGTTATGTTGTAAACAGTCATTATTGTGCTTCATATGTACAGGAAGGATTGCAGAACCACTTGTCTACCGCCACCTCTTTGCAAATGATTCTAATCAAATTTTGCTTACTCGAATGATATACTTGGACAGGCAAGAACATTTGCAGAAAATGTGCCAAAGCCATCTTCCACACATTACATTATTACCAAACATCTCACTGCATCGTGGACTCTTTGATCACATTCTAGTGGATGAGAAGCATAAACTACTATACTGCTATGTTCCAAAGGTATGCATAATCATTTTATTGATACACATCTTTCTCTAGATGGCATTGATATGTTTCAGCATTGGTGATATTCTCCCTCTGTATTCAACTTGCAAAGCATAGCCTCAGATAAGTAATTTTGAATTCATAAATAGGAATGTCTTTGCAGAAAATGTTTCATACATGTTAATTTACAAATACCTGAATTTTTTTTAGAGCAACACCGAAGTAATGAGTCAACATTTATGCCTTGTAATGTGGCTCATCTTTAAATCATTGTTTAACCTACCTATGCTTCTAAAGCTTTGTGTTCTTTTTTCATCCTATTTTACTGTAATTTCCAATATGATATATGTTCATTGTTTTTATTTAAAAAAATTTTATGTCCCATTTGTTTGTCATAGGACTTTGGCATGGCAAATAAATGTACAAATGAAGGCATAGACATGTCTAAAATAGGATGGTAAATTTATCTGCATTGTTTACTTTAGTTCCTTAAGCATTTTATAAGTTTGCAAATCAGTCAAATACTTACGAACATAGAATTTGTTATTTACAAAGATTGCAACAGTATACATTCTTCTACATTATAAAAGCAGTATGTAATCTATTACTTAATAGAAAATCATTACAGTGTTTTTGAATTAGTATAATGAATCATTCATATACTCCTTTGCACAATAATAGACCTTTATGCTCTGCTATTTTTAACAGCAGATTTGAAGGTTTTACCATTGTTTATGAAGGCTTTTAGTATAGGCAAAAGAGCTTTTTGTATTGCAATACATTTGTAATAAACTCATTGATGGCAGGAAATTGGACAATGTAGATTTGCTTTCTATCTGGTATTGTTGTCGTGAATATTTTCTTTGTTTCTTGTAAAAGTTCATGAGGGATAATATATATTCACATGGAAGAGCTAGAATTTCTATATGCCTAAAGAGTTTCTATATGAATGTTTGTTATGTGTACCAGAGATTATTCATGCCTTTTTTTGCAATAGGAAAATGCTTACTTTCAACCGAGTTCCCCCAAAATATAAGATTTTAATATATAATTGAGTTGAAATAGGCATAATAAACTAATTTTAAAGTCTTAATTGAATCCAAAGTTAATAATGCATGCATATCTTACCATGCACTGCTAAGTTTAAGTATGATAAGATCAATGTGATCTTTCCAATTCAGTTGGTTATTAATTCTTATACCAAGGAATTTAATATCTTTAGGTTTGTAGAAGTACTCTGTTTGAATTTCCTATCCATAATAGGGGATTTGGAGATCTGTGAGTGTGAATTTCAAACATTTGTTTTATCTAGATTTAAAGACACTATGTTTGCTTTGAACCATACACACAAGGAGTCAGAACTATATTTAATTTGATGGCACAATCATTAAGGATATTTCCATATATCAATATGCTTATATCATCCACAAATAGAACAGTATTACCTACTTCTTGGATAAATAAGGGTAGATCATTTATATACATCAGAAAAAGAAGAGGGACCTGAACAGATATTTGAGGCACTCTGTGATTACTTATTCTGCACCTTGATACATTGTTTTTATTTATTAAGGGACAATTTAACTCTACTTTTTGTTTCTTTATGTCAAGATAATATATAAGCCATTTTAAATATTGTTTTTTTATTCCATAGAAAGCTGATTTATCTATTAGAATTCCATGATTGACACAATTGAAAGCTTGCTAAATCACAAAATATTCCTCCTATAAGTACTCTTTCACTGAATGCAGTTAAAATTTCATTAGTGAGTTTCAAGATTGCATTTTCTGTGAAAATTCTGTTGCTAAAACCAAACTGATCATTAATAAGCATATTGTTACTTTCAAAATAATGATAAAACTAATTTGTATACTACTTTCTCTAACTCCTTAGTAAATGTAGGTGAAATACCTATTGGTTTATAATTAGAGACATTTTCTTTTTCTCCCATTTTGAACAGAGGCTTCACTACTGAATATTTTAGTCTTAAAGGAAATACACAAGCTTTTAAAGACTCATTACTAGATATCAGATTTTTAGACACTAAAAATTGCAGTTTTAGGTGCCTAAAATAACCTTTAAATATAATTTCAGTAAAACTAGGCATTTTAGACACATATAACTAAGGCTTCACATATATTTATTTCACTAAAATTAGCAAATTATACATTAAAATACACAAAACAATACATTTAAGAAATGAAGGCAGACATACTGTACAAATTGAATATATTGAAAAAAAATTAAATATTCTTTGGAAGTTTTTGAAATTCATTTCCATGATAGTTTATCTTTTATAATTTATCTGCACAGTTAACTACCAGTATATTTTCTAAACTCTTCGCAGTTAATCCTTGCCTTTTGTCATTGAAAATCATTTTGTTTCTACTGCAACAGATGTCACAGGAGCAAATACTAAATCAGCTATATTAGAACATGCGCATCTACTGGAACATTTACATTGACACTTTTTTGAACAATGAAAATCCTACATTCTTAATTAGTAGATTGTCTCATTTACTTTTAGCTTTTTTCCATTTTCCCCCAAAACATAATGTTATCTCTCCTGGGCATTCTTCACTATTGCTATTTGATAACAAAGAGATTGATGTAAATTATAATTAATCTGTCGTCTAACACACTCTTATGCTTCACTTACTTTAAAATACGGTGGGACCAGTTTCAAAGAGACATCCTCTCCATCTTCAACCAACTTGACGACTGGTATGAGAAACTAACATCTATGAGGACCTGTGGCTCCATCCTGGTGGTGTTTTTTTCTTTATAAACTGGAAATTGGTATATTACATTCTCCTATAATGTCAAAATTCATAAGATGATCCCTATGTTTATGAATGTAAATCTTCTCCCCTGTCTTCAATTGAGTCCAAATGAGTTGCAACAGAATTTTTTAAAAATATCTTATTTTTCAAAAGTTCTTAAATGAAAGAGATTGAATTTTATGTTCTAAGTGTTAGTACTTTCAGGTGTGAATGAAAAGTTTGATGTTATGTAGGCAATGTTGTTTTTCAATGATGGGTCATTCAGACTTTCTTTCACTGCCTTTACACAAACTGCAGTATCAGATTCAGCTTCAACAATTGTGATCACTTCTTTAAAGTGCTTAGAATAATACACCACTGACTGAATTATGTTCCCTATCAAGTTACAATAGGTTGATTGAGGTGGGAGTGGAATATCTGGGTATTTCTCTCTGAACATTGAAATCCTGGATGGGGCTTTGGATAAACTTTTTTTGGTATTGGAACTGAATGAATTGACAACAGGGAATATGTTCCTGTTTGTTTCAGAAAGTCGTGAAGGCCATGAGTTAAATTGGTTATATCAATGATGTTAGGATAAAAGTTTTAAGAAATGGAGCTGCAGTAACCATGTGTGAGGCAGCATAAGTACAAGAAAGCAGAACATTTGAATCATCTTTATTGCCAGATATAATGACTGTAGGCCTTTGTTTACAAAATAAGCAATGGTTTTGCTATTCACTTAAGTTCCTTAACACATATAAGGTGCAGAATTGAAGGTTCATCAGGGTCAAGTTTCCCTACTATCATACTTGCTATATATCAGTTCATAAAATGCGACAGGTAGCCAAGGTCGTTAAGGTGCAAACTTATGAGTGGGAGGTCTAGAGTTCGAATTCCATCAGGGCCGTCCTTCCTGACTGAAGTTTTTTCCAGATTTTCCTCAGTCCTCATAAATGGCAAATGCCAGGGAGGTACCTTAAACTTAGGCCTCGAACATTTCCTTCCTTAAAAAAAAATCCTTTCCCAATATATCATTTCATTTCATGTATCATCAGTGTCACCACCTGTGGTGCCTCAGTAGTAAAAAAAACGGGCGTTAAACACTAATAAATAAAAAAAATCTATTCATAAAATCTGAGATCATATAGAAGAATCACCTATGAAAGCTGTACCATTCTGTGCAATACTACTTCCGCTTTAATAACTAGGTTATTATGTATGGTTTTTATATGATGACAAAACTTCTATGTGCACACCTGATGTATTTTCCATTATGCTTCTCTGGCCAGCTCCTTTGAAATATATGTGTTCTAGAATGTGGTGCTTAGGAAACTTCTCCCATTAGACCCATACTGCAGATCCATTATGGTGTGCTTCACCATAAAGTGAAGCATTTCAAGGCACACTAACCAAATCAGATCAACTTACATCTGATATTCTTTTGTTACTAAGGTACACATATATTATGTTGACTATTGCATGAAACATATTTGGTGTTAGAACTCATGCAGCATTGTCACATGAATACATTTCAAATGACAAAAAATATATAAATAATAATAATAATAATAATAACAACAACAATAATAAATGCTGTAATGGGTTATAATCAGAAGGCTGTAAAACTGGTGATTGCAAAACTACATTTACCATGCTGGGAGGATCCCACTCATTGCTATAAAAGAAAACATATTTCTAATATCTAATGAATTCTGTAAAAGGAGTATTCAAAAATGAACTGCCAGCCCATATTTCTCTAAGACTACTTCAATTTTCAAAATGGCATCGAACCTTTTTGTTCATTTTATCAAAATGAAACATTCTGCAGAAGGAAAGTCATAAATTCTCTTCCACTTTGTGCGTTGAGAACAATTCTGTATACTTCCTTGGATTTATAGTCTAGGAGCATGCTGTGCATTTGAACTAAACTGCCATGAGTTGTATATCAGCTCTCTTAAAGCCAATGACATTTTTGTTTTCCAGTTTCTAATTTTATTTTATGGATCTACTTGTGATACATGTTTTATTTAATGCATTTAATAGCCATTGATAACTTATACTTCTTCCTTAGAAAATCAGTACCATTAACTTCCTGTTAACACTGTACATAATATTTTATAGAGAACAGTGTATTATTAGTCATTTTCTTTTAATTTGTAATTATACTATATGACAGCCAATGCACCTCAAGTTTGTTTAATTTCATAGAACATTTAGAATATATTAACTTCATCTTGATTAGAATAGTAATATGCAGGTTTGCTATTGCAACTGAACAACAAATGTTAATCCACCAAAGGTAAAACAACTGAAACCATGGTTTTAACAACATAAGTGTGTTCATAATGACACTTTATAATTCCAGAAAGTCCGCTGGTAGGAGGTGCTAAGAGGGGGAGGAATTCTTCAGAGAATTTAAATGATTTACTGCAGTTAATTATATATAATATTATTCATTCCCACATAACCTCAACACAGCTGGAATAAATATCTGTTCCATGGAGTTAATTGCCAATTCCCAACAAATGAACAAATTAAAAACATGACTCCATTAGAAATCACAGAACCATCACTAAACTCACATGCAAATAAAACATTTTAATATTTTAAAGAAGAACAAAAATAATTTTTGAATAGTACAGGACTATGTGATTGGGATAATTTAAATAATCAGTTCATATTATATATTACCAGTGTTAAAGAAATCGGGTAAATATAGGTAAAGAGCAATACAGAAGTGATGTTAGCACAAAAGTAACCATGCCAATTTGGAGTTTTAGGTCTGTGTGATAGACGTGACAATCTTCAGCTTTTATATAGACTTCACCTTGAAGACATCTATATATTTTTACACCATATGATAGGCATTAAATGCATAGGTAGAGGTGGTATTACTTTGCACAACCTTCACCTTAATTCAAAAGGCAAGAAGTAGCTTTTGCACCTCATTGCTATAAGGGAAAATTCCTTTTTTTCAGTAATAGACAACCTTGGTTTTTTGTTATTATTATTTTTTTTTTGGCACAAATATGTCAGAACTTGTTTTATTAAATTCTGCTCCTAACAACATCCATGTAGAATTTAGTAGAACAATCTTTATATCAGGCAGAGCATACCATATAAATCAATAGACTTGCATAAATTTAATTTTGAAAAGGACATGGAAATATGTTCTAATTTCTTGCAAAAAGTAAATGTAATTATTGTGATAAGTCTTTATTGAGCACTTTCTGGTAATTTTGATAATTTTATGAAGCAGTTAGAAAAAGCCATGAAGTCACTACTGAAACCTAAAGGGGAATTAATGTGTGGAGACTTCAATATAAATTTCTTAGGACCTAACTCAAAAAAATCAATTCAATTTTCTTCTTGGCATTTAAGAACACAAAGTAAATTTTGCTACCAGAATTACTAGGGACTCTAGAACAGGAAAATATAACATGTTTGTCAAAACTAACAGACTAAGTTCAGTGTTTGTCTCACCCATTATAAATAGATTGTAAGGTAATGATGTACAAATAGCCAAATTATATGAAATACAATAAAAGCTATAACTAGTAAAAGTTAATGAAAGAGTATTTCATAATGAATATCCTGCCACATTTATTTAGTAGCTAGAATTTCACTTACAGTCCAAACTATGTTAATACAAATAAGTAATTTCATATTAACCTTTAAACCTTTGATGCTCATTTTCCTACAAAAAAAAATGCAATCTCAAGAGTAACAAGGAAATGCAAAATTAGGTATTAGAATATCTTGTAAACAACTGAGGAATTCTAGAAATAGCAATGTTGTAAACTTCATAGCCAAATGTAAAACTTAATCTAAAATTCTTGGAAAATGAAATTAAAATACCTGGAATATCACAAAAAAGTAGCTGTTTACAACTTATGCTCTAATTAATATATTATAACAATAAAAGAAACTAACAAACATTTGTAATCCAGAATTGGTTGTAAATATCGTTAATACCATGAAAAGGTGAATACCAGGTGAATACCAGGTAATTTTAGAACTAAGGGTACTGAACTCATTAGCATCATGATTCCATTCATTTTATACCTCAAAAGTCTTTGGCAGAACATTAAATGCTTAAAAAATATTCTGGCATTAAGTGTGCTGTTACTCACAGCTGTTTATAGAAATCTAATCACATAAATAATGAATACTTATATATAATTAATGACATAATTATGTTGACTTTGAAATTAATTACTGATCTTAAAGAAAATTCAAGCTTGACAGTTATGCTAAGAGTCCTACCTAGGCAACATGTCCCAGACAGGGATTGAGTGCAGGCTTACTTGTTTATAAATACATGTGCTAGCATTCACAGCAGTGGATGAAAGAAGATAATGATAGCACAATCTCCTAATTAATGAATTGTAGTAATTGCAGTTGTTGATCAGTGGATCTATAAAGGAATTTGTAAGAAACTAACTGCATTGCATTCAATGGTCAGTTGTCTTAAAATATATGCAAAAAAGAACATTTGTGCTTGTGTGACTTACACTATACAATAAAAATCTGTAGTATACATAATGATGAAAAGTGTATTGACAATTTATTAATGGTGGATTTAATAATATCATTAAATAATGGTAAATAAGGTATATTTGCATTGTTCACGAATCTTTATATCCAGGGAGTTTGATTATCCTTGTGGCAATGTTAATAATGTTTTGAAAGGTGCAGCCTGTCTGGCTGATGGAAACATGTCCCATTATAGTGTACTGCATGGGGAATCATTCAGTTTTATTTAATGTAACTTTCCATTATTAAGAATTGGAGAGTAATTTTTACTATTGAAGAAGTCTATATCAGAAGATATAGTCAAGCTGAAGAAAATAGAAAATAGGATAGAGATGAAATTAGATATAAGATCAAAGAAGTTAAAAGCATGTTACACACTGTGGGAAAAGAAGCACATGAAGAGCTTCCTTTGTGAAAAGAAGGAATGGAGAGGATGAAGGGAAAAATGGAAATAGAGGTAAGAATACATGATCTGATATTCTTCAGAGTCAAGGAGAATAGAGAAAAAAGATTGCTGCAGATAGTGAAGAGAAAATTGAGAAAGGTTTGGGAGTTAAATTGGCTGGGTGAGAAATTTTAATGTGTTTCATAACTGGAAGAAGCAGAAACAAACCCAGACCAATAGTGGTTATGTTGGCAGTGATCAAAATTAAATGCACAATATTGAGAATTGATAGGAAACTGAAAGTAGCAGGAATTTTATAGATCAAGACTTTGGAAAAGAAGGGAGGGAGATCAGGAACTCCTTAATAAAGAAAATGAAACTGGCAAGGGAAGAGGAAAAGAAAGCATGTGTAAAAGGCATGAAATTATGGATTGGTGGAACAAAACAGGAAGTGAGTCAGTGGCAAAAAATGAAAGAACAGATAATAAGAAATGGCGAATCGGTGAAATATCCAGAATTAGATGTAGCAGAGGGGCTCTAATATGAGGAAAGAAGAGGGGACAGACAGGCATGACATGGGCAGCATGTGGAGAGAGGAGATAAAGAAGAGGAAACCTTTATGGTGTCACCAAGAAGACAAGTCACAACATACAGAAGTAATAGCCTTGTCATCAGTCAAGAGGGAAATGCATAATAATGTTGCTGGCACTGGGCTTAAAGTGTGTCAACTCCCGAGGGCAGTATAATGGAGATAACTGATAAGGAGATTGCAGTTTAGGGTGAAAGAAGAACCAGGTATAGAGTAAAGTTGAAGAAATTTAAGGGAGGATGGAGTGGTTCAATTTAGGAAATGGGCTGGAAGGTAGTGTTATGGAATGTGGAGGTTTTAAGACCAAAAATGATAATTGATGAGTAGTTTTAAGTGCTAAAGATAGGAAATTAGATGATAATGGTTGAGACTTGGTTCAACAAAGATGAAAAGATAGAAGTGGAAGGTAATGAATATATAGGTGATCATGGTATAAGGAAAAGTAACAGGGGGAGGGTTTCTGGTGGCATAGGAGTATTTATAAATGAGAGTTGTGGAGTAAATGTGAATGAAGTGTTACTTGTAGAAGAAGGGAAAGCAATGTGGTTAAAGATAATTAAGATGAAAGGAATTAATCTATGCTTAGGATTAGGTATAGTGTATAATGCACCTGAGCCATCTGAGTTTTACAATGAAAATTTGTACTTAAAACTAAATGATAGTATGGAGAAATTAAGTAGACAGTACCCTAGTATGGAGTTTATTATAGTTGGCAATTTTAATGCCAGAGTAGGTAATGATATAAAATTTATGGAGTTCGAGAATGAATGTATATGGGTGAAAAGAGATGAGCGGATAAGGAAAAGTAGAAATAAGGTGCTAAATAAAGAAGGTAGGAAATTGATCAAGTTTTGTGAGTTGAATTATGTGGAATGGTTTAATAGGTGAGGGCCAAGAAGGAGAATTTACACTTAAGAATATAAATGGTCAGAGTATGATTGACAATATGATATGTAGTGAAGGAATTAATCAGGGGTTTATGGATTTCAAAGTCATGGATGTGCAAACAAGTAGTGGACACTTTCCACTAAAAATGAGGCTGAACGTAGCGGAATCTATATGGAGGAAGAAGTAATAGAATTGAAATATGTAAAATGTTTTAGCTAGAAAGAGGAGTATATTAAGCTTTTCTGAGAGAATTTGATATACAAATTAGGGGAAATAAAGTATGGAATTCTAGATGCACTGAAGGTAGAAAAGATAGAGGGAGCATTAAAAAAGGTGGAGTCAATGGAAAGATGGGCAGTAAGTAAGATGGAAGTGAATTAAAGAGGAAGTGCTAAAGGTTATGAATGGTATGGTGGAGAGTGTGTTAAGGTAAAGTAAGAAGTATTATGGATTTAATAAGATAGAGAAGGTCAGAAAAGGAAGATTATAGTCAAATTTTTTATTGTTCAAAAAAGGGGATATAAGTGCTTAGTGCAGGATAAAATGAAAGAGTGGCAAGAGAAAATGGGTGAAAAAATTAAAGGAGCAGTGATAGCTAAAGACAGTACATATATATGGTCAGTTGCAAAGGATGTCTTAAGGAAGAGAAGGGTAGGAAAGCAGATAACCCCAAGGGACTGGAAGAATTACTTTAGGAAACTGTTAGGTGGTAGGAATATCCCAAGTTATGAATTAGATTTAGATAGTACTATGTATATGCTAGAGGTGTTTACTATGAATGAGGTTAGGTACCATATTAAAAAATTGAAGAAAAAGGCAGCAGGAATAGATGGAATTCCAGGAGAATTTTGGAAAGCTTTTGGGGAAATGGAAGGAGGTATTAGGCTGCTAACTGAATTATTAAATAGAATTAAACCGAAGAAGGTAGTTGGAAAGTTAGCATGATCATTCCAATATACAAAGGGAAAGGTGGTATAAATAACCCAAGTATCTATTGAGGATTTAGTTCCCTATCAATGATAAGTAAAATATAAACTGGTATATTAGGAGGAAAGTAGTATGAGTGGGCAGAAATAGAAGGTAAATTATCAAATTTCAAGCAGGTTTTAGAAAAGGAAGAAGAACAATATATAATATAATGACAATTCATACTATAGGGGGAATATTTAAGAAATAAAAGGGGTAGCACATATATTTTTTTTTGCAGGTTATGAGAAACCATTCAATACAATAAATAAGGATGCATTGGTATACAAATTGAAATGTAAGGAAGTTAATATCAAATTTATATTAGGGCTTCAAAAATCATATGAAGGAAGCAGGTATTTTTTTTTTTTTTTTTTTTTGAGTAGTGTTTAACGCCCGTTTTCACTACTGAGGCACCACAGGCGGTGGACACTGGTGATACATGAGATGAAATGATAAATTGGGAAAGGATATTTTTTTTTAAGGAAGGAAGCGTTCCAGGCCTAAGTTTAGGTACCTCCCCGGCATTTGCCAGTTATGAAGACTGAGGAAAACCTGGAAAAAACCCCAGTCAGGGAGGACGGTCCTGGCGGGATTCGAACCGCAGACCTCCCGCTCACGAGTCCGTGCCTTAACGACCTCGGCCACCCGCGGCGGTCGAAGCAGGTATTGTGTTAGATATGAAGAAGGTAATAGGTCCACAGATTATACAATTCAAAATTTGGGCTTCAGACGGTGATAGTATTTAATTTATTTATAGACAATATCCTAGATAGGATAAACAAAAAAACAGACATTCAATTTATTAATCCTCTTAAATCAATTCTGTACACAGTACTTTGATACAGGATACATCATTAGTTAAAATTATACAATTTAGATATCAAACATACTTAATCTAAGTTCATTTACAATATATAATAGATTAAATATAATTACAAAAAAGAAGAGTAATGATATAAGATAGTTAACACATGACTTATGCATACGAATATTTATTAAATTGCAGATATTCCTTTACTATGTAAAAGCAGTGTTTATTGGAAAGAAGGAAATACCAGGATTGCTTTTTGTGGATGATCTTATAACAGGGGCAGTAACTGTGATAGGATTACAACATACCATTGATGAAATAATATTATGCGGAATGGAGCCTGAAGATAAATTGTAATAAATCAAACATAATAGTATTTAAAAAGGGAACAAAATTAAGAAAAGAAAAGAGATGGTTTATAAATAGAAGTTCAATATAGGTAGGGAAAGAATTTTATTATTTGGAGGTGAGATTTACAAGTAACGGAAGGTAGCAGATCCACTCTAAATGTGCACAAGCAAAAGGTAAATTAGCTATGAAAGCTGTTAGAATAATTGAATTTTCCACATTGTCAATGAAATAGAAACACTATATGAGGCTATGGTTGAGTATGATGTATGTAGTGGAAATTTAGGGAGTGTCAAAGGGGTGAACAAAAGATGTAGTGCATAGAATGTTTTGTAGAGAGGTTCTGGGTTTACCAAAAAGTTCACCAAGGGGTGTATGTGTGGTAGAATTAGGAAGAGTAGGAAGGAAAAGAGTAATGGTGGAAAGAATCTTAAAATATTGATATACATGTTTGAAACTAGACAATAATAATGTACTAAAAGAATGACATATACCAAAGAGATGAATTGGAAAGAGTGTTGGCTTGAAGAGGTGGGAAAACTATTAGAAGAAATTGGAATGGGAGATGTATGGCGATTGTGTGAAAATAATGCTTTGAAATATGGGAAGAAGTAAGATGGTATAACACATAGAGAGGCAAGAGATCTGGGCTAGCTTGGGGGACGAAAGTTCCTTAGATTTATATAAAGTAATTAATTGGGGATGAGAGAAATATATAGACATTTGTGTCCATGTACCACTTTTATTTATTGTGTAGTCTTGCGGCATTTCAAAGTACACAAGCATTTTGTATGTGCTACCAATTTGCTACAGTAAATATTGATTTTTCTGGCTCAATCTGATGAACAAATTTGGGGACCTATAATATCTTCTCTCCATAATGGGCAAGGAGGCATGCTCATTTTCCTACGAAAACTGGAGTCATTGCGCGTGAGCCATCCACTACTAGCTTCTTTAAAGCCTGTTATGTTTAATACTTTTGCTAGTGCTATAGCTTTCAATTGGCACATTTCACTCGTAACGGCACATCCAAAGTCTCTCTTTCACTCACATACTCAGATAATCTGTTTTCCACCTAGAGAACTTTGCTTTTTGTCCGCGAAATGCCCGCAGGTTACTGTTCGTCAATGAAAACGAGCTTAATTTTTTTTCACTAGTCACGAATACAACTCTCATCCACGTCGTATTTTCGTCCAGGAGCGCGATTGCCAACTTGTACTGCCTCTTTTTTTTAAGTCCCCCCTCCGAAGGGAGGGCAAGAAGAGGCATCACCTCGCCCCTCCTCGGTGGCGATCAACCAAGAAAAATTCTACATCGCCTCCCCATGCTATTAGTAATAGTAACATGTAGGTAGTGAAAGGAGAGGAATGTTTGGGTACCTCTATTGCACCTGGAAATTTAGTGGAGATAGTGGTCTCGCATGCATGCAAGAGCGATAGTCGTGCTGTTTTCCGGGAGACGCATTTAATCAAATGCCCAGAGCGCCCCCATGGGGAGTTTGAAGTTGGCAAATGCACCCATGCAAGATGGATTCAAGGTAAAGGTGAAGAGTACGTGGCATGCGCTACATGCTCTAGCATCATTGTGATATGTGTTATCCTACCTCTTAAGACTTTGTCCTGTCATTCATTCATAGCTTAATGAATCAGGCCGCTAGAACAGATTAACAATTAGAAGTATTCTTTAATGTTAGTTGCTAATCTTATTTTTTTTATGTGCAACATATTGACCTAAGAAGCATTCATTTGTAATTCCATGCTAGGTTTTATAAATATAAAACATATTAACCTTAGAGTATTTATTAGTGTTATTTCAAGTTGCTAGTAATCCTAGTGTTTTTAATTTTGTTTAGGTGTGGTTAATAAATACTATATAATACATATATTTGTGTTGTGGATCAGGCGTGTCCGTGAGTGTACATAGTCTGTGGTAGGTGACAACACAGCCTGCAGAGGCAAGGGGCATTCACCTTATGCGTCGCTGTGGGGAGCCCTCGTCCCCCGAAGCCGCCTTGGCGTGGTAGCACAAGGACTTTGGGAGGGTAACTATGAATTGTTGTGGTTGTGAGCTTTGCGAGTCCTTTAAGATTGTTAGCCCGCAATGGCTAGCCGTAGTTAACTATTTGCCTAAGATATTCCTGAATATCTATTTCCGGTGCCTCTAGGCAAATTGTTCTGTCATATAGTGACAATGATTGCCGATGTTTGTCTTTAGTGATTTCGTATTCTTGTAGTTTTTTAATTAGTTTGTTGTGATTTCTATTCTGGTTTTTGTAGAGATTAAAGCTGAGGTACGTAATCAATTATTCTATTGTATGTATTTTCAGTTCCTCGTGTAGTAGATATGCCGGTGCTATTGGTGAAACTTAGGTTATTATTCTCAGAATGGAATTTTGCATTGTTTGTAGCCTGTGGAGATGTGTTTTGGCAGTATATCCCCAAATTGGGGCTGCATATGTTAAAATAGGTCTGATTAGTCTTTTATATAGTGTTCCATGCCTAATTGGAGCCCTCAATTCATATATATATAAAAAATTGGATACAGCTTGTTTAGCTGTGCACTTGCTTTGGCTCTCACTGTATTGATATGGTGTTTCCATGTGATGCCATGGTCCATAACTAACCCTAAATAGGTTGCTTAGACCTTCCATTCCATTGGTACTCCTTTGAACATTAACACTGGTAGCGCATACCTCTCAGGGCGATGCTTAAGTCGTTTGGTGAATATAATTGCTTCGCATTTTTTAGTGTTTACTTTAATACTCCATAAATCATGGTTCCAGTGTATTTAGGACATTTTGTAGCCTCATATGAATTATGTGTGGGGTTGTCGATTATGTTGTAATTTCTTTGTCATCGGCGTATATTAATTTGTCAGCGCTGATGAAATCGGGCATATCGTTGATGTAGATATTGAATAGGGTAGGCCCAAGTAGGCTACCCTGCGGTACCCCTGATTTGATAGGTCGGCAGGAAGAGAGGGTGCTGCTGACATTGCATTATTTGTGAGATAGTCTTTAGTTAATGCTATGAGCGAGTCTGGGAAATTGTATGTGAACAGTTTCTTAATGAGACCTGCGTGCCAGACTTTGTCAAATGCTCCCTCAATATTCAGGAAAACTGTCATTTGGCTTGTTGGTATTGACGCCTCGTG
Source organism: Metallyticus violacea (assembly GCA_030762175.1). Taxonomy (NCBI): domain Eukaryota; kingdom Metazoa; phylum Arthropoda; class Insecta; order Mantodea; family Metallyticidae; genus Metallyticus; species Metallyticus violacea. Next base: position 122,642,357 of record CM060846.1, on the reverse strand, counting down.
TTATGTTTTGAGTCATTCTTAGTAATTGTAGCGCGGTGGGTGGTGTGCTCTGAGACCGAAATTTTTCAGAGATGATTATATTGTTTTTAATTAGGTGTGAATTTATTCTTTTTAGGATTATTTTCTCTAGTAACTTGCTCGTTGTGTTTAAGAGGCTAATTGACCTGTAGTTCGTTGGTATGGATTGGTTCTTTCTTGGTTTGGGAAAGAGCAGGATTTTTGCTTGTTTCTATTTGGGTGGGAAACGCCCAGTTCTAGAGTGTAGTTGTATATGTCCGCAAGTAATGTAAACGCCCGCTTTGATAAATTTTTAAGACAATATTTGGTAATTTATCTGGGCCTAGCGCTTTTCTAGTTTGTAACTGACTAATGAGCCATTCAATTTCGCCAGGGTTGGTTTCTCTAGTTTTGTTGTGAATGCGAGTTGTCCCGATTGGCCGCTCTTCTTCTACGTGGCTAGCAAATGATATGTCGCACATGTCAGTGTTCGGAGTGAACGCGTTCGCTAGAGCACCTGCAAATGCTTCGATTTAGGCCTGGGAGGTTTCGACTATACCGTTGGCCGAGTGGAGCTGTGATATGTTGCTGTATTTGCTCGGGGGGCATTTAGCGTTTCTTCATATAGTGTGTTGCGGGTTAATTTTTCAAATTGCTCGTTCCACTGGTTTCTAGTATACTCCTTGATTAGTTCATTTGCCTTTTCCCTACCAGTGTGATATTCATTGCGATGAATTAGGTTTCTAGTACGCTGCCATTTACGCCTAGCGCGGTTCCGTTCATGGGTAGCAACTTTAATGTCGCGAGGAAATCTCACTGAATGAGACGGCCCATAGCATAGTGGCACGCAGTTTTCAGTGGCCTACAAGACGGCGCTGTCAATGATATCTAACGCTTCATCATGCTTTTCGTGAGAATCTAATTTCTGTGATATGCCTGTGGATTGTGTACGCAGTCTCCCAATTTGTTAAGTTGTAATTATATCTAGGTGGTTCTTGCATAAAGGTAATTAGATCTCTTAAGTTCCAACAGAAACGGATAGTGGTCTGAAGTTAAATCGTGTAGAACGGTGGTATTTGTTTCTATAGTGATTTCCTTTAGTTACGCAATGTCTAATATGTCTGGCGTGTGATTAACTTAGTCGGATACATGTTGGTTGCTCTGGTTCTACCAATAGGTAATTGCTACTTTTAATATACGTTAATAATTTTGTTCCGTTTGAGTTTGGGTTAGTGCAATTCCAAAGATAGTGTTTTACATTAAAGTCCCTGGTATGTTGAATCGGGCCTCTGGTCCTGAGTGTGTTTCATTTATAGGGCAATTTGAATGGAGTTTCGCTGGAGAAATTCCGTCACAGTTCTTTACGTTTTCGGCGGATGTTTCGAGCATTCCAGTAAATTATGTTTACCGCATTTAAACTAGCCATTGCAATGCTGATGAACAATTCCGAAGAAGGTGCGGATATGATCAAAGACTAGTTCTCGTTGGGATTCAGGGGAGCTGATCGATTCCAAGAGCCATTTTGCCTGTGCGCGGAATAAATCCATACCCAATCCTGGGTTAGGCAGTCCTAGTTCACAAAGGAAATCTAGCAGGCTTTGCCGTTATCATAAAACCTAAAAGGACTCTTTTCATACATCATTGGTGGTTGTGTCAATATGCGTTTGTGTGCGCTCTGCTTCTGTTGTCGAGGTGGGTAACGCTCGTGGGGAGCCATGGTTTCAGCGTGGTTTCCTGGCTGCAGAGGGGCCAGGATTTGGAGCTGGTCGCGTCCGTCCACCGTGGTCCTGCACTAACCATTGCCCCTCTGCTCTTTGGATCCCAGCGGGTATGAAGCTATTCCTAGGGGGATGGTCCCTGGCCCGTTGGGATTGTTGTGGCAAAGTCTTTCTGAGTGCAGTTTGCCATGCGGTGCAACCGCGGCATGTTACATAATGGCCCGTGGAGCTACATAGCAAGCACTCGCGTTCCTTAGGCGGAACGCTACAAGTTCCCGAGAAGTGGGGTCCCGTACGCATGTGCCACAGCTGTTGGCAGCGTGAGCATTGTTTCGCCTCTTGGGGGGGGGGGGCCTATACGCTTCAACTGTGATTCTAAAGTATGCCAGGTACTTGAGGCCTAATATTTTCCTTTTCTCTACAGTGTCCTGCAGTTCCACTAGGAACATTGGCAGGTGGTCCCTATTCCTATTTCTCCGGCGAATCTGCACGGTGCATATTGCCTCAAATTCGCGGAGAGCCAGTTCCTGCTTTATATATTCTCCGGAGAACTGGGCGCACAGTCCTTTAAGTATAAATCTAACCTGTCTTTCTTTGGGGTGTGGGTGGAGGTAAAACTGTGCACCCTTTTCCTTCAGAAACGACACGAGTTCATGGAGGTCACCTTGAGCGCAAAGTCTCCGGAGCATGGCGGAGAGTACTTTGTGTGTCCTGTCCTATTCTTTGAGTAGTGTGTGTATGTTTGTCTGACTTTTACATTTCTTTGTGTACTTTTGGGAGTTGTCCTAGTGGCATCTGCAAAGCTAGATGTGTGTGTAGCTGGTGAGGGGAGTGGGGGAATTGGTGTTTGTCTGTGTGTCTTGTGGCTCGTCTGAGTCTTTGGAGATGTCAGGTTAAGTCTGCAGAGGAGATGTCGAGGTAGTTGAAGTTGTCTGGGATACCTTCGACGTCTTCTTCGTAAGAGCTGCGGTCTTCACTGGTGCCTTTCCCTTGTCCGTCATCGGAGACTGTGTCGATGCCTGGTCCTGTACATATATGTACAGGGTCTTTGCCCTCACAGTCTTCGCCGAGGAGGGAGGACACAGGTTTTACTAGTATTGGCCATTGTGTTTTCGTTCAAGTGTTTGTTAAGTAGGTGTGTGCAAGTTTACGAAAGTGTGTTAGCTAAGTGAAGAGGGAAGAGAGTGGTGAGTAATAGCCTAAACAATCAACCTATCAGGGAACTTAATCTAGATAGTAAAGAGGAAAATAGTGAAAGAGAGAAAGAACAACTAGTGGGCGCTAAAAAGTCTGAAAGTCAGCGGACCAACCCCAAGAAGAGGCGCCTAGAAACCAGTCAGAGACTGTCTTTGGTCTTAACTCTCTGCCCAGCTATACTGCAGGTACGCCCTGAATAGTTGGATACCGGGAGCTGCGGCCTGGGAGCCTGGCAATGAAGCACCTCTTCGACGACTCTCACTCGCTGCGACTGGCTTCCTCCGCCCGGCTGCAGCTACCAGCCTGTCGACGAAGCTCCCCTGCGACCGACGCTGTAGATCCGGGAGGTTCGGCTGAACTCGGCGTTAAAGACTCCTGTGTGCTCCAAGGTGCTCTCTGACCCCACCACGAGCCGAGTGAACGATCCTCTTCAATGGTGTGGAGCTTTTCTTTCGCCGTGAACGACCTGTAAGGATGTTTCATCTAGCCATCCTGAACACATGCTTTCACTTCAGCTGACGCTATGCAAATTATCTTTGACGCGGCATGTACACGCGGTTCTTGTTTGTGATGGAAGAATGCCAGCTTCCGAATTTTGATGTAACCTCCATAATGCGGTTAATACTTGCACCCCAACATTTCACTGTTAAATTTTGGAAAAAATAGTCGAATTTTATTTGCATATGTACATTATTTAATTCACTTCCATCATCTATAAAGGAGCTGCATACTATTAAAAATATATCATATAACTCACACCTTCTATAAAGAGGAGAATTTCATACAATCAAAAAATAAGTGTACTAATTTATTTCCATTGAATTAATTCAGCTTTGTAAATATACTAAATGTAAATTCTTTGTGTTATAATTTCGTAAATATTCTAGATGTAAATAATTAAAATTACCATTAATATATTTTTTCTAAGATGGCATTTTAACGTAGACGTAGAAAAAATTACCATCTCTGACAAATTTTGCACCAGTAGTGAAGTCTTAAATCTCACCGTGCTCATTTCTCATTGTCCATAAAGAGACCTTCAAACACACTATCTTGCAATGTTTCATGGCTATCTGGGCTAATAAAAATACCTTCTTTTAATTTAACTTCTCTTAATCTTTGGAATTTTTCTTTCAAATAATAGACCTACCCACTCTGTGTAAAGCCTAAGTAAAATTTTCATTAAGTCTAACATTATATGAAGCACTGACATGAAAATGTTGTCTTTGGTAACTAATGGTTTATTTATGCCATTTATTTGACTCAGTGCCTAAATATGCTTATAGGTCACTCCATAACATTTGTACTTAGTTCAGCTGCTCCTGTCACATAGAAAGGAACAAAATTTAGTAAAGCCATCTAATTTGATTTATTTAAGGATGCTCTTTAACATCTCAAGGAGCCATCTGCAGCTATAGAAGCTATTACTTTAAATTTGCCTGTGACATTTTTCATAGTTTATAATTTTTAAAATTTATATTTTCATATTGGTAAGTTAGCATTATGTAATAAATCTACCTTTAATCTTAATTTGGACCAATTAAAGAAAAAGTACTATTCATGGCGACTGTAATGACCACTCAAGTTTTGTTTTACATTTGCCCATCAACATTATCAGAGCAGACTAATTCACTATTTTTTGAAATAGTGCTGACATTAATATACATATATATATATATTAGGTATAGTGGTACCACCACGGGTGGCTGAGGCCATCAAGGTGCAGACTCGTGAGTTGGAGATCTGGGGTTTGATTCATGACAACTCCCTGTGTGTGTGTGTGTGTGTGTATATATATTTTTTTTTTCGGGTTTTACTCAGTCCTCATAAATGGCAATGCCGGGAGGTACCCTAAACTTAGTCCTAGAACATTTCCTTCCCCAAAAAAAAATCCTTTCCCAATTTATAATTTCTTCTCATGTATCACCAATGTCCACTGCTTGTAATGCCTCAGAAGTAAAAACAGACGTTAAACACTATTAAAAAAAATTATATAGGTGTTATCACAAAATAGGGGAAGGTACTGCAGGGAGATGGAGAGATGGCTAGTCAGAGGAATGTGCTGATTATGCAATGGTGTCAGAAGAGTGCATTGTTCATGAGTAGCACATGCATTGCAATCAACACTTGTGCTTGTGCTTGATGCGTTTAGAAAACATTGACCACTTACGGGTTGAAGTTAATATGCTTAACATTTCCTAATTTAATAATAAATTAATAAAATATAATTAGGTACTCACTTTCTGAAATTTCTATCTGCTCAATTTATTCTCTGTTAGATAGAGCAGCGATAAGATCAAAGAAGTGCTCATTTTCCTCACTGGAATCACTTGAGTAATTCATATCGCTTCTTTCTCATCCCAAAGTAATTATGAAACTGTCTGTGAGGTCATCCAGTAACCCAACCATCTTCAAAAGCATAGGTGCAACTCCTAGGGGCCAGAGGTGCATGATCCCTTGCAAAATTTTTGCTGAGGGTGCTGAGCTCCCCCAATATTCCAAAGGGTTTTGATAATATCAATGTATATTTAATATATAGTTTGATGTACTAAATTCTTCTGCAGTTAACCAAATTTGTAATTGGTTTTAGTCTTTCAAATATCAACTTGTACAGCTGTAAGATAATTTGTTGAGTCTTAGAAGGCTGAGAGGGACATAAATCATTAGAGGGATATAAATGTCTTAATGCAATCGCCACTTAAAGGTGCCATCAAAACACAATCTGCTCTTTATTTCTTGGTGATATATCCGACCATGAGTTGCTGCTGCAGATGTTTGCCAGGCTTTCATTAAAATAGATCATTCTTAAATTTTTATCTATAAATGTTTTCATTGTTCTGAATGTTTTTAATTTATATATTAAATTTAAACAAAATCTAATAGTGTGTTGAACAAATTCATCAACTTTATTTCAGGTTACTACATATCATAACTTGTTACTTTATATTAATTTGTCTGCTTATTAATGCATGCAATTAATAGAGATTGAATGTTTAGTTTCAGTGAGGTGAACATTTACAAACTTTGTGAATTGGTTAATATCACTGACATGAGTATTAACAAATTTCACAAAGGGAGTTTGCCCCCTTCTCCCAATATATAACAAGTCACATTCAGGAGTGAAGGAAGAAAAGCCATAAGAGTATGTTTCAGTAATGCTTGCATATTTATCCACAAACATTTTTCCCTCTTAGCAAGAGCTTTACTTTGAACCAATCAAGCTAAATGGGGTTCAGTTCACACGTGTATGCGGGCTACCTTAATGGATCATAGCCATGTAATTTTAATATTTTGCCAATACGAAGCACTTTTTCTTGCCATTTGTGAACCCCTGTCAATATGTAGAGTTTAGATTTTCTCATGTCTCTTCACAAATGAGGAATGTTGTTTTGCAGCAATAATTTCACCTCTTCTTTATCGTATATTTGAAAAGGATCTGTTTTCCTGAATATTGCAGAGCATTATACATAACCACAACGCTTTACTTTGGGAGGTTGGAAAGAAGTTAATTATTAATCCAAACCTTGAAGTTTCTGAAATTAATTAATTAATTTATATATATATATATAAAAATAAAATAACTGTTGGAACAATGCAACTAAAATAGCAAGAACTAGATAAGCAGAAATATATGTAATATAGTGTTATATATATTATATGCAAATCTGTTCTCTAAAGCGGCTTATTGCTTTCAGATACTTGCAGCTCTGAATCATTCATGTTTGACTTTTCAATTAATATTTTCCTTAAATTTTGCCACTTTTTCCATTTGTTACTCATTTCTTCAAAAACTCATCTCAGAGAGTGGATCCCCATTCAATTCTTTGTTTTTTGAATATCATATAAGAATTTTAGACATGTAAAAACTTCCTTTTTCACTAAATAAAATCTGTATGCAACAACATATCTCATTCTTGTCAAAAACTTTTGAATTCACTTTTATACGCTATGGACTATTTCCTGGAATAGACAGAGAAGACTCGCCGGCTTCAACCACTTCTCTTATCTTCTTATTCTGGCAATTGATCTCACTGTAACTCTGATTTAGTGGAATACATGTAAGTTTGATTATTTTAATCTAAATTTTATTGCCTCAACTCATCACATGCAGCTATTAATTTTTTCAATTTCTCAAGCCTTACTATGTATGAGTTTTCATTTCTTTTGTTGTCGAGGTGCATCCATTATATATAATTAGCAGTCCAATATATATGTAGCACTATACACTAGCAGGTAATTAGAGCATGCAATGCAAAACATCCAACTGTTCACTATTAATATTCTGCTTTCCTTAATACAATAAGAATGGACCAACTCTTAAGTATTTGAATGGATTATACACTTGCAGTGCATAACATTTTACTTGGCAGATAAAGCCCTCCTCTCCTTGCATGTGTTGCTCACCATCTCTCCAACTCCCAGTAGTAATTGTGTACCTCGCTCCACATTATATTCTTCTAGCAGAACCATTTCAATGTGTCTAGTCTTCTATTGTGATGCTGTGGTGGTGCAGAACCTGTTGTATGGAATTTATTTGTGTGTTGTCAATAAAATAAAGATTTTCTGAAAACATTACAGCTTATTTTAAATAACATATTTTACTAACATTAATTATTGAATCCTTTCATTAGAGGAAAATATTGTATTTTATTATAATATTTTTCTTTCTTTGGCAAAAGTAGTCATTTTATATTCGTTGTGTTGGACATAAACATTACTTTAACCTTACAAAAATAAATAAACTGCAACATTTATGCCATGTGTTTCATTTGCATTTAAATATATTAATATTATGTAAATAAATGAAGGAAATAAATTACTTCTTGCTTCTTGAAAGTCCTGAGTTTTGTGTTATTATTAAAGAGGATATGTTTGGCTCCAAAGTAGAACAACTCTGCATAATGCTGAAAGTAAATGAAAAGCACTGGTCAAAGATTTAGAGATACTTTTTTCCATGTTCATTAAAAAAAAAACTCCTGACAGAAATATATTCAGCCAAACATAGACGGAAGAGGCACCTAGAAAATTGCCAGATATTACAAAGCTGTCCATCAGTTAAGGACTTGGTTCTAATCCAGTTTTACCAGAACACTTATGTGGCGTGCTGTTTTGCGAATGTGTAAGTGGAAAAAATGCCTTAAAGTTTCCTTGCTAAGCCACCTCATTTGGCAATAGTATGAAAGAACTTTAAATTCTAAATTAATGAAACTTTGGTAGCAGTCTGTGTGAAAGACTGTATTTTATTAAAGAATGATCTTCATCACTACACTTACAATGTTTTTAAGATTAGCAGTTTTAGCACAGAGAACTTTTCTGTGTGCAGGGGCTTTCACGTAAAAATTATCCTGCACTCATGGTATTTTGAATCTCACAAGCAGCGAGCGGTGTGACATGCCCAGCTGCTAAATATCAATCACTATGTGTGCAGGATAGTTTTTACATGAAAGCCCTGTGTTATGTCCGAATGTCTCTGACATGCACTGAACAATATATAATTAAAAACTGATGTAATATTCCCACAAAATCATTTACCATACTATATAGCAATGGACACTAGTTTGCTCCTATGTGAACTGAATTTAAACACAGCCTAAAGAATATCTTTACTGGAAGTAGGGCCAATAAGGGGACCAGAACTAAAAGTTCATCCAAAATACTGAAGTTCTGGTCAACCCCTTTTATTAATATAGCAAGTTGTGCTGTGTACTTAGCATCTATACATTCATCCAGAGCTAATGAAAAGAAGAGAAATTGCTCCAGCTTTTTTTTTATTAACTGCTTCACAACGTCGTTAGCCATTTCTGTAATTTTATCAATGATTGTCCAAGGAGACAAAGAAGCTATATACAATTGGCTAATGCAGGAAAAACCTCTTTAACAGCCTTTACCATGCATAATTTTACAAATTTTACATAAGAGAAGCATAAATTTATTTTAGTTCTGAGCGGGAAGACATAATTCACTACATGTATTTGATGTGTTAGTATTTGAATATTGGATATTAATTTGTTGATTTCTGTGCAACTTAGGAAATAGATAAATAAAAGTAATGTAAAGTAATTGCTTAAATTCTGTAAAATGTCATGCATTCAGCCAATGGCAAATACATATTTGCACAATTTGTTGTTCCAGTAAGTTCTGTTATAGTTTAAAATAGTAAGTAAATATTTCCCTGGCCTAAACAGAACTTAAAAAAAATATTTTTTCTTTTAACGACTACATTAATAAAAAATATTAAATAAAATTTACTATAAACACCATTTAAAAGTTGTAAACAAATACCTGTAATAACACCATACAGCTGTTTTATGTTACATGTTAAAGTGACCTTACATAGTGAAGGCACCTATGTGTGCAATTTTCAGTGAATATAATCATATTTTTTCTTTATTTTACTATGAAAAAGAATTCTTTCTCTCACTCCTGAAAATTACACTGCAAAGTCGATGCCATGGTCGGCAGTGGTGAAGTGGCCACTTGCAAGGCATGATACGTCAGTGGTTTTAGGAGGAAGGTACACTAAAGTGCAGTTAAAACCCCATGGCTGCTGTATATAGTCATTTTGATACCATCCAACACTACGGGTGGGTGAGGTCATTAAGGTGCAGACTTGTGAGCTGGAGGTCTAGGGTTCAAATCCCACCAGGGCCATCCTCCCTAACTGAGGTTTTATTCCAGGTTTTCCTAATTTCCCGTAAATGGGAAATGCCGGGGAGGTGCCCTAAACTTAGGCCTGGAACGTTTCCTTCCTTAAAAAAACATTTTCCAATACACTATTTCATCAGTGTCCAACTATCAGCTAGATTAAGATTTTTCATTAAATCTCTTATTTCAGCTAGAGAAATCAAATGTGGTTCAGATGATGGTAGATGAAAATTGAGAGTGTGGTCCAGTTTCAGTTTCAGGAAGGTTGTGTGAAGTTTTATTATCCAAAGACCCATACCTCAGGTGGTGTAGGAACTGATTGGACTACTGAATGATTATTTGGATAATTTAGGACATATTTTGACTTTGAAGAGAAATCACATACTCTTGTTAAGGAAAAGTAACATTTGTAAGAAAATTCTCGGTTCTCTCCATATCATTGATATGGCAAATGATATAACCAATGTAATAAAATTTGTTCACACTAAATCCATTCACTTACATAAAAACTGGACATATGTTTTGGGAGTGATCCCTCCCATCTTCAGCCTGTAGACAAACTGTTGTTAGAAGTGCATGGTTGGGTCTCTTGATGTTCTTATGGCGGACTCTGTTGCTTCTATTAGGAACTTGCTGAGTTCGTCCATTGGAGGGAAATTGAAATTCATCAAGTTTTCCTTGTTTTTGTAATGAAAATTTTTTCCCAAGTGGAAAGTTCTATTGCGTTGTGAAGTTGTTTCAGTAGTTTTGTCTCTGCTGTAATTTCATGATTTTTATTCCAAAAGTGGGCTGCTGTCGCTGATTTATCAGTCTGTTTAAAGCGAATATTTCTAAAGTGTTCTTTTTTCCGGATTTCCAAATTCCTCTTTGTTTTTCCAATGTATATTTTATCGCACTCTGCACATTTTATTTCATAAATACCCGACTTTTGTTCTGTTGGCATGTTGTCCTTTACTCTGCAACCTAATAGGTTCTTTATATTAAAATTGTTCTTTGGGGCTAACATAATTCGTTGTTCTTTGAATATTTTTTTTAATTTATTGTGGTAAATTGGTTGGTACGTGAAACTTTTGAATTTATACCTTTCTTTTGTATTTTTAGTGTGGAAACCTCTCTTATTGTTTTTTTTTTTTTTTTATTTTATTCATGATTTTAATACTGTGTCTTTGCTGTACCCATTAGTTTCTGCTATCTTTATGATTTGTTGGTATTCCAATTTGTACTCTGTTTCTGTGAGTGCGATGTTAATTAATCTGTATGCTAAACTATAAAACACTGCATATTTATGTGCAATGGGGTTAAAACTGTCATTTTTTATGTAATTTTCTGTGTGTGTATCTTTTCTATGAATTCCGAAGGTAAGATAGTCTTCATTTCTTATGATTTTACATCTAGGAAGGGGAGACATCCATTTCTTCCTTCCTCTGTGGTGAACTTTGTAGATTTGTGTTGTAAATTCAGAAGTTTTAGTGCATCTGCTATATATTTTTTGGAATTATTGCAAACATGTCATCCACATCCTATACCATGTTTTGGAGATTAGAGGGAAGGCTTTGGTGATACGCATTTCCAACAAAACTCATAAAAAAATCTGCTAGAAATGGAGATGGGGATCTCCCATAGCTAGTCCCAAGACCTGTTGGTAATATTTTTTATTCAAAATGAAGAACTTTTGTTTAATGCAAATGTTAGTAAGTTTTATCAAGTCTGCAATTTCTTGTGCTTGTAGATCTAAGGATTTTAACCAATTCTTTATCATTAGCATAAGCTTATTTGTTGGTATGCTTGGAAATAAGGCTTCTACATCAAACGATACCGTTATATTTTCTGCTGTAATTTTTTAATTTTTCTACCAGATCCTGTGAGTTTTTGGCACTGAAGCATTGGTATTTTTTTAAGGATTTGAAAATGTCGATTAATTTTTTTGCTAAGAGGTATGTTGGTGAATTGATATTATTTATTATAGGTCTCCTGCTGTTATCTTTTTTGTGTAATTTAGAAAGTGCATACATTCTAGGTAATACTGGGTTGCTTTGTGTGAGTTTTCGTTTTTCCATAGTGGACGTACTTTTATTTCATCCAATGTTTTATTCAAGTTTTAAGTGCAGCTTTTAAGTGGATAGAACTTTCCACTTGGGAAAAAATTTTCATTACAAAAAACTTAATGAATATAGATTTCCCTCCAATGGATGTACTAAGCAAATTCCTAATAGAACCAACAGAGTCCGCCACAAGAACATCAAGAGATCCAACTGCCACTTCTAACAACAGTTTGTCTACAGGCTGAAGATGGGAGGGATCACTCCCGAAACATATGTCCAGTCTTTATGTAAGTGAATGCAGTTAATGTGAACAAATTTTATTACATTGGTTTTATATATATATGCCACTCCATTGTCAATAGCTTCATAAATATATTTAATGGCAAATGATTTTGACTTTGAGCATAACTAGGATTTAATTATATCCACTGAAAAAGAAATCAGGTTACCTATGAAGTGCATAGTACACATGATACCAAACAGCACAGGCTCAGGGCTAGCTACTTACACACTGCTGTTCTTAATTATTATAGTTAAAGCTACTTGGTTTATGTCATTCATCACTCATCACAGACAATCCATACTCTCATTGTGCACGCATTGCAAGCAATGGGGTATTCATCCTAGCTTTATTTATTTAGTCAACCTTGAAGTTACTGCAATTATCTACTGTAACAGTATTTTCTTGGTCTCCAATTTTACATTTCAAATATAACTCAAAAACCTTTTTTTATGCAAGATGTAAGCATTTGCATTAGAGTTTGTTGTAAATTTACTGCATATTTTACAGAATAAGTTTAATGAAGTTAAACATTCATTAGGTAATGTCACGAAATGGATTTCAGTTTTCTCATTAGGACATAAAGATACATCAGAATAACATTTCTTTGGTTGGGTGCAAATTTCACTGTTGTACAGTGTAGTAGTTTCACCATAACACTTGCTTCTTCACTTAAGCACTAAATAATTTGGTATTTCTTTGAGTTTATGCTACTGATTCATCATTACAACATTAATGATTACTTACTCCTCACTTAATACAAAAATTCATATGAACTAGTATTTCATTCAACTGTGGATTCAACTTAAGAGAGCAAATTTTGGGCAACATTCATCTTTTTCTAACAATAAAGCTGTAGCAGTAATAATTCACCAGAAAATTTATAATTTCAGTTAGACCTCTCTTGGTTCCAAGAAATTTAAGTACTGCACCCTACAACAAAGTGATTAGTATATTGATTCTGTTGGAGATCCCAAGCAAATGCATTAAAGCATGCTGTTATTTTGTAACTAAGAGAAAAATTTTGAGAAACGTTGACAGCATTGAATGGCCAGTGGTTGTGCACGAGTCAACCAAATGCCTTCTAGGCTTTCTTAGTTTAAATATTCTCTAAAGTTCCAAGTTACAGAATTAAAAAGAAATGGCTGTAAAATGAGTCTTCATATGTAGACCAATTGGCCTATTCATTGAATGGTATGGAATATGGGACTACCGAGAGTGTTACCTAATAATGTAGCTTTGGTAGGATTGGCTAGGCTAATTAGTAAAGGGAGAATAATTGAAAGAAGCATGAAATATGTATGGATAAATATCTTGAATGATGGAGAGATTGTCAAGGAATGTCTTGATGCACAGGAGAAGCTTAAATGGAAAAGGTAATGAAATCCAGCATATTGTTGAAAATATTGATTGATTGGGTAAAAAAGCAATATGGATATGGGTGGTTTTGGAAAGAAGTAAAAGATAGAGTTGGAGATATTGAGAAACAAGAAATCTTTGGTAGCTTTAGGGAAAAGAGTTCATTGAGAATGTATCAAGAGATAAAAAAGGGGGAAGGAGAGGTACCTAGAAATTTGTGATGAATTAGTGAGGGAAAGTTTTGCTTGGAACAGATCTGGAGTGTGGAATCTAAGAGGAATGAGAAAAATCTGTGGGAATGAATGTCCCATGTGTGGTGAATCTAATGGGTATTATAGCATTTTATATTGTGAGCAAGGAGGTGGAGAGTCGTGGAATAATTTTGAGGAAGAAATTTTAATAAGGAAGATATTGGGAATCAAAGGAGATAAAAATATAAAAACATTGGGAAAATACTTGGGGCAAAGTTAAGGATAATTGTTGGAGAAAGATAAGAAGTACTACTGGAGAAGAGAGTTTAACTATAGGGAAGAGTAAAAAATTTTATTTAATTATTAGAATAAGAATGGAAGTAGTGAAATTAATTATGGTTGGGTTACCAATATATCAACAACCTGGAGTTATGATGTATGGGGATTGGAAACAGAATAGGTAGGTAACTTCTGATGATGTAACATGCAAGTTATGTTAGCTATTTTGTATTATAATAAGGGCTTAGTAATAGTATTCCTAAAATTGTGAAATAATGGAAATATGCCAATTGTATTGTATTCTATTGATGAGTTTGATGGAAAGAAATAAATTCATATTCAAATGGTCTGGAGCACAAAGAGAAGTAGTAACTTACCTACATTAACGAGAGTGTGTAGCCATTATTATAGCATGATGTGTACAGATCAAGTCCTTGGTGCCATGCACCTGCCCTTAGACTTAGACAGTGCATTATTAATACAGCAAAATTCCATATATAGCCATGTTTGCATATATCTTCCATTTTTTATCCACTAGGGAACCTATGTGCATCACTTTCAGTGCATCATGGTTTATTTGTCAGAGTTCCCAACCATAATATCATTTACCTTTACTACAATTTATACTTACAAATAGGATGTGAGCAAAGGCTGCTATAGCAAACTGTAGTAAACTACTGGGTCCTTTGGTTTCTAGGAATTACCCTAGGTCAGGTTCAAATTAGTGTATGCGTGCATGTGATTCCATTTTTTGCTAATTGTTGCTCTGTTGTATATATTTGGTCATACATTACCTCATCTTCCATTTTCCTTTGGTATTTTTGTACAATTGCTCTCATGTTAACCATTATTAACCCTTTATTCATTGTGTTTGCGTGAACTATTCCTTTCTAGCCATTCTCCTACTACGTCCCTTCACTGCATGGTTTAAGAAATTAGTATTCATTCAGTTTACCCTTTACTCCACCTGCAGTGTGCTGCTATTAGTGGGTGCATTTCTTGCTGTTAGTACAACCACAACAACTGTAATATTAATAATAATAATAATAATAATAATAATAATAATAATAATAATAATAATAACAATAATAATAATATTATTATTATTATTATTATTATTATTTACTGTCAATAGACGAACTAAGTTCCTGATAGTTTTGAATAGCGGGAATTTTCACAGTGAAATATAGTATAATATAACAAATTATTATTGAGGAAATCACTCAAATTTCACTAATTTAGTTCCACTTCTTAGACATGTTTCAAAGGCTGACCATGCTGACGATGAAGGCAACCACCTTAGAAACATGTCCAAGTAAGTGGAACTAAATTAGTGAAATTTGAGTGATTTCCTAAATAATAATTTGTTATAAGTTTCGGATATTTCATTTTATATTTACAGTGAATTTAAAAGTCATTCACCTTTAAATTTATTTATTAATTATATAGTTCTTCAGATTGGGCTTAAAACTAATATCTTTATAATTTTTTTTTTATAAAAGGGTAATTTGCTATACAATATGAATCCTTAATTTTAAAATTTTTGTCAATTTCAAGTTTAGCATTATTCTATGGTAATTATCCTTTCCTCTTGTTTTATAAGAATATAGATGATCATTGGTTAACCTGTTTTTACCACTATGCCATAATTCTCTCTTTTTTGGTCAGATTATAAAAGTCAACACACATTTTCGGGATGGTGGTGGGTTAATAACTTTCAATGCATTCACAGCATCTCTGAATAATGTTTATATTCACTCATCTATTATTTTAGGTAACTTTAAAGCTACTGCTTGTTCTGCATACCAATATGCAAGTTGCAGCAGCATAAAACTAATTGAATTTGGCGAATTTGTTTCTACAATATAAGAAATTGGTGTTTTAGTTGTGGGCTTTAAATTGATGCTAATTATTAAGACAGATTTTATTCAGAAAATATTTAGGTCTGTTTGTATCATTTCAGGTGGCATGCACAAACTGGAAGCGAGTATTTATGATTCTCACTGGCCTTGCAAATGAAACAAATCTACTGAAGATTCCTGCAAGTGAAGCTCATCAGAAAGAAATATTTTCTAGACTTAGCAATTACTCTTCTGCAGATATTGAGGTTTTTCTACAGTCTTTTACAAAATTTCTCTTTGTGCGTCATCCATTTGAGAGACTTCTTTCTGCATATAGAAATAAATTAGAGCAACATTATCAAAGTTCAAAATACTTTCAATCTCGATTTGGCCGGCATATCATTAAACATTATCGACCCAATGCTTCTAGTGAGTCACTCAGCAAAGGGGATGATGTAACTTTTAAAGAGTTTGCAGCATATTTGCTAGGTACAAAAGAAAATGATTTTAATGAACACTGGAGGCCAGTCTATAAGCTGTGTCACCCATGTGCTATAAATTATGATATTATTGGCAAATACGAAACTCTAGAGCAGGATTCTGAGTTCATATTGAAGCATGTAGGAGAGGTGAAAATTGAATTCCCACATGCACCAAAATTATCAAGCACTACTATTAACCTCAAAAAGTATTTTGGTACACTTAAACCATATACTATAAAGCAGTTGTATAATATTTATATAATGGATTTTAAACTCTTTGGTTATGATTTACAAGATTTCTTGGGATATAAAACAGATTAAATAATCAAGGAAAGACTAAATTCCATTTGAGAGCAACTTAAAAGTTACAGACATGTTATCTATCCTGTAAATATTTTGTAAAAGTAATATTTATAATTTTGTTACAATAAAATATTTATTAATGTTGAAGGCTATGTTGTACTTTTGAGCCAAATTGTATGGTAGTAGAGTATGCAGCATTTTTATACTTAAGGAGGAATTTAGGAGAATATAGAAGTTACTGTCATAGTCAGTATAATTTGGTTCTTTCTTATCCAAAACTTTACAAACAGGATAATAAATGTGTTGTAAGCATATGATGTCCGTGAAAATTCCTTCATAAAAAAGAAAGACAGTATTTCTTCATTGTTGTATGTATATTACTGAAATGCAGCATATCATATTAATTAGAATTCAGTACTAATGTAAGATACATTTATTATTTTTATTACAGCTTTATTTACAATACTTTATATTCTATATTTTCACCTTCTATTCACCAGCCAAGAATGGGTAATATACTCCATTTCTGAAATTGGACATCCATATATTGTAAACAGTTATTAAATTAAATGTATAATGCTGGTAGCTACTCATTACATTGGGATAAGATTGTTGTCTGACCAACTCCTGCCATAATTGCTCAGGGGCTTAGTAATTTTTTCTTAGGTGATCCGTCACAGATAGCCAAGTCCAACTTTCCAACACTGACTTAGTTATAACTAGTGTTGAGAAATATATGCAAATGCATATTTTTAATACAGCAATACATTTTAATAAAACAGTAATTATATGTTTCAAATCAAAGTAAGATGATTGGAGCATGTTTGTTTATGCATATTTTGATAATTTCTTATGAATATAGTTTTCCAGTTTTTTGCACTTCATATATAATATGAAGCAACTGTGTTCAAACATTCAGGGAACTAGTTGAACATGGAGTGACTGTTAATCATTTACATTTATCTTCCAATATGCCTGCTTTTGGAGAAAATAGAATAGATACTGCACTGATGAAAGCTCAAAAATAAAACATCCTTGCATAATCACAGAGTAAAGTGTCCAACTTGGCCATGCATATATGCATGATATCTCCCTTTACCCATTTCCCTCCATCCCCCTCTAATTTTGTTAACAGCATTGGTTACTTCTGCATCTGTACTGTTATATATGTCAGTTTTGAATGCTGTTTAAAACGTATCTATCAATGTACGTGTGCTTTCACTTATTTTTATTTATTTATTTGTTTTTTTCATAAGCAAGTATTGAATGTCACATGTTTGTTAATTGCCATAGGATCTCTTGGGATGATGAATGGAGTGAATAAATGATTATGTGAATAAGCCTGAAATATGTTTCCTAAAGTCATTTTTTTCATGAGGAAAAACTCAAAGGAACCCACCCAGATATCTCAATCTAAAGGGAATTCAAGTGCATGCTGGTCTGTTGCTTGATACAGCTGGCTTCAAACCTATGCCCAAATGAAGTGAGCCATAGAGGTTGTAACCATGTGTGCTTGCTCCCATGGAATTTGAATGATAAGTAGTATTAATGTAGTAATTGATATTTGTAAATGGTTTATAACATGACTTTTAAGCAACTGAGAAATTTGTTTTGCTTAGTGTTTAAAGTATATTTACTCTTTTCTATTGTGATGCTTCTTTAGCAATATGCTATAAACGGAATGAGCATTGGTAGACTATTTACTAATTTTACTCCAGTTTGAAGTAATCATCTAATTTATTTTTTGGCCGGGGGCATCAATCCAAAGCAAGATGCTTATGCAAAGATGTAAATTCAAATGCTACTTTTGTCAAAATGTTCACTGATTATTCATTTTTATCAGGGTTTTTTGCTCATCCCCAAAGAGCCATGGAATTTAGTGTTCTAGTATTTTTGGAAAGCCTGATAGTCAAATTCAAAGTGATTATGGTACAAAAGGATCATAATGTCAAAATTTAATAATAACCATATGATTTTATTATATAATTTGAAAATAATTTGTTTTATTGATTTTATTTCTGTTTGAAGTAATCATCTAATTTATATTTTGGCAGGGGGCATCGCTCCAAAGCTAGATGCTTATGCAAGATCAAATACTGCTTGTATCAAGCTGTTCACTGATAAATCATGTTATCAGGGTTTTTTGCTCATCTCCAAAAATCAATGTGTGATAGTTTTAATGCTTCTAGTATTTTTGGAAAACCTGATTGATAGTTAAATTCAAATATGGTATGAAAGGAACATAATGTTAAATTTTAAGAATAACCAAATGATTTTATTATATAATTTGAAAATATTTTGTTTTCTAATAAAAATATAGACACGAACAAATAATTTGTAAAATAGCTTATCAGTTATTGAGTATGAAGTACCAGGAGGTTTATATATTTTTTTCATTAAGAAGTTCAATTAATACACTTTTTACTGTTATCAGAATTTCTGCTACATTTACAAGGAATATATTCCTCTTTTGAAGAATTGGTTTCATGTGTCAGCAACTGTTTGTATACTTGCTTTTCCATTAATTCTAGATTGATTATCAAATATATGCCATTTGGGTATTCTTTTGACTTATTCTCTTTCATGATTTATTATAGTGCAGATATTTAGAAATTCTGACATAGATTTCCATAAGATTTTAGAATTCTAATGCTGTGGTTCAGGCACTCCATATTTGCTTATCAACTGGAGGGTTTTGGTTTGATTCCTGTCATTAATAAATTAACTGGCTTAATTTTTTATTTTCTGGGGTTTCCCTTCTCCTGAAAACACTAATGCTATGCCGCTTAGAGGCCCATAGATATACGCTGGGCTTAATGTGCCATCAATTTAACTTTGTTTTGATGGCCTATGGCAGTCAGCATGAAGCGCTAACAAACATTATTTCTTCCTACCTTCCTTCCAGTTTGGTATCTTAATTTCTTGCATTATCCAAGAATTATGTTTATTGCCATTTAACTAAGACTATATAACACCAGCTTCTATACTCATTTTTATCCTGCTTATAGTGATTGTCAGAATCTATGCATGCCATCACTATGGAAACATTCAAAATTTGGGTTTTTAGGATATATTTAATTTTTGGGGAATATCAATTTTACATTTTTGTCACAAGGTGTTCTACACACATAAGTCTCAATTTGTTAGTTTTTATAAGATTTCACAGTACTTTTCTCTTAAGAGAAAATTTTTATATATTTTTAATTTGTCATTCTGTAAGTATATAACAAATTCTGTATTATCTGAACTAACTTATTTGTTAATAGGACTATAATATTTTTGTCATAATTAATTGTTCATGTTTGTTTCTTGGATTCTCTATAACAATTTCAGTTTTAATGTGTCATAATGCTGCTATTTTGTAATTTTGTTATTGGTAATTTTTATTGGTTTATTTTATGGTTTAGCATTTTGCAAATGCATTAAATTGTGATGTAGGTTATCTCTTAAAGGAGTATCAAACTTTTTACACTTTTCTGTCACTATTATCAAAGTCTACTGTCAAAGATTATAGTTCTCTTTTATTTTAATGTTATTACTAGGTATGAATTGTATGTATCCAAGAGAAGATTGTATTGTGAAAGTACTATAATTTTAATAGAAAATAATTTCACTGTAGAGTGTCTCATTCATATTTTTCCCTTATGTCTAAGGTTAAAAATGTGGGGCTAGTTTAATATGAATTCTGAGCATGTGTTTCTGGTGCAAAATTTTATAATAGCCTCTGTTATTTATGAAAAAGTTGGTAACTTTAAATCACAGTGTGAAAAGTTTTGCTTCCCTTTTCTACTACATTTCACTATCAGCCACCTGAATTATTCTTGAATGCCTAGATATAAAAGTAAAACTGCTATTCAACACATTTAGCAATTCTGCCATTTTAGTGGAATAATAGCTCTGATTAGCCCTTAGACATAGTAGCATTTAAAAGTTTTACACTTTTTTTGTTGCTTAAGAAATAATTTCAAAGTCAGGTACATTAGGTAGTGGCCCAGGTTTGAATCTTGCATGGATTTAGCTGTGCAGCGGAAATCATGATTGCGGGGTTTTCCAAAATGAATTTTGGATAGCAATCTGTTATTTATTTATGATCATATTTATTTTCCTGCAGATGTAAATACTTGGCACAAGGTATTAATAGTATATAAATAAAAATTCAAAAGTGCCTAGAGAACAACAGTACTGTAAAGTAACTTGTTACAAATGGAACATCAGAGCACCTATGTGTGTGGCTAAGTAATTTTAAGGTAAAGCAGGGTAGCTTACTGGACTGAAAAATGGCATTGTTGTATAATGAGCTAGCTTGTTTTAAGCCAGGTTGAATGAATATTTGGTTGTGGAGCTTTTTTTTTTATCTGATTCAGCATAATGTTAAAAAAAAATATATTTTACATATATACAGAAGGTACCAAAAACGTATACACACTTCAAGCAAAGAAAAAAACTGTGTTAACATATAAAACTGAATTCTCACAAACAGAAAATGATAGGCACTAATCATCTTACACTTTTACAGTTATACTAGTTACCCAAAATGACCACCATCGGCATCGATACACTTTTGAGTACGTATAACTACTGATTGAGCAATGTTTGCGAAAATGTCAGCGATAGCAGCACATGCTGTTTCAATTTCTTCCCGAAGTGCTGCCAGTGTAACTGGTTTTGTACAGTATACAACATCCTTAAGAGTTCCCCATAGGTAGAGGTCCAACGGAGTTAAGATCCGGAGAACGCGGTGTAAACTCAGTCGGACCTCTTCGTCCTATCCAGTGCCTTGTTAGATTGCCATCAAGATACGCACGTACATCGCGTAATGTGGTGGTGCTCCAACGTGTTGGAAGAGAAATTCATTTCCATAGAATGTACGAATGGCGGGTAAGACGGATGTGCATATCGTGTTCAGGTAAATTGGGCCAGTTACTGTTCCTTCAAAAAAAGAATGGTTCAATTAGACCCCTAGATGACAATCCACACCAATCATTAATTCCAGGTAAGTTAACAGCTTTTTTCCAAAATAACGGGTGGATTGTTTGCACACCAGTAGGCACAGTTATGCCGGTTAACAGTTCCGTTTAACTTAAATTGTGTCTAATCGAACCAAACAACTTTCCCCTCTTGCACCATATTTTGAAACCACTAACTACTGCATTCTCCGGTCAGGGTCATCTTTATTTAATGCATGCAAATGTATTGAGATGAAATTTTTCAATTTTGCTGTTTTAATAATACGATGTACGCTGGTTCTGCTAATCCCAGTCTCACGTGCACATTGCTTTATGGATTTCTGCAGCGAGTGCTCAAAGTGTTCCAAAACCACATCCGATGACGCGGAGCTTGTTGCTGTGTGAGGTTTACCAGATCTCCCCTATGAACATTGCATACGGTACCATGAATCTCTGTCGGTCCTGGTGGTGTAGTGGTTACCATCCTTGCCTCCTAAACCCAAGATCACGGGTTCGAACCCGGCCAGGACCGATGGATTTTTCGAGCGTAAAAATCCTAAGTATGACTTCCTTCGGAAGGGAAGTAAAGCCTTGGGTCCCGTGTCGTACATTTACGGCACGAAAAAGAACCTCAAGCCTGAAAGAGGGGCCTCAGAGCAAAATTTGTTGGCCGTTTCACGCCCTGAGTTGAATGGGACGCTGATGACCTGAGATGTTAAAGAGCGTCAATAAATCAACCAATCAAAAAAAAAAAAAAAAAAAAAAACATGAGTCTCAAATGCATGCAATTGTTACTCGCGTTGACGGTTCTGTTCTATACACACGTCTCGATTGCCTTTGTTTGAACTTCAACAACATTCTCGGTTTTCCAATGCCATTTCAAAATTGCTTTCAACTTTTCAAACGATAATCTTGCTCCATTTTATTGTAGCAATGCTAGCATAATGTAATGTGAGTCACGTGTGTTTACAGACATCATATGATAATCTTGGCTTCATTTGTTCATTGTTGATTTATCTGTCACGTAGCAAAGCTATCATAATGTATGTAAGTCAATCTGTTTGCCGAACATCGTACTGCACATTACTGTTTTCTTTCGGTCCAGCTTTGAAATATATTAAATAGATATCTACTGTGAAAGTGTGTATACATCTTTTTGGCACCTTCGGTATTTACACCTTACATGGATCCTTATCAATTAGACGATTCTCTATTATTTATAATTATTTAATGCTCAAAACTGTAGTACATACTACAAGTTTTTTATATAACAAAGTATTTGGTAGTAAATTAAAAGTCAATGGAAAAAAATCGTATATGAATTATATTATGGCTATGTTTTCTGAAATTAATGCAAAAAATATTCTGTAGTACATCAGATGTTTGTTATATATTTACACTTATTTCCATACTGTCTCAGACCACCACGGGTGGCCGAGGTCATTAGGGTGCATACTCGTCAGTGGGAGTTCTGGAGTTCGAATCCCGCCAGGACCGTCTTCCCTAACAGGTTTTTCCAGGTTTTCCTCGATCCTCATAAACAGCAAATGCTGGGGAGGTACCCTAAACTTAGGCCAGGAACGTTTCCTTCCTTAAAAAATTATTCCTTTCCCAATTTACCATTTCATCCCATGTATCATCAATGTCCACTGCCTGTGGTGTCTCAGTGATAAAAACGAACATTAAACTTTAAAAAAAAAAAAACTCAGCATTTTACCCAGTTTAGTGCTTTGGTTTACATACTTATGCATAATTTTAGTTCCAATACAATAATATCTGGTTTTTCTTATTGCATATGAAATATCCAATTTAGAAAATCTCTTAAGCAATGTTATGTGGTACGAAAATTGAACA
Organism: Metallyticus violacea; assembly: GCA_030762175.1. Lineage (NCBI taxonomy): Eukaryota > Metazoa > Arthropoda > Insecta > Mantodea > Metallyticidae > Metallyticus > Metallyticus violacea. The sequence continues at coordinate 122,619,223 of CM060846.1, read as the reverse complement.
TTTCAGAAATGGACAAATGCATTTTCCTATGCAGCTGAGAATAGTTACATTATGTATAACTTTATTATTTTACATGCCCAGTTTCTTTTTGCAACTGTTACTGCATGAATTAGTGATTACATCTATATTTGAGTTAATTTTCTGTCATTAATAATTTGCAAGACTTTAATGTGTAAAAATTAGCTTTCTCTACAACATATGTAATGCAAGGGCACTTCAGCCTCTTACCAGCATACATTCTGTCCTTGGCAGCATGTAAATATATGCAGGTCTTATTGTTTTTTGTTTGGGGTTAATTTATGTTGCCATTGTATGTTTCCAAACAGGAAAAATAAGTGCTACTAAACCATCATAACAGTACTGAAAATATCTACCAACTAATTAAGCTGGGTAAAGAATATGTAGCATTGCAAATCAATATAAAAAAAAGTGAGTGGGTTGTCTGATCAGATATATTAAATCTCAGACCATATTCAAATACAATACATGTCATAGCCATATTACAACAGTAATGGTAGTGTGAATTACTCTGCTGAAGAGCATGCTGATATTTGGGAAATGTAGTCTTAGTGAAGAAAGGCCTACCATGCTGCATGCAGGTAGAAGACATCTTGCTTGAGGGAATCTCTGTCCATCGAAAGCAGAACTGTTTGAGATAAAATAATGGAACTATTTATTAAGGGTGCAGTTCAAATTGTTTCATTGCTGTTGCAAGTTTTGAATAAAATGTCCATTTGGTACACCTTTGTTGATACCACCAATGCATCGTGTAAGGGCAATATGAAGCCAATTTCCAATGCCAGATAGCTTTTTTGTCACTGGATTGATGATATTGTAACTAAAAAATTGCAATCACTGTTATGCAGTGATTTAAGCTCTGTTTAATACCACATGGATATTAATCCACACAGTATACATTACAGGTCAATGAAGAATCACTCTTTACAGCATGTGCAGTACCAGAGAGGATACTCAATGTTTGGAATGTAACTTTTGGTGACAAAAGCTTAGGACATTAGTTCTACAATGACACAGAGCTGAACTGGATATTGTTTATTCACAATGATGAGCTGGTTACCTTGTTAGAAGATGTTTCTTGTGCTGATCAACATAGTATGTGGTACGAACATGATGTTGCTCCAGCACTTTCGTTCGTCAAGCAGTTAAAAAGCTAAACAGTCTGTTCACAAACAGATAGATTGAATGCTGAGAACCCAAGCAAGAATGCTCTCCACAATCTTCAGACTTGACACCACTTGATTTTGTTCTTTGAGGATATGTGACATATGTTTAGGTCACTGAACCTATCACTCTAAAGGAGATAATATATTTTATCCAATAAACCCGCAGTTCAATCACTGCAGCAATGATGCATCTAGAGGGAATTTTTTATCACATTTTGATTTTTGTTCCACTTTGCTTGGATGAGGGTGACCTAGCATTCTTAACACTTTATGTACTACATTTCAACTCTGCTCTGTAATATGTTACAAACATCTGGAACAATGCCTTGTGTTTATAATGGGGAAAAGGGGCATCACAGAACACCAATGATACATGAAATAATTAGGGATATTTTTAAAAGGATTTGTTCAAGGCTAAGTTTAGGGCACTTCCCCGATATTTTCCATTAATGAAAACTGAGGATAGCCTGGAAAAAAAAAAAACCTCGGGAAGAACGGATCTATTGCAATTCAAACCGCAGTCTTCCCGTTATCATGTCGTATACCTTAGCAAACTAGGATACCCATGTCGGTCCAATATGTAGTGCGAGCCTAAGCGCCCACTTATGTAATATATTGGGGATCTCCTGTGAAAATTGTAAATATACATGTAAGCGACATCTACCAAAACAAAAAGTTTATAAATGTTCACCCCTTTGTGACTAAAGATTACATCTCTGTTAATAATATGCATTAATAAGCAAAAAAAAAAATTAAGTAATGTGTTTATGATATTCATGAACTGAACTTCCGGAGAAACTAACAAGGCACATATCGCACAAACGAGCAAATCAGTTAAACACCCAGAAGGAACATATAAGTAGACTAAAACTAAATATAGAAAAATCGACCGTAGCTGAACATATCAGATCAACAGGACATCATATAGACGTGGACAACATGGAACTTGTGGCGGTCTGCAATGGTTTTACACAAAGGATAATATATGAAAGCATAGAAATATTCAAAGAAACAAATAACATAAACAGAGATGACAGCAAACGGCTCCACAGCGTCTGGATAACTATTAAGAGGACGCTCCTCCATTAGCCTACTCCGACCAATGAGAAGTTAAAAAATTGTACTTTCACCCAGCTCTAGAAGATATAAACAAGCGGTATAAATTCTTATTTAAATGTATTCCACAGCCTGGATTCTGACCATCTTCCAGTCACTTTCGGTATCTTAGGCCGACTGGATCGAACTATGGCCCTACAAGTGCCCGTCCTGGCAACGACGGACTGGGATGAATATAAAAAACAACTGCATTCCCTTGCAAACCCCAAAGTAATTTTAGACAGCACGTTGGAAATTGATCAAGCAATAGCACATTTCACAATCTCCGTCAGGACGGCACGCAAAACAACAAAGTCCAGCCCGAACGGGACAGGTACCCAGAGGTGGAGCGCCTCATTGCCGGCCGTAGGCGCTGCATGCGCAAATGGCGCGAGACAGGATCCCCGCTCCTTAAACTCGCTGCGAACTGGTTACGTAAGGTAATCAAATCGCAAATAATCGCCAACAACCATAACAGATGGGAACAAAAGATGAAATCATGTATCCACTCAGATGGAACCCCATGGCGATTACTGCGCAGCTTCAGAAATGCAGGCGTCACCCGCCCCGACACTGAGGTGCTTCAAGGTCAGACTGGGCTTGTATTCTCCACCAAAGAAAAGGCCGAAATATTTGCAGACACTCTCGAGCAGCAATTCCAGCCGAACCAGGACAACGACCCCAACCACGAAAATGTGGTGGTAGCCTGGATGGGGGCGTGGAGACTCACGGGGCAACAACAAGTAAATAAGTTAATAACAACTCAGGAGGTCTTCAACTAAATTAGACAACTGGAGAAAGGCAAAGCCGCAGGCCCAGACAGAGTGACAAACGAGGACCTCAAGCACCTGCCAGGCAAGGCGCTTGTTCAGATAAAAATTTACAATGCTTGCCCGTTAAGCAGCTACTTTCCTGCGGCTTGGAAACAGGCAAAGATAATGATGATTTTGAAAACAGGCAAAAAAAAAAAAAAAAAAAAAAAACCCTCGGCTACTACAAAATTACAGGCCCATAGTCTTCTCTCTGCAGTGGGGAAATTGTTCGAAAATGTCATCCTGTTTTGATTACAAAACACAGTTTCCGATCTGGATGCACTTTCAAAATTTCAATTTGGTTTTAGAAAACAGCACTCAACAGAATTACAACTGCCTAAATTCATTGATGACGTAACCAAACAATTCGCCAACGGGGCCTCCACCTTGGCACTGTTTCTTGACGTGGAGGTTACGTTCACGGGTGCTGGCACTCGGGAATGATGTACAAAATTTACCAGCAGCTACCTCAACTGCGAAGCTGCATAGTTACCTGACGAATAGCACCTTCCACGTACGGGCAACCAACCAAAGATCCACCACTAGAAAGATGAACGCTGGAGTTCCTCAAGGAGCTTCATGGAACCCTACCTTTTCTCCCTCTTCACCACAGACTTCCCCATCGACATCCGATGCAAAGTGTTGATGTACGCTGACGACACGGTAATATACACCCACCACAAGAAAATTAATTTTGCTCTGCGCACACTGCAAAGATACGCCGAAGAATTTCTATACTGGCTAAATATCTGGAAAATTAAAATCAATCCGAACAAATGTCTCCCAGTAATCTTCTCTCTAAAGAGAAAGCATCCAGGTGTAAACATAAATGTAGGGGGAGAAATATTACCGTTTCGCCGGCGTGCAAAATATCTAGGGGTGACACTGGATTCCACTATGAGATGGTGGGATCATCTGCGAAATAGTGCCAACAGTTGGCGGCGGTTCCTCAAAATGTGTGCCCCAGTATTTAGGAGCAAACTAGTGCTGTTGAACACCAAACTAATTTTATATAAAGCCTTCATTTTAAGCATAATAACCTATGGAAGTGCTGCCTGGGCCCATGTTCCAAAAACGACAACAGACTGTACAAATCATCAGCTTAAGGAAATTGCTTATTGTTCCACTGATCACCACAAATGCTGTTATACATCAGGAAACACAATTGGAGCCTGTTGCAAACTTTGATGCACATAAAGCGCGCAGGACCTGGGCGTTCGTGTTCACCCGAATGTAACAGTCAGAAATATAGGAAGAGGCCCACCAATCCATGGAAAACACAAATTCAAGGCAAAGAGAATTAAATTATTCTAAAAACAAAACTAAACACAGGCATAGCGCCTCACATTGTTGTATATATTGTACATATTAGGTGAGTTTAGGTTTAAGAATGGATTATGGTTTAATCATAAGGTTATTTATATGTGTATGTTAGAAAAAAAAAAAAAGAGGGCAACCCAATCCAACAAACTTTGTTGTATAAGATTTTAAAATGTACATTATCAAATGTAAATCATTTCTCCTACGCTCCGCAACCATATCGGGCGTCTGTATGGATTTACTTTATGTAACTAATATCCAGCCACCAAAACGAACGCAAACTGTAAGACATGTGTAAAATTAACCTGAAAGGTCGTCTAATGTAGGCCACAGGTCCACTTTATGAATAAAGCAAATCTGAATCTGAATCGCGCTTGGTTATTTGAACCAAACGGAGAGCATAGGCGCCTCTTCACCGAAGGATCTGTATCCACCCCGCGCTTCAAGTCTTCCCAACCCGACAGTCCCAGTGCACAGCAGCTTACCAGCTTATCTGGGCAGAACATTAGGACCGCTGCCAACAGTCCCTGACAGGAATCCAGGCGCCTTCGGGCAGATTCTCTGCTGTCTGTGCTTGTCAGCCTCCATTAACGAATATTTCTCTTAACTATCCTTCTTTTCTGTTAGGTTTAAGTACCCATTAATTTAGGTAGTTTGGTAGGAAATTAGGTACTAATGTATAGAGATGCGTTACATAAATATGCCACAGTAGCTAGCAAAAATAGCATTGGTTAAGATTGAGTGCTCCAACCAAGACAAGTTCATCCCTTGGCCCATAGGCAGTACAGACAAGGAGCACAATGCAGCTAAAAGACCAAAGATACCAACAGTATGAATTTGAATTTATTTCCAATTAATTATACAAGTTTACTCCTTTACATGAACAGTACTCTTTTACAATCACTCAATCATGCAAATACAAACTATAATGGACCTCCATCTATTTCCGATGTACCCCTCACAATTACAATATTTACTATATTTCGTGATATACTACCTTTACCTTTAAACATAACAATTAGAAACAGTGCCTTCGGCAATTCCAGAAGGCACTGACTCCATTCAAATTTTATTTCAAATTGATTGGCTCAGCTCCCCAGTACCCGGTTCATAAGCAACTACCTGCTGGAATATCCAGGGGACCGGGCTTCGATCCAACCAAAACAAAACACAACATTAAAAGTAACTCATACATTCAGTGCGATATTAAATTATATTTTTGCTATACTAAACCTTCCTTCTTCTTCTTTTATTGCTTAAACTCATTTGGCCATATTTATATCCTTAGAGTTGCTTATTCCTTTGGACCTTATAGACGCTAACACCTGGTTATTGGTGTATAAGGATCCTGTTTAACTAACATTTTGCATTGAATTTATTTCCATTTAATAATACAACAAATTTACTCTTTTACAACAGCAGTACTCTTTTACAATCACTCAATCATGCAAATGCAAACTATAAGGGACCGCCATCTATTTTAGATGTACCCCTCGCAATTACATTATTTACTGTATTTCATGATCTTTACCTTTAAACATAACAATTAGAAACAGTGCCTTCGGCAATTCCAGAAGGCACCGGCTCTATTCAAAATGTATTTTAAATTGATTGGCTCAGCCCCTCAGTCCCCGGTTCATCAGTGGCTACCTACTGGAATATTCAGGGGACCGGGCTTCGCTCCAACCACAACAAAATACAACATTAAAAGTAAACTAACATTATAAAACTCGCCCCATACCTTTCCCTACTCATTCCATCCTCCTTTTACTATCCAACAATTTTACTCTCAAGCTCATTTCACGTATTTTATACCCATAACCATCTTTGTCTTATCTTGCGTATGTATTTTCCTAGTTCCTTAATATTTTCATCTGACTTTAAATTTAAAATTCTTCTACCCCTTATTTCATCTGGTAGATTTTCCCATTTTCTTAATAAGAACTGTTCCCTCCAAAACTTAGTTTGCTTACATTCTAGTATACAATGCCAAGTGCTATCTGGTTCTTTACACATAGGACATTTCCCCTTAGTGTGTCCATTTTTTAATCCACTTAAATATTTTACTCCTGTTCTAAACCATGCCAACCCTTCCCTTCCTGCCTTATCACAAATTTCAACATACTTTTCTCTTCCGCACACATTTTTTAGTGTACTATATAATTTCAGAGATTTCTTGGTGTTAAGATTTGCCCATATTTCCTGTTTTTCTATATCCTCGATTCTTATTGTTATCTCTTTCCAAAATCCTTTATCCAACCTTTCTCCCTGGTACCATACTAGTCCCATGCTAGTACTAGTCCTGTACGATATTTTGGATTTTAGATAGCCAAGTTTCTCTCCCTTTGATTTTACTTTGTGCTTCCAGACACTGATTAATAATATTCTCATCCTCTAGTCTCCCTATTCTATACCAATATTTCAATATTTTTCCATGACCTTGCTTTTATAGCCCAATCTTCCTAGTTCCATTAGAGCAACCTCATTAGGTGAAGATCTAGGTAAGCCCAGAACAACTCTACAGAATAATCTATTTATCATATTTATCCCTTTCCATCCTTCATCTGGCCCCGAGATTCCTATTCCATACATCATTCTGCTCTCCACGATTGAACCATATATTCTCTCTAGCCTTTTACTTGTATATTTGGTATTTTGTTAACACAAGATCTAATTACACTCATGGCTACTTTTCCTTCTGCTACTGCTTTCCTTTTTTGATCACTCCATTTCCCATTACTAGACAATCTAACACCTAAATAATCAATTTTCTCTAACAACTTCAATCTCTGTGCCCTCCCACCACCATTTTTCTCGTTTTTTTTTTTTTTTTTTTTTTTTTTAACTGATAATATGCCCAAGCGGTCTCAGTGTAAAGAACCAGATGACCAGATTTGAGCTACGACAGCAACTGCGGCCGTCTTGTTATCTACGGCTACAGTTCCTGGCCCGTCGACCCAGAACACTGCTCTCGCAGCAGGGCAGCCGTCCGGCAATGGCAGTACTATGGAAGGAACACCAATATATGAGTAATTCTTGCATTGAAGCAGACAGAATCTTTCCTAATTAAACGTGTCAGATTACTATCAGCACAGCTTGGCCGCGCTGACAACTGAATTTGAGAAAGTATAAAAGTACTTAGCTACGTTTCTTCATTTCGGGATGACTTTCACGCCAATTAAATTACCACTGTAATCACTGCAACAAAATTATGGTCCAAAGGTTTAAATACAAAAGAAAGAAGAAGAAAAAGGTTAGATGGTCCAATAAACAAAGAAAGAAAAATAAAGGAAGTAAAGCCGTGAGACCCGTGTCGTAGATTTACGGCACGAAAAAGAACTTCAAATCTTAAAGAAGAGGCCTCATTTACCAGATAAACTGTTTTTCATTTAAACTCTTTGGTAAGGAATTGCAGACAAATAATGCCAGACTGCATATTCATAATTGTAAGTGCATTTTAAGTATATACTACTTGGTTTTCATCGTATTATTTGATAAATAATTAAAATAAATAAAACTCGAGTTCCAGATTCTCTCGAGATAAATTCTGGAGTTCTCGTTATATTATTATAGATGACAATTGTGTAAACAAATGTAGATGGTAGTAAAAATATTATCACTCGTTCTCCTCAAACTTTAACTTATAAATATGACTGAAAGTGATGAAGCAAGTACAAGTACAATACAAGATAACCTAGTTATGGATGTGTAATACTTGCAATATTGTAAATATAAGTGCATATATATTTACTCTATTTATAATTCAAATTAATGGAGCTAATTTTATGTGTATACTTATATATTATTGCGCCCTTTTCATCAAGTATTTTAAATAATTTAATTATTATAATAAATATATTTATACACTTTATAGTACTGCATAATAAATTTATAAGTGGAATTATCTATAATTCAGTTCTAGAAATGGAAGGATAATGATTTATCATGTAACGAGAATAGAATGCAAGAAAAAGATATTATTCAATTACTATCCACAATATTTAGTGAAAGCAAATTAATAATAAATACGATATACAATCGCGATTTAAATTTTCTCCGTTCTGATGTGCAATTTACTTATTCCTAATAAGTTTTTTCTGCACCATACTTTCATTTTGGATCAAACATGGCGTTTTTTCTCACGTCTCCACTTGTATATATAGGCACTCTAACTCGGCTTAAAGCGCCATCTGCCAAGAGATGATGCTCTTCGTGGCAATGCCAGCAGCTTGGCGGCTGCATTCGACTACTTGACGTTGTAGTCCTTGCATCTTAGAGTCGCTTTTGTGCTAGATGTGTTGTGATACTCAAGTGCTCTGTACAACAGGTACGTACACAAGCGGACAAAGAAATTTTAAAACTAAGCTTTGGAACTTAGGGGCCTCAGTAGTAAAGAGGGCGTTAAACGCCATTAAAAAAAACGGAAGCTAAACATTATTTTTAAAAAGGGCGTTAATAAGGAGCAAAACTATGATATTGGTTGCTTTCCTCTAGGGTTCAATACGGGTGACCGAGTTCGTTAAGACACTGGTCCGTGAGCGGGAAATTTGCGGTTCGATTCCCTCCAGAATCATTCTCCTTGACTGAGGTTTTATCAAGTTTTCCACAATCCTCATAAATGCAAATACTGAGGCCTAGAATGCTTCCTTCATCTAAAACAAACTCCTTTTTCAATTTATAATATACTCACGTATATTATCAGTGACCACCGCCTATGTCAAACATATTGAACACTAATAAAAGTCTCTTGTCATCCTCAGTTTAATTTTCCAAGTTTTCGTGTATGTTTGCTCCTTTTGAAATGAAAAATTGCGGGTGCTCATTGTTTGTGTTATATATTAATATAGAGCGAAGTGTGCTTCTATCGATGGGGGAAGGGAAAATTATGCATGAATAGCAATATTTGCTGATCTCTATGCTTTCAGAACTAAATTCAATTTGATCATAGGCTTGGCATGATCCACATTTCTGTTGATAGTTCGTATTCCCTTAGATATAATTAACACACAACATTATTTATTTCAATCATCCATCAAAAAAATTTTTTTTCGTTTTAAATTACAAAAGTTTTCGTTTTAATTGGCTAGTGTAGCATTATTAAAAACATATTTATTACAACGCAAACAAGAAATATTTCATTTAAAACGAAATTGTTTTAAATGAAAGAATACATTAATATTTCAAATAATGGTAACTATTTTCTTTAACTGTAAACATCAAATTCTTGTGATTCTTTTTAAATAATAAACAATGCTCTATAGAATAACATAGTTATATAATAAACATTTCGGCACTCCAATGTAAGTGAAAAATGAGTAAGTTTGGTCTTAGCACTAATGTATCCATAAAGTCACTTGTGCTAGGAGCATTATGTACTACGATCTGCAGAAAGAAACCAAACCGCAAAAATACGAAGGTAATATTTCGGCAATTAATGAAATCCAAGAGTTATTTTTTTACCTCTATGAAGAGTGTCTTCAGTATCCTGAGAACTATAGTGATTTGATCTGGAAGAAATGACCACAACTTTAAATTAGGGTTTGAATACGTAGAACCGATGGTGGAAAAGTTTTCTTCAGAACTGTAGAAGCGGAACAAGTTGCCTGCAGCACCCTTTCATAACTTTATTTTTTAATGATGTTTAACGCTCCTTTTTACTACTGACGTACCACAGGCGGTGGACACTGATGAAACATGAGAAGGATTTTTTTTAAGGAAGGAAGCGCTCCAGGCCTAAATTTAGGGTATCTCCCCGGCATTTGCCATTTATGTGGACTGAGAAAAACCTGGAAAAAACCTTAGTCAGGGAGGACGGTCCTGGCGATATTCGAACTCCAGACCTCCCGCTCACGAGTCCGCACCTTAACGACCTCGGCCACCAGTGGGGTTTTCATAACCTTGAGGGAGTTAAAAAAATTGTAACTTTATTTTAAGGAGACGTTACAATATTTGGTATTAACCTTTCGTTCTTTTTGTTACTTGTATTTTGTTGACTTATTTTGTGTCTCTTTTTCTGCCAGCGGGTGTAATATCCACTAGCAGCAATAAATTCATTCATTTGTGAATATTTATTTTATGTTTAAAACTTTAACAGCTGTTTTCTGAGGTTAGACATATTGTGGCTTGGTTCCTTTCTGCACAATGTGGTCCAATTAGTCTAGCTGTAGACCGCCAAAAAGCTACATTTAAGTCACGTGATGGTTCTGTTGAAAAAGTCTATGAAAAAATTCAAGAATTTCATCAGTTTTTTATTCACATCCAGCAAAAAAAAAAAAAATGCATCGTATAGCTATCATCCATCTCGGCATTTCATTATTACAAAGTTTGAAAATCGCGTTCTTTCTTTATATTCCTTGGAATTGTGGGAGTTACATCATAACTTTTATTAATATAAATGCTACTATCTTAATTAATAGTTAATATAAGCTATAAGTAGAAAATTATAACTGTTAGGTGATTTTTTAAATATTTTAAATATATTGTGCTCTCTCACCATGCTGTAAACACCCAGAGCAGAGTACTTTAAATATTTCCAATCTCCAAGCATCAGTCCAAAAATCTTTAAACAATATCGAGGTTTACGAAGATAAAATATAGGATAATAAAGGACGAAAGGTAGAGAGAGAGAGGAGGGGGAAAGTAGAAAGAAAGACAGAAAGAAGGAAGGAAAAAGTAAGAAAAATTTCAATGCGATTTTAATTTGAGAATTTTTATTTTTTTTCATCCAATACTAGCCTTGATCATCTACCCACAGCATAAATATTATTAAAATACTCCGTGAACAAAAAATGTAAATATTTATCAAAGTAACAGTTACATTCTTGATCTAAAAGGAAATGAAAAAAAAATCCTTTTTTTTTTTTCCTAAAGAAAAAAAAATTAAGGGGAAACAGAAATTAGTAAATAATAGTATTCCGTTTTGAAATTGAAGTGTCATGTGCTTTCCCACTTTAATTCGTATATAAATGTAAAGATTCAATTACAAGAAGGAACATTTTTAACAATTAATATTTTCGAATTTCAAATCAAATTAATATTCTTAATGAAATGAATCGCCATTCTCTTCGAAAATGAAAACAATTTACAAACTGTGTAAAAATAGAAATTGAGAGAACTTCCTTCCTTCCTTCCTTTTCAGGAGTTTGATTTAGATAGATTTAGTTATATTATGGACCATGGAGGTGCATATTGTGGTATTCATCCCAACGCTGCTCTTCATTTCTAAACTTTAACGATTCGGTTCTGCTTCTAAATTTAATTATGCTTAAAGTCGTCCAGATGTGAATTGGGAAATCCAGTGATCACTCTAACTCGAAGCTGCCTTATAATCCTCCAAGGCTGTCCCTGTCTCTTAGTTGTGTCATCCCAGTTTCCCAGCTAATACACCAACAAGAACACTTTCACCCTATAGCAAGAATATTCAGTAGATTCTGTAAATAAAAAAAGACTATATTAGAAAGAAAGACGTTTATGGAAAAGGTTATGCCCAAGTTTAAAATTACATATTGGACTCTACACCTGCAGCCTCCTACATTAACAGTCCCACTGAGATACTCATTCCTATTACCATTCTCTAAAGAATAGTACCATTTGGGCTTTAAGTTGTAACCTCTAAGTTTGTCTCACTGAGAAACTTTTAAACTCTAAGAAGTGGCCAAAAGCATAAGGAAACGGAGGAATTACTCAAAACATTTTTAACTCATGCGCAATTAAATCATAAATGAACTAATTTGCGTATAAAATGCCTAAAGAAATGTAACCAATTTAGTAAAGATAATAATAAAAACCACAAAATATTTTCCCCTTAGAACTGACGTTGTATAAAATAAAAATAAAAGAATTTAAATAAGGATAACCTGTTTTGAAACCGTTTATGATTGCGTTATTATAGTGTAAAAACGAAAGTTAATTAATGTTCGTAACCGAAAAACGTTAAATCTATGGTAATAACATTTGATGAAAAAACAGATAGTCATTTGACTCTAGCAACAAAATAGTTCATATTATGTCGTAAAATTTAATGTAATTTATGTAATTTAATGTGTTGTTAATTTTGTAACTTATCAAAGTCCAGATTACTGTTCCCCCCCAAATGGCAGATGTTCAAACACGTATATGCAAATTTGTTAATATTTTATTTATTGCAAAGGAAAAGATAAAATTTTCAGGGCCAAAAAGTACAGATATTTTTACCTGGCTTTAAGCACTGTTTATGGAATATTGCACATAACGAATAAGTTCATAAAACAAAACTAATTCACAAAATTGATCTACTTTCGTTTGTTTAGAGTACAAAATAGTTTCTTTCTTCATTTTAGGAAATATTACTTCCTTAAAACCCTCAGAAGGAAATAAGAAAGCAAGTTAATATTGTTTCCAATGGATTAATGAAGGAATGTTTAGGGCATATGAAACTAAATAGTTATTGCTTCTCTCAGATATAAGGCGTTATGCATTAATATCGTTTTCCTTTTTATAGATACTAAAAGTGATATAGAAAATATCTGTATATGCTCAAATATGTTCCGCACTTTTCATTGTCAAGCACCACATTTAATTACTTAAGAAGAGATGTTAATAGAGAGCGGACCCTCTCCAAATTGTTACCCAGACTCTAAAACATATTCCTGAGAATCCAACCGCCGCTACTGCCGCTGTTCTCAGTTCCTTACTATAAATTCTCAGATCTGCTCGACCGGGTTCAGTCTGGTGGGCATTTGGAGATCGCTCTATCGATGAAATATTAGGATGCTTTTCCTTTCATCTCATCGTAAACCTGCTGGTTTGGGAGCTGTATTTGTTCTGCATGATGTGAATGGTTGCATTTTGTGTGCAAAATGAATGGCAAAGACGATCTGAAGCATGCAATTCTCCTGAAGGAGACTTCGACAAGCCCACCCACATCTGCCACGTTTATCCACCCTCCAGAGGGCTACTCTGATATAATCACTTCTTGCCGTGACAACAATATTTCCATTAATTCCTTTCCTGGTATTTTATTTTAATTCTTCTAATGCGCAGGAATTTATTCCATGTACTTCATTTATCAACTTTCCATAAATGTAAATTATATACTTTTAGTATTCCTGTATCTTTCTGCATTTATGGTATTCTCAAAAGAAGAAGAAGAAGAAGAAGAAGAAGGTTCTGTTACTCTGTATGCATGTACTGCGCCTCCTGCACCAATTTTCTCATCATGCAAGTGGGTTTCGTGTATAAAATTGGGGTTTTAAGTAATCTATTGCCTGTTATTTTGCGTCAAAACATGAGCGCGTAAATGGAACCATGCTTGATCAGCAATGAATATTAAACGCAGATCAATTGTCTTATCATATGAAAATTGTCTAAAATGATGCCAAAAATGTGTGGATATAGCAATTTCTCCTTTCATTACGTGCATGCTTGTTTCCATTGTAATGGTAGTTCCAATTCCGAAAATTTCAATCAGTTGAGCGGATATTACATTCGTCGCCGGACATTAATTTTCTGATTCCCCACTCGTCAGCTGCCGTGAAACGGGCGACAAAACTATGAGGGATCTGATATGCTATTATTGTCCCCTTTTTTTTAATATTTGTGTATTTTTTAAACCATTCTTATACTAAAATATAAGTTCTGCGTGTTTGTTCAATATAAATTTGTTTTCAGGCTTGTGAGCCATGGTCTAATACATGAAACAATGTCACCTACATATACAGAGCTTTCACGTAAAAACTATCCCGCACCCGCTGTGTTTTGAATCCCTCGGTTGCGAGCGGCATTCTCCACTTTTTCGCCCACAAATCTCTTTTCCTTTCCTTGAAAGTCGCTTTAAATTAGTGCAGTAGTTGAGCTTCGTTAAGATGGGACATTTGACTCTAGAGCAGCACATATTCATGTGTAAATGTTACCACAAATACGAATCTGCATGTCATGTGCAGAATTTCGCTTGCAGTTTCCTGGTCAATTGTCTCCTTCCAGAAAAGCAATTCGCAATATTGCGAATAAATTTGATTCTACTGGTCATTGCACAAAAAATAAAATAAAAACATACACGCGGAAATGTACAGCAACAGAGGATAAACAAGACGAAATTTGTGCAAACGTTGAACGTTCGCCAGCAAAATCACTTCCGAAATTAGCACAAGTGGAGGTTTCGGTAAATTCTGCACATAAATTAACAAAAATATTAATTCTCAAACTTTACAAGTGTACATGTATATACTGTTTTAAACAAGGCGACCCAGTAACAAGAGCACTTTCGTTATTTTGGGTGGATTTTTTTTCAATTGTGAATGAAGGATTAATGGGCCCCACGTTTCTGTACTTTTCAAACGAGGCCTGGTTTCATCTGAACGGCCATGTGAACAATGAAAATATGCTCTGCTAGTGTACCGAAAATCCACATCGTGTACAGTATAATCTCTTTATGGTAGGAAAATTGCAGTTTGGTGTTCTGTTATCGCAAGGCGTATTATCGGTCCGAGAGGACAATAGATGCAGAAAGGTATAAAAGGGACATTTTGACCCCACTTTTTCAGCAGCTTACAGAAGAAGAGAAATCATGTGGGTGATTTCAAAATGATTCTACTCATACAGCAGTAGAGTCCATGAATAAAAAACTAAGAAAGTGTTTGAAGATAGGGTGATTAGTGCTGGTGCATGGCCCTATCGCTCACCAGATTTAACATTGAGTGATTTTTACCAGTGGGGTTGCCTGAAGGTTAGAGTTTAGAAGGGGGTAAAAAAAAATTCATACATTGCAGGAACTAAATGAAAAATATCACAAATGAAATAAAAAAAACGTTACAGCGGTCGACTTAAACGTGTCAATTAGAATGCGTTTTCCCAATACAATGGCTGTTTAGCTGAAGGGGAACGACATTTCCAGCATCTTCTATAAGCTAAAATTTTACATAATTTTAGAAACTTTCTCGGGCGGCCGCGTTACGCCCAACCGCGGAGAATGAAAACACCGCGCATGCGCGATAGTTATACACGAAAGCCCTATATATGGAACAAGCCCCAACACATTGGAAGAACGGAAATTATATATCAGAAGAGAGTCTACTCAATTTCATAAGATGGACTGATGCGTGTGAATGACAATTTTCCTAAAAGATGCAGAACAACATTTCCTGTCATAAGATAGTGGTTATCATTGCAAGAGCTTGAATCAGTTGCACAAATATTACATCCGTTTCTCCATGAGTTACCGTTCTTACTGCCACTCGCCAGTTCCCATGAACCGACTAACAAAGTCATAAAAGACCTACGAGATGCTATAAACTTACCTGCATAAACACGTGCTCTTAAGACATACATACATACATACATACATACATACATACATACATACATACATACATACATACATACATACAGACATACATACATACATCCATCCATACAGGCATACATCCATACATACATACATACATACATATATACATACATACATACATCCATCCATCCATCCATACAGGCATACAGACATACATACATACATACATCCATGCAGGCATACAGACATACATACATACATACATACATACATACATACATACATCCATACAGGCATACAGACATACATACATACATACATACATCCATCCATCCATACAGGCATACAGACATACATACATACATACATACATCCATACAGGCATACAGACATACATACATACATACATACATACATACATACATACATACATACATACATACATAGACAGACAGACATACATACATACATCCATCCATACAGGCATACAGACATACATACATACAGACATACATACATACATACATACATACATCCATACAGGCATACAGACATACATACATACATACATACATACATCCATCCATACAGGCATACAGACATACATACATACATACATCCATACATACATACATACATACATCCATACAGGCATACAGACATACATACATACATACATCCATACAGGCATACAGACATACATACATACATACATACATACATACATACATACATACATACATACATACATACATACATACATACATACATACATACATACATACAGGCATACAGACATACATACATACATCCATACAGGCATACAGACATACATACATACATACATACATACATCCATACAGACATACATACATACATACATACATACATACATCCATACAGACATACAGACATACATACATACATACATACATACATACATACATACATACATACATACAGACAGACAGACATACATACATACAGACAGACAGACATACATACATACAGACAGACATACATACATACAGACAGACATACATACATACATACATACATACATACATACATACATACATACATACATACATACAGACATACATACATACATACATACATACATACATACATCCAGGCATACAGACATACATACATACATACATACATACATACATACATACATACATACATACATACATACATACATACATCCATACAGGCATACAGACATACATACATACATACAGACATACATACATACATACATACATACATACATACATACATACATACATACATACATACATTTATACATACATCTCACATTTTGTGTGTGAGCGCTTTCTCAGATCTGTGCTATTGACATTTAATAATTTTAGTTTTGGATTTTGAATTTTTTAAACTGACGCATAGGAGCTACTTGGAACTAGTTTCTATTCAAGGTAATTGAAAGTTCTCTCTCTTGCCTCTCTCGCACACTAAGGCTACAGACCATTGAACAATAAGATAGGTAGGGAAGGGGTAGCTGGGCCAATTCAAATCCGCAAAACACAACAGCGAAGAATCGCAGCATATTATCCTTCGATGGCATAACGTTGTTAACGGCTCTGGATTGCTACCAGCCACTTCGAAAAGAAGCAGTGCGGGTTGCATATTTATAATATGACTCGAGTTCGCCACCCCTGAGGTAGGGAAGTACCAATTCTGGAAAAAATTAAACCTATTCTTGGAAGACAGCTGTGCGGCAACCGCAAGCTATTAAATATTTACAGAAAGCGGAACTCAATAGGAAAACATTATGTTAAAAATAATGCCTCATTTACAATGAAAACGCAAGCATTGACACAGCAATAAGTAAATGTAAACAAATGTATATATATATATATATATATATATATATATATGCCATTCACATTGAAAACGTAAATGTTAGTTCAAACATCTAGCTACTGCCTCCTTATATATTTATTTGGTTTATTTACGGAGGTTTTAACATCTCGGGCCATCAGCGTCCCATTCAATCTACAGCTTGAAACGGTCGATTAATTTTGCACAGAGGCCTCTTATTTCAAGCTTGAGGTTATTTTACATGCCGTAAATCAACGACACTGCAACCACGACTTTACTCCCATTTAAAAGGATTCCGTTCTTAAGATTTTTTACGCCCGAAAAAAAATCCAATGTCACTGGCCGTGATTAAACCGGCAATCTTGGATCTACAAGGCAAGTATGATTACCACTAAACCACCAGCTATACTGCCTCCAAGATCACACTTGAAGTATACACGGCCTACTGAATAATCATTGAAACTTCCAGCAGCATCGTAAAAAAATTATGGGGTGACAGGAAACTGTATACATTTTAATAAATAGATAACAGCACAGATTCGGCATTAAACGAAAATTCCAATTTTTTTCCTTTCACGATTTAACGGCAGATTCTGTAATAAATTTATTGCAACTATGCCATGAACATTTAACTTCGAAACATATTAAAGCAAACATAACCTATACTTGGTATTTAAGTGAAGTGATTATTAGAGCGGTGCGTCTTTCAGAAAAGTAAACATTTTCACAATATACTTCTGCAAAAAGCGATATAATTATTTCTCACGTGAAATTTTTTCTAGCTCTATGATGAATGGAAAAGTTTACAGAAAAATGTGACTAGAGCTGCAGGCAGGGAAAAATAAATGAAAGAGATCTTTTTGTAAAAATTATGGACGATCTCTCTGACATATCTCGTTTAGATGCTTTCGGACGAATGAAAAATGAAGAGGATAAGCATTTTTTAATACTTCAGGCTGCGTGGTTGGTGTAGATAAAAAACTAAAAAAGAAAGAAGAAAAGCTTTTCTTATTTCCATACCTGCAGTTTTAGTCATAAATTATCAGGATATTGGTCCAGAAATCAGTAACACTGCTGCTAATTTTTCCCTAAACATCTTTGATACTTAGATCCGGAAAATGTGGCTCTCTCCTTATC
This sequence comes from Metallyticus violacea, assembly GCA_030762175.1. NCBI lineage: Eukaryota > Metazoa > Arthropoda > Insecta > Mantodea > Metallyticidae > Metallyticus > Metallyticus violacea. The sequence continues at coordinate 122,600,564 of CM060846.1, read as the reverse complement.
AACAGCGGTTAAAGCAAATATGGCTCAAGTTATACTGGAAGCAGACAAAGTTGGGGAAGAAGAAAAAATCAACTGATGAGGTACATTTTGCACCAAAATGATTTTTCTTGCTTTTCAAATATCGAGTTTTGGTCTTTTGTAACCCCAGGTACAGAATTTTCTTCACAAGATTTTCTATCAGCACCGATTTCCTCCTCAAAGACCCTTAAACTTGAAAGGATGATCCTGGTTACCAAAGTGAAATTGAAAAACATGAGAAGATAGTTGTGAATGACGTTGCAGAAAGTGGAGTAAAATTCATTCAGAGTTACAGTAACATTCTCACAAAAGATGAAACTGAGAAACAGTTTGTTTTACAGATCGTTGCAAGAGACCTTTAAAAACATTCAACTGCTACTAAATCCTCTGCTATGAAAAAATAATATTCAGTGTTCGTTCACATGATGATTTGATTCTATAGACATTATTATTTTAAATAAAAATATGTTTCTCTTATAGAAGTTGAATGCGCTACTATAAAAATATTATTCCTTCAATTTCTCATGATATTTCAGTAATTTTTTTTAATTAAGTTTTAAAAAATGTTACTCAGAATATTTTCAAACAATTGCTGGAGCTGCCTGAATGTCCACATAAATTTCTCTAAGAATAAAAACGAAAATGGTCGAGATAGGAAAGAGCATACCGCTTTTGTACGGAATTAATCGTTGCGTATACTATGTTCCTACTTCGAAGTGTTTGAGGATCACCAGGCAGTTGTGGGATTGAGTTAAAAATTTGTACACATCATTTTTGTGTTTGTTGTTGATTGGAACAAGATAGAGGGGTGGATGCTAAACTTTTAAAAAGTTGATAATTAAAGGCCTCACTAACACAAATCCTTCATATTTCACATCTTTTGCGATTCTCTTCCATGTATTATTTTTATAATGTTTGTCGCACTTGTCATAAAGACAGCGATATTCCTGGTACAAAGTAGTTAATTTTTAATCAAACTCTTTCATATCAATCTATTTTTGTAATCCCTGAGTTTTCAAGCACAGCCAAATGGAAAAAGCGGCATTTGGGCATGGCCCAGGAGATGCCTCTTTGTCACATAAAAGCAACTTCCAAAGATGGGAGTTTGGAAACTTTCACGTAAGTGTTTCATGTTTAGGATAGCGCTTACTCCTACTAATTCATTGTGAGTTCTGTCATAAAGCAACATAGATGCAAGGTTTGTGTTTTTGTTACTTTTGCATATGCGTTTTATTGTGAACGGGCTATTAGTGTAAATTCTGTTTGTAAAAGTGTGAATATTTCTGAAAGTTATTAAAATAGATTGTGTCATCCTTTCGATTGAAAGTGAGGTTATTGGCAATATCCTAAGCTTAACGGGAGAATGGCGAAACATATGCACCTCGGAAGAACAGCCCTATAGATCTCATTCACAAAAAAATAGGCATTGAGCTTACATTTATAAAACCTTAATTAATTTGCAAATATATTTCTATTGCGCATTATTTCTGCATATATGTTCCGTTTTACCGATATCGTGTTCAAAATTTAGATAACTAAGAAAGCAGATGTGAGTTGCTCTCAGAAAACTGCACATATTATCCCTTCCTTGCATTTACATTTACGAATCCCTACTATTTACCGAGAAAGAAAAATCTAGGTTTTCATTTCAGTAGAGTAAACTTATGCATGGGACCAAATAATTTAAATTTATCAATGGCGCCATTTTACTCTCACTTATATTCGGGTTTTGCTTTGCGCTTTGTAAGTAATTGATGATTATCGATAGGTTGCAGCAAACCAAATTCATGTGTTATATAGTCTACACACAATGAATAGTCTAAATAATAATAATCAGAATTTACATAACTACTTATGAATTTATTACTGTAATTCATAAGTTCTGTTAAATGTAATGAGGAGCCTAAGAAGAGATTGATGTGAAAACTTTCTTATGTTGTAAATGAAATTGCAGTTTGAATATTGAAATACCTTTTTTGTAACATTTAAAGACAAGAAAGAACATGGGATTATGGAAGTTGGCTATAATAAAGCGTAAACTTGCTCTACTCACATTTATATCAGAATTACTTTAGCAAACTCTGGCTGCGCCTTGGCTCTTTCCCGTAATGATCTATCACTTTCCCTATAAAGGAATCCTTCACTAATTTATGGGCTTAGATTTTTGCGGCCGGCGTTGACGCATTGCTCATGGTTTATATAATGGAATCCCTCGTCTATCCAGCGACTCTCACTGATACCATGCATACGAAGAGACGTTCTTATAACATATTGTTCTTAACCATGTTTTCATGGGTCTTACAGTGCTACAAGCTATAATTATTAATAAAATCTTTTTAAATGATTGTACTAGTATTAGTATTTGGGGCGAATATAAAATAAAAATCATGCTTAGTACTATATCTCCAAACAAATTCCGTGCTGACAAACCATGTTATTAAAAGTTAGTAAACATTGACATGCACAGCTACGTTAGGTGCGCTAACGTTTGAATTGCTGTGGTTGACTGTCGTGAAATGAAATTTAAGTATATCCATACCAAGATATTTTGCCACTTCAATTAGTTTTAATTAATTCAGAGTGGCCAGATTAGAGTCGCCAATTTCGGAACGGTTATAAATGTTGAAGGCTCATAGCCTTTGAAGATTTGATTGAGCTGTTAGAAAGGAAATATTGGCGAAGCGGGCCGATGGTGGATGGGCCGGCTCTCTTGCAGTCTCCTCCTTTAGTTTCCCCGCTGGTGAATGTGGTCGTTTAGTAGTTCCCACGGCTTGCGTGATGTGTACTTACCATTTCCGTTTCCAGTCGGTCGTGGTGATTTTTTCAGGGTTGATTTTTTAATCTTTCCTCGATTTATATCGAAGGGTGGATGATTAAATAGACTTTACAAAAATTACTCCGCACAAGAGACTTATTAAAACAAAACTAATACTTTTTGCCTCGTCGTGAGCCTCTAGAAATATATATATATATATATATATATATATATATCTTAAAATTTCAGTGAGCTTGGAGTGCCTGACAAGCTGATTCTTTTATTAATAATCGTTCTTGGGAGAAATCGCTGCTCTTGTCTGCACCACTCGGCACTGTTCATTCTCGATAGTTTTATTTCTACGCGCCGTGATTTCCGATCTGTCTCAGCGCTTTCTATAACAGCTCTGTACAAGAAAGAATCAATTCTGGCACTTTTTATCACTGGGCGCGGTTTTCAATTGTCACAAACTGGAAGACTGGTGTAACTTTAATAACTTATCACTTTACGTCGTCTAGCCGCGAAACTTTTAAACACCAACTTCTCGTCGTAATCTAAAACTTGATTCTTCCTCGCTGAAATCTACAGTACCACTAACTGTCATGCAGACATTACAAAGCAACTGGTTATTGTGAACTCTAGCGTACAACTCACTCACACCGAAATTCCAAAGCAACTGACTAAAGTGCCCCAGAAATTAGACTCTTTATGCTATCTTTAAGCGTCACCAATTTAAACGCCACACGGCTGTCTCGAACATTCTAGATGTTTTCTCTCAAATTTAATCTTCTTATTGATTAGAAAATATCTGCTATAGAAGCAACTGGAAATTTTGGCTCCTAACTGGCCGTCAGTCTCCATCAAGGTTGCGTCTTTTAAAACTGCCTTTCTATGATACTATAATTAGTTATCTTCTATTTCATCAGTAAATAGAAACATAAAGAAATAATCATACCACCAATGCTATTATCTGAAGGATTTCTCTTTCTCTTTCTTTCTTTCTTTCTTTCTTTCTCTCTTTCATTCATTCATTCATTCATTCTTTTTTTTTTTTTTTTTTTTTTTTTGAGATAACCCTGCAAACAGAGGGGATATCTCACTTTCCCGTCAACCAACTTGTCTGCTTCAAGGCTTTTTTAAACTTATACAACGAAGGGGTTCTATTAGGATACAATGAGTGACCTTGTGAATGACTCCGTCGAGGCGAAAAAAAGGCATACAATGTTTAGACTTGGTATAACACATACAAAACTTTCAATGGTGACATCTTTCCTGCTATTTACACTTGTTAATTTCTCTGATATGTTCAATGCTCTCCTCGTTACCACAGGATCAGGAGGTATATATATTGAATGGTGTTTAACGCCCGTTTTTACTACTGAGGCACCACAGGCGGATATTTATATAGATGGATGGATGGAGAGAGAGAGAGACAGAAGGGAACATACATTAATGGGCAAATTAATTACATTGCACTTTTGTAATTACATTTGTTGTGCCCGGTGGTCGCTGCTGGATATTCCGCTTTATTGTAAAGTGCTCCTTAACACACAGATATCACATTCTTTATTTGTCCTTTACGAGTGCACATTTGCAAACAGATCACAAAGACTATTTAGCTTTCCCCACACATTGTAGCGAATGTAACACAATAAACATATCATACATTTCTCTACTTACGAACATTATATATAAGATCTCAGTTGAGTCAGTTGCCCCAAATGACCCCCTTTGTGGGCTCCCTTGGTGTAAAAGCAATATTTTTTAAAATAACATGAATATCCACTTCAGTAACACTAGACAAAAAAAAATTGCCTTGTATGTAGAAAGGAACAAACTGAAATGCTGACAAAATGGGATAACACATACAGGAGTACAGTTTTATAACAAATTACTATATTTCATAAAATAATAGATAAAACATGAATATTTAAATCACAAATTGTGTTATTTGTGCTTGTTTATTGTATTTCTCTCTATATGAATTACATATGTACTCTTCTACATAATAATATTCATTAGAAAAATAATTTATTCCATTTTTTCTTGTCTAATATTTGTGTGAAAGATATTTTCATTGAAATAAAGTTTTTGTATTATTTTTACTCAAATATATAATGTATGATTTAAGAAACTAATAAAAATAAATATGAAAGAAACCAGAAAAATATAAATGCATTGAGGAAACCTGTAGTATATATCGATAAGACGGGCTCACATGGGAAAATATATGCAATATAATGACGTCCCTAGAGTCTTGATGCTGGCCACAGCAATGTGAGTGCTATAGTAATGCTGTCGGCCTGTTACACCTCTTCGCGACAACAGAACCTCAGGGTCTTTCTTTGTGTTTTGTGCACCCCACTCAAAGAACTGGGAGGGGGTGTGATTTAGTTTACCGAAGAAGCAAGTACAACTTTAAGTGGCCTTCATTTATTATTATGTACAACACTAGTTCCAATACTTGTTACGCTCGACGGTTATAATACCTGCGCCTCCGGTTATGTAAGCCGGTAACGGGGGAGTGTTATTAAAACTTGGATTGTTTCTACCAGTTCACGTGATTACGGTTCCCTCAGAACGTGGTCCCGGTCAGCAATTACCACACTCGCAAACTTCGCATTTCTTTAGATACGTATTACTCACAGTTACCAGGAACTTGGTTGAGAAGGAAACACTAATTGTACATGTAAAATAAGTTCTCTCTGCATACGTACAAAACTGATGATGAATAATTCATGATCATGTGAGAACGTGATCACATCGTAAACCTCCACTGAGCACAAACGGAGAACTGATAAGAGAAGTAGCCAAGAACCTCCCTTTTCTAAGAGTTCATCCTTCGGCATTGTTTTCCTGGTATTGCACATGTATTAATATATAGGTTAACAATATTCCAATAAAAGTACATATATAGAGAAGGATTGTATTTGCACAATATATCAAATAATGCTAATTTTCGTCAATCACTTTGTGATCACCATTTATTCCCATAAAATCTCATTTAGATTATCACTAAATGTTGTATTCCTTTTCACAACATTATGGTCAATATTACCGCAGGTCACATTTATTCATTTGACAAAAGTATTCCTAAGCATCCTGTATAGTGTGTTTTACATTTACTTGCATGAAAGCAAAGTTAATGGGGCGTTACACAGTGCAAGGGCACACATTCGAACTCGTGCCCGGTTGTCCAAATACAGAATAAATATAAATTTGTTATGAATAAAAAACACGAGTTTTAAAAATGCTTTAGCATCTAACTTTATATCCACTCACACGCTTCAATTCTGCTTCCAAAATGATGTCTGATTTTTCTCGTGTTGTTTGGCAGTTCATCCTATATGCGCAAATGCATTATAAACCTCCCCTAAAATTAAAGCCATAGGACGATAAATCTGGGACTTATTATCTTTTTATCAAAGAGGCCAGCAATTGCATGCAATGAAATCCAACATGCATAAGTTTTACATTCGTTCTTCATTTAACATAGGAAAATACTGCTTCTTAATGTAGGTTCCATACCAGTCAGGCATTGTTTCAATGGAAAAAATACGATTCATTATTTGTTTGGCATATAGCACCTTACTTGATGTCCCATAAGTCCGGAACAACAGACAAAATGAGTTCAAGATATCTTCCATGAACTGTAATGCGCAACTCAACAATTTCTCCAGTCTTTCATTACGTGATTAAGTATGTTTGGAGTGATGGTAAAACAGCAAACCACGATAAGTACCCTCAAATGAACCAGGCTTCATATTTTCTCCACATACACCAGCAGTGGGCAACGTCATGTCAAACTAGGCATCGCTGCATTCTTGAGTGGTGGAGAGCAACCCAGAGTTCTCATAAATTACACAATCGATTAATAATGCACTGTTATCATTCGTTACTGTGTTTCAGGGCATAGTATAGCTCGGATTTGGCTCGGCGTGCCCACCCCTGCCATACACCATAGCTTTCAAATGGAACCACAGATAAAAGTCAAGCATGAACTTCTTGGAGGCTACTCAATAGGCCCTCATCGACCTAACTAGCATTCTGTAGATTGCGTATGCAGCCATGTGCGGTGCTATCGACCGTAACTTCCTATTGAAACCAGGCAGAAATGACCCGTAGGATTCAATATGGCGAGAAATGCTTCCTCCTCGAGCATCATCAGATATTTATCTTGTTTCAGTATTATCTAAGAAGAATGTATCATATGATTCGATCATTCCACGTGTCGCATCAGACCATAAGGTGGTGGCACCTTGCATTTTGACGCGTGAATCCAGCGGGGTTTCTCTGGTACCTAGTAAGGTATATTTTGCTTTTTTCACTTCCCCGTTGACATAAAAATTAGCCTATCCATTGCTTCGGACAGTTCACAAAAAATTTGGATTAATCTTACATTGTTGCACACCTCATTCACAAAAATCCGCTCTCCAGTTCGGGTTATCCTCATTTAATTTCTGTGGCAGTTGCATTTTGTACGGGTGCAATTCATTGGTTATCAAAATGCGCTGGATGCTGTTTTTCAAGACACCGTCTCTGCGAACCATCTCTGGGCTTTTCGAAAACAGTGCAAGTTATTTGGTCTTCTGATGATGTCCTCGGTGGCCAACTGCGCAGTTTGTCTGCCAAGGAACCTCTATGAGTTTGCTCACAGAACTGAGTGTAATCAATGTTCATTTTGGGAGCAAGCGAATCAATTCTCTCTTTGGCTGCTGCTGTCAACAAGCAAGATTGCTTGAATACTTTCCTCTCTATTTAAAGAGATCACCCAGGTTTCAGAAGTTCCTTTAAAGAAAATGAAACGGTATTTCGGTGATTTGGTCTGCAGTTCCAGACTTACGGGACTCACGGTAGAATAATTATTTTTGTTTACCATTCTTGTATTTTCTGTTGACCAATGACGGCCGTATTGATTTTTTACAATTATTTAGTCCAAGTAAGTGAAACTACGCCCCGTCATTGTAAAATACTAATTCAGGACTTCATCCAAATAATGGTATACAGAAAAATGTAGTTTGGAGATAATAAAATTTCATTTTTCGTAAGCCTTTATTGTCATTGAAATCATGTTGAAGAAACTTTTAAGAATCGACAATTGTTTTGTGGTTGTCCTAGAGCAAAGAATAAGAAGATAATTATTAACAATTTCTATTTTTAGGAAAAGCAATTTTAATGTAGATTGTTTATGCCCTTTTTCGTCGATATTATATTTTACTTCTGTTTCAATAATATAAAGAACTCATCATAATTAATTTAATTTTTACTTAAATGCTCTTTGTGTTTGAATTTGATAGAAAATAGTTTGTCAAAAAAGCTTGTATATTTTCACAACATGACTGCAGAATTAACAATGCATGTTTACAAATGTACAAGCAAAATGTTTTATCTTTTAACTTTAACCATTTTAGCAGAATCCCTGTAGCCATCATTTGATTCATCGCCTGTAGCAACAAGTCATTGTGACCCAGTCGGTCCTGGTGGTGTAGTGGTTACCATACTTGCCTCCTATACCCAAGAACGCGGGTTCGAATCCGGCCAGGACCGATGGATTTTTTCGGGCGTAAAAATCCTAAGTATGGCTTCCTTCGGAAGGGAAGTAAAGCCGTGGGTCCCATGTCGTACATTTACAGCACGAAAAAGAACCTCAAGCTTGAAAGAGAGGCCTCTGAGCAAAATTTGTCGGCCGTTTCACGCCCTGAGTTGAATGGGACGCTGATGACCTGAGATGTTAAAGAGCGTCCGTAAATAAATCACAAAAAAAAAAAAAAAAAAAAAAAAATCGTGACCCAGCTTTCTCCAAGATTGATTCGAACCATATTTTACTATCTCTATTCAGTGAAAGAAATATGATAAAGTCTTCACCTTGGAGAGGGGTTTTACAAGGTGCACGATTTCATTTTTGCGTCTTCTATAAAATATATATTTACATAAGTAGTTTAATTTATATGTTCTACCCTTCTAGATCTTATGAAAAAAAATCATTTAAAAATGAAACTGGCTTACCACAAAAGAACGAATGAAACAAAGCGTTGATGGAGGCTCGTTATTTTAATATCCTGAAAATTTAGTAAAGTAAATAACGAGGGAAGCTTCTCTGTGAAATATTTGAGAAAACTTGTCATTAATAATGAGAAATATATGGAAATGCATATTTATATAAAAGCAGTATATCATAATGAAACGTCATATTTACACGTTTACATTTAATTAAAACAACAGACATATATGTGCATGCGATGAACATTGGGTTATAGTTTGACGCTAAGGATATGTTTATTCCATATTTATAATTTGTTGTTGTAGACTCTGCTTTTTTTTAGTTTTCTTGACTTAGGTAAAACAAGCAACATATATCAGAGCCAGTTTTACCTCCCTAGCGGAGTTTTGGTAAAATTGGCAACGCTGTGCTTTGGCGGGAAAAGTCGGAAGCGTGTGTCCAATAGTCTTTGTAGCACATAAATTGGAGACAGTTGCATGAAAAAAAAATAATAAATGACAAAAGGAAGATCCAACAATTTGGGGGGGGGGGTAATTAAGCTGCGAGGAGAGTCTGGATTTTGTTGTCAGCTATTGCAAAAAAAAAAAAAAAATTGTACATGTTAATGCTAAATATTAATTCGATTTTAATTTGAGTAGGCTACTTATAACTTCTTCCTAGGTTAGATACCAAATGTTTCAAGTGTTTGAAAACATTAAAAAAAAAAAAAAAAAAAAAAAAAGCACACAAGCACAAAAAACAAAATGCAAACGAAAGAAAATATTTTTCGACAACTGTTTACAGTGGTGGTGGTGGTGGTGGTGGTGGCATTTGTTCTATTTACGGACACTGATTAACATCTCATGTCATTCGTGTCCCATTCAGTTCAGAGCTTGAAATGGCCGATAAAATTTGCTCAGGGACCTCTTTTTTCAGGCTTGAGGTTCTTTTACTTGCCGTAATTCTACGACACGGGACCTACGCCTTTACTTCCCTTCCCAAGGAAGCCATACTTACGATTTTTACGCCCAAAACCATACTAGGCATGTGTGGTTACCACTAGGTGACCGGGGCGCATAAAAACTATTTAAGAAACTGAGATCAGTTTGGTATAGGATTTTTACCAGGAACTTTGTACGGTGTTCACTGCAGCAGGGATACCATGGAATAAATAGAACATTTTCAAATTAAACTAAATATGTTTAATCAGCAGGTGGCAGGAAGATGAAGTAAATTGGCAAATGCCCTCACACAGAAGGAGCTTAGGGAAATCAACAAAGTGACTCAAAGTTACGATAGTGACGTGGAAGATTTTCAGATCTAATTATCAGATTTACAAGTTTTATTCTCTCGCTTCATGTGACATGGAAAGGACAATTTCTATGCACATTTTTATTTTTAGGGATAGAAGGTATGAATTGAACCAGGAAATCATGAAAAAAATTATGCCACAAAATTTAATACACTCAGTTACTGAAAGTGTTAAGAAATTACAGTGTTCATTGTTAACCTCATAATTTGAATGCTTCCTTTTTACAATATCTGGTAGTATGAATAAGTTTGCACTCTCTTAAGCTATTAGTGCATATTTTAGAATGTTAAGTGTATACAGTTAACGACACTATTTATCATATTACGAATCATAATACTCTATATGCAAATAAATGCAATACGTTTGAAAATATGCGTGTAGTGCTATACGGGTCACTTGTTTACAAAGATATTGACTGAAAGCGAGTACTTCATCTCGGTTGCTGCCTGTCACATTATTATATCTCAAAGTCAAAAAGGTGACGCGTGCACTCGCAAGTATGCTCAAACAGAAACACCGAATAAGATGAGATATTATAGCATTCCTTAAGACCAGTAAAGCTAAAGTTGTTTGAAACAAACTTATGGTATTCATATCTAGTGGTTGCAGTGAATGCTAACGGTTATGTCTGCTGAATTACCATTATTGAACTTGAAAATATGGGGACTATCAGAGCACTCGTATAAAATGCCACTGCTGCAGAAATTAAAGGAGAGTGCATTTTTGGGGTCCTTTGATCTCGGAAACTTTTTGACGACGACTAGACTACCTTCGGCGTGCTGATCACATGCCCTATGCCAATGATGTAGGAAGGCGGGATAGAGGACCAGCAATCACTGCTGTAGGCCAAGGCCCGACATTGGACTGACGCGCCATAGACGAGCAGATAATATTTAAAGCATTTTCATTTAAATTGCAGTTATTATAATGAATTAATAATCAGAATTCGCATTTTAACCTGATCAGCAATTTTTCAGAATATATCATTTATATAACGTAAAGAACGAATTGATTCTCTCTTATCCTTTTACTTCCTCGTTCTTCACCTGTTCTCTTGGCTTTCTAGGAGATGTTTTATTGTGCCAGAATGTAATATTAAAGTTTAATAATCCATAGTACCTTCTTAGCTAAAAGTTTTAGGTATTGATATAATTTATGTAGTGTACTTAAATTAAAACTTAAACCATTGTTAAGAACCGTTTAAAGCAGTTCCTTGGGGGGGGGGGGGCTGTAAGCTTGAATCAACTGTAGCTTTAAATTATAACTTCAGGTCCAGTAAACTTTATTTTTTACCCTAAAGTTTCTCTCTGAAATGGGTTCTGAAAGATAAAGACTATTTGCTCTTCTTGAAAAAATTGCTATATCATTTTTGCAGAAGGATGGTAAGTGGTGAAACAAAACAATAAAAAGAAAGAAAATAAAAAATAAATATAAAATAAAGACCATGAATGGTAAGAAAGTTGTTATAAGAATATAGTATTAGAGTTTAATAATCTCAATTAACTTTTAAGCCAGAAGTTTTAGGTATTGATATAGTTTAAGTGCTGAACTTAAATTAAAAGTTAATCAGTTGTTACGTGACGTTTAACGCAGTTTCTTGAAGGGGGGGGGGAACTACCAGCATGAACCAAACGTAGCTTTAATTTATAACTTCGAGTACAATAAATTTTATTTTCTACCCTAAAGTTTCTTTCTGAAATATATCCCAAAAAGTAACGTCTATTTGCCATTCTTAAGAAAAATGCTATATTATCTGTTGAGAAAGAGCTAAGCGGCCAAACAATACAATAAAAATAAAGAAAAAAGAAAGAAAAATGGAGATGAAATAAAGAGAATGAATAGTAAAAAATACAAAATAGATCATAGAAAGTACGAGGAAGGAAGGAAAACGTGCTGTTTGAAAACCAAATCATGCACATCAATTTATAATCAAATAATTTCTTTCATGAGCAAATAACTTAAGTGTAATTTTTTATTTTAATATCTATACTCCAGACAGAACGTTTTCTTTAAAAGGAAGATAGTAATTAACAATTTCGCTACATTTATTGTTTTCACCTGGTTGGTGAGGTACATGACATTATTTTCGACAAGCACACGAATGAGGTCTTTATTTGCTCTCACAGATGCCTACGTGGCACTATTCCAATAAATATACTAAACCTTATTAAACGTGACTATCATCCACTTTTGTGTGACCTCTTTAGGTCAAGCGAAACTGCGAGGTCGACTCCTTGAACTCGGACTAAAGATCATCTGTTACTTAACGACAAATCACAAGTGGTGAGTCTGATTAAAGCGGAGTCCTGTATTCTGTCGACATGCTTGACAATAAAGCGATATTTAAGTGGGTGTTTCTTCCTTATACACAAATATTCCACTTGACGAAGGTCTAGAAGCTATGAAATATTTCTTAGAAATGCTTAATCCTCCTCAGGCTCCGTCTACTGAATTCATTTGCCAACTTGCGCATCTTGTTCTTACCCACAATATGTTCACCTTTGAAGGTCAACATTTTCTTCAAGTTAAACAGACAGCCATGGGGATTAGAATGGTCCCCACATTTGCCAACTTATTCATGGCTAGGTTAGAGAAAGATTTTCTTTACCCAGAACCTAAAGCTCCTTTGCTGTGGTGTAGATTTATCGACGATACCTTCATTATCTGGACATGCGGCACAGCCTCCTCTGATTTTTTTTTTTTTCTGAATTAAATACTCATTAATCAGTTAAGTTTACCTGTACAATCCCCCTACCAAAGTCATTTTTATATACACATTCAGTTAGTTCATAGACAGTTCATACTAAAGCGACCAACTTGCAGCAGTATTTACATTTGGCAGTTGTCATCCTACATACACCAAAAAAGTTATTCCTTTCTATTTATCGCTAGGTGGACAGATATTTACATCAATATCAAGTCATTAGATCATTATATCTCTAAGTTAACTAACAGACATGTTGATCGTGTCTACTGTACACACTACAGTTCTGTCTTCACACCAAAAGCACACTCCAAGAACTTGAAACAGGCAGACAAGAATCAGTTGACTTTTATAATTACTTAATTTCCCGGTTTAGAGCGTCTTAAGCTGGTTTTAAAGGATTGTTTTAACATATTAAGCCAAAAATCCTAAAATCTCTGCACTATTTCATAAACCACCACGTCCAAGTTTCACATCTTCGCAAAATTATCAAGCATCTTCTGCAAGAGACTTAATCCCATACAGATTCCTCTACCTACACTGGGTTCTTATCCCTGCAACCGAATTAAGTGCAAAACGTGTGCGTTAATAACGCCAAGTACAACTTTCTTCAGTCCGACACTTAAATTAGACATTTATATTTGTACATTCGCCAATTGTGCTTCTAAGAATGTTGTTTATATGCTCAAGTGTAAAATGTGTCCTGAATTTTATATTGGATTAACCTCCACTGCAATATCTCTTAGAATGAATAACCATGGACACTCCTCTGCCGGTAGCCCAACCTGCCAGCCTTCACCGTTCTGGTCGGTCCTGGTGGTGTAGTGGTTATCATACCTGCCTCCTAAAGCTAAGATCGCGGGTTCGGACTCGTCAGGATCGATGGATTTTTTTCGGGCGTAAAAATACTAAGTATGGCTTCCTTCGGAAGGGAAGTAAAGCCGTGGGTCCCGTGCCTTATATTTACGGCACGAAAAAGAACCTCAAGCCTGAAAGAGAGGCCTCTGAGCAAAATTTGTCGGCCGTTTCACGCCCTGAGTTGAATGGGGCGCTGATTACCTGAGCTGTTAAAGAGCGTCCATAAATAAATCAATAAAAAAAAATCACTATTCTACTTTTGATACACTTTTTCCCTAGTTCTCATAGATGCCGTACCTCCATCTTCCCCCACGAGTACACTCAAAGATAGAGAGATGGCGGCCATAATTTGATACAAGGCTCGCACCCCTCCGGGCTTAAATCTTTCCCTGTAATTTTTCCCTTACCGGCAACCAGTTGTTTTAGCTTCACCTATGTTGAATGTCCTGCTAGCCCCCTGAAAACATTCACGGTATGCTAGTTGCAGAAGTGTACCGCCTACCATAGTCTTCATTGTCTCGAGTCGCGAACAAGAGCCGCGCGGGGCCCGAAATTTCTTGTGCTTTTAGTAGTGTTTTATAGTGTTAAGTGTTAATCTCTTTTTACTGTGCCACTCTCTAGTGCATTTTAAAGATATATATATATATATATATATATATATATATATATATAATGTGCTGAAATCCATTTTTCCACATCGTCTTCAAAACTACGTTGGTGAACTGAACCATGCAGCTCCGATTTTAGAAGAGGAAATAAAAAAGTCACACGGAGAAAGGCCGAGACTGTATGAAAGATGCTGTACACAATCAATACATTGTCGGACCAAATATTGGGCAACAACGCTGGAAATGTGAGACCACGCATTATCATGATACAGGAGCCAATCCGGTGAATGCAGTCCTCATGTACATTTTGGGTAATGTTTAACATATGCCCCAGTCTATCTAGGGTTATTCGGTGATCTTCTGGAACAATAATGGCAGCTGTGTTAATCCTGGTCTCATTTACTGCAGTGTCTTAAACTATTTATTATACCATTGATTATGGAAGAACATCTTCACAACATTTTGTATGCTTCCGTGGCGGATTTCTACAGACGGATGCAAAAGTTTCAAACCGCAAACTGTTCATCACAAAATGACTTCATTTTCTGTATGAACTATTGGTCACTCGTATTCTGTTTGCGCAGTGCTCCCATACGCATGTGCGCACGCGATTTTTTCCTTCTTCTTCTTCTCGCAGATCCCACGAGAACTATCCTTCTTGTGAAATTTTGTTTCACCGCCGTGTAGACAGTAAGTGTTAAATAATAATAATAATAATAATAATAATAATAATAACCTTATTATTATATTTATTGTTATATAATATATTATTATTATTATTATTATTATTCTCCGGTTGGCCCTCGTATTGTTACTTTGCCGCATTATAAAATGGACAACTTTAGTATAAATTAAGTGTAAAAAAACAATTTGGAGTCGCAGTACAGATAAATGTTAAGAACTTGCAATGTCGCATGTAGCGAGGGAGTTGGGATACTAGAGTCTTCTTCTTCTTCTTCTTCTTCTTCTTCTTCTTCTGCTTCTTCTTCTTCTGCTTCTTCTTTTTTTCTGCTATATTGAAGAGTACATTAAAGTGTAAGGCGAAACTTCAATATGTGCATTCCACTTTCAACTTACGAAAAGAAGGCGAGTGGAGGCCATCAGGAACATTGAGCAGCAATATACCACTGGGTCCTCCGGTTTCTAGCATTCACTCGAAGTTAGGTCTAGGTTAGTGTACGAGTGTGTGTGGGTGTGTGCATAGGTTAGTTTAAAAGTTTTATGCACATAGTGAAGTTTCACCTACAGTAATACTATATATTTGTTGCTTTCCTTTAATGTAAATAAAATATTATTCCATCTGTGAAATCAGATGCGCTAACATAATTTAAAAATGCTAAGAGTACAGATTAAGCTTAAAATTTTAATTTTCAAATTAACATAAATTGTGTTTTGTTTGCGGAGTTCCTTGAGTTTGAAACTAAAACTAGCATATTAATTATCTATATATGTTGTTTACCAAGTGTCTTTACCTTATTCTAAATTTTATATTTATCTATTTACAATAATTGTATTACCATTAGGAGGAGAGCCAGTGAGGTATGTGCTCCTGTCAGTCTTTTGTTTTACGTTATTGATATTAAATGCGAATGTGTCGTGTATCGTCTTAAAGTTAAAATTGCAATTTTGGCAGATGGACGAGACTTTCGATTCTATTTTGTAATTAACCTTGAGTCTATTAAAAAGTATTTTATTCGTTTAGTGTACTCTTATCATTCCCTTGAATTTGCCCGATTTTTTCATTCCTACCTTACATATCTTCATTGAAAACGATGATGTTATGTCCCATTTACCTTTAAGCACCTTATACTTGTTGCATTCGTTGAAGTATGTTTAGTTTTTGGACAGTTAAAATTAACCTTGTATTTAATTAAAGATCCCTGGGATAACTATATGTTACAATCGTCTTTTATTGCTATTTTCAGCAGTTTATACGGCTTATGTTTTTCTTTTAGAATATAGAGCCTAACAGTTAACAGTATCAGATGTTAGTTTGCAGTTTATGATCCAAAAAGCGTGCGTCAAAAAAAATTACAGATAATGGGCTGGCAAACTAACTTTTAAAGTACTAAGAATGAGCAGTAAATAATGTAGGAAAATTAATGGAAAGCCCAAAGAATCGCAAAAAATTAACATCAACAACAACAACAAAACAACAACAATAATAATAATAATAATAATAATAATAATAATAATAATAATAATAAACAAATAAATGCAATAAGCCTAAAACTGCTCAATAACTTTGGTTTTAATTAAATTACTATCCTAAGTGAAGATACATTAATTAATTAAACACGTTCACAAAACGTAATAGTAGAAACGTTAGAAACGCTGTCAACTTTAGCTTGAGATTAAATTTCATTAAAAAAAGAAATTGAGTGATATAGTTTTTTTTTCCTTTGGGATTAAATGTTTTTGTAACAATGGAATTATTATTTTGATAAACTCAATAAAGACAGTAAGGAAAACGACATTTCTCTTATTACAATGAGGATGCCATTAATAAAAATTTGTTGAAATCTGAACTATTGGGGAATGAGCTACAAAAATCGAAAGTCTCATTTGTACTATAAGGCAAACAGTTTTGCAAAATCCGTGCTAACAGTTGTCTTACAATGTAGTTTATCAAGCGCAAATAGATTATAACTCTTAACGTTCTATGAACAACAGAATGCATTAAAACAGCAGTTTCAGCCCACATCTAGGGATAATTCCACAAGATTTTACTGATTTTTGGATACCACGAGAGGTGTTTTAACTCATATAGTAAAACTGAAAAGTTTACGGAGTGAGTTTAAGTGCCCTTTTAGGTAAATATATGAAAACGCTTTAACGGACTTTTGTTACTTTGCAAAGCTTTACACATGTGGCAAATAAATTGAAAATGTGTCGTCTTTGTTATTAACAAAGTGTGAAAACAAAACGTTTAATGAATTAAAAATCAATTTATGTCTGTTTGATAGACCTTACATGAAAAAATACACATCGAGATGCGTACAAAGCTTTACGAAAACACTGGGTGTAAATGCAATTGAGAGCCAATGGCTGAAGAATTAAAAAGAAAGAAAGAAAGAAAGAAAGAAAAAAGAAAGAAAGAAAACTAACGGAAGACGTAAGAAAGCAATACTCAGAACACATATGTCAATTCGAACAGGATTATAGAGTTAAAATGAATTCAGTAACGTGGTGGAATGGTAACGGAGCAAACTCTGCAAATTGTTTTACAGATGCTCAGAAGTTTGATGTGGTATGGTATCACAGTGGTTGAAAATGAGATTTTAGTGGTCTCGGGAAATGTTACTTCCTAAATACCAGTCTCATTGGTTTCGATGTTAGGTATTTTCCAAAATTTCTTACATATTTTTTTGAGTACTGACTGCTCAAGACAAAACTCCCAATATTGAGGTTAAGTTATCAGCAACGGTATGATAATTTAAAGTCAATGTCAAAATGGCACTTCGTGGAGATTGATTGCTTTATTTATGGACGCTCTTTAACATCTGAGGTCATCAGCGTCCCATTCAACTCAGGGCGTGAAACGGCCGGTAAATTTTGCTCAGAGGCCTCTTTTTCAGGCTTGAGGTTGTTTTTCGTGCCGTAAATGTACGACACGGGACCCACGGCTTTACTTCCCTTCCGAAGGAAGCCATACTTAGGAATTTTACGCCCGAAAAAATCCATCGGTCCTGGCCTGGTTTGAACCCGCGTTCTTGGGTGTAGGAGGCAAGTATGGTAACCACTACACCACCAGGACCGACACACTTCGTGGAGCACGAGATATACATGGAACATTGTGCGAGATATATATTCAGTCTATTTTACTAAAACAAATAGCTAACATGAATGCTTTTGAGATATCTCATTATATACCGAGTATTAATGAACCTAAACAGCAATAACTTCAGAGATTGCAGAGGGGTCTTAAACAATCAACTTGAAATGGGAAATGTTTGCCAGTTCAAATTTCAAAATAGTATTAGATTTCTACAGGACCAGTACGCCTCTAACTAATAAAACTTCCATTCGAAATGATACACACAATAAAGGATGGAAGTCGCAGAGCGTATCGGTTTGATCTGATGACAAGTGGAAGTGCATTACTGTTGATTACATTTTTACCTTTGCATCGTATGTGTGGTTTTTGCTTGCACACATCATAAAATAAAAAAAAAATCATTAATAAATGAACTCTGAGTCCACTCTGCAGAAATCGAATCTACGATCTTCGAAATCACAGTCTGTAGCCTAATCTATCAAGCCTCAAAGGTAGATAGCCCCCTTTACACCAAACTACATAATGCGATAAATCTGTTAACTATTTTAGTGCCGTACTGTAACACGACAAGGTCGAGTTTTTAAATATTTTTATAGCACTAAACCTTCAAATCGCTGTTGATGAGGTATTGAAAATCGTTATTTTCCACTTGCGAAGTTAGTTTATAGAAATTCAAAGGTAAATTTTGCTTTATAACTTATCAGCATCTAATTTCAACTTGTTTACTATTATATATTTCCGCTATTTTTCTTCGTGAATCATAGAGTCTCTATTTCAAGTTACTTGTTTAAGACCCCTCTACAATCTCTGAAGTTATTGCATGTAGTTCATTAACATCCACCATACCATGAAGGAAATTTCATGCCAAAGAAACGTTGGAAATACAAATGAAAAAGAAAATTTGTGAATCCTGCCTTTATAGAAAAATGCGCCGATTGCCATTTAACACGGAGAACTAACGTCCAACTAAGGATCGGCTTTTCAGGTGCAACAGGTATAGCCCGGCGGCATTCATCTTTTATTCGTATATATTAATTATCAATTTCATGGCTTTCCGTTTCAAATTAAAAGTTAAACAATTTCTTGAGTGCTGACATACAAATGTATTGGTAACAGAGCGCTAATTACATCTGTATCCTGTGATACAGCCCAATCTCCTTAGAATGTATTTGGCTGCGATTGCGACCTGCTTCATGGCGGTTGTCATGGCTACGGTAGACGCTTGCTTTATGCTTCGATGCAGCAATTACAGCCAAATGAGAATGAGTGGCAAATGAGGATGACAGTGGGCAGTTTCAAGGGCGGGGAGGAATGTGTGTCGTTGATTAGCTACCACGCTTCCATAGAAACTCAAAGGATGCACAAGATGACAAACATTGCTATTATTTTTAACAACAATCTTTAAATTCTACGTTTATTGATCTAGCGGTTTAATTATTTGTTTTGTAGTCTGTAGCTACAATTTCCTTATTGTTAACGCATTACTTTAATTGCTATTGCATGTAACTTCGGTTATGTTGAAGCTATTGGTGTGGTTCTACTGTTTATAGCTGCGGTTTGCTATGGCGCTTTCCCGATGCTTTGTTGCATTTGCACAAAATGGCGTACATACAGTAAATCTTGTGTAAGTCCGTGCATATACTTGTTTAACATTTCATTTTCCTATTACACGTTCGCTGTTGTACCTCTGACGTGTTGTATTTTATGTAGAGATATAGTCGTTTTTACTTTATCAGCCCGCTGTTGTGTAATAAGTAGTGTAAAACATTAAGTAGATAAAATTGTGAACATTAGTATATTTTGTATTGAAACTGCGTAACAGATACGCAACATTATTTTGAAATTAAGTTCCTTATGTGGTTTCAATGACTTTTTATGCCACGAAACGCCACTGATTCAAATCAAACAAAAATTTATCAGCAGATGTTTGCTGGCCGTTTAATGAAAAATTTCAATATACAAAATATATTTATTTGTGTTCAAGGATAATTACACAAAACTACAAATGTCTAGCTCCTGAGGGAGTAATAGTTGCATGTTCTGCCGCTTAGCGCTGTAGTATAGTGATCGGAGATCTTCGCTTGCTGCCGGAGCATTTCGGTTTCTGCCGGGTGCGCATCCCATTCGTAGAATTTCGCTCTTGGTCTATGCACGAGCCGCAGCGGGTTAAATTTTTGCGAGTGTGAAAGTTTCAAACATTTTTACTGTGAATATAATTGTGTTTTAAAATGTTTCTCAGCAGTGAATGTGGTTTATTATACATAGACAGAGTTTAAATAACCATGTTAATAGTACTCATTAAGAAACTAATTCGACATCTATTAATCCTTACATTATCTGTAATTTGAAATGCAACATATGTTTATGTATGTGTAGTAAGATGTTAGATCTTACCTACCGCCACGTGTGGCCGCGGTCGTTAAGACGCGGACTCTTGAGCGGGAGGTCTGGGATTCGAATCCCGCCAGAACCGTCCTCTCTGGCTGAGGTTTTTTCCAGCTTTTCCTCAGTCCTCATAACTGGCAAATGCCGGGGAAGTACCCTAAAACTTATGCCTGGAACGTTTCCTTCCTTAAAAAATCCTTTCCCAATATATCATGTCATTTCATGTATCAGCAATGTCACCGCCTGTGGTGCCTCAGTAGTAAAAACGGGCGTTAAACGCTATTCAAAAGAAAAAAAATCCCTTACATTTTTGTACTGCTCATGATATGATTGTTACAAGTAAAAACAAGGCATTTAATTCCTATGGAGAGTTTAAAGAATGGAAAATTAATCACAACGCGCAGAATTTTATAAAATATATTTTAATGTTTGGTTATAAGGACATTAAAAGAAATAGAAATTTTTATTACTGTTATCACCGTTTCGGGCACTTCAAATCATAGGGAAGTGATGCACGTCAATTGAAGTGCCATGGTTCCAAAAGGATTGATGGTTTCCGTCCTTTTCACTGATGATGACAAATGTGTGGCAGCGATTTCATCAACTCATATGGGACATTAGAATAATTTAGAACATTTATTTTTAACACAGACTGAAAAGTGTTCTTTAGCTACTAAAATAGCATAAAAATTCCTTTTGAAGTTATATTAGATATTATCCGAAGCAGTATCAGAACTCCGTAGTAGCTGCAGAGATATCTCCTCACAAGAAGAGACCTACAAAATATTGAGGCTTCTTCTAAGTTGTGTCCAGAAGCAGTGAAGCATTCGAATGATTCGGTTAGTGTTGATGAAATGAATGAATGGTGTTTAACGCCAGTTTTTGCTACAGAGGCACCACAGGCGATGGTCACTGATGATACATGACATGAAATGATATATTGGGAAAGGATTTATTTTTAAGGAAGGAATCGTTCCAGGCCTAAGTTTTAGGGTACCTACCCGGCATTTGCCATTTATGAGGACTGAGGAAATCCTGGAAAAAACCTCAGTCAGGAAGGACGGTCCTGGCGGTATTCGAACCCAGACCTCCCGCTCACGAGTCCGAGACTTAACGATCTCGGCCACCCGTGGCGGTTTAGTGTTGATGTCCGGGTAAATGAGGTGAGAGCAGGAAATGATGATTGTGTACTATTTTATAAGCCACAAGATGAGACTTCAGAAGAGTATTTTTTTCGACTAACAATTACTTTGTTTTAGCATTAATGAATAAAGCACAAGCTTCAATGTTGGATTAAAACGGTGGAAATGCTGTGTGTATTGATGGTTCCCATGCACTCAATATACACAATTCTGGATTGATTACTCTAATAAACCTGCGTCAGGGTTTCCCATGTACCTTTTAATTCACTAATAGAACTGATCAAAATGTCCTGCATATTCAATTTTCAAGAATCAAAGGCCGGATTGGGAATTCGTCCTCAAATATCTGTATGTTTTATATGGCAGACTCGTTCATTAATGCATGGATCAAAGTAATGCGTGAACCAAACCGAAGACTGTATTATTCCTGGCATGTTGACCGGGCTTGGCGTAAAAACCTTAGTAAAATTAAATTGGAAGATACACAGCGAAGCGTGCAAAATATAACATCTCTTATGCTAGAATGGGATCTAGAAACTTTCAATATTATCTTGCACTCAGCTGTTCAGAAATTAATAAATATTTTCTAGTTAACTACGTTCTTTCGGCTAGATAATGAGCTTCCAGCCATTGTTTGCACTGTAGTGTGAACGCTAACATGCACATTGAGAACCTGCATTAATACATAAAACACATGTGAGGAAAGAAAGTGGAGCATCTGGACAAATCTATTCATGCATTAATGAGATTTCTGAAAGACAAAATGGATGACAGGACCATCCCTATGCACAAAGGTAAAATAAGGAGTAAGACCAGGGACCTTAGGTAGAGACACAAGATTAGTTTGTCTTTGAGGAGATACCTGGTTAACATCATTATCTGGTTCTGGTGTGTATACAGTTTCACCTCTAGAGCAAAACTGGGATTGCCAGCTATTCTGCGCTGACTGTAGTATTCATAACTATCCTTGCACCTGCATGATTCTGCAGTACTATTCAACATATGCTGTTGTTGAATTGATTTATTTATGGATGCTCTTTAACATCTCAGGTCATCAGCGTCCCATTCAAATCAGGGTTTGAAACGGCCGATAAATTTTACTCAGAGGCTTCTTTTTTCAGGCTTGAGGTTCTTTAGCGTGCCGTAAATGTACGACACGGGACCCACGTTTCATTTAAGTGGAAAAGTCAATAAATATAATGCACTTATATGGTGAAAAGGAAAGCCCGTTGTCACATTGAACATGAGAGAGACTCTATGAAAGTAAATGTGTTCTTTGCTGTTTGCAAGGTGAAAGTACAGTCATTCTTCTTTTAGGATTAGTTATTGTAGTACGGGTGGCCGAGGTTGTTAAGACCCAGACTCGTAAGCGGGAGTTCTGGTTCGCTTCCCACCAGGACCGTCAACCATGACTGAGATTTCTCCAGGTTTTCCTTAGTCCTCATAAATGGCAAATACCTGGGAGGTATCGTCAACTAAGGCTTGGAACGCTTTCTTGCTTTTAAAAAACTCCTTTGTCAGTTTATAATTTCATCTCATGTATCATCAGTGTTCACTTCCTGTGATACCTCAGTAGGTAAAGTGGACGTTGAGCACTGTTAAAACAAGTGAAGGTGTACGGTCCGTTTTGCTTTTCCGAAAGAACAGCAACAGTTATCTCGCAATTTTCACTGAATGTCCGTTACCACAGTTAAATGAGGAAGAGATTATTTCTTATTGTTACAAGATTTCCATCGGGAGGTAAGAAACTTTGTAAATGAACATACTGGAGCTTTTGTCGGTCCTAGTGGTGACCATACTTGCCTCGTAGACCCAAGAAGATCGCGGGTTCAATCCCGGCCATGACTTAAATGTGTAAAGGGTTTATAAAATATATAGTTTATTAAGTTTGATATTAATTTTGTTTTCAAAATCATATCAAGACAGGAACACAGCTTACATAAAAAATTACGTAAATACTTTTAGCATTTAACAGTATACACTCTTGAATTTTATATTCCCGTTCGGTTAACTAAATTAATAAATCATCGTTTCTTTATTTCACTGAAGGAAATTTAAAATAAAATTTATAAAGACTAAAAGAAGATGCCAAAATTTATTCAAAGTCATTATCATCATGATTCTGGTTTAACACATTTCGCATTACTACATGGAAATTTAGTTTTCATAACTCCCTTTTCCAAATACATAGTATTTTTAGACCACTTTCCCTGATATTTCTGCCTTAATTTTGAATTATTGCGTTACAGAATCCTGCTTCTTCCTAATATTTCTACTGTTCACCACCTAAGCTTGTTATACCACTATTTCTTCTTTGAAATCTCGCAATATCAACAGACTACAGCTGTTTCTTAAAATGTTTACAGCATACAAATGATATCCTTCCATTTTATTATTTACTACATTGTTGTTCAATAAAGAAGTACATTGTGATAAAACATGTGCATATACATTATTTTTGTTAAGTTTTTCAGCGGTGCTTATGACATTATTCGAGAATATCCTGAAATAAGGACAACACAGCAATCATGTTTATGCACCTTAAATCTAATTATGCTCTATTTCATTTCAAGCAAAAGTGGTTTCGCTCAATAATTACTGTTATTCTTTTTCTTTTTTTTATCTGTGAAACATAAGTTATGTTTTTAATGTTTTCCAAATAGTATGTTGAATTAATAAACAAATTCTATATTAATATTTAGAAACGCCAATGACATATACTTGAACTGATCTTGTATATTGTAAACTTCAGTAGTAACTTAACCTATTTGTATAATGCAAAATTTTATGTGAACTTCTAAAGAAAATTGTCTTCAAAAGGACTAAATAAACAAAAAGCTAAAATCTGTGATGTTTTCAGTCTTTAAGCCAATTTCCTAGTTGCAAGCACTTTTAAGTCATGAATTACCAAGAAGATGAGAAGAAATGCTCCTAATATACAATTGTATTTAGAATGTTCAAATGTCAGAGCATGTGCTTTAAACAGATTACATGAACCTGTGCAATATATGTATGTAGTATGTACGTGTTAACTGCAGTTGGCTACACTCGGTGGCAGTGAAGAATAATGAAAATACAATAATTTTTACAGCAGAATACTTAGAAAGGAAACTTTTTTTTTAATTAAATGCATGCCAACCTAGAATTAAATCAATCAATTTAATTGAAATACAAGTTAATTTTACACATATTTGAGTGTCAGTTAAATAATTAAATACATTTCATCTAATTAAAACATGTCAATTTGTTAGATATACGTAAAAATAGTTAAATACTTCAAATTAATTAAATACATGCCAACTAAATTTAAATAAATCAATTTCACCTAGCTAAAACGTGTCAATCTAGTTAAATATCTCAAAATAATTCAATACATGTAAAGTTAATAAAATACATTTATAAAAGTATTAGCTTTATCAAATATATTTCAGTATATTTAGGCAAAGACACTAATCACCTTCGGAAGAATGGAAGAATTTAATTTTATGGACTTTCCATTGTTCTAAACAACCTGTTTTATCTATAACATGTTTATTTCACATTCTACTTTACTTAATTGGATTTGCCGCGATATTCCATTATTGTTATTTATGAGCTGGGTCTCCTCTACTCTTCGCCTTCAACTTTGAAGGCAGTGTCTTGCTGATAGTGTGATCTCTGGTGAAACCAAAGAGAAAGAACAATGCCAGGCATGTCATAAGCATGTGCGCAGCCCACTTTGGGAAAAATTTAATGTATTTGAAACCTGCATGATTACATTCTCTGATACCATTTGATATGAGGTTAAGCAAATTACCACTTACAATTTCTTATCAATACCCAAAATTAAGCCAGTGTATATTGGGTACCCATTCATCTACCAAGAATATCCCTGTGCGAGCTACAAGCTACGTCGCTACTGCAGAGGAAACAGAGAATTGGGAGTACAGGTGAATGTTATTTAATCAAACTGCCTGGATATTTAAGGAGAATGTCAAAGGGAATTGCCAGGACCTGAACTAAAAAAATGCGAATGTTAGTTGAGTTTAATAACTGGGACATAGTGAAAAAGGGCATAAAATATGCACCCTACGCGTATGACTAAACTCTGGGGAAAACACCTCTCAGTATCACTGCCATTAAAGAACATTTAAAACAGTTCTTATAAGACCCATGTTTCAGAATACTTATGAATTTCCCAAATTACTTTGATGTCTGAAATGCTTGTGCTTATTTCTATATTTTTTCTTTTTTCCAATTAACCTCTCTATAAAGTGTTTTCAGAGTTATAGTTGTATTTATAACTCTGGCCTATTCTTTCTGTGTTTGGAATGTTTCCTCGAGGTTTGACCGTAAATTTTAGTGATGACTGCATTTTTCATGAATTTCAAATGCATATATTTATTTTTTAGTTTTCCTTGCTCTTCTTTCTCCCTCTTTTCTGTTTATTTTTGCTGCGCACCTAAGTGGGAATATACTGAACAAACGAAGATCAAAAGTGTGTCGTATCTAAACGTTACTTTATATTTAAAAATGTAAAGTAAAATCACAGTAGTTAAACAGCCTATCAAACCAACTCCAAAAAGTTGCTTCCATTGCTGACCCGAAGTTAAAGCATATACTGAATAATTAGGGAATAAAAATATTATTAGAACAGACAGATAGGTCACTGTATATATATAAGCCTACATTAAGTGGGTACTTCTCACGCAGTTTCTCACACGTTTTAACGCCAAACAAAATGAAATAGATATGGACAAAATTAAGATGAATCAGCTAATACAAAAACAACAGGCATTAGAAATACTCCTATTTGAAATAAGAGAAATAAATACAATAGGAAATATAAAGTTGTGCATTTCGACAAAAATGGACCCCTGGATAACAAAAATGAATACTGCTGTCTCCATTTTGGTTTGTTTGTAGAAAAGGGAGAGCAACTGGCAATATGTTCATAATGAAAACTTTAAAGATGAGTATTTGGCAAGGAAACGTGACTGTATCTACATGATATTCATGGATCTGGAAAAAGCATATGATAAAGCTATAAGGGAATACTTGTGGTACAGGTTGCAAGTAAATGGGATGAGTATGCATAAATGATTAATATACTATAAATAATACATTTTAAAGCTTCAAAGGTAAATAACTCAAAACTTAATATTTAATTACAACACATTTAACAAAGTATGGGGGTAAGGAAGTATAAGAAGGGCAAGGTTTCCAACAAGGCTGCAAATAAAGCCTAATTCATATAACATTTTATTTATTATATCTAATGGGGTTAAAGACGGTCAATAAATATTTGCTATAATTAACAATATAGGAATTCCCGGGCTGTTTTGTGCAGTTAGTGGCTAGGACTTTTACAGCAATGGGTTTAAATTGCACAATGGAAGAAATAATTTATAGATATTGTAAAGAATGGAATTTGAAAGTTAAAGTTATAGCTAAAACTGAAGTGACCATATATAGAAAAGGAAACAAATAGAAAAATGGGAAAAAATGGCTAATGGAAAGAAAAAAAAAACTGTGTTAAGGAATTTAGTTATCTAGGTTTTAAATTAAACGGTTTAGGAGATTGAAAATAAACATAAACAAATAGCAATGATGAAAGGGAACTTTACTATTAAAATATTAAAGAAGTTTATTACCTCCTAATGGGTGTAATTTGATTAGAAATGAAATATAAGGCTATTGTAGAATCGAGATGGTCATATGGAGTGGTACTGTGAGGAGTGATGGATGAGAAAAAATGGACATGATGTTAAAAATGTTTTGTAAGGTAGTGTTAGATATTCCCGTGAATGTTGACAGCAAAATGGAAATGGTGGGAGTCAATGTGAGAGGTGTAATGATAGAAAGAGTGTTAACTTATTGGTTGAGACTAGTACAGCTTCGAGATGGAGTGTCTGAAGTACCAACTAAAATGTGTAAATAATATGAGCTCGGAAGACATTGTTAAAAATCAGTATGAATTTAATTGGGAGAGATATGGATTAGGAAATAATATTTCGTGAGGACAATTATAACAAGATTTGAGGATATGTAGAGCTGATTATTATGATCATTAGGAGGATAAATACATCTTAAATTTTGACTACAGATAAATTTTCATTTTTGGATAGATAAGTGTATTAAATATAAAAACTAAAGGATATCATTGACTTGGTTTTAGTTAGGAGTTTGGAGAATGAAAAGTTACAGAGAAAGAATATTTGTCCGATTTATGGTGAGAAAATGCTAGTCATATTTTATTTATGTGTCAGGAAACTAGGGGATGGAGTAAAAGTATGGTAAAAGAAAATAATCTTAAAATTAGGGAAAAGTTATCACTAAAGAAAATATGTTACGATCATTCCAGAGATTATGGGTTTAGGAAAACTTTCATGTAATGTTAAGAATAAACGGACGTGGTATATGTAAAACATAATAAACACAAAGATATATGTTTGGTTAAGCATACAAGGGGAGCAGTTTTTATACATATACGAGGTCTCTTCAAAAAGTATCGCGAATTTTGAATTTCCGCGGTCTACGTATATTCGATTTTCGATTGTTTTGTGGCGTTATGTTGGTACTCATGTCCCTCACTTATGTTGACAAGCTCGGCCATTTTGAATGTTCAGTTAATTGTTGACAGCTATTTTACTTGGACGTGTTTTGGCTCGTCTTCGATTTTTGCCTATTCCAAAAAATGGAACAAAGAATCTGTATCAAATTTTGTGTGAAAAACAAAATTAAGTGCGCGGATGCATTCCGAATGCTGACTGTGGCATATGGTGAAGCTACCTTGGACCAAAGCAACGTTTATTGGTGGTACAAAATATGTGAACGACAAAGAGCGTCCCGGATGCCTGAGCTCGTCAACAACAGACGAAAACATTGAAGAAGTGAAGAAAATAATATTGGCCAATCGTCGTATCACCGATAGAGAAGTTGCTGAGGACCTAAACATATCGATTGGCTCGTGCCATTTGATTTTTACAATGATTTGGGCATGAGACGGGTCGCCGCAAAATTCGTACCAAAGTTGTTCAATTTCGACCAAAAACACCATCGCATTAAAGTTGCTAATGAGCTGTTGAACTCTGTCCGCGACGACCCTTATTTGCTCCAGAGGGTCATAACTGGTGACGAATCAATCATCCCAATGGGTGCTGCCACACGAGCCAAGACCGAAAAAAGCGCGCCAAGTTCGGTCGAATGTGAAGGTTTTGCTTATAGTTTTCTTCGATTGCAGGGGCGTGGTGCATCATGAGTTCTTGCCACAGGGTAGAACGGTCAATAAGGAATATTACCTGCAAGTTATGCGCAATTTGCGCTAAGCAATCCGCCAGAAACGCCCGGATTTGTGGAAGAACAAAAATTGACTTTTGCACCATGATAACGCCCCTGCTCACACATCGTTGGTTGTGCGCGAATTTTTGGGCAAAAACAACACACTTATGATGCCGCAGCCACCGTAATCCCCAGACCTGGCCCCCTGTGAT
The DNA here is from genome assembly GCA_030762175.1 of Metallyticus violacea. Taxonomy (NCBI): domain Eukaryota; kingdom Metazoa; phylum Arthropoda; class Insecta; order Mantodea; family Metallyticidae; genus Metallyticus; species Metallyticus violacea. Next base: position 122,571,552 of record CM060846.1, on the reverse strand, counting down.
CTTTTTTTTGTTCCCAAAACTGAAGAGGCCCATGAAAGGACGATGCTACGCCACGATTGAGGAGATGAGATAAAGACGGCATCGAAGGAGGAGCTGAACAAGATCACAAAAAACGATTTTTTAAAGTGCTTCGAGGATTGGAAAAAACGTTGGCACAAGTGTATAATATTTGGTGGGGATTACTTTGAAGGGGACAAAATAGACATTCATGAATAAATAAATGCTTTTTGAAAAAAACACAAAATTCGCGATACTTTTTGAACAGACCTCGTATAGTAGCTTTTCAGATTTAGCATGTTATATACAAATAGCTGTCCTTTGTGTATGAACCATAAAACCATCACTATTTTATATTTATTATGTGTAAATTTGTATATGAATTTAGCTGAAGTAACTCATATTATTGTATAGTAATAGGGCGCTGTGACGCTATGCTTTTGCGGGTATCCAAAATGTAGCGCCTACTGGCTGCCGAGATGGGTGGTGACAGCGCCTTCTATACCTTGCAAAGGGCGTGAACCCACCTAACTATTGTGATATATAATTTTACATTTGTATTTGTAGAAGTTTCTATTGAGTTTTTTGTACTCAACAGATGTTGCAATTTTTCAACGTGACTGACTGAAACCAAGTCATATTATTGTTGTAATTTGCTTAACAGAGATGAAAAGTAAACTTAAAATTTAAGAATTGCGCCTTCTCGTTGCATTTCTTGACTTGTCTTCACTAAATAAAATCAGGAGTCTTCATCATTCTTTTCATGTTCATTCTTTAGGTGAACTTGCATGAGGAACAAATCAACTAATGAAAGGATAACTGTAACTGGAGAAAGTTTCTAAAAATCCAGATAGCTATTGCGCCTTCGATATGACGAGTCAATGAGAGTAAAAAGCGTTCTGGAAGTAAATGTGGAGAGTAGTAGATGGTACAGAGAAGCACCTGTTCTCCAGGCTAAGCATATGATCGCTACTTCGAAGCGATTATGTTAGGCATGCAGCGGGTAGCTACGATTTAAAGTTCGCCACGGTGCTATATAGCAACGGTTCTTAAGCTGCCTTTGACCGCACACCCTTTTTAAAGATTTCTCGCTCTTGTGGCTCCCTAAGATTTAATTCAATGTTTAGTTATACTCATAGCAATAATATATATTTAAAACAGAGTATCAAATGCATAATACATTAATACATATAATGCACCATATACATTTTGATAGTATATGGTGACAACATTACTCGTTCCTGAACGACAGCCATTTCGCTTACAAGCAGTGACATATCGGGTTTAATAGATTTTGTATTCTGATGCTACCATTTTTAAAATGGTTACTACACTTGTTTATTTTAGACAAATGAGAGCAGAGAATGTTTTTTCATCCAAGTAAGAAGTTATGAATGGCATATTTTCATGGTCTTTGATAGCCCGGGAAAATCTTCCTATAAGTGAGTTCAAAAGTTTGCCAGTGCCTTTTCTTTCATGCAAATGAAATTAAAATGGATCTCTGATCTATATATCCGCACAGGAAAAATTCCCTGAAAGTATTTTGCAAGTGTTTTAAATGTTGTGCAACAAGTGACTTGTCGTTCTTCCAGTTAGTTTATTTATGGACGCTCTATAACATGAGCGTCCCATTCAATTCCGGGCGTGAAACGACCGATAAATTTTGCTCAGGGGCCTCTTCTTTCAGGCTTGAGGTTCTTTTACACCATAAATCTACATAGGACCGGCGGCTTTATTCCCTTCCGAAGGAAGCCATACTTAGGGTTTTGCGCCCGAAATCCATCGGCCCTGGCCGGGATTGAACCCCCGATCCTGGATCTATGAGGCAAGCATGGTTACCACTAGACCACAAGAACCGACGTCGTTCTCCGAAGTTAGAACATTTGTCCTCAAATTTTCCGTCAGGTATGCGTTGAAGCCTCGGTTCCATATTTTTTGTAATTACTTCAATCTTGTCTTGAACTTCAAAAACTGTAATTTCTTCTTGAAGATTTAAGCTTAGCTTATTAAAATGGATGAAAATATCTGACAAAGATGCCAATACTGCATTAGCCAAGAAAAATCACTCACTCGATCACGGAGTCAATCACATTGTGTTGTCACCAGGTAGTCTTATCTCGATTTTGTAATCTGAGAGGCACATGAAAATATTTCTATTGGATAAGCAGTTTCATATCTGCGATGTGTTACCAGTAGGAAAAAGTTGCGCCTTTTCCAAAAGAAAGTTCAGGAAAAAGAATGAATTCCTCTAATTATAAATTAAAATTAGTAAGTATTAATATCATTTAAAATAAATGCTTTATGGAAAAGAATAATAAATTGTGTTCTCTCCCCTTATCTATAAAGCTATAAGTTTCATCAATTAAATATGCAATTTCTTCCCTAAATTGTAGGATAATAATGGAAAGAAAAATAAATATTATTAGTAAAGAGACTTATCTTGGGCAAAAAATTAAGAATAAAAACATACAATCTATATGCGAAAAGGACAAAAAAGGTTGAAACAAATGGAGCTAATTAATGGATTTTCCTTGTCTAAACGAAAGTCTATTATGAAAAGGAATATTTGTTAAAAGAAATGGACAAGTAATTATGGCTTTTAATTATACATACACGTGTACAATGCCAGGAAGACACTTGTAGAGGTTGAGCGGGCAAAGGCACAGCTGTGGCTAAAGGACGATTAGATGGCCAAGCGGTAAGCCTAAGGGTGCGAGGATAGGTTGGCCACTTAAGTGTTGAAACGCAACATCGGTTTATTTCTATAAGGTGTTTATTTACAGAAGAGTAATAATGAAGATTACAAAAATATTTGACGAGGCAATTGAGATATCTTCTGAAAGTTTCTAAGTTCCCAGGAGAGGAATTAGTATGAGATGCTTAAATTATCAAAGTAGCAAGGAATAAGGATGCTCCGTATCGAGAAACGCATGAACGTAGCCGAGACGCTTCATGTAGAGAGTGCCCCCGAGATAGTGACTCTGGAGGTTTAGATAGTTCAAAGCAGACGTACAATAATTAAAGAGCGTCTGGCTCTGTTTTCCAGATGCTCGTAAATTAGTAAGTTATCGTTGGATCCAGCTACCATATCTTATATTGTGATCAAAGGCGTCTTCTATTCGAGGGGAAAGGATGAGTGTTTGAGTGAATCATTGGTATCAGCGGGTTAGTGGCGTATGGCGCACTTAACAGCAGACATAAATTTAAGATCGGCTGTAATTACGTTTACTATTTCCTTTGCCTAGTGGTCAGCGTTGCTGACTGATTTCTGTTGCTGGTTTGATCTCCGGTACCTTCAAAGAGATTTTTTTTTATCTTAAGGATGTCTGTAACGGAGCCCACACAGCCTTGTGAGAAAAATTGGGGAGCTGAGAGAAGGTTGATGGCGTGATGGCGACAGGTGGGGTATCGGTGTGCTGATCATATGCCTTCCTTCAATACAGCCCTCTTTCGATAATTTCGCAAGAAGGATATAGAGGTCACAGTGGTCGTTACAGGGCCGAGAGGGCAATAGAGCCAATAGGGAATAAAATATGGGAATTACTATCACAGTTAACTTCTAAATTTAGTATAAATTTGCTATTCTGCAGGAAAGAAATGGAAAATATGAAACACGTCAAGTAAATTTGGTTATTTAATTGAATCAATTACGCTTAATTTTTTTCCTCTTCTCATTTTGGGAACGACCATTGTTTCAGTTTTTCTGCATTCTTATATTTTTAAGAAATACTAATTTTGAACCCTTTTTAGTGCTAAAAATCTTATAGAGTTCAATTCAGTTTATAATATAGTTTACAGTTATGCTTGTTAGAATGCGATACTAAAAATCTCATCATCTGACCACAGAAAATTTTCAGTAAATGTTAGATCCCGAAGCAATACTATATCTTTTGATCATAAAAGAGGAAGTTGGAAAGAAAGACCGCACAACACTCACTTTCACAATAAAAAAAAAAATCGTTTGTATAAGAGTTAGCTTATGTACCTTACACTCATTATTTCAAGGTAATTATTATTGGCTGATACTAAAAGGTAGCAGAGAAAGAAGTAGATTAAGCAGTTAACTCATTGCACCTACATGTATTAGTTATTCACTGTTCACCATATCTTATATTTCTGGTGTAAAAAGGAAGGGTTTTTTTTTGACTGATTTATTTATGGACGCTCTTTAACATCTCAGGTCATCAGCGTCCCATTCAACTTCAGAGCGTGAAACGGTGGACAAATTTTGCTCAGAGGCCTCTCTTTCAGGCTTGAGGTTCTTTTTCGTGCCGTAAATGTACGACACGGGACCCACGGCTTTACTTCCCTTCCGAAGGAAGTCATACTTACGATTTTTACGCCCGGGTAACCTGGCCGGATTCGAACCCGCGACCTTGGGTTTAGGAGGCAAGTATGGTAACCACTACACCAGGATCGACTAAAAAGGGCGTGTAAATGGGATATGGGATTATATATCCGATTTGACAGAAGTAATTGAGAGAAGTGTTCTCTCAACTACTACTCTAGCATCTAGAACCGAGAAGTGTTTTCGCTTCTAGATGGTCCATTATCAGGTGGAAGGAGAATATGGCCTCAAAACTAACAAGGAAACTATCAGAGAACCGATCTCAAAATCTTATCTCAAACAGTTAGATGCTGAAAGGAATATATAAGTGAATACATTACCTGCTCATAATAAATAAGGGGTGTAAAATTAAAGCTTGAACATGATTTGCTTAGGTTAATAGTTCGTTTTCTTACCTCCCTCTCTACTCATGAACATTGTCATATCAACTGGCGCGCATAGCTGGGAATTTGCGAAGGATGGAAAACAGGGTAAGCGGGTCCCTCGAGGAAGAGTATTTAACTGCTGTCTTCAGGTAGGCGCCATACTTTCTAAATGGAACATTCTAAGTAAGTTTTTATAGCATTTTCATTCACATTAGCAGCTAATATTTTGTGCTTACCTATCTGCTATCAATATTTATGTGTAAAGTTTGATATAAGATTTCGAGATTAGTTTCGTAAGCACAAAAGTGGTGCAAGAAAAGAACGCGGGAGGAGCAGTAAACAAGTCACGACAACACCTTATCTGAGGTCTTCATTGGGAAGAAACTTTATTAGTTATGTCAGTGTCCAGACTCAAAAAAGTGTAGTCCATGCAGCTAGGATCCATCACAGAAGGCCTGAGAAAAAAAAGCACTAAAGCCTGAACTTCATGGATTCCACTTGACTTTCTGCTTGAAACACCCGCCTGTTGCAGACTTCTGGACGAAAGAGAAGGTAGCCTGTTCAGAAGAAGACCTTAGTCTAACATTATGGAATCCTAATGATACCAGATTCTCTTCCAATCACATGATTGAAAGAGCTAGAAGTTGTAGGATAAGCTTGCATTTTGGAGATGGATGACTGCAGACATGATTGGGCAATTTGTTGAATTAAAATTAATTTGGAAGATTCAATTGAGTAAAATGGCTTCGGAAGAATACATTAACGTGCTGGAGGTAAGCATTTACCTACCGCCCGACTGATCTATCAAGTTAAGATAATATCCATCATCATCTTGCACGATACGTCAGTGTACACACTTCCAGGCAAAAAAGCACTGGTTTGCTCACCATCCTGAAATCTATTCTCTCCAAAATCAAATATCCACATCTCATTTCTATCGCTGCTATCTGGGTAGTTATAATTCGAGAATGGAACAACAGGGCAGAGAGAGAGAGAGAGAGAGAGAGCGGTGCTGGTCTCATAAATAATGTGAGAGAGATCAGAAAATCTTCTCCTCATTGACCTCGAAGTACCCATATTATATTTAATGACAGCGGAGAACGATGGACTTCATTTTTTTGGTTTATTTACTGGCGTTCTTTAACATCTCAGGTCATCAGCGTTCCATTCAATTCAGGAAGGGAAACAGCCGATGAATTTTGCTCAGAGGCCTCTTCTTTCAGGATTGAGGTTGTTTTACGTGCCGTAAATCAATGGCACGGGACACATGGCTTTACTTTCCTTCTAAAGGATGCCACACTTAACATATTTTACACCCGCAAAAATCATCGTCCCTGGCCGGGATTGAATTCGCGATCTTGGGAAAGTATGGGTGTCACTAGACCACTAGGATCGATTCTGTGAAGCAGAGACTGAAAATTACTGTATGTCAGAGCGAAGGATTTCCTCAGTCCTCATGAATGGCAAATGTCAGGCAAGTACCCTAAACTTAGGCCTGGAACGCTTCCTTCCTTAAAAAAAAAATCTTTCCCAATATATCATTTCATGTCATGTATCATCAGTGTCACCGCCTGTGGTGCCTCGGTAGTAAAAACGGGCGTTAAACACTACTCAAAAATAAAGTTACGGGGATAGGAACAATTGAAAGTAAAGGCCGGAGAACTCGGACAAGCATATAGAAAGATCGAAAACTATCTTGTCACTTTAAGTTGCGGTTGTAGGGTGAAGGAAGGGTAGCTCCAATGCTGTCTGGGCAGACCTGGGGCTACGAGGAAAACATTTTGCAGTCTGTCTTTAAACAAAGATTTAGCAGCATCCAGTAGATGTTGCCTTATAAATCACATTACAAGGTTGTATATAGCATTTAGGCCTAATATCTGTATAAATTAATGAATTATGAGTGATTTTAATTTCATTAAAATAAAATAAAATGTCATGAAAGTATGCGGGAAAACGCGTCCTCCCTGTTTTACTTGATGCTTCACCACTTGTGCGGATGCGAAATAAATAAAAACCTTTCTTCGTAATACAATGTCAAAACAATGACTTAATGCACTGCAATGCCATTAAATGAGAACAGTACAGAGCAGCGTTTCTCAAATTATTAGCCCTGGTCCTATGGTGAATCGCGAATTCTCCCACGGATACGAGGGGAGCATAAGAGTTTATCTTTAGTGAAGAATTGTAATACGAACGCCATATACATCTATTTCTTTTTGGAACTTTTTAAACATTATTTTCCTACCCTTTTAATATAATTTGTAATAATTTGCTTGATTCATTAATGAGTACAGTAACTTATGAAGCTCGGATTGTTCCCTTCTTCCACTCGCGCGTCACGTACCATATACACCACGGTGTTGACTGTTCTTGTCTGGAAATGCAATGATGCTGTCTGAAACGGAACATGCGCATTTAAATTATGATAACCATTTTCTAATCGTTTCTTGTAGAATTCATGGCCGAGAATCAATTAATTCACGTTCAGAACTCGATTCTGCGCTTCATTTCAGAATTAATTTTGGTAAGGATTTTATATACAATTATTCAAGCAACAAAACAAAAGCAAACACATATACTGTGCCATAAATGAAGCTTAATTCTTATTATGTCTTAGTTTTGTATTCAGTACATTTCCGTCCAAAGTTTATAACGATGAATAAATGACTTAAATCGGGAACATTAAAAAGAAAAGTACACATGAGTGAAAATGCCAATCCCGAGAATAATGGTGAATCAAAATTTTCTGCTTCTTCTAGCTCTGACACAAATGGGACTACTTCGTTGATTGGCGCGAATAGAAAGGAGAAATATCAACATAAATATGATGCGAATTATTTGATATTGGGATTTAACAGATGTGGCTATAAGACGAACACAAACTAGTGTGCACTATGTTAAGAAGTTCACTCAAACGATTCGTGAAAACAAATACATTATGAAACCGTTTACAAACAAAACATTCAGATGTTAAAAATAAAAGTGAAAATATTTCGCTCGTGTATTAATGAGATTTAAACGAGAAAAAATATGTTATGTCTAACGTACGATCACTGAATTCAAAGGATTTGAAACCATCCTGTGTTGTATATTGCTTCAAACAACACATTCTATCCTTCCTGTTGCTAAAGATATAGTAAAATTATATTCATGAAAAGGAAGCAAACCAATACATTTATTTATCATGTCTAACGATACAATGCATCACCGTATTAAGAAAATGTCCCTACATTCTGATTTTTGTGATTTTTGCTGTCTTGTCTCTCTGCTATCAATAATGAGATTGAAAGTAAATTTATAGGACATTTTACTTGTTCATACCATTCACCACTGTGTATAAAGGTATTTTCCTCTTTAATGCAAATGAAAAGCAAGTATAGAAGTTAACCACACCTTAAACTCACGTTCACAAGCTTATGCAGAAATTGCAGGCCAAACCGTTACATTAGTTTGGTAAGTACGAAATGCTTAAATACATTTCAACAAGTGCTGAATTAGAGTAATTTAGTTATTTGAATAACACATTTACTTTTATTTGTTAGAGTGTAGTAGTTTATTCCATGGGTTCCATAAAGTTTAATCCTTCGAGGTGGGTCCCGAACTCAAAAATGTTTCGGCGATTAGAGGGATGCAACTTGAGAGTGACTGATAAATTCTGCAGCAGAAAACAGAAATGAATCGATTTCTTTTTTCGATAACGAGTGAATATTTATAATATGATAACAGTATTTATAATGTATTTTATGCATTTGTTTCTCGTTACTCCTTTGGTTAAACATTTAAAATACAGTGCAGTTTACATTCGATTTCTTGCACTTGCCGGCACTATAAGACTGGTCTAGGTACCTACACACGTTCACTGCAGCCTTTTACCCAAAATGTATTTGGGTGCAAGTGTATAATGGAATCACGCAAGTTTGTTACTAATAATGTGTCGCTTTTATAAAATCGCCCTGTTTGAGAGCAGTTACTAAGGACTACAAACGTATCTTTCAGTTAATGCACGCATATCACTTCAAAGGGCTCTTTTTATGCTTTTTGTAGTCATTTCCTTCCTCTACCCAGCACCCCTCTGAAAAGTTATAAAACGTTATCTTGTTCTGCGCTGCGATTTACATCCAAATGATCCGGAAGCAGCTGTTTTATAATTCCTCTTCCCTTCTTGAGCTTAACAAGACCCCTTAACTTTCTTAAGGTTTATTGATGGGTCACAGGTTCATATTGCCTGCTCCCAAGTCTACAACACAAGCGACAATAGCGTTCAAAATTTGTAACAGACAAAGTTCTCTTTACTCATTTCGGAGGAAGAGATTCAAAGGTTACCGTAATGTACTGCACTTTATAATATGGGTAACTGTAATCGAAATCAACCAACAACTAGGTTAGGAATCGAACGTTTTGACAAGAGGGGAATTAAAGAGCAACATACTAACATAATTATATTTAACCGTATATAAAAAGTATTAACAACAACACCAGTAAGCCTGGTAAAGAGTCGAAAGAAAAACTTTTGAATCGATATAATTTCCTGAATAATAAGAAAACACACACCGATTTTACAAGAACATCTTGCTTTGATGTGACGACTCTTTCCTATGTCGAGTTTCTGTTGCAGATTGATGTCCACTTCTGCTATAAATAGTTTGACAGAAAAATCTTTTATACATGGCCAATTATTGATCACAAATATCACAGACACTATTCGATTCCGGAATTTAGTAAGAGTGTATTAATGACACTAAAATTCCTTTCACATTCTGTGAAAGACACTTATTACTTTTGCATCAGTTCCCTTAATATTTCACCAGAAAATTCCACTTTTATCTTTTTCTTGAACTGGCGAAATTCTTTCAAAAATTTCACAACAATAGTGTTTGAAGACACTAATTTCAAAGTATCAAATAAGGACTCGATTTTTTCATTACCAAATAACATTAATTAATTTTCTGTCTGTAACCACTACATTTCATTATAACTTTATCAGAAAATCTTGAAGTTATATTGTCCACTGATCCTTGAAGAAATCGTTGCTTGAAATTTGCGAACGATTTTACAGCTATGTTCAAAGGTTCGGAGATAGGATGATCTTTGAATTTTTTGGTAACTGAATATTCGGCTTGGGCGGCTTGAAGATGGAACACCATGCTTTTCTTTCATTGCAATCAAAGCATCAATGCAAAGTTGTATTTCTGAAGAAGCCGTTACAGCGTCAGAGTTTCTACACTGCAGATACAGGGAAAGTGACTTTATTGTTTACGGAACATCCCTTAGAAGCAGCTCCACGAAATATTGCTCTGATTCGTGAGGACAGTGAACGATCGTTTTCTCGTCTTGTAAAATATTGGATAAGTAAAGCAAAAGTTGACATCACAATTGTCACGGCACTGTTTGAGGATACTCGGTAATGAATGTAAATATATCTTTCCTAAAGTACAAGTCCCAATGCCACGGCTATTTCAGTCAATTTGCGTTGGAAGTTTCAGGTTCGCAGAAAAATGTGAATACAATGTGCTCATGAAGCACTTGAAATGGAGCAGAACAGACTTGGTATCTATTACATCATGTAAGCAAGCTCCATTTTTGATTCAAACAAAAATAACTACAACTTTAGGATTATATTTATCACGAGTTTAATTGCCTTGTAAATTTTCGGCTCCGTCCAAAGCAAATCCTATTAACTGCTTAGATAAAATTTCACCATAAATTCTGTTTCTAATAAAACAATATTGTCAGCAACGGCTCGTCCTATCAGTGAATTTAACTGTACTATATCATAGAAGTAGCTGCACGTGAATCATAGTAGAAACAAGGAACACAGGCATGTAAGCATAATTCGTTTGCTTAATTATTGTTTTCGTCAACCAAAATGCTGAAATCACAACAGGAATCAATTATGAACTTCGGTAGGAGAGACGGCATATGTTTCTAATAAAATGTATAATATTTGCACAAGTCTGACCTGAATGAAACATGCTTCCAATATCTAATCTGTTCAATACTTGCAATTCACATAAACTTTCGAAAAGTAAGAATGGTTAGTTTTCATTACATGTGAGATACACTTTTCTAAATACACGCGTGGTCACTTGTAATCCCCCCGCCCCATTTCCTGATACTCTCAGAGGGAGATTTATTAATTGCTTCTTTTTCTTCTCATTAAAAGTCGATTCATACTTGAAATCAAACTAGCTCCTCCCGTGATCACTAATTTTTTCATTTAACTTTTTTTTTTGTCTGTATTCAATCCTTTGATATATGTTGTCTCAATATGCATTTTATGATCTTAAATAGCACCGTGATTTTAAATTTCTGACAGTACAAGCGTATAACCCCTCCGGAACTGTTTGCTGAAAGCCAAGGGCGAGTCTCGCTTCGTCTATACATCCCCCGATTAGACTACTGTAGTTAATCTCACAATTACCACCATATGTTTAACTGATACTTGTTTCCGCCTCTCCTGGAATGTTCACCTTTTAAGCAGAAGACGTAGACCTATAACTTGAGCTTTGAGACTCTGATAGACATACGCCATTTGACTCTGTTACTTTACGCTTTTTATTATAAATGTATCTCTTTCATCCAACCATTAATAACATCCTTAAAAGACACACTCAAGACTACCACAGAACACCAATCACAACTGCACCTATACATTTACATTTAAATTATATTATTGTCATCTTAAAAGAAACGGGCACAAAGTAGTATTATAAACCTTACGGAAAATAAAACCCTATGTCTATTGTCGCGTTTCTGTTGCATGTCTTAGATGATTTACGTATACTGCTGCAACAGGTACAGGTGATTTATTTACATATGGAGCTTGTTTTTGCAGCAACTAAACTGGAATTTTAAAACTTGTATTTACACCCTGTGGTTTTTATGAAAAGGGGCGGATATTTGCCACGCAAATATCCGCCCCCCTTTTTTTTTCAAGAGCCGGGAAAATTGTTTGATGAGCGGGCAACCCCCCATTTCCCGTTAATTCCAACAACATTCAACGTGTCTGTTCGTTGTTTTGTTTTATGCAGTTCTTTCACATAGGAGGTGAATATGCGAAACGCTTATAATAGAGCCCGGATTTATAAGCAAAATACTGTTCTTGTAAAATAAGCAAGCAATTGTGCACAAAAATGGACAAATAAGCCAAATAAATTCACGAACATCTGATAAATTATTTGTTTTAAAGAGCTCTTACCTTATTCAAAGCGTTGCTGTATGTAAGGAAAGTAATCTTGAGATTGTCTTGTGTATAGCTCCTGCGTCTGACAGCGAAGAATGATTTGTACAGTGAAAAAGCAACTTTAGCTACACACTAAATTTATGAATATAATGTTACGGGAATTTTCTATCAGAGAAAATGAATGTTGCAAGGAATTATTTTGAGCTCCCAATTATAATATCAGATCTTTTGGAGAAACTGTTATGGATGAACTGATTTTTCTTCGATGCCGTTTTTAGCAAAACATTCCACCTATGTGGTAATGGTGGCTGTATCTTCTACGTTTAAGAAATACTAAACTGTTTTCATTCGTTGAAATGTTCTGCTTAATTATATTTGGTAGAGATAACAGAGATTTATAGATTTAGAATGTGTTATTGTTTAGTGAATGAAGCAAGATCCATCAGACCGCCACGGATGGCCGAGGCCGTTAAGGCGCGGACTCGTGAGTGATATGTCTGAGGTTCCAATCTTACCAGGACCGTCCTTCCTGACTGAGGTTTTTTTCCAGGTTTTCCTCAGTCCTCATTAATGGCAAATGCCGGGAGGTACCCTAAACTTAGGCCTGGAACGTTTCCTTCTTAAAAAAATCCTTCCCCAATGTATCATTTCATCTCATGTATCACCAGTGTCCACCGCCTATGGTGTCTCAGTAGTAAGAACGGGCGTTAAACACTAATAAAAAAAAATGGATCCATCTCTATATTATCAACAAACCGAAATCTTTGTATGGCACAGTCTATAACTATGAATCTCATTGAGTTAAAACAGGCTGAGAAAGAAGGACAATTTGCAAGCGGCTCATGAAATTTTTAGTTCTAATCGGTGACTTTACAAACATTTCTTCATGCTGAAGACAAGAAGATGCACTGGCTTCTAACAGTTTCAGCGACACAATGCAAAGCACGTCAGGATAAAGAACTTTATTCCAGTTCCCGCTTTAACAGCATATGAAGCGGGAGCAATAATTCATTGTCATAACGTACCCTCTCTGGCCTCAAGAAAGCTTATGAGTCGTTGACAAAATGTTGCAAAAGTGAAATGATTTACTCGTTCAAGTATTTGCATGTTAAAGAGAAATGATCTGCCGCCTGATTTCACAGCACTACACACGCACTGTTCTGATGCACTTATGGAAATGCACATGTTTCGTGCTTCACTTCATCTCGAATATTACAAAATAAATTTTGAAAACACCGTGACACATAATTTTTGCGCAGTTTAGATTCGTTCCGGTTCCCTTTCGTTGGTGTATTTTTCAAAAAATTCCAAATCTGCATATTATTCAATATCCACAACAGAATGTCGTAACTCACTATTGTTAAACACAAATCTTTGAATAATGTGTCACTTGAACTCGTTGTTCACCTACACTGTTTTAATGAATTCCTTGCTTAAATTATGCCCATATGTACCATTATGGATTTTCAGTATATCGCAATAGTCATATTTCTGGTGCACCAAGCTCGATTTCGACTTTGCTTACACTTTACCACTGTAAAATGTTAACTGTTCGTCAATGGATGGTAACGGGAAACACCGCGGCTATGTTTTCAAAATGGAGCTTGACGATTATGGAGTTATGTTATATCTTCGATATCTACAAATATTTGAGTACAATGAGGAAATAGCGCGGAATCCATTTGAAGAACTGGATGAAGAATCGTTCACAGAACATTGCGAATCGGTTTGTTCTATTTTAGATTTGGGTGCAGTTTACATTGGGTACTCTGAATATGAGAATCAGTATCCTGGAGGAGGAAACTCGAGGTCTTCAGTAATAGAAAAGTTTATTTTTCATTAAATGTACAGACAGTGGCTCAAATTTCACGGGAAAACTTTTCCCAGGCTTTTTGCTTTTCCTTCAGGCTTATTCCGTCAATCTTTTCATTTTCTATAACTGCTTTGTACTTTTGTGCCATATCTAAAAGCTCATTGAAGTTTGGCGCTCTTGGTTGCATAATCCCTTTATTTTTTTTTTATATTAGCGCTAAAATGCAAATACACAACAAAAATAATCACGGTCTTCTGATCAATTTCCAGTATTGCAATGATAGCATTAGATTTTGTGGACAGTGAGAGTGATGAACTGCTTCAAATGGAGAAAATATTGATGTATTCGAGAGTAAGGGAACAGGGATATCAAGGTGCACACGTTTTCTCGAAATATCGCCGTATTACCTTTACCGCAGTTTCGTAAAGTCAGATAAAAATCTAGGTTGGTGTACTCTGCCATTATATTTCTCCTTAACCCTCTCCATATGTCGGGCTGTATTAAAATGCTGAAACTCTCTTTTCACACAAAATAAGGCTTTACCGTTATCGCTAAAAATATTACTTCCAAACTCATTTATGTATTTGCGTAACAAAACTGGTTGAGAGGTTTCTGTGGGTGGCATTCCTAACACCGATGACACTTGCCTTATTAAACCAACATTAACACGAGTTAACAGCTTGGTACTGGGGAATTCACCAAGCACATGACCATATGCCAATGCTCCATTGAACTGCTTAATAGCAGAAGAAGCTCGGTGGGAAATCTCAAGCATCTCTTCTAATTTAACTACGCAGTATTATTTCACATCCTTTTACATTCATACCCTAACTTGGTTTTTTAATCATTGAGTTATTTTATTTGCCGATAAAAAAAAGAATAAGTAGTAAATAACGGCTAGGAATAAATTATGCACTTTTAAAATGATAGCTTTGGGCAAAATATGCCATTTTAATTCAAAATCATAGAATAAGGAAGCAACCCCGTTTCCCTCCAGGATAAGCATTCATTAGCTCTATCTAACATAGTTAACTGCTTATCAAGATGTGTCTTATTTTTAGAAACGTAGAAAAGAGTATGATTTTGGTTAGAAAACCGGCCTCTACTTATCAGTGATCACTACAGTGATTTTTAAAATGGGAAGCCACATTGTTCACAACGAAAGAGGTGCGAGTCTTTGCGCACAATGTTGCCAAATGTCTTCTTTCCCATCCCCTCGCTGGAAGAAATCGAATGTGAGCTGCATTATTTTGTAAATATCCAACCAAAGGGGTAAAAAAGAAAAAGAAAACTAATACACAAAATATATTATGTATACTATTATTATATTGTGATATATTATATTAAAAATATCATTCGTTTTCACTCATTACAGTGTGACACGGATTTTCCGTTCGTCTTTGTAATTGATAAAAACGGCTACAAACCTAACGATAAATGCACAGCAACAAAACTATATATGTGTTCATTATGATCTCGAAATAAAAATAAGTAATTATATTTGAAAGATAACTAAGATAATATACCTATTTCTTTAATCCAGCGAACTGCTAAATGCTCGTTGTTACCGTCGCAGTATTAAGATTCATCTATGTCGGTATGCTATTCATCGTTGTCCTCTCACCGCCGCGGGTGACAGGTCGTTAAGGCGCGGACTCGTGAGCGGTAGGTCTGGAGTTAAATCCCGCCAGGATCGTCCTCCCTGGCTGAGGTTTTTTCAAGGTTTCCCTCAGTGCTTATAAAATGAAAATTGCCGAGGAAGTAGCCTAAACTTAGGCCTGGAACGTTTCTTTCCTTAAAAAATCCTTTTCCAATTTACAATTTCATCTCATATATCATCAGTGCCCATTGCCTGTGGTGCCTCAGCATGAAAAACACCATACAGCAACAACGACGACGACGATAATAATAATAATAATAATAATAATAATAATAATAATAATAATAATAATAATAATAATAATAATAATAATAATAATAATAATAATAATAATAATAATAATAATAATATAATAATAATAATAATAATAATAATAATAATAATAATAATAATAATAATAATAATAATAATAATAATAATAATAATTTTCCTCGACATCGGATTCTGTAAATTACAATTGTTGATTCTAAAATTTCGTCACTCATTATTTCTTTTATGAAATTATCGTCTTGGGTTTTTCTGCATATTTTACGTAGGATTCCCTATGTCACCTTGCCTATTTCTTCCTTTACGTAATCCAAAGGTTTATTTCTAATTGCAGCTCTCTCCTCCCTCGCTTTATCTGAGCCCAAACAAGTTCTGCTGAACTGTAATGACAATGATACAGAAGGTATTAACTTAAGACCTTTCATTGCCAAATGTCACGGGTGACAGGTTGTTAAGGTGCGGACTCGTGAATGGATGGCCCGGGGGTTCGATTCCAACCAGGAACGTCTTCCCTGACAGGTTTTTGCCGAGTTTTTCTCAGTCCTCATAAATGAGAAATGCCGAGGAAGAACCCTAAAATCTGGCCTGAAACATTTCCTTCTTTAAACGAAATCCTTTCCATATTAAACATTTCATTTCAATTCATATATGACCAGTGTCCACCACCTGTGGCCTCGGCAGTAAAAACAGGCGTTAAACACTATAAAAATACCAAAAAGATCGAGAAATAATAGCTTAGTTTTAGATTCGGTAGCCAAAAATTCTATACCTACCTGTTGTAATAATTTAAGAGAACCTACATGTGAAAAATGGCGCTTTTTTGCGGATTTGTTAAGTTAATTTCTTTCACATTTATATAGTGAAATTAGTTTGTCCCTTCTTTCACTTAAAGGCCTGTCACGTGACTATTTGCCCTGCGCTAGGGTAAAGATCTGCTCTTAAATATTAAAGGTCGTTTTTCCCCAATCTACTTTTTTTTTCACATATAGAAATTAAAATTTCTCCTAGCGGTGCTAAATTTTTCCAATTAACTTGAAAGTTACCAGAAAATCCTGAGACATGGATAAAGAAACTAAGCCACATACAAATTGAAATAGATAAAGAAAAATATTAATTTGCTCATGTAGTATTCCATTTTTAATCAAAATTACCACAAATACAACAAAGTATATTGCTTTATTCAAAATGAAATTATGCAGATAATTTGTCACTATTGTGTGTCTGCAACACATTTGCACTTTTTTTTTTAAAATTTTAAAAGTTGCACCGCAAGGATCATTTCATTAGAGGGTGCATAAAAATTTAAACATACTTTTTTTGGGAAATATTTTATTGGTTTGTTCCTTTTACATGCCATTAAAGTATGGTAAAACAATGAAATGAATTTGTCAAGAAATGTACGATATTTGATTTATACCCTTAATAATTTCAGAATATGTGCTAATGTGTTTGGAATTTTGTTTAAAATTATCGAGTGATATGGAGCATTATCTATTATCATTATATGCTTACTTTTTCAAATAATTTAGAACTCTGTCCAAAAAGCAATCCATAAATGTAGTATCTGTCATTTTCTCGTGATAATCGAAATTTATTTGACCAAAATATCCACTTGTCCTTTGGTATGAAGCAAGGCTTTCTCGTATCCTATGTGATATTAGGCGCTACCTTGCACCACAGGTCCACCGTTGTTATTGAAATCCTGCCAGACTGTGTGGTTTTTATTTACCCAAGTCTCCTCTACCGAAGAAAATCCTCGGGTTCGAACAAACAAAACGTCACCAAAAATCAGTTATAGGTCATTTACTTACCTATGAATTTAATAGTGATATTAATTTTCTGTAAAACACCGGAGTTGCCTATAACTGAATTCTGGTGCAATCTTCTTTCTCAAACCCAAGCGATGGATGACTGAACGAAGCCCTCCACTGAGCAACTGCGGTGTTTCACATAAAATCGTATATCACCATTGAATTCACAGTTAAGTATATTGCTTATAACTGAATGTTGGTGCAGTTTTGTTTGTTCGAACCCGAGGATTTTCCTTGTACATACCTAATATATTGGTATGTTTCATCATATGTCCTAATTTGGTGCACTGTGAATAGAACTATAACCTTGATGCTATAATGTCACTTTTTTCACTAAAAATTTGCGTCCATCGTTCGTCCTTCATATCTGAAACCTAAATTTCGAGTATTCTGTTAGTGGGTGAATCAGAAATATTTGAAATTTTGCTTTTTTAAACCGGAGCAATTTGGAAATTTGCAATGGTCATAGAATGTTAGAAAAAGTCCTAAATACAACATGCTACAAACTTACTTATGTTTGCAAGCTTCTATAGGAGTCGAATGTGCTTCTTTGGTAATAAAAAAATTGAGTAATGCTAAAGTCTTGACTTCCTGGCCTCACAGTAGCTTTTTCACACCACAGGCTTTGAATTGAGATATTGGAACTTTTTTAAAGTCAAGGTTTTCTGTCTGTCTCTCTCTGTCTAGAGAATCCTTTTAAAGCTATTATAAACTTTAAAAATAATACTTCAAGGCTGACTTCTTAATACTTGTTTTTTCGTACTATCGACAGGACTAGTAAAGCGCGCAACAAACTTTAATCACCTCGTTATATCCCCTGACTTCTAAGTGTCTAGTGTTATTGCTTCAGTCTAAACAGTAACACACTACAACGAACGATATCTGGTAATTCTCCAACATTGTTTTCCTGGGCCAACTCTGATGCATCGCATTTCTCACGCGCTTCATATCAACGTAACATAAATAAACAGCTGTAATCTTACTTCCAGGAAAAAGGCCATCAAGGCTTGTCTCATACTATACTTGGCTTACTAAAGGATATTTTTAACTCCCATTGAAATATTGTGTTGGAAGAAGCCTTCATGGCCTTCTATTTATTTTTTCTCATGGAAGCAAGATTGCAGCTGTCCAGTTGTTTGTTTGTGTTACGTAGACATTATACGCCAAAGGAATACGGTGCATCAGAGTTCGCTCAGAAAAACAAGACTGGAAAATTACTAGGTATCCCATGGCTGTGTGTCACTCCTCAGACGGAGCAATAGCACTGGAAACTCAGAAGCCGGTGGGATGGTGCGAGGTCTGAAGGTTTGTCCAGCTCTTTACGCGTATTAAAACCCGTAGATTCACCTGGTGACAAATGTCTACTGAACAACAACGGCCTTCTTCACCTGAATCACTGCCGGAGTTTATATCAACAGGCAACAGTGTGAGACAGATAACGTGCTGATGAAGCAAGCGTGGACACAAAATGTACAAATGAGACTTTGCAAGTTCCATTATATTGCGATTCTGTACTGACACATTGTATTTGTACTAAAGTCAATCCCTGAAAGTGGATGATGATGATGACGATGATGATGCAGATGATGATGACCAACAAACAAGATTTCTATTTGCGACACACATATGCAATCTTCTTTTTGTAGTTCGTGAATGTACTTTCATCTTTTGCCTCTAACAAAACCATGACAGCGTCCATAAAGCGATTATATTTCTGAGTTTCTAAAACACATCTTGAGTCCTTTTGACATTCTCATTTCTTTCTACATAATGCATGTTTCTCCACTCTTATCTTTGCACATTCGGTTCAGGCTTTTCAGCTCTAAATGTTCGCCAGTTCATCTTGCGTTGTCTTCACACGCGTTTCGTTTCTCTAGTAAAGTCTGTGCTATACTTCCGCTGACTGGCGTTAAATGTTCGGAACACTATATTTTTAATATCAACTACATCCTATAGGTTACAGAAAAGATTTTGTTGTCTTTTTCAAAGCCCATGAGCTTCCTGCCGCTAATAGACCAATGATCTTTCTTTCTTTATTATGCAGCTTTTCATGTGCGAAGGATGTTCAATAAAGAAATATCATGATTTTTATATGCAAAAGTTTTTCGCGCTAAAATTTAACTAAACAAAAATGTGTTAGCTTAATGAGTAATGTAATGGTACTAGCTCCATTGTTGTCACTTCCGGTTGTCTCCTGTGAGAGGCGTGTGAGACATGTTCAATTTCGCGTGCAGCTAAATGTACTGCATTGAAATTCTGCTTTCGCTTCAACAAATCTTCAGCTTAGGTTTATGCAAGGTTACAGAAGGCCTAAGAAGAGTTTATTCTTCACTATAGCACAGTTCGAAGATGATTTAAAATATTTAAAGAGGGCGCAATCACTTTCAAAGGACCTGACCCTCCATTTTGTGCTCTAACGGGAGAAAACGCTAATACCGCTTTCGTCATTGTGAGAGAGGAGCGTCGAATAACATTAAGAACACTTCAGACATTCTGAAAATTTCACTGCACGTCACCCACACTTGGTAACTGAAAAGTTACACATGAGACGTGTTTGTTTGTGCACAGGGGTTCCAAAACTACTCATTTTAGAACAAAGGAACTTTCGCGTGCAGATTTGCATGCAGTTGAGGGATATGTTACAGGAAGAAGCGGAGTTTTTTCTTTCTTTCTTTCTTTCTTTCTTTCTTTTCTTTTCTTTTCTTTCCCTTTTTTCTTTTCTTTTTTTTTTTTTTCTTTTTTTCCCCCAAGAGGTGATGAAACTTGCCTACATCATTTTGATCCTGAGAGCAAACAGCAAAGTTCTGAGTCGAAATATCCATCATCACCAAGACAAACATACAAAGTGGTTGCTTCTGCTAAGAAAGATTTAGTCATCTCATTTTTCGATATTCAAGGAATGGTTTACCAGCACACGCAACTGTAACTGTAGAGATTAGAGACCACATTTCCGCGCAACGAGCTGACTGTTGCACTACGATAATGCAAGATCGAACATTGCAAATGTTGTTGCTCAATATCTCACAAAAGTCAGCGTGAAGTGTGTTCCTCACCCTCCATATATTTCAGATTTTGCCCCGGGCGATTTCTCCCTTTTCCCCAAATTTAATTAACACCTTCGAAGGAGACGTTTTCCTTATCAGAACCTGCCAAAAATTGCTCCCAGAATGTCTGGGAAGATAGGCAGAAATTCTGGGACAGATGCATTGCATCCAATGAGAATTATTTTTAGGTGCCCTTTGATTTTGAATTCATCGCTTTAATTAGGTGATGCTTATTTTCTGCATTCTGCCTATATGCTGTTGGTTAATTTCCCTAAACCTTTTTTGTTCCTTCCTTCAAATATAATTATGATTCCTTGCTCTCCTTTCCCAATGCTGAGGATCTAAAAAAAGATACCCGCAAAGTTAGAGGATTATTGCGACAAATGCGAAATGGTCGTGTACTTCAACAAAACTAAAATCATTAGTTTTAAAAATGGTTGAGTTTACAATAAGGATGAGAAATGGAAATTCCAGGACAATGAAATAAGGAATGTAAAACATTTTCATAATTTTCAATATGAATGGAAGATGAATTAAATATCATATGGACACGGCGTCATACAAATCAGCGAACAAAAAGAATGGTGAACCATGCTGTTGTTTCATGCTCGCAATTGATGAAAAAGACCGAACTTAATATTTGAAATTCAAAACTGAGTCTAAAATTAACGAGCAGAACCAACATTCTGACCTGCACAAAACTGACTGCCCTCAGTAACTGAAGAATAGGAAGTCTGTCAAAAATTAAATAAATCTTTCAAAACAGTCCGTCAAAGAATTAATAATGCTTGGTTTTCTGCTTAGTAGTGCTGCGTAGAAGAATTCTTCAGAAGTAATATGCCCTTTGTTGCATCACTCTAATTGTTTTGGTAATTCCTTTTTCTTTTTCTATTATTTTACATAGAGCCAATCGACGATTTTTCTGTACCATAGAACAATTTTACAGCATGAACGGCATCACTTGATGTTGATATCCAAATTTTGTATTGTCTTCACACATGCGTTGCTTTTTCATAAACTTTATTTCTGTACACTAGAAAATCTCCTCAAGCACGAAACACCGCTTTACTTAAACGCTTACAGACCGAGAATGAAGCAATGTGGAATTATCCAATAAAGGACATAATGCTTCTGAAGAATCTGTCTATGAGGTCTAGTGAGCGAAAAGAGAACGTTGACAATTGACAACTATTTTTAAATTTGGGTTTTTATTTGACAGATCTCCTGCGTATATTTTATGTAAGGTTGTTATTAAATTGAAAAAATGTTGCATATTTCAAAAAAGTATTTTAATACATAGCAAATCCGAATAAACAACAATTAGTAACCTAAAGCCTTCCCGAACTTTTTACAAGAATTAACGGTATCGAATATATGAGTGTAATATTTGAGTTTTTGAAATATTGCATTATTTATGTGAATATTTCAGCGTTTTATTCGTTTCTTCTGAGGTTTGTATTATTATTTATTATATGTGTGCATGTGTGTTTATATTATTGAACAAAATTGAGTGAAAGTGGAATAAATACATTTAGCAATTTTATCAACAATAAAGAAATACGAAAATTAAACTTTTTTCTCTCTCATATATGCAAGACAGAAAAGAGAAATGAAAATTTTGGAGTTCACGTTACATTTTTGGGGTAGCACACTTGCTTTTGTAACTTGAGGGAGGCTGGAGGTTATTTGCATGCAATCATTAGAAAGTAGGAAAACCATCTCATCTTGCCGGAATTCGAAACACGGACTTCAGCCTTTCGATTTTTCATATATATATATATATATAAATTAGCCCTTATATAGTTGGTGGTTAAGTTAGAAGCCTGGATTGATTGATTGATTTATTCATTTAAGGACGCTCTTTAACATCTCTGGTCATCAGCGTCCCATTCAACTCAGGGCATGAAACGGCCGACAAATTTTGCTCAGAGGCCTCTCTTTCAGGCTTGAGGTTCTTTTTCGTGCCGTAAATGTACGACACGAGACCCACGACTTTACTTCCCTTCCGAAGGAAGCCTATACTTAGGATTTTTACGCCCGAAAAAATCCATCGGTCCTGGCCGGGTTCGAACCCGCGATCTTGGGTTTAGGAGGCAAGTATGGTAACCACTACACCACCAGGACTGACTTAGAAGCCTGGGTCAAAGTGCTCGTAGCATTATGAGTCAAATCATAAGGAATTAAACTTCACTTAGGGAAACCTTAGGGAGGTCCCCGGGGTGTATAGAATCAGATGAGACAGGTTCGGGGTCCATGCTTGGAGGACATGGTAGCTCAGTTTGTTAAAGCGTTAGCAAGAATGACCGAAGATTCGACAATGATCCGACTTTATCAAGTTTGATTCTTCCTTTCCAACTATGTCCTACACACGGCTAATATGAAAAAGTAATTCCTGTGTTTAGATGAACCCCTATATAGTAGGTGGTTAAAATAGAAGCCTGGAAGTACTAGTAACATTATGAGCCAAATCTTGAGGAATTAATGTCTCACTGTAGAGAAAGTCTTAGGGAGATGTCCGGGGTATATAGGTAGAAATAGATGACAGAGTTCCGTGCTTGGAGGACACGGTGGCTCAGTTTGTTAGAGTCAACCCGGAAGGCAGAAGATCCGTGGTTTGAATCCCCGTCATAACCGGAATTTTTCAAGTTTGATTCTTCCTTTCCAACTTGTCCCACACGCGGCCAGTGCGTAACAATTCCTTCTACAGAATGATCCGAAAGTTCCTCATCCCTAATATTTTGAAATAACTAGTCAAAAATAAAAAATATTAATGTTATTGTTATAGGTCTTAAAGATACAACTTTTGATGGTCTATTATTTTCAGTATTTGGTGTTACGTCCATTGTTCTTGTGGCTCTCCAAAATCCATTTTCGGAAACTCTGTAGCAAAGTAATAGTTGTTTCTTAGTCAATATATGGACATTCTTTCTTTACCATTTCAATGAGTTTTTCTTTGTTGCGTGAACTAGATTACTGTCCTGCAATCTACCTCAAAATTCTTAATGATGTTTAAGTCTGGAGAGTTTCCTAGCCAATTGGTCCAGACATCATTGAAGTTCATCTGAATGACATCCATGGTTCATTTAGCGGTATGTGTTGTTGCACCATCTTGCATCAAAATTTCAAGTGAATAATGTGAAAATTGTCATCCATGGTTTTCTGGTACATAGGCAGAATTTTTTGTCGGTAGTACTCTCCGTCCACAGTTTGGTTTGGGGGGACGATATGCAATTTTGTCTTACCGTAACAAAATATGCCTTCAGTAACCATAAATTTCAGCAAAAATTTAGATATGCGAAATCTGTTGAGGATTTTTTGTCCTTTTCTGGCGGTTTGGCTTAGAATTCAGTACCATTGGACTCTCATCTGCGAATAAGATGTGTGCACGTTTTATGCATCCCTCTGTAATGTCTTGTGTAAATCCAGCATCAATAAATCTTTTTCAAAACTCTACTCCATGTTCAACATTTTTTGCAGTAAGAACAGGCTTCACTGATTCTTTGTAAGCAACATTTCCCAAAGCTGTAGATTTAACATATCGCCTGACTGTTATCGCTCACTTATTTGGGTTTTGAAAGTCATTAGGAAAATTAAATGGGTTCACTGAACTTCTTATTGCTGTCACCTGATTCATACACAAATGCCTAACTCTGTCCTTAATTTTGAGATTTAATTTTGTTGGTCGACCACATCTTTGAGCGTATGTAACGTTGGCATCATTTTTCCTTGCCCATTTTCTGACTGTGATGCTGTCAGCATTCAATATTCGACTGATCTCCTTTATTGACATGGCGGACTGATAAAAGCATTGAATATTAGACCTTACATGCTCTCGTTGTGAGGGTAACATTTGCAAGAATTGGTGATACTGAATGTTGTTCTAAGTAATGATTAAGCAATGTACCGTTGTGATCAGAAATGTAAAGCCTAAGTTTCTCAGCCCGATGAGAAACTTTTGGCATAAACTAACCCTGTGCCAAAGCATTTTAAATTCATAAAATTCTTCTTCGGTGTGCTGAATTCCAAACATTAAAGCCTAGAGATTAAGAAATTAACATATTTTAAAGTCTGGCTTAATTTTATTGATGAAAAAATGGTGTAAAAAGAGAAAGAAAAACAATCCAGTTTCAAACGCTACTTCTTCACGTGTATGCTGCTAACGGAATACAACAATGCCGCGAATACGAACTGTTCCGCCTGCTGCTTTGACAAGTGTTACCAACGTTAATAATAATAATAATAATAATAATAATAATAACAACAACAACAGAACAGCAAGAAAGCGCGCGTATTTCATGTTATACAGATAAATAATTTTGATTGCAAAAAATGCAGTTGGGAGGAGAAATTTTCGGACAATCTTGTATATATACATTAGAAAGTAATTAAATGCAGATATGTGTACTTCGTTATTTTGCGCTTCTTGCCATATTCCGATGGAAACATATGAAGGAATGGGAAATTCCGTCAGACACATTTATAGACATATTTACCGGAAAACAATGAAGTAGTGAAGGAAAGGAAAATAAAGGAAGCGCAGAAAAGTACAAAGCAAAATATAAAGCAACATTTTCGTTCTGTTTGCTATAGGCTTATCGGGTAGATACACCTTCCTAACCAGTCGTGCAGTTTTAGAATGTAAACAAGCTTGCTGAGACTGAGTAGATGTTGTAAATATAAATTGGATGCAATCTTTGCGCTAGTGTTACTGTTCAATCTTTCCGTCACTAGAACAGGGAAATGCGTGTGCGGCTCTTTTGTATTTTATATTACCAAAAATAAGTCAAAGATCACTTTTTTATCATTATCTTGTAGATTATTTTATTGTGACCAGGCCATATTCCTTCCTGCAATGTGGGTCGAATATTCATCTGCATTTCAAAGAAAGTTCAATAGTTTATTTTAAAGCACACGTCCTTATATAACCATTACAGCGTTCAATTATATTCACTCACAAACTTACCTTAAAACTAATGGAATGATAAGCCGAGTTAGAAGAGATGGAAAAATGAAAACAGACAGTTACAAAGAGAAAACTATACAACAAACGTACAGTGAAAGTACATATTTTCACCTTGATTTTGTGAAGCAAGTCTCTTGCATAAGCAGACCCTTCCAATGACCGCCTTTTATTTTTAAATACTTTAATACAAATATCAATACTTTTATGTACGTAAAAATACTAGTGCTAAAACCTAATTTTTTACCACACCAAATGAGAATTTATGTGCTAATCTATCAGTCCGCAGTCTTATGAGCCTTTCACAGTGCCAACCTAAATACACACGTAATCTAGAAGTCATATTTGAATAAGTGGAGCTACTATAAATTTGACTTTCAGTGGCGCTGTAGCGTCGTCCCAAGAATGCAGGTGGCGAAAGCGCTATGGCTAGTAAACACGCAGATTGCTGTTTAGTTTCTATCATACTTAAGTTCCAAGACCGTACGGACGCGGAAAAAATCAGCTCTGGTCTAATAGCGTAAACGAGGGCTATAATAAGAAATTGTACTTATCCTTGTCCTCGGTGCATAGATGTGTTATTTTGTGCTAACACAAAAGGAACGAGTTAATAAGATAAATTCTTTCCGGCGATATGCAATGAACCCAGTAGTACTCATTGTATTTATATCAGTGTGATAAATGTGAATACGAGTGAAAAATGTAAATGTTTCGGATGTAATATAAAAATGTCGTAATTTGTTTAGATACTTCAGCATTATGCGCACCTAACGGGTGACCGAAATCTTTAAGGCACGGACTCATGCCAGAGGTCTGAGGTTTGATTACCTCCAGGACCGTCCTCCCTGATCTATTTAAGATTTAAATGGCAAATGCGGGGAGGTATCTTGGGCTTGGAACGCTTCCTTCCTTTAATTAAAAAAAAAAAAAAAAACACCCTTTCCCAATTCATCTCATGTAGCATCAGTATTACCACCTATGGTGCCTCAGCAGTAAAAAGTGCGTTTTTTAACTATGCAAAAAAGTTTTTTTTTTTTGCATAATATATCAACGTCCTCCCATTGTTGTCTACAAGTATTTTCTTTTGGAATATGTCACAGCAAAAACCCCAAGCTATGCCCTTGGAAACGTGACTAGCAACAAGTGAGAAGAATCATAAGTCACAAAATTCAATAATAATAATAATAATAATGTGCATAGCATATACAAAGAGGGAAGAGTGTATCTGAGCAACTAAACTCAGAGCATAATCATGCACCCTAAACTAAGCAAGGTGCTTCAGCTAATATGCGAACACTTCCAAAATAAGGCTCTGTCTATGTAATAGCTGAAGAAGATACGAAGGGGTAACAGGACAGCACACCTTGAAATATTGACTGTGGAAAATGGATGCGCGCAAACACGGCTCAATTATAAAAATTATTTTATTAAAAAATAAAGTTTTACAATACCCTCAAATGTAACAATTTTTATTTCATAACAAAATAATAATATTTTCAATTTAACCTACTTATAAATCATATATTAAGCAACTAAGCATAAGCATAGGCAGAACACAAGCCAATTAAATTATCATGTAAATCATCAGGTCCTTTGTGTTTTAATTTGTTTTGTTTAATCTTCATTGTTTTACAAACAAAATTCAAAATATTATTATATTTGATCAAGACAGGAAGAACTGAATTGTTATGCTGAAACGGCATTACTGGTGATAAGTCATCCATGGTCTTAAATGAGGTGGGTTTGACTTTACTTTATTTATCTTGCTTAAGCGACTTGACATTGAAATATTGACCGTAATAACATACACATTAAACTTAACTACAGGTTGTAGGAACACGGTCGTCCTATTCCCAAAATCGTCCAACATATTGCCCAATCCCAAAAAGTGCTTCCCTCTTTCTCCACTGGATACATGGCTGAGTCAGCGCCCCTTAGGCTTTCCATTAGGCCGAAATATAAAATTTTAAATAGGCCTCTCTTTTGGGACGGAAGTTGATACGCAACTTACACGCGTAAGAGCATCTGGCTCTGCTACCGGCGACGCCAACCCGTTTAGCTTAATCTACCTCCTTAGCTCTGCAGTGTAGATTAATTAATAATTAAAATTCCAAATTGTCGTGTCCCGGTGACCGGGTAGTCGTCTGCTAGAGGCTACACCGACAGAAGCCTAGCGGGAGCCATGGGACGTTCGGACGGCCGAGCGCTAAGCCGAAGGATGCGTGGAAAAGTTGATTACTTAAGTGTTGAAACACAACGTTAACTTCTTTCTAATAAGAGTTAATTTAGAAAAGAACGATGGTATATATTACAAAACGAATAGTAAGGCAAATGGGAGAATTCTCTGAAATCTTTCCAAGTCCCAAGGAAAGGATTCAGAATGTTTATACTCTAAGAATCGAATGACAACGAATTTTTAGACAAGAAAACTCCGTAGCGAGACTATATGCAGGTCTTACGTACTCTGTTGTGTTGCGCCCCCGAGATATCATCTCTGGGGTCTTATATAGTCCTTCGTGTAACTAGGGTGGCTCGAAGCAGACATATGAATAATTAAGGAGTGTCTGGCTCATAAATTGAAAGGCAGATGTTGGTCTGGACATTAATATGCGAAATCAAACCAATGAATAAAATTATATAGTGTCTGACTCATAAATTAGAAGGTAGTTGTTCGGTCTGGACATCTGATGTGTGACTGTGTGAGAGAGACCTAATTATCCTCCCAAATTAAATATGCCAAAAACTTCGTTATTTCCGCTTATTGCGACATTTACTAGAGAGTGCCCAGATCAGAGATTGTGTCTGCTCCCTTCTAAAACGCTTGAGATATGAAACATATCTTACAGAGATAAAAGTGTACACTGGGATGATAAACATGAGAGAAATGAGAGAAAAGTGGATGGATAGGTAATGTGCCAATTGTGGGGAGACCAAAGGGTAGGTAATAAACATGCCCTGCCATTTTGAGGAAAATTGTACAGGAGAAATGTGCAAAATATGGAAAGGTCAAAGGGTTTCTTCTACTTCCTTCAAAACATTGGGGAAAATGTAAAACAGTGGTGTCAGTGGCGTTGATGCATGAAGCAAAATGACTAGTTGTCACTCACAGAATGGAATAAACAATACAGGGTCATTCTAAAACCAGTTTCCAGTTTCAAATGGACACATTTTAGATTGCGCGAAAATAAAGTACCAAATTATTGGTAAAGAAAAGGAATTATATTATAAAAAAAGTACTGTAAAAGAAAAAAAAAAACTGAAAGAAAAAGTGAAATGTCATCCTCACTGTGCTGTTCAATATGAAACAAGTGCATTCCTAGGAATGTTTTCAATGACTTTCGATATCGATTGTTTCTACAGTGAATCTACTACAAAATATATTTTCTTTAAGATAATCTCATAACCAGTTAGATGCATATCTGATAACCTAAGAAGACCAGTCTATGGAAAATGCCTACTAATTTCACGATCGTCAGTTGTGTTGCTTAATAGTGGTTTTGTGATATTGTGTATGTGAGGCCTTGCATAAAAATAATGTTTTCGATATCGTGATTCTTCAATGCTAATATTACAAAGTCTTGCAACTTTCTAAAATATCGCTGTCCGTTAATCGTTACTGCTTTCATTTGTGCACTTTCCATTTCTTCACAGAAATAAGGTCCTATTATGAAATGTGACATAAAACCAGACCAGACGTAATCCTTGCTGAACAACTTTATTGCGCTCGAAATACTTTCCGCCCATATCCTTCCATTGTTAGTGTTAACACCTCCATTTAATTCGAAATCTGCCTTAACTATACACAAGATTTTGTCTAGCCATTCAAAGTTATTATGAATTATGAACTCCAAATGTTCGGTAGGTACTGAGCCTGGAATGTTTAATTTCTTTAAAAAAACAAAAAATCTTGTTTATAATTTCATGGCATTTATCACCAGTGTCCACCGCATATGATGCCTCAGCAGTAAAAACGCGAATTAAACACTTCAACATTTGTTCATCCAAAAAATAATTACAGAAACAATAAAATGTTGTCATTTTCATTTGGGCAAACACTTTTATAAGTAGAACACCGGTGTTTAAGTAAGATGTAACATTAGAGTCAAAATGACGCGAAATCTAACACTAAGTCCCAACAAATGCCATCATTTGTTTTACTTCAACCTAAAAATGCAAGCTTTCCATACAGATAGCCCATCTAGTTCAGCAAGAAACATTATTTTCATATTTGACAATGAGAAAACAACCTCCGCCGTCTCTCTTTACCGCTTAAACATAAACTGAAGCGCTAAGGAAGCAAAGCATAACACCGTACATCCCATTCAACCGGTCACAAACCCATATCGCCGGGATTTATTCGGTCGGTGGTCGGCCGCCCGTTGCGTGTATGACTGACAGATGCTTGACTGGAACGTATAGTATCTCACCTGCTGCAGACTTCCCATAGTTCGTTTCGAAAATTGGAGGATTCAAGAGAGTATTCTACCCGAAAGTATAAAGTGCTAATAATTTTGTACTACTTCACAGAGGCAATGAAAGTATCCTTTCACTCTCCCGGTGCAAACACGGCCAGAACCGTTGGATTTTTTCCAGCGTAAAATCCTAGGTATGGCTTTTTTCGGAAGGGAAGTAAAGTCATGGGTCCCGTGTTGTAGATTTAGGGGACAAACAAGAATCTCAAGTCTGAAAGAAGAGGCCTCTGAGCAAAATTTATCGGCCGTTTCACGTCCTGAATTAAATGTGTTGTTAATGTCCTGAGATATTAAAGAGCGTCCATAAATAAACAAATTAATAATAATACCTTCCATGACTCTACTGCCTCGGCAGTGTATTTTGTATTATCAGTGACGATCAGAAGGATATGGGGAGAGCTCTTTGTCACATTTAACGCAATTTAGCTCTCTTTCAGACACTGAAATTCAGTTTTTTTACAAAATAAGATTATGACATTAAAGACGCATAAGTAAACTAAACCAGGCCTTCCTAAAGAAACAATTGTGATATTAGTAGTGAAGTAAAGTGCTTGTTTACAGCGCAGGCAGTAGAAGCAATTGTGAGGCTAGTGGGAGAACTTGCAGTGCACGATATGCCTCTATTACTGTAACATATCGGGCGTCCTCCCCAAAAGGGTCTTGATTGATACACCGTAATTCTGAAACAGTGAATGTTAGGAACATAACTCATCGTGCAAAATATAAATTACAGAATATCTAGCATAAAATTTGGTATTTTATGTAAGCACTTTGTTAATAAGCCCAACATAATGCTGGTATGATATTTCCGGATTAACTTTCATTCCGATAGTCAAATAATCTGTTGGTTTTACAAAGCAACAAATATTTAGATACTTGTTTGTATTGCAGAGAGTTTTGGAGAACCTGTGAGAAATTGCGTGAACAAATTGATACCACACAGGTCGACATAGACAGGGCCCTATTTCACAAATGTATTGTCTAATACATTACAAGTGTATTAGTACAAGTCCTTGTAAAATATGGTCTTGTTCCTCGAAAATATGTGCAATATTCTAAAGTATAAATAAAACGTTACAAGTCACGTCATATAAGAACAAGATGGAGCAAGATGATGAACAGCTGGTAATACATATCGCCACACCTTGATTTAGGTTATGGCCATTCCTTGGTAATAAATTCCTATTTTTAATGCACTGAGCTCATTATTGTAATTACTGCTAAATGGAACTTGTATTTTTCTCAGAATAATGACAATTTAAATACTTTATTATATATTTGTCAATATTCAAGGATAATAGTTCACTTTGAAAATACGATCACATACAGATGCATAGAAGCATCAATTTCAATCATAGAGAGATGGCAGAAGAATCGAGATTCCCGATTTCGCTCGATTATTTATTTTATTAATCCATTTGATCATTTAGTTTTACTTAAACCTCCTTATATTGTCTGGGAATCATATTTTCATTATAAGCACACACACACAAAAAAAATTAAAATGGCGTCAAGGGACAATCAGGAATGAAATGAGTAAAATATGTTTTTGAAACAGGTTAAGCCAATATCAGTCATAGTCCAATTGCAGGTAACCTAACTTTTTCATTTTACTCAAATACTGAATTATTTTTTCTTTATACACATTCTTATTGCTGTCATTATCTTCGCTCTCGGTAATACTTCTGATATTTAGGTAACTAATTCCCAGGAGAATTAAAAAGAAATTAAAACATGCACTAATATTTGAAGCTACCAATATTTCTGCACGTGTAGAGAAATCTATACAAATTACAGGTGCCTTACTAATACTAATCCCTAATATCGGAAACTTTGTGGAACAGAATTCTACCAAAAGCTATAAGCTTTTTTTTTAATAGTATTTAACGCCCGTTTTAACTACCACAGGGGGTAAAACTACAAGCTACAAGTCCATACACTTGTAATGTATTAGACCATACTTTTGTGGAATAGAGTCCAGTGGTAGGGAAACGTAAGTACATTACTCAAGAATGAGGTCTAATACTCATCTATTCAACTAACTGATTACAATTGCTTTAGAACACTATGTATTTTATAGAATTCAATTCA
The DNA here is from genome assembly GCA_030762175.1 of Metallyticus violacea. Taxonomy (NCBI): domain Eukaryota; kingdom Metazoa; phylum Arthropoda; class Insecta; order Mantodea; family Metallyticidae; genus Metallyticus; species Metallyticus violacea. The sequence goes on along the minus strand of CM060846.1, from coordinate 122,539,541 downwards.
AGACGTTGTCATTAATAAATTAGTTTATTCGTAAATATCGTTCCGGTCATATAACTGTGTTAAATTATGCCCTTTGTACCTTCGTACAAAATATCCAATATAATGGTTATTCCCAAAATAGAGCATTTAATCTATAATTCGTAATTAAAATAGCATTTGTAATGTTTGCAGTTACAGAATTACAGACCTCTAAACTGAAGTGTTTTCTTGGGTTATTGATATGTTGTTAAAAAGATAACGATCGTGTTTTACGGGTTAGTGCAAATTTGACACCAATTATCAGAAAACGTACTTTCAAGTCATGAATCATTCAGTTTTAAGTCGTATTTGATATTAGTCATTAGCTTATGGATAAATATAAAAGACGTGTTCAATCATATTTTTTATAAGCTTGCTTGTTCACTTTTTAAAGATGAACCAAATAATTGACTGAGCCCCTGTTTAGATTCATCAAATTGCAAATTGTGCACACCACTGTTGATGGCCTTTGGCAAGTACTCAACTACTGGTATATGTTGTTTTGTTTTTCTCTCTGCTTCATCTGAAGTGAAAGACCGGGGGGGGGGGGTGTCGATATGGTTTTCACACTTCCAGAAGAGAACTACTGAGGCTTTCTTCTCTGCTCGTTACATAAACCTCTCAAATAACTTTAAGATAAAGCTTAGTTGTTTATTGAGGATAATTAGTACCACACTACAAACGTTTATATTCTGACTAGGATTGCCGCGTCCATTCCCCCGTTATTCAATTAGTTATGAATGAACCCAGCGCCAGATTGCTCCGACGTTCAGGAGATATCAGATTTTCTTAATTGGGATGTTGCAATGAATTCCCCAAATTAATATTCATTTTATACGTATCACTTGAGAACAAAGAAACATTGCTGACGCGAAAACATGAATTGACTTGTTAATGTAAATGCATAAGTATCCCCTGTTAGATTCCAACGTTTCCTTTCTTTGCCCGCATGAAAAGTCGCATACTGCAGGGAAGTCTGTCTCTATTTAAAATCCGGCCAGGACCGAAAAAAGTTTTTGGGGTGTAAAAACCCTAAGTATGACTTCCTTCGGAAGGGAAGTGAAGCCGTGGGTCCCGTGTCGTACATTTACGTGCGATAAAGAACCTTAAGCCTGAAAGAGACGTCTCTGAGCAAAATTTGTCGGCCGTTTCACGCCCTGAGTTGAATGGGACGCTGATGACCTGAGATGTTAAAGAGCGTCCATAAATAATTCAATCTATGTAAAATAATGCGCACAAGGGCCACCTAGTGTGTAAATATTAAGTCAAAAAGCGATCTACATAGACCTGCTTCAGTATTATCTAGTCATCAAAAATTGTGTTTTTATGAAAGCATATATTATGTACACTGTACTTTCCAACAGCCTAAAAATCATAGCCAGTGATAGCGTAATTTTCAAAACTGGCCTCAAGACAAATTCTTTCATTGACGAGTATATTAATGATGTTTATCGTGAAAATGCTTATTTATCGCATATAAATAAGACCATTGCCTCACAAACTTGTGAGCATTCCCTCTTGGCATGGCTATATTATAGCGGTTCCAGTGGAGATGATGGTAAAGGTGATATGATTATGTTGCACCAGGGAGTTCTTAAATTTATGAATGAAATGCATTAATAATAGTCAAATGAACTCGTAGTTCTTGGCACCTTAAAGCTATCTGACTTTCACCTTCTCTGAATAAGGAGGGGAAAAACAACAAAAACAACAACAACAACAACAACTTTACCCATACAACTTCACCTGACGGTGAATCAAACCTAGGACCTGCAGATTTAGGAGTCGTTAACGCTACCACTAGAGAGGAAGATGATCTCTATGTAATAATGTAATTGTTAGTATATCAATTGCATAACTTATGTACTTTTTATATTCATACAATTGCGTATTCATTGGTATGTATGTATTGATATATTTCACTGGCTTGCTTATTTTAATGTAAATACTCTTACAAGAGTAAAGGCATTATCGCGGTTGTAAAACAAGATAAAGCTTTCGTCTCAGGGTACTTCGGTTGAGCGATACAAGGCTATTTATCCACGAACCCATACTTCACAAAAAAGAGAAAAAATGATTTCACTGCACATGACGTTCTACAGTATTATACTTTATTAAAATAACTAAGATAAAATATGTTGCAGGCGCTCAACTATTGCCTCGTAGAGAAGAAAGATGGTTCTTTGAACAAGTAGGTCTTTGTGAAGGAATTTGATGCCGTGACTGATAAGTCGAGTGGTTTCTAGAAACAGAACACGGAGCTGTTAAAAGATGAGAAAAAGTTATGTGGGCATTGTGAAGGCAGATGAACTGTGTGGTAAAGATTCATATGGAAAGTTGACGACTGCCGTAGAAGATCAGAAAGGGAAAGGAAGTATAAAAAATCTCTACCCTCGCAAGAAGGCCTAGAGTGTGAACAAAGGACCTACTTTGTAGGCAAGAGCAGCAGCAGCCGCCGTTATTTATTTATTTTTTTGTTAATTTTTTTTTTTCGCTCGTCACCATTTAATTTTTTTTTATGTGCGCGTCTGTGTTTTATCAGTCACTTCCAGGCTGAAGAGCAGCATTTCATTAAGGTTAAAATCCTTTTACAATAACTGCCAATGCTTTACCATTCTGTTTATAGAAATATGTCATTTCTGTGTATACAGCAATTCACATATGTAGTTTTGTGATCGTTACTGCCTATTATTCGTTTGAAAAACCCATTGTGCTGAACATTGTTATATGTGGGTTTCCTACTGAACTCAGAACTGCCTTTGAATAAAACACACGAGGTTCGAAATATACAGATATTTGTGTTATTATTCATATGTTTAATCTATTTCTGGTTCTCTAGTATATTACATATAATTTATATATAATATTTGTCAAAGTTAATTAAATTGGCGCATTAATTTACTTGAAAGCCAAATACACTACAGCACTTTAGCAAGGTCTGCTAAATTTAGTACACTTTAACCATATGCGCCAATTCAATTATGATAATGGGATAAGTGTTAGATAAAAGTGTTTCACATTTTAACTTTTCATTACTTTTATTATATATGTATTGTTATAAAAACAAAATCATATTTAAAATCACTGTTTAATGAAACATTGTGTAGCAAGTTTATATATAATTTGTATACTCATATAATTCCGTACACAATACTTTACCTTATACAATATTTTTAATTTTGATTTTGTATTTTACATAGCTAATGAAAAGATAAAATAACAAGACAAAAATTGATCTAACCCATACTCTATTATCAGAATTAATTGACTCGTGTAAACTATATTTAACATGCTTTGCAAAGTATTTCAGTGCATTTTACTTAAAAAAAATTGAGCCGTTTCATTAACTTTGATAAATTTTGTTTTTGTAAACCACAGCTTTCAAGAACTAGAATTTAAATATCTATCCTATGTAATATTATTGGTGCCCTTTCCCAAATTTAAAACAAATCTTTATGGCACAGTACATTATCAGGGGTTCATGAACAACATCGAAATACTTTCACTATATATAGAGACAGGTCATTTGAGATAGGGAAACTACGTCATGTGAAAGTATTTGGCTATTGAAGTAATTGAAATTTGGTGCCCAGAAATTCACACTAAAGCTAAAGAGCGTTAAAAGTTGTATTATATTGGTCCTACACCTCATTGGTAATCGAAATAAATCTGGTTGTGAATAGCCAATTAACAGCGTTTGCAGCGTTGAAATAAGTTGCAGAGTTTCAGGAGAAACGCATGACTGCACCCCATTTAATAGTAAATCAGTTAAAGAAACAAAGTCAAGATTCTACCTTTTTTCTGCTGTTGCAGGATATCTATCAATTGTTTCATGAAATAGTTGTTTATTTTATAACCAAAAGATGTAAACAAAATAGCTCATCAAATAAATTACAAATTGAAGGAATGGAGATTGGTTACAGTTGATCTTGCCCACATGCTCCTGACTATGGAGAAGCAGGAGGTTGTGCTGTAAGAACTGCAGAAATCTACAGAGAAAGCTTCCCTAATAGAAGACATCCATTTCATGCTACATCTTAATCTGTTGATAAGTGTTTGCTTTAACTGGGATGCTTTAAGTTGCAGGTAAAAGTATGTGGCGTGTATACCCATTATTTTATACAATAATTAAGTACCTCCAGTATTCCGAAAATTGTTATCTTATTCTATATAAGTAATATGCATGAATTGTAAAAACATTTTAAAGTGACTGTAAAACAATTTAACGAATTAATTCCAAAAGCAATCCCTTAGAACAAACTATATACAGCAAACAGCTTATCAGGAAATTTCATTTAATATTAATTTGGTTTATAAATTTCGAAACATTTCAGTGATTTGTTTATACCCTTCTGGCATAGAAACTATTAGTAATAAGTTGCCCATATTTTGCATGAGGCTTTCTCTCTCTTCTGTCTCTATAAGTTCACAAAGTTTGAGTTAACTATACACATAGAAGGAATTTTCCTGTCCGATTTCACATGGACTAGTCTTTATGTATAATTTATAACAATAAAATATGTGCACACTTCATGTTTAAATCAGCAAACGCTTATCATTTATTTTTCATGTTACATGTATATCTGCAGCTTTCATTACATATATTGTAAAGCCAACGTGTGGCATGGCAAAATATTGAATTACTTAACCTGAATTACATAAACCGTTTTAATGTAAAATTTGCTGTTCAGAAGTAAATGAACTTTTGAAGCCAAAATCGGAATAGAATAATACAAAGAAAATAATTGAGAAAATAAGTAAATATACAAATAATGGAAATGCTGTAGTCACAGTTCTTTGATTTTATATTGAGCCTCTTGTCTTCATTTATGGGGCTGCAATGCTGGAAAACCTCTCTGTAAAACATGGCAGCTTCCTCTGAAGACATGTCGAAATAAGACATTAGTTTTTTTACATTCCAGCTTACATGGTTTAAATATTTTTCTCTGTATGTTCCATTCGTTTTAAGGTGCTTATTCCCTTCTTCAAAGATAGAACAGCTGTACATTTCTCATCATAGCTTGCTTAAATCAAAAACTCATTTTTCATGGCAAAAAACTGAAACCTTAAGCTTGAAAAATATTTTCTTCTTAAAAAAGTTTGAGATACTGCTTTGGGATTATAGATATACCAAATTTTGCCAAATGTTAAACATTTTCCATGTTAATAAGACTGTTGTGATACTGTAAGAGCACAGTGAACGTTTCTTTGCTTCGATAGTCCTTTTCTGCATTTCCAAATTATGCAATCAGGTGGCATGTAAACTTGCCCTTCGATTGGAAAAGATGGTACAGTTTTATTAAAGCCCTTTAATTTCTTAACAGTTCTCATTATTGTCGCCAATATTATCGCGCTCTTATTTAGAGGGCCTCAAGAGTGCGAAAACGGAGATGGACAACCAACCGTTTCTTCCCTCCGTCCCACGTCCCTCCGTACCTCCCTCCGTCCCTCTCTAGGCGTATGGTTTCAGTACAGAGGCAACCTCGTTTGATCAGCGGCTACTCTTCTTTCCTAACTATGTGTAATATTTTGAATTATATTAGCGGGTTCAAGTTGTACGCCATAATCCCTGGGTACGATTAAGTTAATGTCCAGCTATAGATGTTCAGTTTTATAAACTGGGCCTTTGTAGGTATGAAGTTTAAAATTTTTCGCATATATCTGTAATCATTTGCACATATATACATGTATTTTATATACTCTGGACACTGCAGTATATTCATAATAATAGTACATATCTAAAACTGTACATAACTAAAAGTGTAAATTTTTGCAGATATTGAATTTTGCGAAAAAGCCCCTCAGTTGTTGAGCTATAGATGAAATCACACATAATATTTTTGTTATCCTGTTGCGCACTTTAATTTTTGAACACATGAATGCAGAGCATCTCAAAAGAACATGGGAAAGTGGACATTCACCTGAATCCAGAAGTTAGGACACACTGAGGTGCTAGTGCTAGCGACTTTATATAAGTAATGCGGATAATATTAATATGCTTTAAAGCATGTTATCTAGAATAGCGCATTTCTTCAGTGCGCAAGATCGAGAATAGTGTGCAAATGGAGTGTGTGAGTGAGATTTGCTTTTAGTACTAAGTTATTATTTTACCTATATGTGTATCTAAATGTAAGGTCTTACGACTCTAGTATGTAAATATACAATGATTAATAAGCGTTCATTCCTATTAGGGAAAGACAATGGTCACATACCAGTGTCTACTTCAAAATCATCTCATTTCGTGCAGCATGTTGTTTTCCACATAGAAATATTTAATTCAGAAATGTAATAACAACCATTTTTTAAAAATTCCGCGTGTATTTATGATATGAACTTTGTCGATGCTGTATAAGATTTTTTAATTTATTTTTATTTATATTTTCAGTTTCGAAGCAGATTTTCATTTTTTTTTTCGTAACTGCTTTGTTAAAGGAACCAAATATATGGTGACGAAATGGTTCATTAGGTAATTTCAAAATGGAGAGCTGTTCAAAAAAGAATGGTCCTAATTTATTTTTTCAATAGCAATTTCTAGCGCAAAAATTAAACTCTACAGCATTTTGTTAGTTTAATGCATAAAAAATAGTCGTAATAGTTTCATTGTCGTCACTTCCGTTACCCCCTGTGAGAGATGTGTAAGTTATGGCATCTTCAGTTCCACCTATAGCAGAATGGAAGTGACACGCGACGAACAGTATGCTGCTCTGAAATTTTGCTTTCGTCTCAACAGATTTACAGCTGAGTCTTATGGATAAGTTGTTTTCCTCTGTATCATAGCCCGAAGATAGTTTAAAATGTTTTAGGAAGGGAGGCAGTGCATTTAAAGTTTGGTTTTTACGGAAGAAAATACTAACACAGCTGCTGTCATTTTGGAACGAGATCGCCGAATAGCATTAAGAACACTTTCAGAAATTCTGAAAATGTCACTGTAGTGTTTGTGGGCTTCAAGATTTGTGGTTCGCAAACAAAAGGATGTTCGCATACAGATTTTCATAGAGTTAAGGATGATGTTACAGGGAGATGCGAAGTTTCTTTCAAAGGCAATTACTGCTGATGCAACTTGGCTGCATCATTTCGACACTGAGAGCAAGCAGCAAAGCTCTTCATGGAAATCACCATCATCGCCAACATACACACACAAAAATGATTGCTTTTGTTGGGAAAGATATGGTGATCTCATTTTTCGACGTATCAGCATGTCGTACGCAACTGTAAATGTGCATACTACAGAGAGGTCTTGAAAACTCTGCAAGGCTCAATAGAATACATTTCCATGCAATATGCTGGATGCTGCACCGCGGTAAGTACGACCTCACATCGCAAATGCCGTTTTGCGGAGTATCTTACAAAAATCAGTGTGAAGTGTTTCTCTCACCCTTCCTGTGTCCAGATTTAGCCCTGTGTGACTTTTCCTTTTCTCCAAATTGAAGAAACACCTTCGTAGATTTGTTATCCATTGCCTTCCGAGAAATTAATCCATCTGATTAGAATTTGTCCCAAGAAACATTAACGGCGGAGAACTTATTAATTATTCGTCGTTTTTTCTCGTGACACTTGTTGCGAGAGTAATTGTCTGAGACAGTTTAATTCCATCCTTTCTCATCTCCTGATAAAACAGCCATACTATAACCTTCGCCTCTAAATGGTAAAGTTTCATGAACAGTTAGCTATACCAATACAAAGGTCAACTCACACAATTAGGTCCTTCCACGCACATGCACACACAAACTAAAACACTAATTAATTGACTAATTAATTGACTTATTCACTTATTAAATAGTTGAAACAAATTGTATGAATTTTAGATACCAATTTTATTAAATATTAAATTAAAAAAAATAAAGGTATGTCAATGTTACATACAAAAAACAGAAATTGTAGTAAACAGTAATAGCAAATATTTTTATTAAAATTACGTAACTATGAAAAGTTGTCGCGGTAGTTATCTTATTTTTCATAAAATGGGTTGGCATGTAACCACTTCTTTATTTCCATATAACGTTAAGTTGTCAGACTGGAAAATTATAATGCGTTTTGAACCAACTCAACAAAACAAACTTTGGGAAAAAGTAACTTCATTACTCATTGGGTTGGCTCAGATGACAACGCTTGAAAGTGGTATTTGCCACGCCCTAGGTTCAAATCCTGCAACCGACTAACCTGACTGAGATTTTCCGTGATTTCTAGTTATTTTAAGACATATACCGGGTTAGCATTTCTCTGCCACCTCCCATTCATATTTGTTCCATTTATATACTATTTAAAACCGCAATAAAATTAACAACAGTGAAATTTTTGGGTGATTCAGGAACTTTGCAACAAACTATGTGGAATTATAGGTCTCACATATAGGGTCATTTTAGGTCATATTACGAATGTTGGATGATGAGCCACGTGATTGAGCAGACAAAATCCAGAGACTACATATGCGTATTTGTTGCTGTAAGAACAATGCAAATTAAGTGAAACAGTATTTCAGAGCATGCCTTCAAAGTGTCCACCATTGGCCCCAATGCATTCACGACACTGCCCTTCCATGGACTTCGAACCCTGTCCAAAGCGTGCACTCTCTGACGAATGCGGTCAAAGGCAGCGTGTATGCGCACAACCAATTTTTCCCTGGTGTCAACTGGGGTAGCATACACGAATTCTCCACATGCCCCCAAAGAAATAAGTCAAGCGGCGTTAAGTCGGGCGATCGCGTTGGCCAAGCAACAGATCCTCCTCTCCCATCTTATTCTCCTGTAGGTGTTGGTGAGAAGTTCTCTTACAGCATGGCTAAATTGAAAAGGAGTCTCGCATTGCTGGAACCACATACTCCTTCGCTAGCAGGGAGCGCATTCTACATGAGCAGTCGCACTGATTGAAGGTCCCCATGGCAAACATATCCGTTTAGATGTTGCGGGAATGCGACTGATTCCAGCAGTTGATCACCAATAATATAGGCGCAGATGTTAAGGGAAAACAGCTGCTGGCGAACTCTAATGAACAGTAAACGAGGCTTTTCATTATCCTAGATGTGAGATTGTTCTTATTGTTAAAGAAACCTACGTAATTCATAAACACAAATACCAATTATAGTAATAATGAAAACATTAAAGCAATAAACCAAGGTTTGGTGTATTAGGTGCGATTTACCATCTCGCGTGAAGCAGGCCTCGTCACTGAAGAGAAGGTGAGTTGGAAATGCAGGATCGGCGATACAGTACTGTACAAACCACTGTGCAAAGTGCAGAAGAGGTTCGTAGTCAGCCGGTCTAAGATGCTGCACTTTCTGAGGCGATATGCATGAAGCCTTTGCTCTTGCAACAGTCGCCAGACTGAAGATTGACTTGTGCCCACAGAATGGGAAATGGCAATGCTGACTCTCTCAATCACTTGTTATTCAAGGTAGGTGTTCTAACATTGCGTCTTCCCCCACCAGTGTACTGAGGACGCAGACCTTCGCGTTCGCGAAGACGTTGAATTGTGTGGTATGGGTGCTGTCTGCGAGGATACCGGCGTTGGTAGATGCGAAGAGTTTCTCTTCTGTTTCCTCTGGTCTCCCCGTAACACATGGTCACATCACTGGACTCAGGTAAATCGTAAATGTCCACCCTGACTGACCTGACGATAGACAAGCGAATGCTGTCATGCAATCTGAACCGAAACACAAAGTTAGAGGGTTGTAGTTGCTTAGTAAACAGAGTCGACAACGAAAGTGAGTCTCGTAGCTCAGATTTTAATGACGGGAGCAACCGTTGTGTGCAATAGCGTTGTCAAACAAGTGCGTAGCTCGTGGAACGGAGCGTCATAGGACACCGGTTGACTACTCAATTATGTGGCTCCTAATAAACGCATCAGCCAACATCGACAGTTTCACACACACACACAAAATGCTCCTCTTTGTGAGACCTCTCATGCCACAAAGTTTGTTGCAAGGGTCCTGAATCTCAGTGAATATACGACGAGGTTATTTGGGTTTCTGTGGTTGCTTACTGAAGAAGTGCAGCCGCTGTAATCGAAAAAAGGAGAGAGTCGTCGCGCGTAAAATTAACACTTTTATTTGAGTACAGTAAAACCTCCGTACTCTATATGTGGACACCTCTGCATCTTAGACACCTCATTATATTGGACATACTTTCTTGGAACCGGATAAATTTTTATGCTTTAACATTTTCAGAATATCCTCTATTTTGGAACCCCTGAATCCTTGAAGTTGGACACTTCTTTATGGTCATAACTAGGACAATTTCTCTATCTCTTGTGTATTTCTGCTAACTTATTTAAGTTGATTGAAGTTTTATCTCTAATGCTTTTAATAGGCCGTTGGTAAGCTCACAGTAATGTAACATGAAAAAAATTAGTTTTCCCTAACTGGCTGTCTGCTACCTGTTTGAGATTGATTGACATTTATCTCTAGGCTTTGTAATGAGTCATTAAGCACAGTGGTATGGAAAATATGGGTTTTACTTTAACTTTTATTTTTTGTTGTACTTCCTGAATTCTTTACAAAATGTAAAGTGGTTACGTATTTTCCAAAACATACTGCACATAACTGCAAACTTAATGAAACAAATAATTCAATGCCTAAGGAGAGTGGTCTTCATTACTGCTGAGTGTGAAGTACAAAAATGTATTTTTATTCCGTGTGCAGTTTCAATACGAGCAAACGTAAGTTAGTGGAATTAACCATTGAAAAGAAAAAATAAGCAATTGATCGGTTGTCTAATGGTGTGAGCTGCAGGAAGTTCGGAATTTCTAAATCTAATGTTTCCTACGTAGATGTTAATAAAACTTTAATTGTAAAGGCATGGGAACAAAATTGTAATGGAGAAAGAAAGATAATTCGCAAAGTTGTTAATAATGAACTAAATGACAACTTTATCGGATGTTTTTCCTGTTTGTCAAAGCAAGAATATTCCTGTAAGAAAAATATTGCTGAATAGTTAAACATTACCATGTTTTCAACCAGCATTGGGTAGTTGAATCGTGTTCGCAAGCTCAATAGCGTCACTTTTACTGTTTATTAAGCGGAATTGATTTACAAGTAGCGTCACCTCTGGTTTTCCTGCAGAAGGCATACATATGTATTGCATATGAAACTGGCCTATACTCTCGCTAGTTATCCAACCGCCAAGGGTGGCCGAGGTCGTTAAGTCGCGGACTCATGAGCTGGAGGTCTGGGGTTCGATTCGCGTCAGGACCGTCCTCCCTGACTGAGGTTTTTCCCAGTCCTCATAACAGGCAAATTCCGGGGAGGTACCCTAAACTTAGGTCTGGAACACTTCCTTCCTTAAAAAAACAAATCCTTTCCCAATTTATCATTTCATTTCGTGTATCATCAGTGTCCACCGCGTCGGTCCTGGTGGTTACCATACTTGCCTCCTAAACCCAAGATCGCGGTTCGAACCCGGTCAGGACCGATGGATTTTTTCGGGCGTAAAAATCCTAAGTATGGCTTCCTTCGGAAGGGAAGTAAATCCGTGGGTCCCGTGTCGTACATTTACGGCACGAAAAAGAACCTCAAGCCTGAAAGAGAGGCCTCTGAGCAAAATATGTCGGCCGTTTCACGCCCTGAGTTGAATGGGACGCTGGTGAGATGTTACGGAGCGTCCATAAATAAATAAATCAATCAATCAATCAAAAAAAAAAAGTGTCCACCGCCTGTGGTGCCTCGGTAGTAAAAACGGGCGTTAAACACTATTCTTGGGTATAAAACGAATCGCTAGTTATCAACACTTTCATTGATTGAAAAGGGTGAAACATGGAAAGGAGAAAAGTAATCAAAACAGTGCATTACTGTTTTATTATGTTATAGTGCCAAAGGAGAAAAACTAAATTCACTTGTAAGTGGAAATGCCGCCAATCCAAGAGGGTTTAAAGGAAGCAATGTGAAAATGGAAGACCTTCCTGTAAATTGGCGTCACGATAGAAAATCATGAATGACTGGACATATCTTCAGTGACTGGGTTAATGAAGTAAACTTGAAAATGGAAAAAAAGAATACGTAAAATATTATTGTTTTTGGCAATGTTACAAGCTATGTTGCAAATTCAAAATTTTCAATGTGTTGGTTCTTCCTCCAAATGCAACAAGCGAACTGCAACCAATAAAGGCATCACATAACTGGTAAACTTGCTATACTAAAAGTAGCTAATGCGGGCCGTGATCAATGATGTGGACAACTACAATAATGTTACAGAATTTTCAAAAGTGATAATCGTTCTGGATGCTTTAAGATGAATGCATGGAACGACGTATCAAACATAATAGTGAAGTGTTTTGGACACGCAGGATTTCTTACAGTTGTCGTGACAGAAAAAATTACCATTGAGGATGTTTCCCTAGCTCAAGAATTAAGATGTCTTCCATATTCAGACGAAGATAAAGCAACTTCTGTACCTGAGGAACTTCCTACCCATCAACGAGCATTGGAGTGCATCACAAAGTTAGTGACATTTGTATTTGTACACATACAGCCACAAATATCAGAAACTTCAATTGCACTAGAACGTGATATTGAGAGACAATGGGCATTGTCAAGAATTAATAAAACGAACCAGTTTCTCTTAAGGTATGTTTTTAATAAGCAGTAACTACAATAGGTAAATCAAAATGCCTGTTTGATTTAACATTTATAAAATTGCGTAACTTTTTCATACTACTGTATGTAACATTTATTTTATATTTATTAAGCATTTATGTGTAATACATATGCAGTTTTCTTTAAATTATGTACATACTATGGAAACCTATTTTCCTCTATCATGGAATGATGTAGGTCAAAATAAATTTTATTGTGGTAACTTGACGTCAATGATTGACCTACTCTCTAATTTGTAATAATTTTGCTTGCTCTTTTATTTGTCAATGTAATATCTGTGCTGGATATAGCTCCTGCTCTATTATTGTAAATGGGTAGGTTAGATGTTTTGTTTTCTACACTTCGCTATTATTTCCTCCAGTAGTTCCCCCCTTTTGTCCTTGTAGTTGCTGTTCCATTAGTATCCGCCATATATACTACTGGAGAATTGTTATAACCATTTTCAAAATCTCTTATTCTTTTTATATAAGGATCTATGCTTTCGCTAAACTGAAAGTATTGTTTCACCAGAATACAATTTTTATCTCTTAGTGCTATTTATATGCAATTTGTATGTGTGTCACTTACTTGCGTTATTTTCACAATTTGTATTTTCGGATTAGTAACTGCTATTGTTGCCATAGGGTTTTCTTTATCCATTATAGTTCTAAAATTCGCCAATTATATGTGCTGACTTACCGTTTACATAATACGGTCCCTGCATGCACAGTATATCTAACTGCAGCTCTTCTGATAGCCTTCTTAACTCCAACTTAAGCAGTTTACTTCTTTTAGCGTTTATTTGCTCTATTTTGATTACACGCTAATTACATTCATCAATTGCAGTGAGGTTTGATATATCTCCCTTGTTAGATTTGGTATACCAGCTATCGTGTTGGTTCATTTCTTCAAAACTATTACTCTTTTCTATACTACTATTCTGTGCCTTTTTGTGTGTGTAGTCATTTTTAATATTTGTTTTGTTCATTATGGATGGTAAATATGAATGTGACTTTTTGGCCATTTTTGTTAAAAATCTACAGTCATTCTACCATAACACATCACGAAACATTTGTTTATCTCTTCTAAATCTAAAACTTCCTGCCTTCTTTTATTAAAGTTAGATGGAACGGTTACAGAAGATAATTTTGGTTTGAAGGTAAGTTGTATGTTTTTAGATCTATTCTGTCTACAGCTTCTGGTGTTGGAAAGGTGATTCTGTCTCCTTTAGGGTAAGTCTTCCTTATAATATGTCCTAAAAGTGTGCTTAATTCATTTTTTTCTTCCAACCTGCTGAATTTAAGAGTTAACTCAAAGTTTTCGTAATTTTTTCCCTGGGTTCATTATATTATTTTATATTTAATCTCTTTTCGTGGATTTTAATTCCTTTATATGTTGGTTTATGTGTTCCACCTTATTAAAATGGCAGATGGCAGAGATGGTGGACTTCGGTTCTCCGTGCTCTGGGCATAGACTAATTACTTACTTTTATCTGCCTTATTTTACATTGCTCTACTTCATTTGTTAGAGCAACGTTATATTTCTTCTTTTTCCTCTTAATATTTTGAGGATATTCTTCATAATACCATTCTTCCTTTGCTCTTCCGTCATTTCATTTTCCGTTCTCAAGGCATTATTATCGACCTTGATTAATCTTCCATTGTTTATTTTGTTATTTCTTCTTTCTCTTCTTTCGTTTTTTTTATATGGGAATGTGTTGGAGTACCTGCATTTATTTAACTTTATTTCATCTGTTTGTACTGCTACTTCCCTTTTGTTGCATTTTAATTTCCATCTATATAAGAAAATTCTCATTGCATTTCTTTTTAGCCTGCTTGGACATTTTCTGCTTTTTCGTTTGTTCTTTGTCTTTGTTCTGTTCTTTACTATCCATAGTGATTTTTTGAAATTAATATTTCCCAGAACATTTTGTAAGTTGGGCAGTTCTCTTTCCCTGGGCATCTTTCTTCCTTTTCATGCAAAGTATACATACGAATGGGTGCTTTCTTTTCTCATTCAGGAAAGGAAGATACTCCGTCTGAAAGATTGCTTATATTTGTTGATGTTATAGTAAGGCCAAGGGTGCCCTTATTTTAGTAAAATTATCTAATACCCAGTTCTAAAAATGGGTCGAAGGACAACAGTTGCAGTTCATTCCAGGGCTAAAGAATTTGTCTGTGTGGGTCTTATGTGCTGGAGACTAACGTTTTAATGTGTAAATTTAGTAATGTGCGGGTAGATTGGCAGAAACGAGACACAGTGTCTAAACATTGTGCCAAAAATTCCTTAAAGAAAAAGGCGTGGCTCCTAAAAGACAACGCATTTTTTGTTCGATCGATAGTCAGAAGAAAGCCGAATAAGAAAAAAACTGTTCTTGCAACGCATACCATACAAACTTTTTTGACTGCAAATATATCTGTTGAAAGAGTGGATACCCAGAAGTTAGAACTTGGTTTCTGAAACATGTTCGGTTAAATAGTTATTTTAATATACACATTATATAATTATTGTGTTTGTGTTATACAGGGTGTTCAAAAAGTCTTGTAACCTTATGGGGAAGTTATTTATTTTTACAAGCAATGACCTCCGTTCTGTCCTTCACAGAAGTGGACATATTTAATCATATTGCTTAACATCATTCCCAATGTTTGATGTGAGATAGTACCAACACTGTTCTGAATATTTGCATGCAATTCCGGAATGCTGTACGGATGAGTACCATAGGTACTCCTTTAGGTACCCCGCGAGAAAAAGTCAGGAGGCATTAAATCGGAAGATTGCGATGGCCATAACCCCTTTGAGTCAGTCGTCCTGGAAAACACTCTTCCATATAACGCATAGTGTCATGATTGTATGAGCTGCGGCATTATCTTTTTAAAACTATGTATTCTCCAGCTCATCTGCTGATATGTTGAAAAATTCTTCCACCATTGTTACATACCGTTCACTGTTCACGTCTGTAGGAAGAAGGTAATGAAGGTGCAACTACGTGACATGGTACACCAAACACCAATTTTCTTTGAGTGCAGAGGCATTTTCTACAGCTTTTGCGGGTTTTCAGCGGCCCATATTCGAAATTTTGGCTTATAATGTGTAGTGAATATTTTACTTCAAATTACATTTGAATGCCGGTACATAATATTACTATATTTGACTATATTTTCGAGGAAAGTGAAATGGTTATGCTCTCTCTCTCTCTCTCTCTCTCTCTCTCTGCCTGGCAATATAATTACTTTTGCAGTGCAGTATGATAAATCTCTGTTCGTGGATCCTATGCAATGTGATTTTCCAAAGTTGTGCCCCACCAACTAAAATGTGCACGAGCGGCCACTGCCTCAAACTTTACTTCAAATAACAGAAGTAGTGAATGTGTTGTACCGACTAAATGCAATTCATAACTTTTTCCATAATATAAAATGTTTTGTTTTTATATATGTACATTACTTAGTTCAAGTTTTATTAATTTCCAGAGTAAATGGCAATACAAAAAAAAAAAACCAGAAAGTGGATAAGGCGGACAAAATGACGAATAAAATAGCACATGCCAAAGAGTTGCATGTATTGGAATTGTAATAAAGAAAGATAATGTCCGAAACATGTTTACTGGAAAAAGACATTTTGAAGAAATGGGTTAAATTACCTGTACGATACAAAAAATATTGAACGATACTTTATTAATGAAGTAACAGTAAATTACTCTATAAAAGTTTGTGTGTGTGTGGAAGTTATATGTAGCCGCACTGCAATAATCTCGTGCGTCGAGTTTTGTGTTAATACAGGTCGCTTTTTAGCCCATGACACACTTTGGAATGACTGCGAGATTGTTGGTAAATAGATTGAATGGATATTTGAATCCAATAGTTGTCTAACGTTGCACTAATATTATTATCAAAAGAAAGCGATCTCTTTAATGCTGTCTGCACACTTCAGCGTATTTATTGGCCCAACTGTCGGTCCTGGTGGTGTAGTGGTTCACCATACTTGCCTCCTACACCCAAGAACGCGGGTTCGAACCCGGCCAGGCACGAAAAAGAACCTCAAGCCTGAAAGAGAGGCCTCTGAGCAAAATTTGTTGGCCATTTCACGCCCTGAGTTGAATAGGACGCTGATAACCTGAGATGTTAAAGAGCGTCCATAAATAAATCAATAAAAAAATGGCCTAGCCTGGTAAAGCCTTTGCATGTGAAATAATTATTGATTACTAACTGACGTCCTCAGTTCCCTGTCATGTGATTACTTGCTGCTGAATAAACTGATACATCATTTCGTATATCACCGCCACGGGTGGCCGAGGTCGTTAAAGCGCGGACTCGTGAGCGGTTCGAATCCCATCAGGACAATCCTCCCTGACTGAGGTTTTTTCCAGGTTTTCCTCAGTCCTCATAAGTGGCAAATGCCGGGGAGGTACCCTAAACTTAGGCCTGGAACGATTCCTTCCTTAAAAATAAATCCTTTCCCAATATATAATTTCATCTCATGTATCACCAGTGTCCGTCGCCTGTGGTGCCTCTGTAGCAAAAAAGGGCGTTAAACACAATTCATTTCGTATATCCTCAGTCAACATGTAGCACGGCAGCTGCAACGATGATTATTCAGATTTTTCTGTAGCCTTGTTGGCAAAACAAATGCAAGCAAGGGAAATCTCCTTTTACTCAAACCAAAATTTCTTTCTACTGTGTTTTGTCCAATATGTGGGCTCCTCTCAGCTGCGTTTTTTGGGTTCAGAATCTATGTTAGAAAATAGTTATTTCAGGCTTACCAGAGTTCTTTAAATTATGTTCTCTAACAGCCCCTCTTTCCAAGAGAATAGTAGAATTTCGAAATATTGTACTAACATACGTTGAGCCAGGGCAACGAGCAACAATACGCCTTATTGCCCTCTTTGCGTCACATATCACTTACAATAAAATGAAAATAATTCCTATTTGAACTTTGCCCAGCGCTTAGGAACGGAAAAGTACGTAACTGGTAACCATGGAGTATTATTAATAGTAGTGCTAAAGCAACAAATTACTTTTAGTGACACTTATCTTTACTTACTTGGTAATTAATAGAGCAGAATCCCTTCCGGTTCATGTATACAACAGCCCTCTCACGACTGGTACTATTTATTTAATGTGAGTGCAGTCGATGGAACCTATTACTCCAGGGAAATTGTCGATAGAAAGAATACAATAAAACAATGAAATTACGACATTCCACAGCGCAACGAATGTGCAGAGAAATCTATAATAATGAAGCTATACTCAAAAGTTAATGGTTACCTGGAAAGAACAGCGAAATTTCGTTTAATGAAAGGGAGTTCGTTATCGTCAGGGAAGTTGATTAGCATTCTCCTTAAACTGTTGATGGCAGTCCGGACACCATCTAATGATCTACACATGGTCGATGCGTTAACATTCACTTTATTTCCATTTACTGCATAAAATGTACCATTTGCCAAGAACCGTAACGTCAGAAGAAGTGCTGCAATATGACAAGTAATGGGCAACTCTCATGTCAAGCTCAAGTAAATGTCCAATTTCGCGTAACAAGTCCCTTGCAGTTTCCTTTTAGAAACAAAAGTGTGATGTAAAATTTGTTTCTCTGTGTATCTCAAAAGGATTACTGCGATCAAGCAGAAGATTATATCGAAGAGGATATAGTTGAACTAGTAAACATCTCCGGAACATTATAGTTAACGTGCCGCATTGTTTATACCTCACACAGATACACTGTAGGTGAGATTGAGGTTAAACAGTGTTCTCAGCAGTGTTTAGACATAGGCTTTAGATGGTGTTTACTACTGCTTCACAACGGAACAGAAATATGTAATCGTTGAATATAAACCATAAATTTGCTGTAACGGTCTCAAAAATTAGTAATTTAGTTTTGGAAAGATAGATTACACAATCTCCCTTTAAATATAAACAATATGTTTATTCCGACTGTTGCACTGAATAGAGAATTTTATCGGAAAGGATGGGATTTTGTTTCAGGTATATTTATGGCCCGTTTCAGAATACGGCCTTTTTGAGAAGATATGGGCCATTTTTGGCGGTTTCAAGCAAGTGATGTGCAACTTCAGCATAAAATTTCTTGTGATCTTAAGATAGGATCACCAAAATGAAATTTCCCTCCATAGTTTCATGTTCCGCCAAAATCTGTGAAACGATAGTACGTAAATTTTGCAATTGCAGTTCCGTTTACTACAGTTCACGCGCGCATAACAGTTGAAGTCCTTCTAGAATATCCTGGTATCGCAATTATATCTGCGCTATATTCACTGAATCACATTCATAACTTTCTTTATTACGAATTTTCGCGGACAAACGTTAAGTTTGAAGGAAATTCGTAAAGTGGTTTAGCTAATATACTCGTTCGATTATTGTGGATGCGATGGTCACTCAAATCTACATGAAAGTGAGTATTCAAGCATCTGTATCCTGATTTATCCTGAAGTTACAGCTAGACCGCATGGTGGATCCTCAGTATATTTAAAATGGTTGATTCCAGAGAGACATTGCTGCAATAGGTACCAGTTGTCTCGCTAAAGTAAGTAGTTACTACTCGCACGTCGTAGGTATGTTTCTCCTCGAGCATTTCAAGGTGTTCATCGCGTGCTTTTATTGTTCTCATTTCCAAAAACGCGGCGGAAAGTACGGTGCTGATCAAACCGTAACAGGGTTCCGTCATGACACCTTTAATATAGAAAAAGTTATAAATAAAAATTCATGAACTGATTAACAGAAGGACCGAGGACTCGCCAGTTGCATTCTGCGAGGAATAATAATTGGACGTTCGTTTAACGAAAACTGCTCACCATTTTGCATAAGTCGTATAAAACTGCAAACCAATGTATGAGAAACATATTTCCCAGTCAGAATATTTCACACCAAACGTGTATTTGCATTACAAATAAAAATATATGCAGGAAATGTATCCATATGCTTTACGTCATGACGTGAGAATTCAATATGAAAACTGACGAAAGTAACGAAAAGATCCGTTCATGATTCATATAATGTAAATTTCATTGTCCACTTGCAAAATGTTATTGAAAGCACATTGTATTTTGTCCGAAGCGTCAGCAGCATGTGTTCAAAGATGTGGCATAGCCTAAAAAGCATAAACCTTACTAATATCAACTTGTATATGTACATGTTTAAGCTCAAACTATTTTCTGTGTCACTAATATTTTTGCCACGACGTAAAACATTTTCAGTGGTTTTGTATTGGTGTCATCGATTATTTTGCTTTTCATAGCTCCGTTAATAACTTGCCGTGTATGCCATATCAATTGTTCCAGCTGCATTTCTGTGAGAGTGTATGTTAGACTTACCTAAGTGTATTTGTGTATTATGGAAAATGCCTAAATTGAGATATACATTAGAAAAAAGAATATTTTGATTGCTGGAAATGACATGATTAGAACTCCAAATTTTATACTTTTCAAGAGAAGGAAATGAAGATTTGGTGATTTAGGTTATGTCTCTCAAAAATGCACTGATTACTTAATTTTAGTGCAAGTTGATTTATGTTTAGTTCTTATAACAATTAAGAGTTTATTAATAAATTATAACAGTTGTTTAACATATTTTCTATACAATTATTATTAATCTTAGTTGTAACCTTTCTAGCCCTGAAAGTCACGAACAAAAAGTTGACATATAATCATTTCCCATATATAGAGTACTGTTTAATAATGTTGAACATAATATTAGTATTACATCGTGTTACACTTTATAACAAAATATCACGTTTTATTATTTTAATTCCTTTACTGTAAATTCAATAATGTGCAGAGGAGAGAGTACATCAACATAAAACAATATAAAAAGGCACTCAGTATAGAAGAACAATAAAATGAATGTTGTTAATGTCAATCTGCTATATTGCAGTTACTTTCATTGTCCATTCTGGTTTGTAAGTTTTATGGACGTATAAAGTCATGGTTTGATTTTTGATTGATTTATTTACGGACGCTCTGTAACATCTCAGGTCATCAGCGTTCCATTCAATTCAGGACGTGAAACGGCCGATGCATTTTGCTGAGAGGTCTCTTCTTTCAGGCTTGAGGTTCTTTGTCGTGCCGTAAATGTACGACAAGGGACCCACAGTTTTACTTCCGTTCCGAAGGATTTTTATGCCCGAAAAAATCCATCAGTCCTGGCCAGGATCGAAGAGGCAATTATTGTTACCACTACACCACCACGTATAAAGCCATGATGTACACTTTGAATTATAATACTTTTACAAAGATTAACAGCAATGAGGGGAATGCCGGTCGAAGCACAATGTATCGGGGAGT